>OX451736.1:1456148726-1456748726 GCA_948472305.1 Vicia faba
TAGTTTGAAAAACTTCTAGGTAACTCTTGTATCAGTCCTCAAGAGTGTATGAAGTATTTGTTTGAAAACTTTTTGAAAGTGTAGGTGCGAAAAGTATTTTATTTGTTTTTTGAAAGAGCAAGTACCCAGGAGAAATCTACCTACTCTAAGGAATTAAGCTGTGTAAATGTCCTTTAGACAGTACTATCCCACTATTGAGAAGTAGGTAGCACCGTCGTTGGAGTTTTTCGGGTCAATTCGATTATTAGGGACATGTATGGTCACCAAAGCAATAGTAGAACGCCTTAGCGGTAACCCTAATGTCCTAGATCCTTTTTATCCGAGGCAACCGTTTCGAGGCAACTGGATCTTAGACAGGAGGGCGACCTCTAAAACACCCTATACTTGACGACCACGTTCGAGGCAACCAGTGAGGCGTACCCTAGGAGTGGCATGTGCTTGTGTGTCGTTTTTCAGTTAAATTGTCTTGTACATGTTATTTGTGAGCTACGGATTGATTTTATTATTCATACAAGTCTTTCATGCATTTTTAACAGTTAAGAGTGCGGAAAATAAATTGCGGAAAGGTAAATCTACGCTATTACAAGGCGCAGGTCTATACATCGCCAAAAACAAAAACCCGTTTGGAAATAAATGCGGAAAGGTAAATAAAGCGGTAAAATCCTAATTAACTATAACATCCTCGGAAACAGTTACATCAAATATAAAAAATAATGATAATGCGCGAAAGAATTAAATCGGGACGTCCTTAGGGTTTTGACCCTTTTTAGAAATAAAGAAATTTGTCCTTTTTTGCAATTTAATTAAAATTAAACCTAATAACTAATTAATTAATTAATTAAGGAAAAAAAATGTTTTTTTTTTGTGTTTTTTAATAAAAATAAAATAACAAGAAAATATGATTGAAAATTGTCAAACCCTAATTCTACATGATTTTTATTTATTGAGAAAAAGGTTAAAATTAACTAATTAAACTAATTAATTTATCTACATTTATTTACAAAATAATAATTATTAAAAGAAAATAATAAATAATAATATAAATAATATTTAGGTTTCTGATTTTGTGAAAATAATAGTTTGTTAGTTAATAATAATAATAGTAATTAAGAATATTAATTAGTAAAAGAAAAATAAAAAAGAATGAACAAAAAAGAATAAACCAGGGGTGCTGGGCCAACTTGGAGGTGTGAAGAAGCAAATTGGCCCATTAAGCTGCAAGCCTTCGTTGACTTCTGGAATCAGGTGCGTGTTGGTTGACCAGGAAACATGATGTTCAACATCTTTGGGCCACTGGATTTGCCTTGCCAGCCACCTGGCGCTTGGATGGATGGGGTGTATGATGGAACGTTGTTGGATAGCCTGCACATGAATGTATTAGAAAAAATAGGAACAAGTTTTGGGTGGACCTGGGAATCGAACCCAGGTCCCAATGTTTCACAGCCAGATCACCAACCACTGAGCCAACCTGCACGCGTTTGTATGTATAATGCAAAACAAATATAATATTAATAATCAATCAACATGCTGGAATTTATGAAAGCGCGCGCCATTATATTTGAACGAACCAATTGCTCATTGCCAGTTGTGATACGGTGGGAGAACTGACTTGAGTTTTGCGTTTGTATTCGCACTTGTTCGGTTTAGCAAGAGTCGCCACCGACTTTTTATTTTATCCTAAAGGAAAGGTTAAAAAGCACAGGAAAAACCTTTTTGAGATGTTTCGTGGGTTCGGGGGGTAGATTATGAAAAGGGAAGGTATTAGCACCCTTTTCATCCATGGTTATCCATGGGCTCTTAGTTACTTGGTTTTAGATCACTTGCCTTGATTTTTGATTGCTTGAAAAATGGTGTGTGTGTGTGTGTGTTTTGAAAATGTTTTGAAATAGACGCCTTTGTTTCGGCAACTGTTGCAATGACTCGTGTTTGATTATATACAAGGGTGTGTATCTTTTCGAAAAGATGTTTCAAAATGTTTTTTGGAAGTTTGTTTTGAAAGTGTTTGTGGAGTGTGGTTTTTGAAAAAATAGGCAAGTGTTTTTGCAAGTTCGATCCAAGTAACTAAGAGTTTTGTCTACCCCTATTGTACTCAAAGGTTTTCTCTATGTTTTCAACCCCTTTTTTAACAATTTTGCTCCACCATTGTATTTGGTGGGCAATCTTGCGTTTAGGATGTTTAACGGGACAGGCGCGGGTCATCGTATGGACCATGAATGCAATGGTGCCAAGTGTCTTTGGCAATTTGCTTGAAGGGACTTGATCATTTTGATAGGCAACTTTCGAAAGCGTTATTGAGGGACTTATGATCATTTGAATTGTTTTACCAAAGACACTCGACGTGCAAGCATGGCTCATTTTTGGAAGGCAACATGTGGGATTACCCTAGGGGGTGCAAGTGTGATTGTGTATTGATTTCATGTATTTGTCTTGTATTAGGTTATCTAGCGTTCGATTTTATGTACATACAAAACCTAGGTCTAACCATGGTATAATTCGAAAGCGATAAACTGCGGGAATTTAAAGTCTACGCTATTACAAATGAGTATCCGGGAGTGGGGGTACAAATTTACAAATAGGGATGGGACTTAAATAATTACAATCAAATCGAATTGCGATCAAATGTAATATGTATCATGTATAGCAATGTATAAGAATAGCAAATGTAAATGTAAATGCGTTAATGCAATTGTGTAAGTGTATGTATTATGAAGCTTATTTACAAGTGTTGAGAATATTTAACTTAAGGGGAAAATTAAGTATTGTTAATTTAATGAAAAGAATTAAATATTTTGTTTATTTAATTTGTATTCTTGTATTTTTGATTAATATGTACAAATAAAGTATTTTAGGAAAAGAAAATGTTCTAACTTAAAGAAAAATTATGTATTGATCCATTTATGTACAAAGGAGAAACATTAATTAAAAGAAAAAGAAAAAGTTTTAAATTCTATTCTTTTAGGCATTAAAAAAATAATGTATTTTAATTAATTATGTATAAAGCAAAATAACTTAAGAAAAGAAAAGTATTATGTGTTAATGTCCTTTTTTAGGTATTTATGTTAGTATTTTTTATATACAAATATTTGATTAAAAGAAAGGAAAATTGTCTTAAATTTAAAGAAAAATCATTATTATTTGAATTTGATTTCTATACAAAAAATTGATTATGTTATATATAATAAAAACATAAAGCATTGTTTAAGGTTAAATTATAAAAAGGTAAATGGTATTTTAAAAAAAAAGGTAATTTCAGTTTTAAAGAGAATGGGCCTTAAACGCATTTAGAAAGGGCAAAGGCCCATGGGTCTCATAACATCTTTTTTGCTTAGGGTTAGCTGGATTTGTGTCATTAGGGTTCACGAGCTTGAGAGTTACAACGCCGTTCTTCTTCGCCTTCACTGCTTTCGTCCTCTTCATCTTTTGAGCTTTCTGAATGAACTTCCCCTTTGCCCAGCCAACAACGCCACCACCTAATCTCTCTTTCCTCCATAGTTCGAGCACAGTGGTCTTACGGAGAAAGGTTTGATTTTGACATTTTATACGTTCTTACATTTTTTGCATGCTTATTTTCGTTTTGGATTCTGACTTTAAGCTTGGTTATTGTTTGTGATTCTTGTTGGAGGTGCGTTAAAGGAAAGAGAGGAAAAAAAATACTACCTTTTGTTAGAGGAAGACGGTGGAGGAGATGGGGTCGGAGGCGCTGTGGCGGCTTGACGGCGAGGGGAACAGTGATGATGAATTTGCCCTTCCTGGTACCTTTATGTTTTTACCTCTTTTGGTTTAATGATGAGTAACTGAAAACCTTTTGCATCGCCTCTTTTCTTCTTCTTGCTCTTTTACTGTATGCTGAATATGCTTGATATCTGATATGTTCTGAGTGTACTTTGTATGCTTGAGTATTGTTGTGTCTGCTATTGAATATGTTGCGCTTGATCTGTCGCCTTGAAATGCTTGCCCTGTGATGAGAATGCTCTGAGGGCCTCCTTGTGTTGCCTTTGAACGCTTTAGCTTGATGTGTTTGGTTGCCTGTTGATATGCTGAGATATGTTGGATACAGTTGCCATGCTTGCTTTGCTTGATGCGAAACAGTTTCTTGATGATGTATTTGATAATTCTGAATATGCTTATTGGTATGCTGAGATATGTTGTGATGCTTTGGATGGCCCAATGATGAAACTTTTCTGAGGGCCTTGATGGGTTTCCTTGATCTGACCAGGCTTGTGTTGAAAAGGTTGGTTGTTTGGAGTAGGTTTGTAAGGCTTATGCTGTTTACAGGTTATGGCCTTGTGGTATGCTGAGTTTGTATTTTTGGGTTCTCCTTTGGTTGAAGCAGTTTGAAAGGCTTTTATTGCAGATAAAGCTTTGGCAGGTGAAGCTTAGTGTGAGGTTTTGACAACAGGATTTTTGGACAAGTGAGTTTTTTTTGTTTAGGCTGCTAATCTTTGAGCTTGTACACGTTTCTTTTTTTGTGTTTGAATCTATTGGTTTAGGCTTTATGCTACAGGTTTTATGGCTTCAGCAGGTTTTTTGTGTTGAAGCTGGACAGTTCAGGCTTGCTCTGAGTTATCTTTTTCTTGACAGTTTTGTTTGTATTCTGGTTTCTTAATATCTCTGCTCCCTGCTCTACTGTTTTATTGCAGTCTCTTTTATATATTTCCTTTCTCAAGCCCGAAGCCAGTAAGCCTATTCTTTTCCTCTCTTCTTCTCTCTCTAGTACAGTTAAAACATTAAATAATGTTTATGTTTGTACTCCTTTCTGAAAAGGCACTGCTGGAAAATGATGCATTTGACTATGCTTGCAATATTGGTTTTTAACCTGCATACTTTCTTTCTTCAGCTTTCCTGCATCTTTGTGACAGTACTGAGTAGCCTTTTGTTTGTTATCTTGATATCTTTCCATATTTTGGACATTTTGACAGCTTTTGGCTTAGTTTGAATGTGAACTCAGTTTGGACTTTGTGGTTCAATTTGGATTTGGACTTTGTATTTGCACATGCTGTTTGTTTTGAGTTAAGGCTTGTTTGTAGGTGACTGGTTCACATTGTGCAAGGAAGACTTTAGGTTTAAGGTTCCCTGTTTTGCTCCTAGTAACCATAGAATGATTGTTAGTAACTAAGGTACGAGAAGAGTGAGTATCAGGATTAACAACAGCCAAGGATGGACCGGATTCCTGATGTACAATATTTTGATTAGTTAGAGCAGTGTGATGAGGTTGGACATTTGTTGTACCTTGTGTATGTTGAGAATAAACAGAGGTACTCTGAGAGGACTCAGTGTTTCTATCCAGGGGTTCTTCCTCAGCGGAGGAGGAAATTTGGTTATGAGAGGAAGTATGATTATGTTCAATGGTTATAGATTGGTTTTGAAGAGAGTGTTGGGGTGTGTTATTCAAGGACAGAACATGTTGAGTGGTCCTGCTACCATTGGGTATAGGAGTATCATAGGGAGCAGAAAAAGGGCTGCTTTGTACAAGTAAAGGGATAGACTTGGTGGGTCCTGTTTTGGCAGACTGAAGTTGGTCATTGAATGTTGGGAAATGAAAGACTTTTTCGTTGAAAATGACATCCTTGGAAATATAAATCCTGCCTTCTTTGCTAAGGCATTTGTATCCCTTATGATGTGGAGAAATTCCTAGATACACACATTCAGAGCTTCTTAACTGAAGTTTATTTTGATCGTAGGGTCTTAAATGAGGAAAACAGGAGCAACCAAATACTCTAAGAGTGTTGTAGTCAGGGATTTTGTTGAACAAAGTCTGAAAGAGGGAGACAATTTTAGGAAGTGTAGGAGTGGGGAGTCTATTGATCAGATAGACAGTTGTTGTAAAGGCATGATCCCAATATTTTATAGGCAGATTAGCATGAGCAAGTAAAGTTAGTCCCATTTCTACTATGTTTCTATGTTTCCTTTCAACTGTACCATTCTGATGTGAAGTATGTGGGAAAGTTAGTCTATGAACAATGCCAAGATCATTCAAAAGTTTAGTAAAGGGCCTATACTCACCACCAAAGTCAGACTGTAGAGCCTTAATAGTGGTATGAAACTGTGTTTTGACAAAGGCAAGAAAGTGTTTGAAAATATTGAGGGCATCTGACTTATGTTTGAGAAAATAGACCCAGGTATACTTAGTGTACACATCTATAAATGCTATGTAGTAAGAAAAGCCTTGGCTAGAGGGGTTTGGTGATGGTCCCCACAAATCAGTATGAATTAATTCAAAAGGAGCAGTATATACAATAGAAGTTAAAGGAGCAAATATTCTATGAGACTTGCCTACACAACATGAATTATAAAATTCAACATTATCTTTATTGCTCAACTCGATATTACATATGTTGAGAACAATTTTAACAGCTACAGAGTTAGCATGGCCTAGCCTATGATGCCATAGAGAAAACTTATTGGAAATTGAATCTAAAGTATTTGAAACCTTACCAGATGAGATACAAGCTGCATTTGCTGTTAGTGACAGAGAAGTCTTCAAGGTGAGATTGGGAAAGTAGTATAATCCTCCAGCATCAAGGTAGCCTTCTAAGAGAACTTCCTTAGATGCCTGAGATTTGAAAAAACAGCTGTTATAGTGAAACTCAAAGAAGACCTTGTTGTCTTTAGCAAATTTGGAAACAAATAACATATTTCTAGTTATGCTAGGAACATGAAGCATATCATTCAGACTCAGCAAATAACTGGAAGTATTGTTAGGCTTAATATGAGCTATTCCTACATATTTAATTTTCATACCTTTACCATTTCCTATAATGACTTCATTATTTCCAGAATAAGGTTTAGTGTGTTTACTATGATAGTTTCTAGAGGTGATATGATGGGATGCACCTGAATTCGCGAACCAAGCCTGTGATTCAAGATTTGTTGGAAGGCTGAAATCTTCTTGATGTGCTAGGAATGCAAAGGCTTGTGCAGAACTGGAGGCTTCATTCTTCTGTTGATCTTTTGATTGTGTAGGCTACTGATTAGCTTTAGGCGCCACAGGTTCAAAGTTTTCATCATACCTGTGCCAGCAGTTCATGACAGCATGGCCATATTTTCCACAGAGTTGGCACGTAGGGCGATTTCCTTGAGTGTAAGAATTGCGTGCCCTGGTGCGACCACGACCTCTAGAGCCAGAGCCACGTCCTCTTGATTGCTGAAAGCCACCTCTGGTGGTCTTGGAACTTGCTTGATCTTCAGTATAGGCAAGATTTGCAGTGGCCGTGGTAAGTGCAAGTTCTTGACGATATTTGTCAAGTTGTGCTTCTTGGACATAGAGGAGAGCTTCCACATCATAAATGGAGGATAGCTCACCTTTGCCATAAGTCATCATGACAAAAGGATTGTACTCCTCCAGAAGCCCCTGTAAGATGGAATCAATTTGATCTCTGTCCGAGATGGGATCACCAATAGCTAGCAGTGCATCAGCGATAGCTCTAATTCTCAGCACATACTCAGAGATTGACCTATTCCCTTTCTTGGTGGTTTTCAATTCAGAACGCAGCTGGTGAACCCTAGCTTTCATCACTGCATTGAAATGTTTGTGGATTTGATCCCAAATCTGATATGAGTGTTTGCTGGAAAGGACTCTTGGAAGAACAGATTCTGAAATCGTCGAGAGCAGCCATGAGAACAATGCTTGATCTTGTACAATCCAAGATTCATACACAGCTGAAACTTTGTTGGCTATACGATTTTCTTCTGAATCAAAGATTGGGGGAATCTGTGGATTCACGACGAATTTGTGAAGTTTGTGAGAAAGGATGATTTCTTCAACCTGTTGATTCCAAAGGAGAAAATTGTTCTCTTGGAGCTTAATGGAGAGGCGAGGTCCAAATCCATTGCTGCCAGTGGAGAAAGGGGTGAATGAGGACTGCACTTCTTGATTATCAGTGGCCATGATGCAGATATGAGAATGAAGAATAGAAAACAGAGATACTGCAGAGACCAGAGTGAAAACACCGGGAAGAGAAGAGAGATGAGCGGAAAGTGGATGGATCGTTCACGATGATACCATGTAGAAGATGAAGAATGCTCTGCATTCAACAATCTGCACTTTGTGCAGTTTCTATAAAATTCCAAAACTCCTTGATTCTGTTACAGTAGAGGATAAGATACTATATATCATTGTTACAAGTGGGCTAATATAACCACCTCTACAACTAACTCAACCAATAGCAATAGCCTAACAGAAAGCCAATCATAAGCATACAGCTGGACAAATACACCAAGGCTAATATATATAACTAATACTTCTCACCTTACTAACCGGTTTTGTAAGGTGAAGCTATGTCAAACTCTAAGATGGTATCAGAGCCTATCGATCGAACCATGGGCGTCCACCATTAATATCCATGCACCAAGCCCAAAAAAAGAGTGTTGAGCGTGAGGGGGGATGTTAGGAAGATCCTAAAGTCCCACATTGATTGGAGATAGAGTATTGAAAGAGTTCATATAGAGTGACGCTCCTCACCTTACTAACCAGTTTTGTAAGGTGAAGCTATGTCAAACTCTAAGACTCCTATATTTTATTTTTAGGGAAATTTCAGATATTCATATCCGAAATAATCCAATATCTCTAATTTCTTTTAATTTTATTTTGATCTTTAAAAAATATTTATTTATAATATAATTAAATTGAGTTATTATTTATTTAAAATTATGAATAATTTTGGATAAAAAATTTAAAAAATAATTTTTAATTGTAACTTTAAAAGTTAAATTTAATTTAGATGACAATTTTATTTAAAAAAATAAACTGACATTTTTAATTAAACTTTTTTTAAAGTATTTATTATAGAATTGATAATTAGTTATTAAGTTGTAATTAGAAAATTTATTATATAGTAAAAAAATATTTATATTATACTTAAAAGTTGAATGTTATTAATAATTAATAATATTAAATTAGAACATTTATTATTAAATAAATAAATTCTTGTAAAAAAATGATGAATAATTTATAAACTAGATCTAGTATATATATATATATATATATATATATATATATATATATATATATATATATATATATATATATATATATATATATATATATATATATATATATATATATATATATATATATATATATATATATATATATATATATATATATATATATATATATATATATATATATATATAATAAAATTAAATGAGGTTATTTCAGATATCCATATCTGAAAATCCATAGAAATGAAATATTGAGTTATTTCGGATATGTATATCCGAAATAACCCAATATTGAATTAGTGAGTTATTTTAGATATGCATATCCCAAATAACTCAATATTGAATTATTGGATTATTTCGAATATGTATATTCAAACTAATCCTTAAATTTGGTTCCTTCGAATATACATATGTGAATTATGTAAATATTACAAGAATTTTGTCAAGAACTTCTAAGAAGACATAAGGATGAATAAAAAAAAACCCTAAATTTAATATATTCATTTGTATATAGAATTTTTTAGGGGTTGTATATGAATTCCTCTTAAATTCATTTTGTATTCATTTATATATATATATATATATATATATATATATATATATATATATATATATATATATATATATATATATATATATATATAAAATAATATTGAATAAATCAAATAAATTGTATGGTAAAATATCTATCTAGGGCATATTTTTTAATTGAAATAAATAGGAACAGGGATTTGTAAAAAAAAAACTATGGGCAAGGAGTAAAAGAGATGGGATGAAAGTACTTTATGGTTCCATCATTTCTTAATATAAGACCATTGACCATTAAATATTTAAAAAAAAATAATGATAATAAATTTATTAACAGTCATATTAGTTTTATATATTAACTTTTCCATTTATTAATATTATAAGAAAAATATAATTTATATTTTTAATTAAATAATCCATACTCATTTGTAGATGGATCTTCTTAAAATACCATATATATATATATATATATATATATATATATATATATATATATATATATATATATATATATATATATATATATATATATATATATATATATATATATATAATTTTATTTTTTATGTTCAAAATAAATTAGTAATATTAGTAGTAAAAAATATTAATAATAATAATAATAATAATAATAATAATAATAATAATAATAATAATAATAATAATAATAATAATAATTGTATTGTACTTTATAATTAAGGATATAAAAATTTTTCACTTAATTTTATGCAAGTCGACAAAGTTTTATAATTAAAAAGTATTATAAATAAAGAGAAAGACAATATTCAATAAATAAATAAATAAATAAATATATATTTTAGAAAAAGTAATAATCCAGAATAATTTGCTTTTATATATATATATATATATATATATATATATATATATATATATATATATATATATATATATATATATATATATATATATATATATATATATATATATATATATATATATATATATATATATATATATATATATATATATATATATATATATATATATATATATATATATATATATATATATAAAATGACACCAACAATATATAAATATATATTTTTAATTTTTATATATGAATACATGAAATAAATTGTTACTCCTTCCGTCTTATAATGAGTGATTAAGTTAAAATAAAATAGTGTCGCAAAAAATGAATGATTCATTTCACTTTTTAATATATATTTTTTAATTTTATCTTCTAATTAATTAAATTTTTATCATTTTCAATATATAATTAAAAATATTAAATAAATATATTATTCTCTCTTTTAACTTTTTATACTTTTTTTTAATATGTGTGAAACATTATAATGGGTCAGGACTATGAGAGGGAAAGAGTATTACTTTTGGAAAGCACGTGAAAGTGACGTACGTTGTACACTAGATACTTTGATTTTATCCCTTTTTTCTTTATTCAATATGATAAGCACAGTTACTTATCAGATCGTGTACGAATACAATGATAAAGCCGTGCAACCAACACTGAAACAAAAAAAACGTGCGAACACACTTCGAGTAACGCAAGGTTCTCTCTCTGTCTGCCGTTTTTTCTCTCCTTAGCTCTAGCTGCATTGCATATAAACATCACTAAGCAAAAGATATCAAATTTTCAACTCACTGAACATTATTCTCTCTGAGAGAGTCTTTTGATTCTCATCACTTGAAGCTAGAAAAATGGCTGCTTTGAACAAGGAAATGATGCTACTCGTGATCCAGTATCTCGGTGACGAGAACTTGAAGGAAACCATGCACAAGTAAACATTTTTTTTTGGTGTTTTTGTTTTCTGTTTGTCTGGAACAGTGAATATTGTCTCACCTGAGACTCTTAACACCGAACTGACAAAAATGTTTTTCCTGTGTTTTGTTTTTGTTTTTTTAGGATGGAGCAAGAATCTGGTCTGTTCTTCAATTTGAAGTATTTTGAAGAGAAAATCGTTGCTGGAGAATTGGACGAAGCTGAGAACTACCTCGGGGGCTTCACGAAAATCAGTGAAAGCCGTAACTCTATGAAAATGTTCTTTGAGATCAGGAAGCAAAAGTACTTTGAAGCCTTGGACAGGTACTGATCTTTATCTTTATCAACATTACAACATCATTATAATGATTAGTGTTTTAAATAACTGTCATATTAATGACCGTGATCGTGTCTGATCGCTGATACTGTCGCGAATCGTAGTTAAATGCAATTTCAATTGATTTTGTGCAGTAAAAATCGTTGTCGTAGCGTAGATCTTGATTGCAGAACTCTTATGACAACCCTAACTATAGTCCTCATTATTACAATGATTTTTATGGTTGGTATTGTTTTTCTAATGATTGAATGATCTAATTTGTGATCAGGCATGACAAAGCGACGGCTGTTGATATTCTGGTGAAAGATTTGAAAATCTTCTCAACATCTAATGCAGATGTGTATAAGGAAATAACACATCTTATCACGCTTAACAACTTTAGGTAAATGTTTGCTTTCAATTTTTTTCTATGAGATTATTGACTATAAATTGATTCAAGAGATGTTAAAATTTGGTGGCATTTTAAATCTGGTTTTGGTTTAAATGCAGGGAGAATGAACAGTTATCGCGGTATGGAGATACTAAATCAACCAGAACCATGTTGATGACTGAGCTGAAGAAATTGATTGATGCTAATCCTAGCCTCAAAGATAAGCTTGTGTTTCCTACAGTGCACTCATCGCGGTTGCGACAATTGGTTAATCAAGGGTAAATAACGTTTTTCGTAATAAGACAATCTTAGCTTCATTAATCATGTTTATCTTGGCTAAAGTTTTGTTATTATTCTCTATCCAGTTTGAATTGGCAGCATCAACTGTGCAGGTATCCGAGGCCAAATCCGGAGATCAAAACTTTGTTAACCGACCATGTTTGTTTGACGCCTGGACAAAATGAACCTTGCTCGCCTACTTCGGCTTTTCGTCCTGCTGCATTTGGTCCAAATCATCTCTCTTATGGAGTTGCAGTATGAACTTAGTTTGTCTATTTATTTTCTTGTTTCCTGATAAAATTGTTATTTTCTGTTCGTTGATGAACATTCTGTTTTGTGCAGCCACTTCATCTAGTCCCTACAGTTCCTACTGCTAATTCTGTAGCGGCATGGTTGGCGAATGCAAACCCTTCCTCATCATCCCAATCGCCTGCTGCGGTCGCAGGTTTCTCATTGCCTGGTCCTTCTAATGGAGGTATATCTTGGTCGTATTTTAGTCGCATAAAGTTTAATATAGATATACACTATCGATGTAAAATAGTCTTACACTGACATCCGTTGAAAATTCTTGATATTGCCATATAAGCCTTTGTCAAACTCACATGCTCTTTTAATTTCTTGCAGTCTCCGTTTTTAACAATTCAAGAACGCGGACTAATCTTACACTGGTGGATCACCAAAGTCCCGATCTGGATCAACGAATGAGATTGTTTCCAAATAACAACTCTTTACAGGCTGTGCAGGCCGCGTATACCTTTACATCTCCACCAATGCCTAAGTGGCATGATGAACTTCCTAGAACCGTCTTTTGTAAGTTACATCAGGGATCAACTGTGACAAGCATGGAGTTTCATCCTTCTCGTCATTCGATACTAGCTGGTAGGTTAACATAAACAAAATGTTCCGTATATTTTACGCAGAAACTTAATTAGTCATTTTACTAACTTCAGAAAATTTCGTTGAAACAGTTGGTAGTGCAAGTGGTGAAATTTCACTTTGGGAAACAAAACATAGAGAGATGATGATAACTAAGCCTTTCAAAATATGGAAACTTTCTAACTGTTCGGTCCAATTTCAGGTTTATATTCAATTATTCAACTGTGTAATTGCTTATGGATCATGCATATCTGTTTAAATGATCTTTCGTACTAATTGCTTATGATGATAACATATATTCTGTCATGTATTAAATGATCTTTCGTACAGGCTGCGAGTTTTAAAGAAGTGATGATATCTGTCAACCGTGTATCATGGAGCCCGGACGCTAGTTTTATCGGTAAATGTTGTGATTTTTTTTCTATTTTGTTGCTTGATTACTAGTTTGTAATGTAGTTCTTTTCTTTTCAGGGATTGCTTTTGCCAAACATTTGGTTCATTTGTATACGTATCAAGTTCCTAATGGCCTACAGCAGCAATTGGAGGTATTTTCGTATCAATTTTCATATGAATTTAATGCAAAAAAAAATAAAATTCGCGGACATTTAATTCGTCACTAATATAGTATTTGTTTCGTTATTATAGATTGATGCTCATGATGGTTCTGTCAATGACATAGCTTTTACATATCCGGAAAATCAGCTATGCATTGTAACTTGCGGAGATGATAAATTAATTAAGGTGACAGAAGAGTTTCAAGTCTATAATAGATTATATCTAGCTATATGAGTTTATAGTTATTAATATTGGAAGAATGATAAATACAGGTATGGGATTTGGATGGTCATAAGATCCATTGCTTTGAAGGTCATGAAGCACCTGTTTGTTCGCTTCTTCCTCGCTCGAAGGAAAATATTCAGGTTAAATACTTTTTATCACCCCTCTTCACATTGTGGATGTTGTTCATTTGATTGACATCAAATTCTTGCAGTTCTTATTTTCGACTTCGGCTGACGGGAAAGTTAGAGCTTGGATGTACGATGACAAGAGTTTCCATCTGGAGTACGACACTCCCGGAAAATGTTCCACCACACTGATCTATAGTGCTGATGGAACTAGGTAAGAAAATTATGAATAATCAAGATTATACTTTTTTCTTTTTTGTTTAACTCTATTTAAGTTTTTATGTGATTCGTAATTCGCTCTTGGATGTTTAGATTGTTTTCTTGTGGAACAAGTAAAGATGGAGATAACTTCTTAGTTGAGTGGAATGAAAATGATGGATCGGCAAAAAGAACATATTCTGGACTTACAAACAAAGCTTTCGGTACTGTGCAATTCGATGCTTCAAAGAATCGGTTTCTTGCTGCTGGTGCAGACAACCAGATCAAGTTTTGGGATGTGGATAGTACCAATGTTCTGACTGAAATAAATGCTGATGGTGGTCTTCCAGTGAGTATAGTCCTTTTACTTTCGATATTTGGATACGTTTTTTGTGAAAACTATTTAACACGGTTGATGCCTTGCGCCAGAATCTTCCTCGCTTGAAGTTCAATAAGAAAGGAGATCTGCTTGCTGTTAGTACAGCAGATGGCGGTATAAAAATTCTTGCTAACACAGACGGTTTCAAATCCATGAGGGGCGTCGATGCTTCTGATCCAAAGGTTTGTATCTGCTTTAATTCGGCAGCATGATTAAGGCACCTTTGGTTTATCACATAGTTATGTGTTTAGTTGATTCATTTAGTTATTTATTTATTCTAGTGTGGAGTAAATGTTATTATAGCTAGAAGCATGGAGATTAACAGAAGCTTTGAAACCGTTCACTCTCTTCAATGTCAAATAGTTACTATGTCGGAAAGAGTGGTTCCAAGTAAGAAGGTATTTCGCGCAACCTTTTCCATTTTTGCAAAAAGGGTAGTGGCGCAACTTGTTGTCTGTTTGTCTGCTATTTCTGTATAATCTTGCAAATTTTTGCAAAAGATGTTTCAATAATATATTTCTGTTTTTATGTTAATAATTTCATGATGATGAAGTTTTTTGTCTTTACCAAGGCTATTCGTCTTCTTTACACAAACGATGGAAAGTGTCTTCTAGCTCTTGGTTCAAGAGGGAGTAAGAAGATGTGGAAATGGACCCCTGATGAATTGAATCCTACTGGAAAGGTGGTTATAGACGACACATATATATATTTTGTTATGTCAAAACCATTACTGAGTTTTCTTATGTTTGTTTAAAAGGCGACGGCAAGTGTTGTTCCTGAACATTGGTCACCGATTAATGGTATTCGTTTGACCGATGAGTTCCCGACCACTTGTGATTCGGAAACTCCATGTCTGGACATCTCAAAGAATGATAACTATGCCATTGCTTCATATGGAGGAGAAGTTGCATTGTTCAACATGGTGTCTTTTAAGGTGAGTTTTCAATATTTATGACAGTATATTCGGTTTCATCTCATTATTGTAACAAATTATTGTTGAATTTCAGGTTTTGTGTCGTTTTGAGGGACCTCCGCCATCTGCAACGTTTCTCGCATTTAATCCTCAAGACAATAACATCGTCGCAGTTGGAATGGAAAATTCGGATATTCATATTTTTAATGTTAGGTCCGATGAGGTAATTAACTTAGAAATTAAGGAGATTCAAATTTTATATTTAGATATAATTTCATTAATAATATTTATAATGATTTGAACCTCTTTGCCTTTTAGCGTATATCTATATTGAAGGGTCACTTTAAGCACATTACTGGTATAGCTTTTTCGCATCAACTGAATATAATGGTTTCTTCGGGCGCTGATGCTAAGGTATGTTTAACCACGACTTCTGTAACAATGTTAGTTAGCGTTGAAAAATAGCAGCGCGGATGAATCCGTTGTGAAAACTTCTACGCTGTACTATAAGGTTTTGATGTATTTGTAGGTTGTCACATGGTTCACAAGGCCATGGTTTAAGAAGAAATCGGTGATCCTCCAAAGGCCGGGTGGTGGACAATCACGTTTAGGCGAGACTAAAGTTCAATTTCACATTGATCAAACAATGTTGCTGGTATACCATGACTCACAGATAGCAATATATGATGCCTCGAAAATGGAATTGATTATCCAGGTAAGCATATATTTCCTCGTCCGTTCAAAGTGTCGAATTCGGCGCACACCCTGCTCTTGAGAGAATTCGTGACATTTTTGTCTTTGTACGTAATAGTGGCCACCACAAGATGGATTGTCTGGTACCATAACCTCTGCAGCATACAACTGCAATGGACAAATAATTTATGCTACTTTCAGTGATGGAAATATTGGAATATTTGGTGCTGAAAATCTCCAACTAAGATATCGTATCGATTCATCTGCATACCTATACCAGACTACATCAACCAGGTTTTTGATTAATTTCACTTGCTTAAACTTATTTAACTTCCTTATATTGAGACTCTATCCAGCCGTACATAGTTTTGACGTTATTAGTGAATCAAAGTCATTTGATCATTAAAATAATTGACCAACCCTCAGAGGATTTGAGAGTGTGCTCATCTCGAGGTCTCGGTCATCTAACATAAATGTTTGTTTATTTTGTGCAGCCAAAATATATATCCTATTGTTGTCACAGCACATCCAGAAAAGCCGTATCAATTTGCAATTGGACTGAATGATGGGTATGTGAAGGTTATAGAGCCTATCGACTCAGCAGGATGGTTGAAACAGAAAGTGCCAACTGTTAAAATGGATATCATCTGATTCATTTGCATCATTTTAGTATTTTCTTTCAATTATTGAGTTCTTAAACAATTGTGAGACTTTAAGGTTGATTGTTTTTCTTGTGAGACAATGTTTGGATGCTCATGATAATGTTTTGGTTGAATAATCTTTATCCTTACTTATGGTTTGACAATGTTTGGTACTAGACAAGATTTTAATCTAAGGATTTTTGAGGTGGTTTCGCTTTTTATCTGTTTGACATATAATAAATTATTCAAGTTTTCATTTTTTTTAAGTAGATTTAATTGTAAATATTCATCTTCCATGGTTTTCTTTCTATAAGGTGAGTTGAGTGATGTCTTGACATATTTTGGTTCGACATTTAGAATTGATATTGAGGATACAAGATAACTCTTTTGTTTGAAGATTTCTCTCTTTTTCTCTTGTACTCATGTTGTTGTGTTCATTGACAATGAGAGGCTTGGGATGATTTGTGTTGGGTGTCTTGAATCATGATTGGTGTTGTTATTAATGATTTTAGTAGACTGCCTTGACGATGAAGTATCTTGAGAGTCTTCGGGTGTGGAAAGTTAGTAGTTTCTTGATTTTGATTTGGAATGGCTAGAGATTTTGATAAGTCATTTGTTGTTGACTGCGGATTCATTTTTTTCATGAGTGTTGACCAAGTAAACTCAAATACGGGATGAGGGATGTGGGTGAATTATGATAGATGGTTTTTGAAATTTTTTTGTCAAAAAGATTGATTTTACTTGATCAATTTTAAGAAAGGAGATGAAATATATTTAAGCGTGGAAGATCAATAATAGAAAATATATTTAAGTGTATTAGATAGATACAAATCACTGTATATTATTATATTATAGAATAATCAAGAATAATTAAATCAGTGTATCTTATAAGATTGGAAGGACTGCTGGTAAAGAGAGTGATATGAGAGGATTACTAATTCCATTGTCATTTAGAATTTTCAGAGTATATTAATTGTTTAATTGGGGGTAACGCTTAAATAGCTAAACAGATGAGGACATAGATCTCTCGTTGGACTTAACTGAATGACTCAATCCATCACTGTCCATTCAGACATAAAACTCAATTAAATAATTCATCAATAATTAGTGTTTATTTATAATTGACCATAATATAAATAATTAATAATTAATAATTAACTATTTGAATCCATATTTGATTAAGAGCTTTTGTTTCGATTCAAGGGAAGTGTCAATCAAGAACGATTGAAGAATTCACGATGACAAGTTATGAGAATGCAAACTATCCAGCAACGCTACCAATTCTGAAAGTTGACAACTATGAGAATTGGTGCAAACAGATGAACGTCTTATTCAGGTGTCAAGGTCTTTGGGACCTTGTAAAAGATGGAGTCGAAGCGCTTGGCGAAAACGCTTCAGAAGAAGAAAAGAAGAAATACACAGAATCTGAGAAGCTGAGTTATAAAGCATTATTTATAATTCATCAATGTATCAGCCCAGACAATTTCGAAAAGGTTAGTGATTCAGAATCTGGAAAAGAAGCTTGGGAGATCCTTGAGAAGTCTTTTGGAGGCGCTGAGAAGGTGAAAGAAGTGAGGTTACAAACTCACAAAAGGACCTATGAACTGCTTCAGATGGAAGACAGTGAAAACATATCTGATTTCTTCACTAGAGTTACAAAACTAGTCAATCAAATCAAGATATGTGGAGAAGCGTTAACAACAAGAGCTGTTGTGTCGAAGATCTTGAGATCTTTAGCTCCTAAGTTCGACCACATAGTGGTGGCGATAGAAGAGGGAAAAGACTTATCGAAATTGACAAAGGAAGAGCTTCAAGGGACGCTTGAATCTCATGAACAAAGAATGAACGAAAGAGCTGTAGGAAAATCGAAGAGTGATGTGGCCTTGCAGGCACATTCAGCAAAAGAGACCAAAGACAAAAGAAAGTGTTTCGACAGAGGTAGAGGTGGCTACAACATATCGAATGGTAGAGGAAACCAAATAGAAGGAGACGTGTCGAATCAAAGAAGACCATACCAAGGCAACCAAAGAGGTGGTGTTGCAAATAGAGGAAGAGGTGGTGGTCGAAAACCTGATAAGAGTCACATTCAATGTTACAATTGTCAGAAATATGGACATTATTCGAGTGATTGTCCAGAAAAACGAAAGAATCAAGAAAGTGATGCAAAGCTTGCAAAACATGAAGAAGAAGAGATGATGATGATGATCACAACAAGAGATGAAGATAGATTCAAGGACCAATGGTACTTGGATTCAGGATGTTCATCACATATGTCTGGAAGGAAAGACTGGTTTGTCAATATAAAGCCCTCAAAGAAAAATATGGTAAAATTTGCAAATGACAATACCCTGGCAGCTGAAGGTATTGGTGATGTTATGATTATGAGGAAAGATGGCAAAAGGTCAGTAATCTCCAATGTGTTGTACATACCAGGCATGAAGAGCAATTTGCTCAGTATAGGGCAGTTGGTCGAAAAGAATTATAAAGTGTCAATCGAAGATAAGTTGATGAGAGTTGTTGATGCAAATGGGAGAGTAATCTTGAAGGCTCCTATGTCTCAGAATCGAACCTTCAAGATTGAACTAAATGTGATGGAACACAAGTGCCTTTCGACTGCAGCTAGCAGAGATGAATGGATATGGCATTATAGACTAGGTCATCTCAACTTCAGAGACATCAGAGATTTGAAGAGAAGAAATATGGTTTCAGGATTGTCAGAAATTGACATTCCAAACGAGGTATGTGAGGAATGTGTGCAGGCGAAGCAACACAAGAATAGCTTCAGCAAGGATGCAGGAAGCAGATCGAAGGCTAGTCTTGAAGTCATATACTCTGATGTATGTGGACCAATCCAGGTGGATTCAATGGGAGGTAACAAATACTTTGTTACATTCATAGATGATTTCAGTCGAAAGCTATGGACTTACCTGATCAAGAAGAAAAGTGAAGTGATCGAAGTATTTACCAGGTTTAAGTCTATGGTCAAAAGACAAAGTGGTCGAAAGCTCAAAGTTTTGAGAACTGATGGTGGTGGAGAATATGTGTCGAAAGACTTCGACAGATTATGTGAAAAGGAAGGGATTGTGCATGAGGTGGTGCCACCCTATACTCCCCAACAAAATGGAATTGCAGAAAGCAAAAATTGAACCATCATGAATATGGTGAGAAGTATGTTGAAAGGCAAGAGTTTACCTAAAGAGTTTTGGGGTGAAGCTGTTTCGACTGCAACATACATTTTGAACAGATGTCCTACAAAGAAGCTAGAAGGAATTACTCCAGAAGAATGTTGGTCTGGTGTGAAGCCTAGCTTGAGTCATCTGAAGGTATTTGGATCTATTGAACATAGACATGTGCCAGATCAGTTGAGAAGAAAACTTGATGACAAGGCAAGTCAAATGATCCTAGTTGGATATCATTTGACAGGAGGCTACAAGTTGTTCGATCCAGAGAACAAGAAGATTGTGATCAGCAGGGACGTGATCATAGATGAGTTTAAAGAATGGGATTGGACTGCAAATGTCAAGAAAGATTCAGTGGGAATCCTATTCGAAGAGCCAGAAACTCAAGTCGAAAGAGAAGTTCGACAAGAGGAACCAACAGATATACCAAGTACAAGCAGACCTCAAAGAACAAGACACATGCCTGCAAGATTGTGTGATTACATCAGATGATGTAATAGATAATGAAGGTGAGCTGGTACATTATGCTTTCTATGCAGATGTCAAACCTGTTAATGCAGCTGAAGCATTAAAAGATTCGAAGTGGGTGAAAGCAATGAACGAAGAAGTAAAGTCTATCGAAGATAACAATACTTGGTCACTTGTCGAATTGCCTCAAGGCAAGAAGGAAATTGATGTCAAGTGGGTATACAAAGTGAAAACGAATTCGAAAGGTGAAGTAACTCGACACAAAGCAAGACTTGTGGCGAAAGGATTTCTACAGAAAGAAGGAATAGACTTTCGACGGAGTTTTTGCACCTGTTGCTAGGATCGAAACAATCAGGTTGGTTGTTGGTCTAGCAGAAATAAACAGTTGGCACATATGTCAGATGGACGTGAAGTGTGCATTCCTAAATGGACCCTTAGATGAATAAGTCTATGTTAAACAACCAGTTGGGTTTGTGAAACATGACGAAGAAAGAAAGGTGTACAGACTACATAAAGCCCTGTATGGATTGAAACAAGCTCCAAGGGCTTGGAATAAGAAAATTGATAGTTTTCTAAGGGAGAAGGAATCTGTGAAGTGCACAACTGAACATGGAGTATATGTAAGAAGAAGCAAGAGTACATTGCTTATACTATGTCTCTATGTAGATGATTTGTTGATAACAGGTAGTTGTAAAAGTGAGATCGAAGACTTCAAAGGTGATCTCAGCAAGGAATTTGAAATGTCTGATTTGGGTGAGATTTCATATTTTCTTGGTATCGAATTCTACAAGAGCAGTAGAGGTTTGATGATACATCAAAGAAGATATGCAGGAGAAATTCTCAAGAGGTTTGAGATGGAAGAATACAACTCAACTTCGACACCTGCAGAACCAAGACTGCAACTGTCGAAAGATGTAGATGAAGATGATGTTGATCCAACCCAATACAAAAGACTTATTGGATCATTAAGATATCTTTGTCATACAAGGCCTGACTTAGCATACAGTGTAGGTATGGTAAGTAGATTTATGCAGAAGCCAAAGGTATCACATCTAGCAACAGTGAAGAGGATACTAAGGTATCTCAAAGGAACTTTCGATTATGGCATTTTGTTTCCTACAGTTGATAAAGGAAAAGAATGCAAGTTAGTGGGATACACTGATTCGAGTTGGTGTAGTGATGCTGAAGATCGAAAGTCAACAGCAGGATATGTGTTTATGCTAGGTGGTGCACCAATTGCTTGGAATTCAAGAAAGGAACCAGTAGTGGCATTACCATCATGCGAAGCAGAATACATAGCTGCTTCTCTTTGTGCATGTCAAGCAACTTGGATGGTGAACTTGGTCGAAGAGATAACAGGGAAAAATCATGGAGTAATTACCATGAAGATAGAAAGCATGTCAGCTATTAATCTGGCAAAGAACCCAATAGCACATGGTCGAAGTAAGCACATCAAAATGAGATTCCATTATCTTCGAGAGCAGGTAGCAGATGGGAAGATGAATTTGGAACACTGCAGAATTGAGAATCAGATTGCAGACATCATGACGAAGGGAGTGCAAGTCGAAGTATTCAGAAAGCTAAGAGCCATGATGAACATAGACAATTTAGACATAATGAATTAGGTGGTGTGTTAAATTGTAATTCATAGTGTCAAAGAAGATTTGATTTATTTTAGATTTAAATAGATTTGATTTAAGTCCAGAATAGATTTGATTTGATTTGATTTAGTAACAAAAAGATATTTTGGGTTTTGGGCTTAGGGTGTAAGCTCAGTTATAAATAGAGGGAGTAACCCCTATTTTTTTTCAATGCAAGTCAAGTAAGTCAATTCATTGTAATCACAGAATTTACAGTTGCAAGTGATTAAGAAAGTTTTCCACAGTTTGTGGGCAGAGAGAAACTCTGCAGAAATATTTGTCTTGTCTTTTTTCTTTGTTTGTCTCATAATTAAATTGTCATTGTGGTATAAATTCATCATAGAATTTGGTGGATTTCCAACAATTATGATAAGAAGGAGAATTTTGTAGATTAATGATATCAAAGGCATATAAACAATATTTCTGCCTTAAATGAGATTAGTTTACTGACAGGAGATTTTACATAACAGTGGTATGCATGAAGTTCAAAATAAATATTATTGTCTTTAGAAAATTTTGAAACATTAAAGAAATTAGAATCAAATTTCATTTTTTTAAAGTAGACCTATTTTATAGAAATTACAATCAAACTTTCATTTTTTTTTTAAAGTAGACATATTTTATTTAAATAAAGTCTATCAGGTGTTGTCTATCTTGAGAGATCGTAATAGGTCTTTCACGTAAGCGAATATTATTTTTTTGTTTTCAACTATTTACTGGTGGTTTTAAAACATCACAAAATTTCATAATTGACGGCACAAAATTTTGGAGAATTCTTTTATGGTTTTAAATTATTTAGCGACGGTTTTAAGTCGTCACAAAATAAATTATCAAATTTTGTGACAGTTTAAAACCATTGCTAAATAATTGAAAAAAAAAAAAAATGAAAGGCAAAAATGCTGATCGCTTACGCGAAAGACCGATCTCACGGTAGGCAGTGCCATTCTATCATAGTCTAACTTATTTCTACAGTTTTGATTGATTTCTTTTCAGAAGAACATTATTTTAATATAACGTGTCAGAGTAACATGAATCTTATAGTTAGTGTAAGTAGATAACTAGCTATTATTAGTATTGTTCATTAAGTGCTCGTATAATGTTCCAAACCATGGTCTTGTGGAGCATTGAGAACTTTTAGATTCAACTTTATTGAACAAATGAATTAGCAGAATATTCATTATTATTGAAACTTAGCAGAATTAGTTTATAATGCTGCAAATATATAGCAATTAAACAAATTAAAGGCCGAGGTAGTTATAATTGTCATAATACAATAACTAATTATTAGTTACCATAACAAATCTAATTATTTGAAATTTTGTTTTTGT
The DNA here is from genome assembly GCA_948472305.1 of Vicia faba. NCBI lineage: Eukaryota > Viridiplantae > Streptophyta > Magnoliopsida > Fabales > Fabaceae > Vicia > Vicia faba. The sequence continues at coordinate 1,456,172,142 of OX451736.1, forward strand.
CATTTATATCTATTACACTCCCTTTAAACTCATGTTTGAAGAATTGAAAACTCTGAGTTTGGTTCTAAACTTGAGAAAAGGGGAGATAGATGTAGGTTTAGTGAGAATGTCATTTGTTTTTTGTTTTTTCAATTGATGGTATGTGTTGATAGATTTAAGTGTATCAGATAGATACAAATCATAGTATATTATTATATTATAGAGTAATCAAGAATAATTAAAACAGTGTATTTTATAAGATTGGAGGGACTGCGGGTAAAGAGAGTGATATGAGAGATTACTAATTTCATTGTCATATAGGATTTTCAGAGTATGTTAATCGTTTAATGAGGGCAGCGCTTAAATAGCTAAACGAATAAGGACATGAATCTCTCGTTAGACTTAACTGAATGACTCAATCCATCACGGTCCATTCAGACATAAAACTTAATTAAATAATTCATCAATAATTAGTGTTTATTTATAATTGACCATAATATAAATAATTAATAATTAACTATTTCAATCCATATTTGATTAATTAAATTATTAGTCTAACAATCTTTCACTTGGATGATAATAATTATTTACTAAACTAATTAGTTTTTATATTAGAATTTTAATAATGGTCAAAACACTAATAATTAAAAGAGAAGTAAGTTTTAACGCTGCAAAAATTATTTCTGATAGGGAAAACAAATTATACATGTTAAAGACTCACAAATGATGAACTTAGAGTAACATATTTAAATTAAGAGTAATGTGTTATTAAAGAATGACCCAAACATATAAAAATGATATTGATAAAATCTCAGTAATCCAAAATATCATAAGACTTACTCATGTGTATAAGTTTGTGATCAGTGATTTATTAATGAGTTTTCACATTAAAGGTTATAGCATATCCACGTAGGTCTAAGAATAGTAATTACATATAGACATATTATCCTATTACAAGAGTAATTACATTTAATCATAAATACATTCATAACACAATATCATACTTGATAGGAGTATGTTAGAACAAGATTTGATTCTGCAGATAATCTCTTAGTTTTAATGATAACAATACATATATTTTATATGTAACAATTTTGTACTCTAATAATTCTTTAAGTGTGCAGATAAAATATTCAAATTGATTAAAGATTGTTGTTTGAAGAATCATCAGAAATGTATTTAGCTCGTCTCAGAAAGACTATTGCATCCAGTTCTAATGTAACATTAGTAGTTCTAATGAATGTTGAATTTTTGTCAGAAAGTGACTCACGTGTACTTCTCCAGATAAGTTGTTGCTTCAGAAGTCAAGTGTGTCTAGAAAAAATTAACAGTGAAGATCAAATATCAAAGTTTTGCTTCAAAGATCAGAAATCAAGATAAAGTGCTTCTCAGATAAAGCTTTTTCTTCCAGCTTAAATATCAAGAAACTGTTTGTCAGATAAGGTGTTGCTACATGTCTGAAGACAATGTTCTGGTTCTGAAAGTCTCTGATATTTTTGTGAACACTACAATGAAATTTCTTTTGGAATATTTATCACTTCTTATCAGAAACATTCCATCAGAAGATTAAGAACAAATACGCGATCTCTTATGCGTTCTCTCCTACTTCAGATCAGAAGTATATCAACAGAAGAAAAGATCAGAAACTTACATAAGAAGAATACAGTACAACGTACAACATATTTTTTGTTATTTATGGAGAACGCGGTGTACGGATAAAGTTTTGATGTGCCCTTTGTATCCCACGATCATACGCTACCGTTGTAGCAGGCGGCTTGGTGAAAGCGACGTTTTCCAACGGTCTTCTTTTCTCAGTCTATAAAAAGGGATTTCTACTTCACTTGATACCAAGAGAGATTGGAATAAAAAGGTTGGAAACTATTCAAAAGATCAAGGCATCAAAGTTACTGTACAAAGAAAGAAAACAAAAGAGAGAAAATATTCAAAAGATATCAAAGAACACAAAGAGTTGTTACTTAGATTTGTGTTAACTTCTTTTCTCTAAAAACACAAGAGTTATTGCTCATTATTGTGTTATTTATCATTGTTGTGTACACAAGAGTTATTGCTCATATTTGTATGTAAAAATTTGTTCTCCATTGAAGTGTTAAATATGCTTTTTAGAAGCAATCTTGTAAATACTATTTGATTGTAAATTTTTCTAGATTTATTTTCTCAAGTGGCTAAGTTGTAGTCATAATTACTTGAGAGGGCTAATGTGTTTTTCTAAACTCTTAGAGGTTGTTATAATCTTTCTAGATTATTGGATTAAATTCTTTTCTAAGGAAAAATCACTTTAGCGGGTGGACAAAAGTAGTCTTTTCTAAGGTGAACTTGTATAAACCAAACGTGTCACTTTTCTTTCTTCCTTGTTATCTTTGTTTGTTTGTGAGAAGCATTTGCAAAAGAAATAGTTTTGAAAACCCCAATTCAAACCCTCATTTTCTTGTGTTTTTCTTAACCTTCAGAGTATTGATATTTACTTGTACTTTCATATTATAACGTGACAAATACGGAATATTGAAGATAGAATAACACAATATTATTGCATGCTAAAGAATTATTGTGTCTTTTCAATATTGACCTAAACATCAAATGATGTTTCTTGAGATTAAGAGAATAATATTTATCTCAGTAGTAGAATAATACTTTTTAGAGTATATTTTGAAGTCTTTTTAGAATATGACATCTTTATAGTGTGCGCAAGAATATATGACAATATGAGAATAATAATCTAAATTTATTTAGATTATATAATAGTGTAAGCATGCACTTCCACTGATCCAACATGTATAAAGATTTATTAGAGTCCACTAGTATTATATAATCTGATTATACAATGGAATACTAATTTTATTTTTATTGCAAATCTATATAAAGATCAGTGGTGGTATAATATATCATCAATAGAGTTTTGTAAACTCAACCACATATTTTGTACATAAATAAAATATTTCATTATTTAGATAATTTCATATGAAAGAGTATGATGGTCATATAATCAAATTTAAATATAGGATTATATTTAATAACTCACTCAAAATTCAAATGATACAAATATAACTACACACATTGAGAAACACATAATGTTATACGCAACAGAAAAATATGAGACTTAATTTTAATTATTATTGAAGATATAACACAAATAGTCATAAAATTTATTACTAACATAAGACTATAATATTCTCAATATAAATTTCCATAAAATAATATTCTATTAAATAAATAATATTTGTTTCTCATTTCTAACATGATTGACGTGTTAAATTCTCCTACTTGATAGATAATAATAGTTGAATAATTAACTCAAGAGTTTAGAAAACATTTTACATATATATTCAACTATTTTATCTATCACATAATTATCATGTCAAACAACTTCATACCGATAAGGTATGTTCATCACTTACATAATACAAAGAGAATTGAAATTCACTTTTAAAAAAAACAGTGAAAATAAATTATTGGATTTCATAAAGTATTACATGTCTTTAAAGAATAATTTCTTATTTCTCAAATAATAATTTAAATAATTTTAAATAATAAATATATCAATATATAAATATTATGTCACAAAAATTCTAATATCGATAAGATACTCGAACCATAATTTACATAATTGATCTGGATTGGGCCTACACTTGCCCTTCGAATAGGAAGCCCAAAAACAGAGCCCAAGTTAGAGACTGTTGGGAAACTCCCCACACGTTCGTTGGAGGACATGGCCCACGATCCCCCGACAGTCATCTTAAACTGCCCTTCGGGAATCACGGGTTCAACCCTATTCTCGCAGAGCATTTGACCAGGGGGGAGTCCACTTGCTGGACTCCATACACACGTAAGCCCTGGTAGTTCCTGTTATTGGGCCTCAACATGGCCCAATAATGGGGACCTTGGCCCAACGCTGGGGGCTATAAATACCCTATCTCCTAAGAGGGTCAGGTATTCAACACTTTCTAACTCTTACACTTGCTTGCTCATTCCTCAACTTACTTTGACATCAGAGTGTCTTGCAGGTACCCCCCATCTCATTCACTTCTGCCCGAGCTAGCGGTGACGGTCCATTCTGATTTGGTAAGATCAATGGCGCCGTCTATGGGAAACTTTCTTCCCCGTCTTCCATTTACTCGAGACCAAAGCTAAACAATCCCCGAATTTCATGGCTGACCAGACTGCAGAAAACATAAACGTCTGTATTGTCAACGTCAACAACAACATCACCGACAATAATGTCGGCCTCGACAATGCTGGTACCGCCGGCCACAACATATCCCCCGCCATTAATATGCCCGGGCCTTCTGACTATAGAGACAGAGCAACTGCTTCGTCATCATTAATGCCTCCACGACTCGAAGACGATCGGCCACCTCCCCAGAACTACCAACCCATTCAATTCCATGAGGTCCCCATTCCCGCAGGAGCAGACGCCACGACCAGGGCACTGTTTGCGGCGATAAATCAGATCAACTACCTGATCTTTGTAACACTCCAATTCTACCCCAACAAATTATATAAATAAATTAGAGTTATAAAATTCAATCATGCAAACGAATCAGGACGCCACAAATTCTTCTATCAAAATTCATTGCATTCATCGTGGATATATAACACTTTTTAAAACATCGGATGAACCATCATCATAACATCTTTAATTAAATAACTCAATATCTAAGCAGCGGAATTCTTAATAACATCTTTAACAACAATACAACAACTTCAAAACAACACATATTTAATAATAATCAATTTAAAGTTCAACAACTGAAAATCAAAAATAAAAAACAACAAGCGTTCATTCCCCCGAGTGTTACATATCAGAGCAATGACACTGACTCGAACTACCAAAGGTATACAACCTTCACTCTCGATTACCTGCACGTTACCAACATAAGGGCGACATTCAAACAGCAGGGGTGAGATATCTAACAATATAATAAAGCGCATGATAATTAATATATTAAATTAGATCAATAACATCACCACTTCTCATCTCATAATCAACAATAATTACAACGTATATACACATTCATCAACATCAAAATACACTTCTCTATGCAATCATATAATGCGACTCAATACTTTGCAAATGCATGTGGTACCATTGGAGCAGAACTCCCATCTCAAAATTTTTCCAATTAATAGAGGCATCAACAAGGTATAGCCTTCATCTCAAAATTCGCCAATACAGGCCATCTCAACGAGCATAAGCTCCATCTAAAAAATGTAATGTATGCGACACAACCATGAATGTAATAACAACACCCAAGTTAATAACATCTCAAAATTAACAACATCTCAAAAGCATCTCAAATTAACAACATCTCAAAAGCATCTCAATTAACAACATCTCAAAAGCATCTCAATTAACAACATCTCAAAAGCATCTCAACGTCTTGTCATCAACATCTCATATCAACAAAATAATTCATTAAACATCATTTATTTATTATAAATCATCAACACAACATCATTAATAACTTCTCACTAACAACTCAGCTATACATTAATTCCACAGTAAATCCATACTGCTATTATGTAACTCTTACGTCATTACTGTCACTATCCTACTGTTATAGTTCAAACATCAGCTTCTAAGCATCTAACCTTCATCGTTCTGCACAAAAACAACGCAAAGGCCAACACAACTTCTGGACAGCACAACCTCTGACAACACAGCCTCTAACCAACACAACTTCTAATAACCCAACTTCTGACCACTACAAATTCTGACAACACAACTTCTGACCAACTCAACTTCTGACCAATACAACTTCTGACCAACTCAATTTCTGACCAATACAACTTCTGACCACTACAACTTCTGACCAATACAACTTCTGACAACACAACTTCTGACTAATACAACTTCTGACCAATACAACTTCTGACCAATACAACTTCTGATTAATACAACTTATGATAACACAACTCCTAACCAACATTGCTTCTACTATCATAACTTCTACTTTCTAATAATCCAACGCAACTTCTAACGGCTTCTACCATCAGAACTTCTACTTTCTAATAATCCAACACAATTTCTAACAACTTCTACTATCAGAACTGCTACTTTTTATTCATCCTACTATTTTAATTCTTAGCCTGATATTAACCTAACTAAGAACAGTACGACTAACTCTATCTCCAATTTAATTCATTATTCTAATACAGCAAATTCTGATATCCTTCACGCCTAATTCTGTGTTTTTCATCACTGCAATATTCTGCGTTTTTCATCACTACAATATTCTACGTTTTACTTCCATGCATCTCACTACGGGATTCATAACTAAAGCCCTAAAACTTAATATAATCATGACAATTCATACCTGTAATTACCTTATAATTCTACATCAATTAAACAACATCATGACATTAATATTCATCTAAAATTCATCAATTCTTCATCATACATCAATCATATATTTTCAATTCAAGAACAAGACAACAATCATATCTAACCCCACATACCAATCATCATAAACCCAATTATAGAGTCAGAACCCCACCCTTACCTTGGATTGAAGGTCGCTCTACAATCTTCCGGTTGAATTCTCGTTCTTGCCGTTTTTCCACTTTTCCAAAAGCTTGCACGTTCTCCTCTCAATCCTTATTCTTCTACTGCTTCTTCTTTCTATTATATTCGAACAACAATAAAATAACCCTCATATTCTTTATTCCTTATTGGACTCAAAACTAATACACCCCCTTATTACTTCTATTCCTTTAAAAACAAGCCCACATCAAATAATATTATACTTCTAATATTATTTCTCCACTTAATATAATAATTAAATCCAATTAATTATAACACATCTTCACAAATATTCCAAAAATAATTTAATTAAATAATTAATTAAATTACAGGCGTTACAACTCTCCCCCACTTAGAATATTTTCATCCTCGAAAATTTACCTCAATCAAACAATTCAGGATAGGAGTCTCGCATCTTGCTCTCCAACTCCTAAGTCATGCTTTCACCAGCAGCTCCTAGCCAAACCAATTTAACCAAGGAAATCTCTTTGCCCCTCAGAGTCTTCATTTCACGATCCGCGATCCGTACATGCATTGTCTCTACAATAAGATTATCCCATACTTGCACATCGTCCATATGAATCACATGAGATGAATCTGAAATATACTTCCGAAGTTACGACACATGAAACATATCATGCAAATTTGAAAGATTAGGCGGTAAAGCCACTCTATAAGCAACATTCCCCACTCTCTCCGAAATCTGATACGGTCCAATAAAACGAGAAGTGAGCTTCTTAGACTTTAATGCTCGCCCAACACCAGTCACAGGTGTAAATCTCAAAAACACATGATCACCAACTTGAAATTCTAAATCTTTCCTTCGCTTGTCATGATAACTCTTCTGTCTACTTTGAGCAGCTTTCATCTTTTCTCGAATCAACTTCACCTTCTCAGTAGTCTCACGAACAAGTTCAGATCCAAGTACTACACTTTCTCTAGATTCATGCCAACATAACGGAGTTCTACATATTCGACCATACAACGCTTCAAAAGGTGCCATCCCAATACTAGAATGGTAACTGTTATTATAAGTGAACTCTATCAACGGAAGATAAGTGTCCCACGAACCTCCCTGCTTAAGAACACATGCCCTCAGCAAATCTTCCAACGATTGAATAGTCTGTTCAGTCTGACCATCTGTCTGAGGATGATACGCTGAACTCAACCTCAACTTAGAACCCAATGCTTCTTGCAAAATCTTCCAAAAATCAGAAGTAAATCTTGGATCTGTATCTGACACAATGCACAAAGGAACACCATGCAGCTTCACAATCATACTAATATAAATCTCATCCAACTTCGGCACTGGAAAACTGATGTTAATAGGAACAAAATGAGTTGACTTCGTAAGCCTATCAATAATCACCCAAATTGAATCATGTCCTCTTAAAGTATTAGGCAACCCTGTCACAAAGTCCATTTAAATGCTATCCCATTTCCATTCTGGAACTTCCAATGGTTGCATCAATCCTGCAGGCTTTTGATGTTTAACTTTCGACTTCTGACAAGTCAAACATGCATACACAAACCGAGCCACGTCACTCTTCATCTCAGGCCACCAAAAAAACCTTTCAAATCTTGATATATCTTTGTAGCTCCTGGATGAATACTCAAATTACTTCTATGACTCTCTTCAAGTATCACTCTCTTCATCTCAACATCATTAGGAATACAAATCCGATTACAAAATCTTAACACACCTTGCGTATCTAGCTTAAAATCACTATTCTCAGACTGATCAATCCCAACCATCAAATCTACCAGTTTCACATCCAACTTCTGAGCTTCTCTGATACTGTCTAGAAATTCATTATTAATCTTCAACATACCCAACATAACACTCTGCGGCGTAACCTCGCAAAATAAGCTCATATCTCTGAACTACTCAATTAATTCCAACTCTTTAATCATCATTGCTGACATATGTAAAGTCTTTCGACTCAACGCATCAGCTACCACATTCGCCTTTCCTGGATGATAATTCAAACTGAAATCATAATCCTTTAACAATTCCAACCATATTGGTTGCCTCATATTCAACTCCTTCTGATCAAATAGATACTTCAAACTCTTACGGTCACTAAACACTTCAAATCTAGAACCATAAAGATAATGCCTCCAAATCTTCAACACAAAGACAACAGCTGCAAGCTCTAAATCATACGTAGGATAGTTCTTCTCATGAGTCCTTAACTGCCTTGACGCATAAGCAACTACCTTACCATTCTTCATAAGCACACCTCCTAAAACCATCTTAGAAGCATCACAATACACCACAAAAGGCTCTCCTGGATTAGGCAACGTCAAAATCGGAGTCGACGTTAACCTCTTCTTCAATTCTATAAAACTTTCTTCGCACTGAACATCCCATACAAACGCTCTACCTTTACAAGTCAACTTAGTCAACAGAAGTGACAACTTAGAAAACCCTTCAATAAACCTTCAATAATAACCAGCTAACCCCAAGAAGCTTCTAATCTCAGTAGTTGACTTTGGAGTTTCCCATTGCAACACAACATCAACCTTCGATGGATCTATAATAATGCCACTCCCTGAAATCACATGACCAAGAAAACTAACCTCTTTTAACCAGAATTCACACTTGGACAGCTTTGCATACAACTTCTTCTCTTTCAAAACTTGCAATACTACTCTTAAATGTCCACATGCTCTTCTTATGACTTAGAGTAAATCAAAATATCATCAATGAACACCACTAAGAACCGATCCAAATAAGCATGAAAGATACGATTCATATATTCCATGAATACTCCCGACGCATTAGTAACACCGAAAGGCATCACCGAATATTCGTAATGTCCATAACGCGTTCTGAAAGCCGTCTTCTGGATATCTTCATCCTTCACTTTAATCTAATGGTAACCCGACCTCAAATCAATCTTACTAAACACACGAGCATCCACAAATTGGTCCATCAAGTCATCTATTCTTGGAAGCAGATACTTATTCTTAATCGTCACTTTATTCAGCTGTCTATAATCAACACACAGCCTCATACTTCCATCTTTCTTCTTCACTAACAACACTAGAGCTCCCCATGGCGATACACTTGGTATTACAAACTTCTTCTCAAGTAACTCTTCCAATTGCTTCTTTAACTCTGACAATTCAGATGCAGACATCTTGTATGGTGCCATAGACACAGGTCTGGTACCAGGTACAAGATCAATAGAAAATTCAACTTCTCTCTCTGGTGGTACATCAGGAATCTTATCAGGGAAAACTTTAGGAAATTCACACACCACCTGTAACTCCTCAATTATAGCTTGAGTCTCTACAGACAGCGATGCCATCAACGAGAACATCTGTGCTTCTTCCTGCATCAACTTCCGCAACTGTCTAGCAGATAACAGACCATCTTCTTCTTCTTCAGGAGTATAAAACTTCATAGACTTGTCATAACAGTTAATATGAACACAGTTATGCTCTAACCAGTTCATACCCAAAATTACATCCAAACCTCTTAACGGTAAACAAACCAAATCAACAACAAAGTCTCTGTCGAAGATCGACAAGGGACACTTCAAACATACAAAAGAAGTAGTCATCGACCCCTTGGCTGGAGTATCGACGACCATTTCTCCATTCAAAGAAGACAACATAAGACCCAATCTTTCAACACAATCAGCAACAGTAAAACAATGCGTAGCACCAGTATCAATAATAATAATTAAAGGAGTACTATTAATGAAACATGTACCTCTGATAAGTCTGTCCTTAACAGCTGTCTGATCCTCCACTAAAGCAAACACTTTACCACTTGACTGATCCCTCTTCGGTTTCGGACACTGACTACCAATGTGCCCTTTTTCTCTACAGTTGAAACAAATCACATCTTTATGTTCACACTCAAATACGACATGTGCGTTCTTGCCACAACGGAAACACCTCTTCACTTCAGTAGTGAACACATTAATCTTGTGCCCAGATTTCCCACACTTAAAGCAAACCACACCAGCAGGAGCATCTTCCCCACTAGTCCTCTGTCTCTGAGAAAATTTCTGTTTACCTTTACCAGCTGGGGCATCGTAAGGCTTACCACGATTCTGTTGGTGCTTACCCCTCTTCTCATTGATAATCTTGTAATGAGCATTATTATCCTCTTCATAAATCCTGCAGCTATCAATCAAATCAGCAAAGACACGGATCTTCTGGTATCTAACTGCCTTATTAATCTCCGGGCGCAACCCGTTCTCAAATTTAATACACTTCGAAAATTCAGCATTTTCCTCAGCGTAATGCTGATAAAACTTAGCCAACTCAGCAAACTTGGCAGCATACTCAACAACTGACATACTTCCTTGCTTCAGCTCAAGAAACTCAATTTCCTTCTTACCATGGACATCTTCAGGAAAATACTTTCTCAGGAATTCCCTACGGAACACGGCCCAAGTGACATTCTCACCTGCAGCTTCCAACTTCTGATAAGTCTCTAGCCACCAGTCATCAAACTCAACTGCTAGCATATGAGTACTATAACGAACCTCCTGCGCTGGAGTGCAGTCCATCACACAGAAGATTCTCTCTATCTCTTTCAACCACTCCAATGCTCCACCAGGATCATACTTTCCCTTGAACGTAGGTGGATTCTCTCTCTGGAAGGTCACCAAGCTACGAGATCCAGCATTCCCATCAGCATTCGGCTGATTTTCCATCGCATGAGCCATCGCTTCTAAAGCAGCAGCAAGTGCAACATCATTCCTTCCAGCCATCTTAACTTCTCACTACAACATAAACAATTGTTAGAACTCAAAATAATAATACTCGATTGTTAGACAACTAAGACTCGACGACAAGGTCAGACCAACCAGGATCTGATACCAACTTTGTAACACCCCAATTCTAACCCGACAAATTATATAAATAAATCAGAGTTATAAAATTCAATCATGCAAACGAATCGGGACGTCACAAATTCTTCTATAAAAATTCATTGCACTCATCATGGATATATAACACTTTTTAAAACATCGGATGAACCACCATCATAACATCTTTAATTAAATAACTCAACATCTACGCAGCGGAATTCTTAATAACATCTTTAACAACAATACTGCAACTTCAAAACAACACATATTTAATAATAATCAACTTAAAGTTCAACAACTGAAAATCAACAATCAAAAACAGCAAGCGTTCATCCCCCCGAGTGTTACATATCAGAGCAATGACACCGACTAGAACTAACAAAGGTATACAACCTTCACTCTCGATTACCTACACGTTACCAAAATAAGGGCAACATTCAAACAGAAGAGGTGAGATATCTAACAATATAATAAAGCGCATGATAATTAATATATTAAATTAGATCAATAACATCACCACTTCTCATCTCATAATCAACAATAATTACAACGTATATACACATTCATCAACATCAAAATACACTTATCTATGCAATCATATAATGCGACTCAATACTATGCAAATGCATGTGGTACCATTGGAGCAGAACTCCCATCTCAAAAATTTTCCAATTAATAGAGGCATCAACAAGGCATAGCCTTCATCTCAAAATTCGCCAATACAGTCCATCTCAACGAGCATAAGCTCCATCTAAAAAATGCAATGTATGCGACACAACCATGAATGTAATAACAACACCCAAGTTAACAACATCTCAAAATTAACAACATCTCAAAAGCATCTCAAATTAACAACATCTCAAAAGCATCTCAATTAACAACATCTCAAAAGAATCTCAATTAACAACATCTCAAAAGCATCTCAACGTCTCGTCATCAACATCTCATATCATCAAAATAATTCATTAAACATCATTTATTTATTATAAATCATCAACACAATATCATTAATAACTTCTCACTAACAACTCAGATATACATTAATTCCACAGTAAATCCATACTGCTATTCTGTAACTCTTACGTCATTACCATCACTATCCTACTGTTATAGTTCAAACAGCAGCTTCTAAGCATCTAACCTTCATCATTTTGTACAAAAACAACGCAAAGGCCAACACAACTTCTGGCCAGCACAACCTCTGACAACACAACCTCTAACCAACACAACTTCTAATAACCCGACTTCTAACCACTACAACTTCTGACAACACAACTTCTGACCAACTCAACTTCTGACCAATACAACTTCTGACCAACTCAACTTCTGACCAATACAACTTCTGACCACTACAACTTCTGACCAATACAACTTCTGACAACACAACTTCTGACTAATACAACTTCTGACTAATATAACTTCTGACCAATATAACTTCTGATTAATACAACTTCTGATAACACAACTCCTAACCAACACTGCTTCTACTATCATAACTTCTACTTTCTAATAATCCAACGCAACTTCTAATGGCTTCTACCATCAGAACTTCTACTTTCTAATAATCCAACGCAACTTCTAACAGCTTCTACTATTAGAACTGCTACTTTTTATTCATCCTACTATTTTAGTTCTTAGTCTGATATTAACCTAACTAAGAACAATACAACTAACTCTATCTCCAATTTAATTCATTGTTATAATACAACAAATTTTGATATCCTTCACGCCTAATTCTGTGTTTTTCATCACTGCAATATTCTGCATTTTTCATCACTGCAATATTCTGTGTTTTTCATCACTGCAATATTCTACATTTTACTTCCATGCATCTCACTACGGGATTTATAACTAAAGCCCTAAAACTTAATATAATCATGACAATTCATCACCTGTAATTACCTTATAATTCTACATCAATTAAACAACATCATGACATCAATATTCATCTAAAATTCATCAATTCTTCATCATACATCAATCATATATTTTCAATTCAAGAACAAGACAACAATCATCTCTAACCCCACATACCAATCATCATAAACCCAATTATAGAGTCATAACCCCACCCTTACCTTGGATTGAAGGTCGCTCTACAATCTTCCGGTTGAATTCTCGTTCTTGCCATTTTTCCACTTTTCCAAAAGCTTACACGTTCTCCTCTCAATCCTTATTCTTCTACTGCTTCTTCTTTCTATTCTATTCCAACAAAAATAAAATAGCCTTATTATTCTTTATTCCTTATTGGGCTCAAAACTAATACACCCCCTTATTACTTCTATTCCTTTTAAAACAAGCCCACATCAAATAATATTATACTTCTAATATTATTTCTCCACTTAATATAATATTTAAATCCAATTAATTATAACACATCTTCACAAATATTCCAAAAATAATTTAATTAAATAATTAATTAAATTACGGGCGTTACAATCTTCACTAAAGGAGAAAGATTGAGGGCAGTCGAAGATGCTCGGAGAGCCCCCAAAAGACACGGGAGACCTCAGTCTCCTCCTCCGCACCAAGCAGAGGAACGTCCCCAATCTCCCCCGCGGAGACGTAGTCGGGAGATCTCTGGAAGCCCTTCTCCCCGACCAACCGGGCGACGCCCCACATTGGAAAGGGACCAGCCTATTGACACGGGGAGACGCGATCTCGACCCCTCGTATCAAGAACGAATACCCCCTGGAGACAGAAACGGGGGAAACAACGAGCGACCATACCGCCCGAGGAACGCTCCGTGCAACCAGGGCCACCATAACCGTCACTACATCAGATCCCCGTCTCGCTCTCCCGACAGGAGTAACGAAGATGACCCCCACGGTCCCTTCTCACAAGCCATTATGGAGGCACCCATCTGAAGGAAAATTGCGATCAAAAGCGCAGCGAAATTTAAAATTTTCCTTTAGCGATCCTTACGAATGAGCATGGTCAGTGATAGAAATATTTACCTCTTGTGGTGATTCAGACCTTTGATGTTGTGATCACGAGCATTGATGAAGAACAACGCCTCTACTCAGTCCACACGAACAAATCACTTCCGGTCACAGTGCTAGCTGATCACGAACGGAAACCTTGAGTGAGAGAGAATCAAAAACGAAATTGCATCAAGTGAAATTGCTTCATCACAAGGGATCTATTTATAGAATCACTCGTGTGGGCTACAAGCTAAAAGCCCAATTAAGGCTATAAGCTAAAAGCCCAATTAAGCTTATGGACATCATACCTTATGATGTACCATATATCACTTATCCACGTGGTACCTTACCACTTTCCGTATTACACTTAAGTGCACCGTATCTTACGGTGTTCCTTATTTATTCTATCTCTCATCAACCTGTCCTTATGTGTGTGACCCTGTAGGTTTTCGCGACGTTGGCAATTATATTAAATCACAAATTTAATATAATAAACAGTGAGTGGTATCTAGCAACACATCACTGTTACCCAAGTCACGAAAATGTCATGTGATCTGACCAAACCTTTTCCGTGATAATATTTTTGTTGTACAATTACCCTTTTGCCCTCATGTCTATATTGAACACAAGGCATACACTGTGTCACCCTTGTCCAGTTCAATATTGGGCCCTTAGACATTTATCCTGTTATGCAGGATGAGCAAATTCCATCTAGGTCACTCATGTCCCTTAGCATGCTTTGTGAAGTACCCATCAACCGTCTTTATAGTCATCCAGTTACGGATGATGTTTGATCAGCAATAAAGTACTTGACTCTACATCTAGGGTCCATAGTGGTTTCAGGTCGAATGGTGGTATACACCATTATCATCATGAGAATAACTTATGACACTTTTCATAACATTCTATGTAGTATTCTCATAGCGGGTCAATCCAGTATAAATATTACTCCTAATATTCATACCTATGTCAAGACTTGATAACTCCTTATCTATGATCCATGAGATGTGATCATCAATCTATCTTCATAATAATCTTAATGCTTTAATGTTATCCCACTTCACATTAAAGCTTGACTACGGATACTTTAAGAATAGTGTCTTATGTTTAATGGGATCTCATGATTAAGTCACACTTAACATTTCATTAAACAAATAAACCATTCTAGGGACTTTATTATTTTGGAAAGCAAACATAATAAAGAAATGCCTTTTATTATAAATAAATAATTTGATACAAGTACCAAAAGTATTGGCCTCTAGGGCTTACACCAACAATCTCCCACTAGCACTAGAGCCAATCAGGCATACCCCTAATACCCATAGATCTAGTATGTCCATCATGCTTCAGCTGCGCAAAAGGCTTTGTTAATGGGTCAACAACATTGTCAAGTGTAGGTAATCTGCATATTTTCACATCTCCCCGATCGATTATCTCTCGAATGAGATGATAACGCCTAAGTATGTGTTTGGATCATTGGTGATATCTAGGCTCCTTAGCTTGTGCGATAGCACCATTGTTATCACAATAGAGATCAATGGGATCCACAATGCTATGGACTATGCCAAGTTCACTAATGAACTTCTTGATCCAAACAACTTCCTTTGCTGCAGTTGAGGCAACAATATACTCAGCCTCGGTTGTAGAATCATCAACTGTATCTTGCTTTGAACTTTTCCAGCTTACAGCGCCACCATTTAAACAAAACACATAACCAAATTGCGATCTAAAGTCATCCTTATCTATCTGGAAGCTAGCATCGGTGTATCTAATTACAGCAAGCTCTTCCTGACCTCCATATATCAAGAATGAGTCCTTAGTCCTTCTCAAGTACTTAAGGATATTCTTGACAGCTACCCAATGAGCATCACCGGGATTAGACTGGTACCTACTCGTTGCACTTAAAGAATACGAGACATCTGGTCGAGTACATAGCATGGCATACATGATAGATCCTATTGCAGATGCATATGGAATCTTATCCATGCGATCCCTTTCTTCCTTACTTGAAGGGGATTGTGTTTTTGACAGACACATGCCATGTTGCATAGGTATGAATCCTTTCTTGGAATCATGCATATTAAAGCGTCTCAACACTTTTTCTATGTATGTACTCTGACTTAGGCCAAGCAGTATTTGTGACCTATCATTATAGATCCTGATTCCTAATATATAGGCTGCTTCACCTAGGTCCTTCATTGAAAAGCATTTCCCTAACCAAGTCTTCACTTGTTGCAAGGTAGGGACATCGTTTCCAATGAGTAATATGTCATCTACATATAATACCAGGAATACGATCATGCTCCCACTAACCTTCTTGTAGACACAAGGCTCATCATAAGCTCCTTAAGCTGAGGAGGGATCCTTACAAGGCTGATCTGAATTGTTTTTCTGCGAACAGTTTCCATGTCCTACAAAACAAGAACAAAGATGAAGATTCGAACCCCTGAAATGGTTAGTCAATGCATATAATGTTGTATGATGTTATGATGCTATGATTAAACACACCACAAATATTTACAAAGGCAAACATGATAAGGCACACAAGTCACACCAGACAAGCCCTTAGGGTTTAGGCCTGCATGGGGTCTGGGTATTACCCTCTTGAAGTTGGTGGGCTCAACCTGTCCTATCAGAAGTAACCGGGTTCTAAGGGTCCCAATATCACTGGATTGCTTTCATTGTTCATCGTTTCAATTTAGCCACTGAACTGGCGACCGAAATATTCCAGGAAAGCAACCCTCAATTGAGTGTAGTATCGAGTATCAACCAACCTCGGACTGCACCAAAGTCAGTTATCTCACTACCCTAAAGAGGCCAAGATAGTTCAATTAAGGTTCCTAAGGTCAGTTGATGCTTCACGACACCACATGGAGGCCCCGTACTCTCCTTGACTGAACTCAAGGGTTACCGGTACACACCAAAGTGCCACATCAACGTAGCAGACTGTTTCAACCATGTCGATATACCCCGCACAGTTCCCTCACAGCCTTGTTGCTACTTTCTAAGAAGGTATCCCCAGATCCGGGTTAGGATCTATAGAACTCCCAAGACAGTCCCACAATTTAAAGCAAACAAGTCAAAGCAATTGAAAACACAGTGATCTTAGTCCTAAGGTACACCTCACATTATAAGAGTATATCCCCAGTAGAGTCGCCAGTTCTGTGATCGGTGGATCTGGAACTGACTGTTTAACGCTGGTTCGTGAAATGTCGCGGAAGCAAGAGTCGCCACCGTCTTTCATTTTCTCCAACAAGGAAAGGACAAAAGCACAGAAAAATTCCTTATGAGATTGCTCTCGGTTCGGGAGGTAGATTTATAGAAAGGGAAGGTGTTAGCACCCTTTCTATCCATGGTTATCCATGGGCTCTTAGATACTTGCTCATTTGTGTTTTCAAAAGTGTTTGCTTTTCAATTGTGAGTGAGTTTGAAAAAGTTTCGTTTAAAATTTCAGTTCGACTCTTGTATCAGTCCTCAAGAGTGTTTGAAAAGTTGTTTTTGAAAGCTTTTTGAACAGTGTCGGTGTGAAAAGGAGTTTTTGATTTGTTTTGAATTAGAGCAAGTATCTACGAGTCATCTACCTACCCTAAGGAATTAGTCTGTGTAAATGTCCTTGAGGTAGTGCCATCCCACCATTGAGAGATAGGTAGCACCACTGTTGGAGGTGTTCGGGTCAATTCGTTTTTAGGGACAGTGTGGTCACCAGAGCAATAGTAGGACACCTTAGAAGCTACCCCCATGCCATGTTCATGGACATGAGGACTTACTAAAACGTCCTCTACTCGACGACCACGTTTCGAGGGGCAAGGCAACAGTGAGGCGTACCCTAGAAGTGGTGTGTGAATTGTGTGTCATTTTCAGTTAATATTTGTCTTGTTATGCATTGGGCGAGCTACGCTTTGATTTTATTTTTTTGGCCATTCATTCTTTCATGCAATAGTTAGCAGTTAAAAGGTACAGAAAATAAAAATGCGAAAAATAAAAGTCCTACGCTATTACAAGGCGCGGGTCCATACATCGCCAAATTAACAAAGACCCGATTTAAAATAAAAGTGCGGAAAGTAAATGTCCTAATTACTATTACAAAGCTTGGGGCAATTACATAAATGTAAAACGAAAGATAAAGACAAACGCGCGAAAGGAAATTGGAATCGAAAGTGCGAGGGCGTTGGACCCTTTAAAGAAATTAAATTGCAATTACAAATGAATTAATTATTTAATTAGAAAAGAAGTTATTTTTTGATGTTTTTTGTATTTAATAAAAATAAAGAAAATTAAAAGGAAAAGAAACCCTAATTCTACATGTTTTTAATTATTAAGGAAAAGAATTAAAGTTCAAACCTAATTTATTCTAACTATTTAATTACGAGTTTATTTACAAAGATAATTAATTATTAATAATAATAAGAATAAGAAAATTTATTTAATGAGAAAAGGATAAAAATGATAAAAAACCTAATTTTTATGTATTTTAGTTATTTAGAAGAAAAACATTAAAGTTGAAAACCTAAATTTAAACTAATTGATTATTGAAAATTTATTTACAAAATATTAATGCATTAAATAATAAACATATTTTATTTTGATTTTTCTGATTTTTGTTTGTATTTTTTGTATTATGAGAATTAATTTTATGGAATTAAATAAAAGCAATTAATCAAAAAGAAAAAAAAAGAGAATTAGAAAAAGAAGAAATATGCAAACCATAGGGGGTTTTCTGGCCAATTTGGAGGTATGTGCAAGGAATTAGGCCCACTGAATTCAAGGCATGTTTGACTTTTCAATGCTTGTGCGCGTGTGGTTGACTAGCGTACATGGTAGTCAGCACATTCTGGCTTTTGGATGGATCCCTGGGGACACTTGGCAGGCAAGCAGGCAAGGCGTTTGGTGGACCACTGGATGAAAGCTGCATAGAAGCATGTTAATAGAAAAAGCATGAAATATATAGGGGGACCTGGGAATCGAACCCAGGTCCCAGCACTCACCAAACGTACACCCAACCACTGAACCACTCAAACGCTTTTGTTATAATATTGGCAAACAAATAATATAAAAGAAACAAGCACTATTGGTCTAGGTCAAACGAAAATGCGCCAACTTTTGAATGTTCCAACCACAGGATGACACCTATGCTTCTTCTTCGTTTTCCTGCAAAAACATGAATTAGATAGCGGGGGTTTTTAACCCCCACTAAGTGACATAACGAATAATAGCGATTAGAAGAGGAAGCCACATAAATTGAGCGCGAATGGTTGGTTGAATTCGTCTGGTCTTGACGAATTCAACCATGGTCCTGGCGTTGTCCAATTTTTCCTCAATCAGAAATCCCTAATTACAAGCTTCAGAAACCCTAGATGTTGTCCATGGCAACTTTTGATATGGGATGCTATTGCTCAATCAAGTAATACCAAAAGCTTTAGGATGTTAGTATGAATGTAAATCAATTCAAAAAATGTCAAGAAAACGCATGAGTAATCACATAGAATTCAAGAAAAAAGGCAAACCGTTTGGGCCTGAGGGTTGAGATTCTGGGCACGTTTGGATTGGCTTTTGATTGCAAAAGTTCCCTTGAGATGCCAAGAGTGTGTTTTGATGGGAATTGGGGTTTAAAACTTGCTGTAAGGAGGTTTTCAGTTTTCAAGTTTGTGTGACAATTTTGCAATTTTGTATGGCCGTTTTTGGAGCTCTTAGGTCGTGATCTTGCTTGTGATCACTTGCATATAGGTTATGTAATGAGTTTTGATAAGAATTATGGCCAATAATGCCTTGCATTCATGCTTAAGATTTTGACATAAACTCCATTAACACACCTTCCATTTTTGAGCCAAATTTGAATTCTTGCTAGCTTTAGCCCTTTGCACGAATTTGGGATGTGCATAATGGTGGTTCAAAGCTAATCAAAGCAAGATATGTCCCTTAATTAATCTTTTTGATTTTCATTTGATTTTAAAAGATTTAAAATGAATTAAATCCAATAAAATCAAATAAAAATGAAAAAATTAATTTTAAATTTTGAAATAAAATGTGGGACACGTGGGAAGCATGTCCAAGCTGATTCAAGTGGAAAAAGTGGGCCCCTTTTGTCAAAAATGAAATTTCAAGGATAAATGGTTTTGGCCATTTCACAAAAATTTCCCAACTTATCCAATGCATATCTTGCTCAATTTTGAAGTTATGAACATGTTCTTGGACATTTTGGAAAGGTCTTTAAGTCCTCTAACCAATGTCTTTGGTCCCATGTCATTTTGATTTACCAATCTCAAGTTATGGCCTTTGACTTAAAGTCCCTTTTTGTTGACTTTTGAAAATGACCTATAATGTTGAAATTGATAACTTTTTGTGAGAGCATTTATTGGACTTGGAATGTGAAGATGAGTTGTAGTAAATGTCCTCCCCTTCAAGATGAGCATTGGATGGGATTTTTCTGATGAACCATGAAAAAGTTATGCCTTGGTCAAGTTATAGTTGACTTTTCAACTGTCCAAAAATAGAAACTTTTGACACCTTGATGATTTTTGAGCCATTCTTGTGAAATCATGATCAAGACTTGATCAAATGATGATTGTGGCTTCAAAATGAGATGTTGACCAAAATTTTTGACTTTTGACTGCCAAATGACCATTTTGCCCCTACAGTTGACTGTGGAGCAATTAGGGTTTTTTTGACTGTGCAACTTGACCTTGTGAGTCTTGAAACTTGACATGTAGGTGCTTGACAATGTTTATGAGCATAGGAGACTTGATTGAGCCCTTAAAAACCTCAACTTCCTTGCAAGAACCAAAACCCTAGTTTGACTGGCTTAGGATGATGGTTGACTGTGTAGCCCTTGAGTAGACTTTGAACCATTTGCTTGTCATAACTTTGAAGATTATGGGAGGGAAAATTTTGGGGTACAACAAGACCTATTGTAAGAAACATGTTTGTGTTATGATGAATAAAGATGCATATGCAAATGTTTTCAAGGAGATTAGAGATTTAAATTTGTTTTTAGACAAAAAAGAACACACTTTGCATTAATAAATCGAAGTTTGAGTACATCATGCCTCTTTGGGCTTAAAATGAAAGAAATACAAAAAATCCTAAGAAAAAAAGGTTGAACGCATCCTCTTTGGCGCGATGTAGGCGTTCAGACTCCGCTCTTCATGAAGTTGCTTGGTGAGTTCGAGAACTTTCTTCTCACTGGCGTAGAATCGGGCTTCGAAAGTATCTCTCTCTTCCTTTAGCTGAATCCAATCCTTTTGCAAGTCTTCGAGATAGGTAGGCATGTTAGGATGAAGGACAATATATGGGACATCTCCTTTAACCACATTCTCTATGATGATAGGGAGGATAGAGGGGTAAGGCATTGCGAGACTCTGAGCACGAGCCCGTACCCACCTAAGGTAAGGCTCAATAGGAATGGAATTCTTGTGTCTCAATGTCCTACTATCCACCTTGTTTACCATCCTCCATGCTCGTATAAACCTCTGACGATAGCCTTGATCGTCTCTTTCATAGTCGAACACCAAACCTTGGATGAGCATCTCATGAGGACCATCTCTTCGGGCATACCCAAACTGTCGAAAAGTTAAGCAAGGGTTATAAGTGATACCTCCTCTAAGTCCAAGCAGAGGGACATTAGGGAATTCCCCATAATGGTCGATGATAGTAATATCCTCCAAAGATCGAGAACACTAGTGGGTATCTGAATGTCTGAGTGACATCAGCCTATTGGACCATCTCAAGCCTTTCCCGTTCTTCATAACGGATCCGGGAAGATGCGAAACAAACCATTTAACCAACAGAGGAGTACAACACATGAGGGTTCCTCTGTAATCTCAAGCCTCAACTCAACTTTAGTTTTGATGAAAGACAAACAAGCACTATGGCAAGAAGGAAAAGAAGTGGAATTAGCTTAAAGCATCATTCACTCAAAGCTTCAAGGATCATGGCAAGCAAACAAGTATATCAATTCTCATTTGAACTAAATTGATTAGAAATGCTCAAAAAATGATATACACACTTGCCACAACACTTCACTTAAAGTTTAAAGCAAATTCTAAGTTTTTCACTAATGTAAATCGATTAACACATCATGTAAATCGATTTACACATGTTTTTTTTAAAACTGATTGCCCCTGGTAGCAATCGATTTACATGGAGTGTAAATCGATTGATTACTGAACTGAGTTAATTTTTTAACACTAGTAAATCGATTAACACATCATGTAAATCGATTTACACTTCAAATTTTTTGAAAACAAGAACATTACAAACCCGTGCAATCGATTTACATCTAATGCTAATCGATTTACACGTTGTAATTTTAAAAAAATCTGAACTTGATTCAAGATATCCTTCACACCTTTTCTCCAATGGTTGCATGGTCATACATTGCATCTTCTCAAGTTTTACAAACAGAAAAGTGGTATCCATTTGGAAAGGTGTCTTGATTGCTTTAAATACTAAATCTTTCAAATTATAAAATAACTCTTCTCTCATGCAATAATTCTGAACTTTGTAAAATATTCAAACTTCATATTTCTTATTTTTTAAGAACAAAGATTTTCTGCACTTTCACACATATAAGAACAAAAATCTTTGAGAATTTTCTAACCATTGTGTTACAGTTTGAATTGCTTACAAGAGAAGAAAGAAGAAACTTCATTGAAGTCACTCTATGTGATCAACATCTTTCAAGAAATCATATTTCATAGAATTATACTAAGTGTAACTTATTTCCAGGATTGTTGGAATTAAGTATTAGAATACTTTTGTACCTTGTTGTCCATTGTTGGAAACAAGAGGTATCTTTTGAGAGGATTGTTCTCAAGAGACTTATTGGAAATCCAAGAGGGTGTTCTTGGTATTTGTTAGTGTCTTTAGTTGATAAGACTAGGAAGAGTCTTGTAAAAGTTCTAACAAAATAGTGAAATCTCTTGCGTGTTTGCAAGGGGACTGGACGTACTTCCGGGGTATGGAAGGAACCAGGATAAATCTTCGTGTCTCTTTACTTTCTGCACTTTACCGTTTTCCATAGCACTAAAACAAAACCAGAAAGTGTAAAATAAATCAAAAATCGACCACCACCTAATTCACCCCCCCTCTTAGGCGCAATCTTAAACTTACAATTGGTATCAGAGCAGGTTATAGGTAACCTGCTCCTAGAGATCCAGAATGGCTTCCGCAAATCAACAACCCGTTTTCAGAGATGGTGGTAGTAACAACAAGCCTCCTCTATTTTGTGGCGAATACTTTGATTTTTGGAAAATACGCATGAGGGCACATCTATAATCACAAGGAGAAGAAATATGGGATGCCGTAGAAAATGGTCCATTCATTCCTATAACAGTTATCAACGGTGTCGGCACGGCTAAACCCAAAACTGCATGGGATGATGACGACAAGAAAAAAGTCCTCTATGATAAAAAGGTCGTAAATCTACTTCAAGGTGCACTATGCATGGATGAGTTCTTTCGTGTATTTGCATGTAAATCGGTGAAAGAAATATGGGACACCTTGGTACAAACACATGAAGGAACCGTTGAAGTTAAGAGATCAAGGCTAAATACTTTAAGTCAAGAATACAAGTTATTCTGAATGCAGCCCGGAGAAACCATTCTCGACCTACAAAAGAGATTCATCCACTTAACAAATCACTTAAGTGCTCTTGGTAAAACCTTGACAAATGATGAACTCAACTTGAAAGTCCTTAGATCATTGACTAGGGAATGGCAACCAAAGGTAACGAAAATCTCGGAAAAGAAGAGTCTCTCCGCAATGACTTCCGCTACATTATTTGGAAAACTTCAAGAATACGAAACGGAACTCGGTAGACTTGAAAAACATGAGAATCTAGAAAAGAAATCCAAAAACATTGCTTTAAAAATTGATTCAAAGGAAGTAGTAAAAGAAGACAATCCAGAAGAAGATGAAAATTTCATGCTTCTTGTTAAAAGACTTGGGAAGTTTTTTGGCAGAAATGACAAGGGCGGATCTCATGCAAATAAGATAAAGCACTTCAAGAAAAGAGAAGCCTCCACATCAACACAAGATGTCTCATGTTATGAATGTGGAAAGCAAGGACATATCAAGCCAAACTGTCCAAATCTCCCAAAGAAAAACGGATTCAAAGGAAAGGACTCAAAACACAAGAAAGCCTACATAGCATGGGAAGATAATGATATGAGTAGTACATCGGAATCGGAAAGCGACGAATGTGCAAATTTAGCCTTAATTCCATCGCATCACTCCGACGACGAAGAAGAGGTTAGTAATGAATTTAATCTTTTTGATGATGATGTTCAAGGTGCCATTGATGAGCTCTTGAAAGAATGCAAAAGTTTATACAAAAAGGTGTCAAGCCAAGAAAAAGAACTTCTAATTTGTCACGAAAAAATTGACACCATGACTAAAGATTTTGATCTTCAAAAACAGAATTTTATAAAAGAAAAGGAAAACTTTGCATGCACCAAGTGTGAATCAAATGTATTTCAAATTGTTCAA
This sequence comes from Vicia faba, assembly GCA_948472305.1. NCBI lineage: Eukaryota > Viridiplantae > Streptophyta > Magnoliopsida > Fabales > Fabaceae > Vicia > Vicia faba. The sequence goes on from OX451736.1 coordinate 1,456,196,903, forward strand.
TTGAAAAGAGTCATTGAACGATATGAAAAAGGACAAATAGGATTGGAAGGATTACTAAGCCAACAACGTTATCCAAATGATAAAAGAGGTCTTGGTTATGTGAATACTAAGAAACCAAGTAACAATCCCACTGTTTTTGTAAAGGCTAGTAATAGTTCCAATCCCAAGATAGTAGAAAATAAGCAAGTTGTTCATAATCATCAAAAGAAAAAGCCTAATGTATCTAAAAGAAAACAAATTCCTAGATACAAGAGCAAATTTGTTCCAAACTGTTTTTACTGTGGTATTGTTGGACACACACCTAATGCATGCTATATTAGAAATTTCAGTATGGCTAGTGGACACTATGCATGGGTGAAAAAGGGAACTAACTATGAAGGACCTAAGGCCACTTGGGTACCTAACAAGAAATAATTTGTTTTTGTAGGTATGCTTTAAATCCACATCAAACCTTTGGTATCTTGATAGTGGATGTTCAAAGCATATGATAGGAGATGTACACCAATTTTCATATCTAGTACATAAAGCCAAAGGGTATGTCACCTATGGAGACAACACCAAAGGAAAGATTCTTGGCGTTGGAATAGTTGGCACACCTCCATCCATTCAAATTGAGGATGTTCTCTATGTTGAAGGATTAAAGCACAACCTTCTTAAAATAAGTCAACTTTGCAATAAAGGGTTCAAAATCAAATTCAACAAAGAAGAATGCCTAATTATGGATGAGGCAACCAATGAGGTAAAACTCAAAGGTATAAGATCTAACAATATTTTTATGATTACTTTAGATGATTTGTCTATGAAGGTACAATGTCTCATGGTAAACAACAATGACGCTTGGTTATGGCACAAGAGGATTGCTCACATACACATGGAGCACTTGAACAAATTAGTTAAGCATGACTTAGTTATTGGTCTACCAAAGATGAAATTCATCAAAGACAAATTATGTAGTGCATGCCAAAAGGGCAAACAAACCAAATCAACTTTCAAACCAAAGAATATGGTTTCAACAACAAGACCACTTCAATTGTTGCACATGGATCTTTTTGGTCCATTAGAACAAGAAGCTTCAGAGGTAACATTTATGCTTTAGTTATTGTAGATGATTTTTCCCGTTTTACTTGGATTTTGTTTTTAGTGCACAAAAAAGACGCATTCAAGGCATTCAAGAGATATGCAAAACAAGTTCAAAATGAGAAGTCATTAAAGATAACATCAATCCGAAGTGATCATGGTGGAGAGTTCCAAAATAGTCTGTTTGAAGAATTTTGTGAAGAAAATGGGATCTTCCACAATTTTTCAGCACCAAGAACTCCACAACAAAATGGAGTAGTTGAAAGGAAAAATAGGTATTTGATAGAACTTGCAAGAACCATGCTAAGTGACTCAAGTTTGCCTAAATATTTTTGGGCAGATGCCGTAAGCACGGCATGTTATGTAAGCAATCGCATGATCATAAGACCTATACTAAAGAAAACTCCATATGAGATTTACAAAGGAAGAAAACCAAATATCTCTCACTTTCACATTTTCGGGTGCAATTGTTTTGTCCTTAACAACGACAAAGACAATCTCGGTAAGTTCGATGAAAAATCGGATGAAGGTATTTTTCTTGGTTACTCCCTTTCTAGCAAAGCTTTTAGAATTTACAATAAAAGAACTTTAACTATAGAAGAATCAATGCATGTTTCTTTTGATGAATCTAACACCTCCAAGGAGGAAGTTGTTATTTGTGATGATGATGATTCTATAGATTTACCTCATGAGAATTCATGCGAAGGTGGCAAAATTGTCAACCCGGAACAAACACATGAACTTTCACATCAAAATGGAAATGATGATGGTCTTCTTCAAGAATGGAGAACTCATCGTGATCATCCAATTGACAACATAATTGGAGATATTAGCAAAGGGGTATCTACACGACTAAATCTTAAGGATGCATGCTTAAATATGGCTTTTGTATCTCAAGTTGAACCTACCAAAGTGGCTCAAGCGATATAAGATGATCAATGGATCCTTGCCATGCAAGAGGAGCTAAACCAATTCGAGCGGAACGAAGTTTGGGAACTTGTTCCTAATCCAGGAAATAAACGTATCATTGGAACCAAATGGGTATTCAAAAACAAGATGGATGAAAATGGTATAATCACTCGAAACAAGGCAAGAATAGTTGCTCAAGGATACAACCAAGAGGAAGGAATTGATTTTGAAGAAACTTTTGCTCCGGTAGCACGTTTGGAAGCAATAAGACTATTACTTGCATATGCATGCTCATTGGACTTTGAACTTTTTCAAATGGATGTAAAAAGCGCATTTCTCAACGGATTCATAAATGAAGAAGTCTATGTAAAGCAACCTCCCAGATTTGAAGACTTCAAACATCCTAATCATGTCTTCAAATTGAAGAAAGCTCTCTGTGGGCTGAAGCAAGCACCAAGGGCATGGTATGATAGACTAAGCGCATTCCTATGTGAAAAAGGGTTTGTAAAGGGTAAAGTTAATACCACTCTCTTCATAAAAAACGTTAATCATCATACTTTACTTGTACAAATCTATGTAGATGATATTGTTTTCGGTTCAACTAACCAAAATATGTGCAAGGAATTTTCATCTATGATGCAAGGAGAGTTTGAGATGTCTATGATGGGAAGATTGAATTTCTTTCTCGGTCTTCAAATTAAGCAACTCAAACACGGTATCTTCATAAACCAATCAAAATATTGCAAAGACCTTATAAATAAGTTTGAGATGGAAAGCAGCAAAGAAAGTGCAATTCCTATGGGATCCGGCACCTATCTTGATCCAGATGAATCAGGGAACTCTATTGACATAACTAAGTATCATGGAATGATTATCTCTCTTCTCTATTTAACAGCAAGTAGACCTGACATCATGTTCAGCGTTTGCCTATGTGCAAGATATCAAGCCAACCCTGAAGAGTCTCACCTTGCAGCAGTCAAACGCATAATAAAATATCTCAAAGGAACAACCAACGTCGGATTATGGTATCCAAAAAGTAGTATGTGCAATCTAGTTGGTTATTCTGATGCTGACTATGCAGGTTGTAAGACTGATCTCACAAGTACAAGTGGAACATGTCACATTCTCGGAAATGCCTTGGTTTCATGGTCATGCAAAAAGCAAGCAAGCGTCGCTCTCAGCACTGCCGAAGCAGAATACATTGCGGCTGGAAGTGGATGCGCTCAAATTCTTTGGCTAAAACAACAGTTACTTGACTATGGAGTAAACCTTGGATGCATTCCACTTCGATGTGATAACACAAGCGCGATCAACATTACAAAAAATCCAATTATGCATTCCTGGACAAAACACATTGACATCAGACACCATTTCATCAGAGATCACATACTCAAAGGAGATGTCGAGATTACTTTTGTGGACACTCAAAATCAACTCGCGGACATTTTCACAAAACCACTTGCAAATGATGCATTCTTCAAAATTCGTCGTGAACTCGGAATCCTAGATGAAAAAGATATAAAGGTGCACTCTATCCTTAATTATACATTAATGTACATATATACGGGCTTAGAAAATGTTTCAAATGATAAAAGAAAATTTTAAATTTTTTTTAGAAGTAAACCGATTTACCAAGTGTGTAAATAGATTTACCACTGAAGCAAAACTCTTTTTTTAAAATCTTTTTGAGTAAATCGATTTACCAAGTGTGTAAATCGATTTACCACTGAACCACCAATACGATCCAAACAATCCAGCACCTCCGCCTCCTCAATACACCGAACCACCTCTACAACAACAATTTCTATATCAAGGACCCTTCTAATATTTTCCTGGCCAATATTATTAAATTCATGTTCTTTATCATTATGTTTTTTGTTTGATAATTGCTTCAAGTGTTAGTTTTGTATTATGTGTATTTGAACTTCGTACGATATTTTTAGAAATTTGCGTTTTAGTTTATGTTCATATCTGTTTCAAATTGTTATAAGTATCATCTTACGTTACATCTTTCCCTTCTTTTTGATAATGTCAAAGGGGGAGAAGGATGTGATATCACTTTATGGTTGTTTGTTTCAGTTTTCTTTTCAGGGCAAGTTTTCAAATCTTTTTCTCCATAGGGGGAGAAATCTATCTTAGGGGGAGAAAACTCCTTTTGCTCCAATTCTGAACAACTTATAAAAAAGATGGTTTGTCATCATCAAAAAGGGGGACAATATAATCTCAAGCCTCAACTCAACTTTAGTTTTAATGAAAGACAAATAAGCACCATGGAAAGAAGGAAAAGAAGTGGAATTAGCTTAAAGCATCATTCACTCAAAGCTTCAAGGATCATGGCATGCAAACAAGTATATCAATTCTCATTTGAACTAAATTGATTAGAAATGCTCAAAAATGATATACACACTTGCCACAACACTTCACTTAAAGTTTAAAGCAAATTCTAAGTTTTTCACTAATGTAAATCGATTAACACATCATGTAAATTGATTTACACGTGTTTTTTTTTAAAACTGATTGCCCCTGGCAGCAATCGATTTACATGGAGTGTAAATTGATTGATTACTGAACTGAGTTAATTTTTTAACACTAGTAAATCGATTAACACATCATGTAAATCGATTTACACTTCAAATTTTTTGAAAACAAGAACGTTACAAACCCGTGCAATCGATTTACATCTAACGCTAATCAATTTACACGTTGTAATTTTTGAAAAATCTGAACTTGATTCAAGATATCCTTCACACCTTTTCTCCAATGGTTGCATGGTCATACATTGCATCTTCTCAAGTTTTACAAACAGAAAAGTGGTATCCATTTAGAAAGGTATCTTGATTGCTTTAAATACTAAATCTTTCAAATTATAAAACAACTCTTCTCTCATGCAATAATTCTGAACTTTGTAAAATATTCAAACTTCATATTTCTTATTTTTTAAGAACAAAGATTTTCTGCACTTTCACACATATAAGAACAGAAATCTTTGAGAATCTTCTAACCATTGTGTTACAGTTTGAATTGCTTACAAGAGAAGAAAGAAGAAACTTCATTGAAGTCACTCTATGTGATCAACATCTTTCAAGAAATCATATTTCATAGAATTATACTAAGTGTAACTTATTTCCAGGATTATTGGAATTAAGTATTAGAATACTTTTGTACCTTGTTGTCCATTGTTGGAAACAAGAGGTATCTTTTGAGAGGATTGTTCTCAAGAGACTTATTGGAAATCCAAGAGGGTGTTCTTGGTATTTGTTAGTTTCTTTAGTTGATAAGACTAGGAAGAGTCTTGTAAAAGTTCTAACAAAATAGTGAAATCTCTTGCGTGTTGGCAAGGGGACTGGACGTACTTCCGGGGTGTGGAAGGAACCAAGATAAATCTCTGTGTCTCTTTACTTTCTGCACTTTACCATTTTCCATAGCACTAAAACAAAACCAGAAAGTGTAAAATAAATCAAAAATCAACCACCACCTAATTCACCCCCCTCTTAGGCACAATCTTAAACTTACATCCTCTTCTCTTCATAGTGTGAGAGTGGAGAGAATACAAGATATCTCCCAACAAAGTAGGCACTGGATTGTGAGATAAAAATATTTTGACAGCATTCATATCTATGAGTTGGTCAGGATTTGGAAATAGTACCAACCTATAGATGAGAAGAGCCAAAATTTCTTCGAAAGCTTGTAAATCCAGATTGTTCCAACAGTATTGAGCTTTTTCCAATAAGAATTTGGCTAAGAACCCTTTTACACTACTTCTTGTTTCCCAATTAGCCGTAACATCGGATTGTTGCAAGTATAAAGCTCATGAAACCTCTTCAGGGCTTGGGTCTCTATCGGTACCGTTGAAAGGTAGTTGATCGAGAATAGGAATTGCAAAGAGTTGAGAGAACTCTTCCATAGTTGGTACAAGCTGGTAAGGTAAAGCAATGGTGAAAAGGGTCAAAGAACTGTAAAAGCACCTTCATCATATCCTCATCAAAGCTTGAGGTAACCAAGTTGAGAAGTCGTCCATGTCTTTTGGTGAATGGAGAATTCTCAGGGACCCTTGATGCTAACTCTTTGAGCTAAAAAGGTACTCGTACAAGGTTGACTTCAATTGTGTTCCTGCAAGTGGGAGTCATATCCTACAAAACAGAACAAAGATGAATCTCAAAATCCTTGAAATGGTTAGTCTAAAATGCTTTGGCATGATATCAGGATGTTATGTACAAGCATATGCACAAGTTAAATCAAACAAGTCCTAAGGTTTAGGCTTGCATGGAGTTTATAGGTAAGTACGCTCTTAAAGTTTTGTTGGCTCAACCTGTCCTTGTAATAGTAATCGGGTTCTAGGGGATCTCAATATCACTGGTTTTTCTTCATCGGGTATTTTTTTTAGCGCAAGCCTCTTTAATGGCGACAAAAATATCCCAAAAGTACGATCTCAATGAGTGTAGTATCGAGTATCAACCAACTTTAGATTGCACCAAATCCGGCTACCTTACTACTTCCTAATAGCCAAGTTGTTCAAGTAAAGGTTCTAAAGTCAGTTAGTTCTTCATGACACCACACTGCGGCCCCGTATTCTCCTTGACTACTCAAGGGCTACCAGTACCAACAAATGTGTCACACTAACGTAGCTATTGCTTAGACCATGTCGGTATACCCCACACAGTTTCCATAACTTATTGCTACTTACCTAAGAAGGTGCCCCAGATCCGGGTAGAGGATCCAAACAAACCCAAACAAGGAACCATGATATAAAGCAAACAAATCAAACAATGAAAATAAATTAAAGGTGATCTAGCCCTAAGGTAACCCCACTTTTAAGATTTGTCGCCGGTTCAGTAACGCGGTGGGAGAACTAACTTGGGTGTTTTGCGTTTGATCGCAATTATTATGTGTAGCAACTGGTTTTTTAATCAACAGTCGCCACTATTAATTTTTATCCTAGGGAAGGGAACCTAACAGAAAACCCTAATTCACGGACAAAGATTCTAGGTTTCGGACTCAATTGGACGAAAGGAAGGTGTTAGGCACCTTTCATCCACCTTGTTCACAAGGATATTAAGCTCTAGGTTTAGGTTCGGGGTAAACAGGATTTTAAGTTTTAATTAGCAAGACTCGCCATGATTTTAGATTGCATGCCTATGTATCCTCTTATGAGGAATCAGAGTCCCAATTCGTAGTTCGTATGGCTTGGTGTTTTTCAGGGGTTTGCAAACATATTTTGAATCACTTCGCACTCGGTCAGGAGTAGTGATTGCGGAGATTTTGACTGACTGCGCAGTAAGTCAAAACTAGTTTGAAACCCATTTGCAAAAGGACAATTGATTAGTTTAGTTTATTGCGAAAATAGTTTTAAGATTTTTTTATGTTTTTTTAATCGTATTATTTGCAAAGATCTTGATTAATGCATGATTGAAAAAAGATTTAATGCAAATGTATAGAAAATAATACATGAATTTGTGAATAAAAATAAGTTATTTGCTAATATTATAATGTCTATGTATAAATAATAATAATAATAATAGATAAAATATGATAATAAAAATTAATATTAATAATTATAAATAAAAAGGAAATAAATAATTAATAATGATAATAAGAATACAAAATAATATAAAAGAATAATAAAACAATAATAATTTAAAGTAAATCTGGGGGGTGTCGTTTTCAACTAACCAGTAAAAAAGGGGGGTGTTGGAAGTTAGGCCCAGGCTGGCCCAAGTATTATTCAGGCAGAGAGGGGTGTTTTTTTTTTTATGATTCAGCAAACTATGGAATGGGGGTGTAGAAATTAACGGGCTTGGCCCATTACACGGTTTGGAGAGGGTCGTGGTAATCATGTGTGGTGCGGGTGTACGCTGTTACAATCAGACTTGGCCTAACGGTCGTCTGATGATGATCAAAGGGAGGGAAGAGAAGGTGTACGTTAATTAGGGTAAACGCGCGTGTATTGGAACAGTACGGAATAATAAATTTTGTTCTTACATTTTTTCATTTTCATTTTTCATTTTCCCAACTTTTACAGTAACCCTCATCTTCTCTCTCTCAGTACCCAAAACCCTCACCCCTGCAAACCCTAATACGGCTACCGGTGGCGGCGGCTCACCCCCTCCCTCAATGCGTATCAATCTCAAGCCCCAATACAAACAACAACGATCCAAAAATCCAACAAAAAGAACAGTGAGCTGAGTATCGTTACCCTTCTCATGATTTATGTGCTTTGATTTTCCGGTCAGATTTGGGTGCTAATTCCCTCCTCCTTCTTTGATTGCACAGGTTTTGAAGTAGCAGCCGAGCTCAAAGTGGACAGCGGTGGCTCAAGCACGCGATTAGGGTTTCCAATCTGGAAACTCTAATCGCCTCCTCTTTTAGGTCTTCAACAACAACATGTTTTGTTTCAATATTTTTTCGTCTTTCAAATCTCCCCGTCTCAGAATTCCTTCTCCAATTTTTTTCGTCTTCGAATCCGCCCTCCTCTCTCTTTTTATTTCTCTATTTATACAGTTTGTTCTTAGGGTTTTGAATTGTTAGATTTAGGATAACTTAGAGAAATTAGGGATTTGATTTTTATTTGGTTGATTCCTGATTCTGTGTAATAGAGATTTAGATTTGATTGCCATAGATTGATTCGCTGTATGAGATTTGATTTAGTTTTTCTGTATAATTTTGTTTTAGATCTTTTAGATTGTTTCTGCAATATTTTATGTGTTATGTAATAAAGACTGGATTAGTAATGTTAATGTAATAAGATTGCTTCCAGATTTCCTTATTATGTGTTTTTTTTTTCTGTAATGTTTGAATGTTATAATACATTGAAGATTTGATTCAAAATAAATTTGCACAGTATCTGTTTTTTTCCAAAAGCTACACGTAACCCCTGGGTTAGATTGATACAATGTTAGTTTCTTTTAATCTGGGCCTTATGTTGTTTAAATTAAATTGGGCCTTTTTTGTAAAAATGTTTTTCTGTCCATTGCAACAAACATTTTTTTAGTGCGAACTGTGCCTAATTGGGCTTTTGCATTGGTGTTTTTTTTAAAACTTGATCCAATATCCTTTTAAACAACACTCTTTAATAACTGAATTGTATAAATAATTATTAATGAAAACATTGTTGTGAATAAAAAAGGTTAACAATATATTACATTTTTTACTTTCTAATAGAGAAATATATTTTATTTATTTATCTTTTATTAAATAATAATAAATAGTTTTAATATTAATCAAAATCCCAAGAAGACAAATGGGCCCAGCTTTAATAAATAAATCGCAAAAATAATGTTTTAAACAAAATAGGATGATTTTCAAAAATAGATCCAAATGGGCTAATAAGGCATACACCCCCCTTTCTTTCCTAAATGAAAATGGGCCATGTCAATGTTTTCAATTCCTTTGGGCCTGTAACTTGAAATTATACCCCCCCTTTTGTTATTCAAACCCCAAAAGAGGTGGGCCAAACGCAATGGGCTCGTTTATTGAAACTTTACCTCCCATTTTACTAACAACCACTTGAATGGGCTTAGATACTTAACTTTAAATTAATATCAAATTAAAGCTAAGTAGTTTTAGTAAACTAATAATTTATTAACTACTCAGACGATTTTTTATCTTCGAATTACACGGGCCATTGGCCAACATGCCTCACAAACGGGTTTATGAGTCTTTCCGATTTAGAAAGTCCCATTAAAATACACCCCTGACCGTCTTAGATGGATATGGGCCATCAGATACTGTTGTACCATCTTTAATTAAATATTTTTCTTTCTTAATTTCGAAACATAAAAATCGTCGAGGTAGGACAAATTTGGGGTACGACATTACGGATAGCAAGAGTTGCCACCGACTTTTCTTTTATCCAATAAGGAAAGGTTAAAAAGAACAGGAAAGACCTTTCGAGATATTTTCTTGAGTTCGAGGGGTAGGTTATGAAAAGGGAAGGTATTAGCACCCTTTTCATCCGTAGTTTTCTAAGGGCTCTTAGTTTCTTGCTAGATCACTTGCTTTTGTTTGGAAATGTTCTTGTGGTGTAGGTTTTGAATGTATTTTGAAAATGTCTTTGTAATGGTTCTCGTTTCTATAAGAACGCGTACAAAGTCTTATTTTGAAAATAGTTCAAAGAGGTGTTTGTGGAATGTGTTTTTGAAAGTGATTTTGAAAAGGTGTCTTTGTAATGGTTCTCGTCTTTATAAGAACGCGTATGAAGTGTTTGTATTTTGAAAATGTTTCAAAATGAAAGTGTTGGTGTATAAAATGTTTTTGTTGTGAGCAAGCGAGCAACTAGGAGCATCCTACCTACTCAAAAAGGTCTTAAATGTTCTTTTCCTCCTCCTTTAGATGTTGTTATCTTACCATCATTTTCGTAAGAAACCCCATCATTGGATGTGAAGGGACGGGCACGGGACGTTTTGTATAGTCATAGAAGGCAACTTATAGGACGTTTTAGCAATGTCGTTAGGGACTAGATCATTTACTGAAGGCAACATTGAGGGCCATCGAGGGACTACGATCTTTTATCGAGGGTCTTTGCTAAAATGCCCATATTCGAGGGACATGACTATTTTCTGAAAGGCAATAAAGTGAGATTACCCTAGAGGTGCTAGTGTGCAAGTGTGTTTGATTGCATGATTTTGTCTTGCATATAAAGGTTATCTACTTGCTGATTTTATCTTGTCATACACCCTAATTGTTAACAATATATGAAAGCAAAAATAAAATGCGGAAAATAAATCCTAAGCTTATTACATCATTTCAGGGATGGGGGTACATAATTACAAATGGGGATTTACAAGAATTTAAATCCTAATTATCTATTACAACCATATTGAATTTTACAATATAAGAAAAGGAAAGGACTTGTTTTGAAAATAGTTTTTTGTCTTAATGAATTAAAAGAAAAAAAGAACAATTAGTTAATACAAAGAAAACATTTTTATGTCTTTTTTATATTAATAAAAAATAAAATTAATGCTGAAAATAATAAGAATAAGAAAGAAAAGGAAAAAATAATGAAAACAGGATCAGCATATTGCTGAAAACAAAAATGAAAGGGACCAGAAACTCTGATGCTAGGCGTGTTGTAGTTCAGAAAGAAACGTTAGAGGGGGCCAGAAGTTCTGGGTTGCTGCGTGCTGAAGCTCTGAAAGAAACATTAGAGGAAACCAGAAGTTTTGTGTTGTGTTATAATCAGTGAGAAGAACCTAGAAGTTCTGTGTGTTGTGTTAAAATAGTAAGAAAACCTAGAAGTTTTTTGTGCGTGTTAAAACAGTAAGAAAGCCTAGAAGTTCTGTGTATGCTGAAACAATGAGAAAAAAATCTAAAATTTTGGATGTTGTGCTAACAGTGAGAAAAAAATATAGAAGTTCTGATGATGTGCTAAAACAGTGAGAAAAAAATCTAGAAGTTATGATGTTGTGCTAACAGTGAGAAAAAATCTAGAAGTTATTATGTTGTGCTAACAGTGAGAAAAATTCTAGAAGTTTTGATGTTGTGCTAACAGTGAGAAAAATCTAGAAGTTCTAATACTGTGTCAAAACAGTGAGAAAGAAAACTCAGAAGTTTTGTGTTACACTTCACCTCTTTCCTTACATTAGCCAGAGCATCTACAACTTATTCAGTTCTTAACAATAGCAAAATAGGAAAATAAAAACGCGACAGTTTATAGAAGTTCTAATCCTAATTCTGAGCCTAGTTTTCTTCAAGAAGTTCTGATCCACAATTTTTTCTACTTAGGTAATGATATGTGCAGTCTCAACAATATGATATATCTACATTTAATGATGTTCTGAATGAAAAGTTCAAAGTCAGAATGACTTACCTTGAATCTGAAGCGTATGTTTAGGACCTGAGTTGCTGCCTTTGAATGTTCTGGGGTCAGTAAGAAATGGAACAAAAAATGTTACGTTATTTGATTCAAAGGGAAGAACAAAAAATATTGTTTTGAGAATTCTGGGTTTTGAGAATGTTTGAATATTTCTTTTCTCTCTTTTTTTTTGTATTTGATCACTCTCTCCTTTCAAAAGTCATCCCCTTGGACGTGTGATGGAACAACTTATTTATAAATGAGCTTGATGTGGTTTTGGAGGGAAAAACAAATGGGATTCAAACCTTTTTGGCATCTTGTACCATTTCTTTTTAAACACAACCTTTATATGCTAATTTGGTGCAAATATGGGGTTTGAGAAAGTGCAGGCGTGGACTAGATCAGCAGCAATTTGGAGTATTGTGGCAGCTGGTCAAAGGATTATGCTATAGCAGTGCAGAAGGCTGCCCAAACGAGGCTTTGGGATTTGGTGATGTTCTGATCGCAGAAGACCAGAATGAGATTTGAAGGGTGATGCTCTGATCGAAGCGTAGAACGTAGCCTTCATATGCTGAAGAGTCATGTTCTGACCGAAGAACACAGTTTCCATATGTTTTGATTGAAGAGTCATGTTTTGAACTGTCTTTGCAAATTCTGATTGCGCTTGCGTGAAATCTGGCCCAAAATTTCTGAAATTGTCATATTTCCTTAACACTTAGAAATTTTTCTAAGTGTTTAAAAAAAATTGATTTTTTCAAAGTAATTTCTGACTTTTTGATTTATTGAGGAACCAATTTCATGTCTTGATGAAATATGATTGTTGAAACTTGATTTTTTGATCCAAAACTCAAAGTTTGACTTTTCAGTATACTTTTGACCATTTTTCCCTTGTGAATGACTTTCTAGGAAAATTATACTCCAAGACTTGAAACTTGATAGAAGCAAACCTGAGGGAACAGGATGATCCTTTGAGGAATGAGAGGGAAAACTTTTCGATACAATAGAATGGATTAGGAATATTGTCTCTATCAAACAACCCTTAAGACCACATGCAATTATGTTTAGTGCCCAAATTTCCCCACAACCATGCTCATATTACTAGTTTGACACTTGGTTCATTTATAACCAATATCTCTTAATTCCAACTAGTCCACTTAATCTCTTACTATATATATATATATATATATATATATATATATATATATATATATATATATATATATATATATATATATATATATATATATATATATATATATATATATATATATATATATATATATATACATTCTCATACATGTAAAATAGGGATTTTACATTCTCCCCCCTGTTAGCTGGAAATTTCGACTAAGGATTTTAAAGTTAGACTTGAATATACTTCAGAATATTCCACTACTTTATTTATGTGAAGCCATAAAGGTTGATATTCGAATTGAGTAAAATTCGTTGGAAAGGTTTACCCATTCAAATTATTGAATAAAGATTTTTATTTGAAATGTGGCTAAGGTTTCAAACATTTTTTTGTTCGACCGTCTTCAGAGATTGGCGCTCAAGATAAGAAGGAGATCCGAATTCAAATATTTTGATCTTATCCAAAAAGACCCGTGGAAGGCTCTGAGTTCGTTGAAGACATGCAAACAGAAACGTGGCATTAGTTCGTGTAGAAGACTGTTAGGGTCGAAGTAGTATAAATAGTGGCTTTAGTATTTCAATTTAGGTGGTGAACATCTTTGTACAAATTACTCAGAAATTACTCAAAGTACCAAGTGTTAAAGAGAAATGAGTTTATTGAGGATGTACGTATGATACACCCATTTAATATAAATGCATTTACTTTCTGTAGAATTTATAATAACATTTACTTAAGTCTTTCACCATTTCAAGTTTAGAAGTAATTTTACTTTCACTTTATATACATTTTAATTCGACATTTGAAGCCATTTGTCTTCATATACAAAAACATGTTAAATACAACAATCAAGTTAAAAGATTAATAAAGACACTCGTGTCCTGAGATCAATCTGATCGATCTCGCAAGTAACTGGATCCGTGAAAGGATTTGGAAGATCAGCGGTTGTTTACCAAAATTTGAGGGTAAACAAATTGGCACACCCGGTGGAACCTGTGTCTTTATCCATCTTAGTTTTAACTTGTTTATTGCATGAGATTGAGAAGTGGAAAACTAGCCAACAATACAAATCCTAGACCAAAAGGACAACACATTAGGGGAATGTCTAACCCACCCACTAGTGATACGCAACAAGTTCACCCTCCTGTGGGAGGAAATACCGGCGCTTCGAATACAAATGAAGTGATGACGGCGAGTCAAGGGACTGCAACGATCCCTTCGACAACAAGCGCTGCAGTTATACCTCAAAATACAAACGCTTCAACTATATCATCAAACACCCATAACGAACATACCATTGTGTCTATGGCTAATCAAAATCCACCATTAACACCCAGGTCTTCGATAGGTATGTCTATAACTTTTCCACCAGGATTTACAATCCTAACATCAGATCCTATATATGGCATGCCAACTTCGTTCATAACGGGATTTCAAAATAATACGTCGATATACACTCATCCCGTAACATCTACTTTATCACCATTGCAAGGATCAGGGTCTGGGATAAACCATATGGCTAGAAACAATTCACAGTCAATCCAAATACCTGTTATAACCACAAATACACAAGCAGTCATAAGGCAATAAATGGATGATAGCAACCACGAGATGTTGTGCGTATTGGCCCAACAGATGGGTACGATTTTCAACCCTTTAATTCAGAGCACTACACAAACTAACTTGCAGAATTCCCAAGCAAACTAATAGATGGCAGTGCAAATAGGGCGTCTTGCAGATTTCTTTGGTGCGCCCAGAGAAGCAGTTCGACAGCCACCCCCACAGCCCACATGGGTAAGGGAGAATCAAGGCATCATATTCCAAGAAGAGCCAACCATAAAACAGGCTCAACCTTTGATTCACCCTGAAGCCGAAGTCCAACAACCAATTCGAAGGGAGGAACCACCCAGACCCCAATAGGCTATCCCTAGGGAGAAACCAGGGAGAAGGGTAGTTTTGGTGAATCGAAACCAAGATGCTGATGAAATCCTTCAGGGTTGTCGACAGAATGATATGGTAGGAAACAATAACCTAGAAGCCTTAGTCGAAAGGATTATGGCATGAAATGGGGTAAACTTAGGTATGTGTAGACCAAATTATAAATCCCCTTTGTTAGAATATATTCAACAAACTAAATTTCCAAGAGGATGGAAAGTACCCAAATTCACCAAGTTTTTTGGTGATACTAGCGAATCTACCATAGAACATATCGCTAGATACCTTACAGAGGCAAGAGATATAGCAAATAATGAAAATCTAAGGATTAAATACTTCCCTTCTTCACTGACAAAAAATGCTTTTACTTGGTTCACCACCCTCGCGGCGAATTCCATCCATGATTGGACTCGTTTGGAGAGGTTGTTTCATGAACAATTTTATGTAGGACAAACCAAGATTAGTCTAAGAAAATTGGAAAATGTCAAGCGAAAATTTAGTGAGCCCATAGATGATTACCTCAATAGATTCCGTTTGTTGAAGGCAAGATGCTTCACACAAGTTCCAGAACATGAGTTGGTCGAAATGGCAGCAAGAGGTTTGGACTTTTCTATCAAGAAAAATTAGATCCCCATTATTTGAGGGATATGGGGAAATTGGCTGATAGGGTTCGACAAGTTGATCGTTTGAAGATCAAAAAGGTTAGGGAGAAACAAAGTCATAGAAAAGAAAGAGTGGCTTATATTGAATCCTTCTCACACGAAAGAGAAGTCAAAGAGGATTTCTCAGAAGTCGAAGAGCACGAAATAGATCTAGCAGAGTTGAAGCAAGGACCAAGGTACCCTTGCAAAATGTTGACTCCTGCGAATGGGAAAAATCCTGTCGAACCAGAAAGGAGCGACAAATTTCCAAGAAAATCTTATACGTTCGACATCACCAAGTGTGATGAAATTCTCGACTTACTAGTTAAAGATGGCCAGATTATAGTGCCCCATGGTGCTAAAATTCCTTCGTTAGAACAACGAAAGAAAAGGGTTTTCTGTAAGTATCATAATTTCTTATGCCACAAAATCTCACAATGCTTTCTTTTCAGGGATCTGATACAAAAAGAAATTCAGTATGGAAGGTTGAAGTTTGGGGAAAAACCCAAACCTCAAATGAGGATTGATGCTGACCCTATGCAGGTTACTGAGACCAATTATGCTGAGCCTGCTGCCATCAACATGGTGGACATTACTGGAGTCGAAGGGTTACAACCAGAATAAAACCAGGGGTATGACAAGCCTCAAAGCCAGGGTTTGCTGATGATCTCATGGCGAAGAAGGAAACAAGCGCTACTAATGGCACAATGAAGAGTGCAATGAAGACCAGGACTATTGATGGTCTTAGGGTCAAGTTCGAAGGAATGAAACTTGCTGAGGGTCCAAAATTTAAAGTGAACATGGTAGACCTGAACCAATTCTCCCCAAAAATGGATGAGATAGAAAAGAAACTCAAAATGGAGAATGAAAAGATGAAGGTAGGCGACCAAAAGGTGAGTTTGGTGGATTACTTATTCCATTGTCACTCGAAGAACCCAAAGGGGCTTGTGTGCCCAAGGTGCGGCATCATGAATGATCAAGGAGCCGCTGCTACCTACCAAAGGGTCTATCAGGAGAAGGCCAGAAACAACTGGCAAAGGGAGAAGGAACTCTTACCTTACCCCCAGATGGGAGAGAGTCTCATGGGATTCTTAGTTCGTTGTTACAAAATGGGTTTAGATGTTCTTATGTGCCCATGGTGCAGAGCGCTATATGACGGAAGGACTGCTGAAGCTTACAAAAGGATTCCATACTCTTAGTGTTGGAACAATCAAAGCTGGAATAGGGAACGCTACGTCAATAATGCAAGAGGCATCCACAAAAGGGCAGATAGCCCACACCCTGGGGCACGCAAACAGGTAACATTTAAGCCCCCAGCAAACATGCCAACGGGAAAATGGCTGAAAGCAGAACAAAACAGAACTGAAGCCAAAGGAAAGTCGAAGTGGAGAAGCTTCGAAGAAGGTGGACGTACTGCATGGGCCTTCAGGAGGCAGTTTCACTCCAACAAGCAACAATCTCACGTGTCGGAGAACTACAAGGGGAATAACCCCATGTCTAGGTCCCAATGGAGGCGACACCAATGAAACAAGAAAGCCTAAAGGGAGCTTACAAACAAGGAAGTTGGAGAGTCAAGCACCAACCAAACTTCGACTGTCCCAGCAATGGAAAAGAAGTCCCCAACAAGGAGGAAACTTTTCTCTCCTACCAAGATGAAGGTCCCTAGCGAAGGGGACAATAATGAATTGGCCAACAATGGGCTAGTAGATGATGAAGATATGTCAACAGACAGCTTCAATTCCGATGGAGAATCTTCTTTGCAAATAAACTGCAATGTGGTTTCTGTCTTACCACATGAGTACGACCAGGTTACTGAGGTCGAAGACTCCGAAGAGGCTGATGAATTGGAAATGACAAAACACAAACCTATATCTTACTATGTCATGAATAATGGCGCCGTTGAAGAGAAGAACGCCTTCTTCAAAAGGCCAGATGCAAGTATGAAAAACCACCTTAAGCCTTTATTTATTAGGGCTAAAATTTAACAGGTGGGCATCAACAAAGTTATGGTGGATGGTGGGGCAGCAGTGAACTTGATGCCTCAATTCCTATTGAAGAGGATTGGGATGTTCGACACCGGCATCAAACCACACAACATGGTGCTGTCAAACTATGAAGGCAATATTGGACAAACTCTAGGAGTGGTCCAAGTAGAATTAACTGTAGGTACCATAACAAGACCCACCATGTTCATGGTAATTGCGGCGAAGACGAATTACAATCTTCTTCTAGGCCGTGAATGGATACATGGAATCAGGGCAGTTCCATCCTCAATGCACCAAAGGGTGGCAATATGGAGAGATGATGGGATTGTCGAAAACATAGAAGCAGACCAAAGCTATTTTATGGTTGAGGTTAATCATGTAGATAGAAGGAATTTCGACAGGAATTTGGCCAACATCGGGCCATGCACTGCAGCGGAAGATGCATCAACACCAAGTAATAATGCAATGTATTTCCTTACCCTTCACCTAACACATGGATTTTATTGGGACAAGGAAAACATGGGACCTGACGAAGACGTGCTTGGAGTCCCAGGAATGCGGCCAACTGGCTGGGAAGATGAAGACTATGTCCATGTCTGAGTCTTCTTACTTCAAGAAGATTTCGGCCTATTTGGCTGAAAATAGGATGAAAACAGCTTTGGAAGCCGAAGTTAAAATTATGGATGTTGAAGCCAAGGCTGAAGGAATTCATAACAAGGGGCCAGGAATTTTCTTCAAACCTGAACCACCTGACGAAGACACACTTGTCAAAGACAAATAGCAAAGGCTTGATGCCATCTATGACGATGAGCCTTTGGGATTCGAGAAGGATCCAGCGACATCCAACACGAAGATGCCGGTGCAAGACCCTCTCGAGGAAGTGGATCTAGGAGATGGAACTCAAAGGAGGCCAATGTACGTCAGTTTGAAATTGAACCCAAAAGTAAGAGCAGAAGTGATCCAATTGCTCAAGGAGTATAAAGATTGTTTCGCCTGGGAATATGACGAAATGCCTAGTTTAAGTAGGGAACTGGTCGAATTGAAGCTGCCAATAAAGGATGGCAAGAAGCCCATCAAGCAGAGCCCAAGGAGATTCACGCTAGAAATCCTGTCCAAAATAAAAGAGGAAGTTAAAAGACTCCTATGTTGCAAGTTCATCAGGACCACAAGGTTAGTGGGACACGTGTAGCATGATCATGCGTGTTGATGAACGGTTTTGTGAGTTCCAATACAGGAACTCGTCATTGTAGCTAATGATCGAATTTATAGATACCCATGCTGTGATTTGACATTTTGAGATTAAAGATCATCATGAGGATGACGTCAGAGTAGTTGAAATATTGACATCATGTTCAGGGAGTCGAAATTTTGAAGAGGTTGCAAAAAATATACATTTCTTGTTTCGAAATGAATATTTCTTGGGGGAAATTTTTTAGCTGGAAATTTCGACTAAGGATTTTAAAGTTATACTTGAATATACTTCATAATATTCCACTACTTTATTTATGTGAATCCATAAAGGTTGAGATTCGAATTGAGTAAAATTCGTTGGAAAGGTTTACCAATTCGAATTATTGAATAAAGATTATTATTCGAAATGTGGCTAAGGTTTCAAATATTTTTTCGTTCGACAATCTTCAGAGATTGGCGCTCAAGATAACAAGGAGATTCAAATTCAAATATTTTGATCTTATCCGAAAAGACGCGTGGAAGGCTCTGGGTTCGTTGAAGACATGAAAACAGAAATGTGGCATTAGTTCGTGTAGAAGACCGTTAGGGTCGAAGTAGTATAAATAGTGGCTTTAGTATTTCGATTTAGGTGGTGAACATCTTTGTACAAATTACTCAGAAATTACTCAAAGTACCAAGTGTTAAAGAGAAACGAGTTTATTGAGGATGTACGTATGATACACCCATTTATTATAAATGCATTTACTTTCTGCAGAATTTCCAGTAACATTTACTTAAGTCTTTTACCATTTCAAGTTTAGAAGTAATTTTACTTTCACTTTATATGCATTTTAATTCGACATTTGAAGCCATTTGTCTTCATATACAAAACATGTTAAATACAACAATCAAGTTAAAAGATTAATAAAGACACTCGTGTCCTGAGATCAATCTGATCGATCTTGCAAGTAACTGGATCCGTGAAAGGATTTGGAAGATCAACGGTTGTTTACCAAAATTTGAGGGTAAACACCCCCCTAAATAGAATTTCTCCCTCGAATTCATCATGTCTTCAGAAACCTTCTTTGATAATGAAGATCTCTTAGAAGTTATTCATGAAGTTCATCCAAACTTTTGTAATCTAAGAGTAGTTGGTTTCAAAATTTCTTCGAGTATACTGTCTCAGGGTTGGTTTGATTACTTCGAATTCTGAGAGCTCCAAGTACCACTTTAACATTCGTCCAGCCATATCTGGTTGACCTAATAGTTGTCTTACCGGCTGGTCTGTTTGTACGACGATCGTGTGCGCAAGGAAATAGTGTCTGAGCCTTCTCGTTGCATTGATGAGGGCCAAATCCACCTTCTCGATCTGTTGGTATCTGACCTCGGGCCCTTGAAGCACTTTGCATATGAAATACACAGGTTTTTGGCCGTCATGAGTCTCACGAATGAGGGCCACACTGACGGCTTCGACAGAGATGACCAAATATAGAAATAACGTCTCCCCGTCGACCGGTCGTGATAGCACCGGTGGCTGTGAAATGCTCTGTTTAAGATGGATAAGGGCATGTCCGCATTCCTTGGTCCACTCGAAAGTTGCTTCCTTGTGCAGGAGTTTGAAAAAGGGCAGGGCGTGTTGAGCGTATTTTGCAACGAAATGGGAGAGTGAGGCGAGCTTACCATTCAGGGCTTGTATGGATTTTTTCGAAGTGGGTGTAGGGAGGTTAGATAACTCCCGACATTTGTCTGGGTTGGCTTCGATTTCTCGTTCAGTTAGGTAGAAGTCGAGGAACTTGCCCGCCTTAACTCCGAAGGTGCACTTCTCGGGGTTGAACCTCATTCTACATTGCCTTGCTTGGGAAAAGAATTTCCTGAGATGAGTGGCATGGTCGGTGTCTACTCTAGATTTGATGATCTTTTCGTCCATGTATACCTTGAGCATATCTCTGATCTCGATGTGGAAGACTTTGTTCATCATCCATTGATATATTGCTCCTGCGTTTTTCAGACCGAAGGACATTACGTTATAGTAATAGTTTCCCGAGCTGGTCATAAAAGTAGTGTAGTGTTTGTTGCTCATTGCCATTGAGATTTGGTTATAGCCTGAATAGGCGTCCATGAAAGATAAAATTTTATAGTCGGCCGAGTTGTCGACCAGCATGTCGATATTAGGAAAAGGAAATGCATCTTTGGGGCATGCCCGGTTAATATCGATATAGTCAACAAACATACGCCATTTTCCATTACTTTTATTAACGAGTACAACATTAGACATCTAGGTTGAATATCGGGCTTCTGAAATAAAATTTTCCTCTAGGAGGTCTTTTATAGCTTTTTCAGCAGCCTCCGTTTTCTCGGGGGTCTGCCTACGCCTATGTTGCACTACTACCCTAGCGGCTGGATCAATGGCGAGTTGATGACAGGCGACCTCGGGGTCGAGACCAGGAATCTTTGCGGCGCTCCACGTGAACAGATCTGCGTTCTCCCTTAAGCCGACCTTGACCTGCTTCCTCGCCAGGTCGGGGAGTCTTGTGCCAATCTTCACCCCTCTGCTCGGGTCTTCACCAAGAGGTACGAGCTCGAAGTCCCCATCTAGAATTGGTCAGAAGAGCTCCTGCTCGTTGTTCGAGTGTTCGTCTTGGTTAAAGCGAGTGTCTAGTGAGATCGAATCGACCTTTGGAGGACCCCCTCTGCACCTCTGCTCTGATGGGTTATGGCTCTTACTATTGAGGCTCTGGTCGCGTTGTTGCAGCTTTCTTGGTGGGCGGTGCTCCGGTGTCGATTGTGCTTTGTCCCTTGGCCGCTGTGTTGAAGCATCTTTGGGCAGTTGCTAGGTCGCCTTGAATGGTGGTGACCCATGCCCTCTTTGTGTAGAACTTCATCTTCAGATGGACGGTGGAGGGCACTGCGGTCAGCTCTGCCAGTGTCGGCCTCCCAAGGATGCAGTTGTAGAGGGACGGGAAGTCGATGACGAGGAAGTACACCTTGACTTGACTGGTAGAAGTATCTTCGCCGAAGGTGACCATAAGCTCCACGTACCCCCATGGCTTGGAGGTCGAGCCATTAAAGCCCTGCAAGTCTGATCCCATGTATGGTGAAAGGTGAGAGTCGTCGAGCTGCAGGGTTCTGAAAAGTTGGTTGTACATCACGTCGACAAAACTTCCCTCGTCGATCAGGACGTGGTGAACATCGAAGTTAGCCATTCTCGCCCTGACCATAAGAGGGATGGCTGAATTGGGGCCCCTCCGGGCAGTTCCTCGAGGTAAAAGGTGATCGGTTATGATCTGCCTTTAACCCTCTCGAAGGTCACCGTTTATGGGGGGAGCCGCGTCGACCAGCTCGTCCAGCTTCCTCTTTACTAAATTTATAGTCAAATCATTAAACCCTCCACCATTTATAACCATGGTGGAGGGGGAGTTTTCCCACCTGATGTGCATAAACAGAGGCTCTTGCATATGTTCGGGGACGTAAAAGTCCTCCGATATTGTAACAGAGAATACAGTCTGTATGGGGACCGACTCGTCAGATGGTCGGGCATCCTCCTCTATCTCCCTTGTTTCATGGGCATATCGATGGGGGGCATTTCCATGCCGATATTTCCCTAGTCTCCCCCCTTTTATGAGGCTCTCTATAGCATCCTTGAGATGGACACAATCTTCAGTCAAGTGCTCATGGCTCCGGTGATACTGGCAGTATTTGCTTCGATCTGCCTCGGGTTTAGCAGGAGTGGGGCGAGGACGCTTGACACCGCCGTCCTTGAAATCTGTGTTTGCACACTCCGCTAAGATGCGCTCGCGGGAAGCCGTTAGCAGAGTGTACTCAGTAAACCTCCCCGAGGGTCCTCTTTGTTCCTAAGGGTCTCGAGGTTTGTCGTCCCTTCTCTTCTCGCCAGTTCGTCGAGGAGGGGTGGTGTCTTGTCGCGGATGACTGGTAGATCCACGATTCCTGGGATCCTGGGCTCTGTTGGCCGCTTGCCTCTCCTCGTAGTCCATGTATGCTCTGGCTTTCTCGAGGAGGCCATCGAATATTCGGGGCGGTTTGATGCCTACGGCCTTTCTAGATTTTGTGCCTGGAAGGAGTCCCCTCTCAAGCAGGTATCTCTTCATGTGATCATTACAAGGGACCTGGATGGCCTCTCGGTTGAACCGATTGATAAATTCCCTCAGGGTCTCGTCGTGTCTCTGGACGATGGCCTCGAGGGTTGCTTCGGTCTTTAGGTGTCGTCGCGAAGCAGTGAATGAACTGATGAATTGGTTCTTTAGATTTTGCCAGGAGGTAATTGACCCCGAGGCGAGACTTTTGTACCAGTCCATCACAACCTTCCTCAAAGTCGTGGGGAATAACCGGTATTTGATTGGTCCCCCGACATTGTGATAATGTAGCATGGCCTCAAACCCATCTATATGGTCGACCGGGTCAGTGATGTCGTCGTATTCCTTCAGGTGGGGAGGCTTCTCCATGCCCGGGGGGATGGTGTTGGTGTAAGCCCTAGAGGCCAATACTTTTGGTACTTGTATCGAATTATTTATTAATAATAAAAGGCATTTCTTTATTATGTTTGCTTTCCAAAATAATAAAGTCCCTAGAATGGTTTATTTGTTTAATGAAATGTTAAGTGTGACTTAATCATGAGATCCCATTAAACATAAGACACTATTCTTAAAGTATCCGTAGTCAAGCTTTAATGTGAAGTGGGATAACATTAAAACATTAAGATTATTATGAAGATAGATTGATGATCACATCTCATGGATCATAGATAAGGAGTTATCAAGTCTTGACATAAGTATGAATATTAGGAGTAATATTTATACTAGATTGACCCGCTATGAGAATACTACATAGAATGTTATGCAAAGTGTCATAAGTTATTCTCATGATGATAATGGTGTATACCACCCTTCGACCTGAAACCACTATGGACCCTAGATGTAGATTCAAGTACTTTTTTGCTGATCAAACGTCATCCGTAACTGGATGACTATAAAGACGGTTGATGGGTACTTCACAAAGCATGCTAAGGGACATGAGTGACCTAGATGGAATTTTCTCATCCTGCATAACAGGATAAATGTCTAAGGGCCCAATATTGAACTGGACAAGGGTGACACAGTGTATGCCTTGTGTTCAATATAGACATGATGGCAAAAGGGTAATTGTACAACACAAATATTATCACGGAAAAGGTTTGGTCAGATCACATGACATTTTCGTGACTTGGGTAACAGTGATGTGTTGCTAGATACAACTCACTATTTATTATATTAAATGTGTGATTTCATATAATTGCCAACGTCGCGAAAACCTACAGGGTCACACACATAAGGACAGGTTGATGAGAGATAGAATAAATAAGGAACACCGTAAGATACGGAGCACTTAAGTGTAATACGGAAAGTGGTAAGGTACCACGTGGATAAGTGATATATGGTACATCATAAGGTATGATGTCCATAAGCTTAATTGGGCTTTTAGCTTATAGCCTTAATTGGGCTTTTAGCTTGTAGCCCACACGAGTGATTCTATAAATAGATCCCTTGTGATGAAGCAATTTCACTTGATGCAATTTCGTTTTTGATTCTCTCTCTCACTCAAGGTTTCCGTTCGTGATCAGCTAGCACTGTGACCGAAAGCGATCTGTTCGTGTGGACTGAGTAGAGGCGTTGTTCTTCATCAACACTCGTGATCACAACATCAAAGGTCTGAATCGCCACAAGAGGTAAATATTTCCATCACTGACCATGCTCATTCGTAAGGATCGCTAAAGGAAAATTTTAAATTCCGCTGCGCTTTTGATCTCAATTTTCCTTCAGTGGTATCAGAGCCACTTACGAAACCATGGATCTGATAGTTGTTTATGTTCTATATTTTCTGTTTTGATTCGATTAAAACCAGAATGAATTGAATAATAAACGAGTAATTAAATTTGGCATCTGTTGTGTACGATTTGGATGATTGATGTTGACTATGCTTCGGAATCCGACATTAGTATGGTGAAGCAGCGATACATCGATCGTCCATAGGCTACACAAATAAGATCGATCACTTTTATATATGATATAAGTAAATCTGATGCAACGATGGTATATGGGATATACTGTTTCTGTTTCGTTCATTCAAACACTTAATGATTGTTATTCCTTTAACCGATCACTGTTCATATGCTTCGGAATCCGACATTAGTATGGTGAAGCAATGGCATGTGATTAATCATACTGAATTATCAATCAAAATGTGTTTGACAGCATGAAACTGTTGCATTAGGGTTCATGACGACACAAGGGTTGTGTTGTTGCAGAGTTATGCGATTAGGGTTGTGAATGCACAAGAGTTGTGCGAAAATGACGCCGACTAACTCTGCGTAGTGTGATCAATCGTCAAAATTTAATTTTCTTTTTTTTTAATTAACAAAATTTAAACTAATTATAAAAGTGTGTTTATTATTATTGTCTTGTGGTGATCAGTTATGGCCTTAGTTTTTTCCTTTATTTTGTTTTGGGATTGTAAAATACGGCCTGCGTGTCGTGTCTCTCTCTAAAATTCTTGATGTAACTTCTTTTCTCATCTCACTCCCTCGTATGTAAAATGAGTTTCTTTTATGTAATGTAATGTTATGAAGAAAGAGAAGAATACAATATCAAAGGAGGATAACCTTGGAGATCTTGCTTGGAGAAGTTCAGATCGTTATTAGGTTAGCTTAGGTTCTCTCATTGGCTTGGGAGAACAATTGCGCTAGGGGCCATAACTGTATCCTTTTATGTATATTGATGCATGTGTTTGTATGTTGATGCATGAGAGAGACAAATTGCATGTTAAGCCGGTGAGATCAAACTAATAACAAAATCCCTCAAGTTAAATATTAAGTTCATGCTTTCCAAGTTTTAGCACTCATCAAGACTAGTATCGAACAATGTAGGTTTCGCCTACGAGAGGTGCATGTTTTATATTAGTAAGGTGCGATGGGATAATTGTAATATCCAACTGCTAAAACAATGGGTCAAACTTAACTAAACACATTATAATAAGATTATACATGTTTAGAAGCAAGAGTTGGGAATGATTCATATGATGAATTAGAATAAGGAGTTATTCACCCAACTGAAAATATTCGAGAGTTGTATGAGATACAATTGGAAGGAGTTCCTACCTAAATAACCTAGTTTTGTGTAATCAGCCTAACGCTGACTTATAACGAAGTGAAATGTGGATCTCGACCCACTAGAAAGTCTTCCAACGGGATTTTCCGAATCAAATGATGACGGTCATTTGGTTTGAGTAAAATAGTGGGAGCATATTTGATTAAATGCCTAATTAAATATGTTGTTTTAATGATACTTATATTTTCATTTTTTTTGTAGATTACCATGACAACAAACAACCATATTTTGCGATCAATCCTAGATAAGGAAAAATTGTCTGGGACAAATTTCCTGGATTGGCACCGAAATCTGAGGATTGTCCTCAAGCACGATAAGAAGCTGTATGTCTTGGAGACACCTGTTCCTGAAGAGGAACCGCCTAGTTCGGAACCTAAGGCAGAAAGAGATGCTTATAAGAAGCATTTTGATGATGCTAACGAAGCCGCTTGTCTCATGCTAGCTACTATGAACTCGGAGTTGCAAAAGCAACACGAGAACATGTCAGCGTTCGATATGATCGGACATCTGAAAATGCTCTATCAAGAGCAGGCAAGAAATGAGAGGTTTCAGGTTTCAAAGACCCTTTTTAATAGCAAGTTATCTGAGGGAAACCCTGTAGGTCCCCATGTACTCAAAATGATTGGGTATGTGGAGAACCTTGAAAGGTTAGGGTTTCTGCTTGGAAAGGAACTTGCAACTGATTTTATCTTGCAATCGTTGCCAGATAGCTTTAATCAGTTTGTCATGAATTTCAACATGAATGACATGGATAAGAGTCTTCCAGAATTGCTAAGCATGTTGAAAACTGCTGAGCAGAATATGAAGACAAAAGGGAAGTCCATTCTGATGTTCAGTAATGGAAAGAAGCTAAACAAGAGGCCTACCAAGCAGGTTGGTAAAGGGAAAGGCAAGGAATTTTCCAAGCCTAAACCTACTGTTCCTGCTTTGAAGCCTAATGGAGGCATAACAAAGGAGGGCACTTGCTTTCATTGCGGTAAGACCGAACATTGGAAGAGAAACTGCCCAAAGTACCTGGAAGATAAGAACAATGGAGTAGGGACTTCAAATTCAGGTATTTTTGTTATTGAAATTAATTTATCTACTTCTGCATCATGGGTATTAGATACTGGATGCGGTTCTCACATTTGTACTAATGTGCAGGGGCTAAAAAGGAGTAGAGATTTGGAAAAAGGTGAAGTTGACCTACGAGTTGGAAATGGAGCAAAGGTTGCTGCTTTAGCCGTAGGAACTTATGTTTTGACTTTACCTAGTGGTTTAATAATTCAGTTAGAGAACTGTTATTATGTACCTGCAATTAGTAGGAATATTATTTCCGTTTCTTGTTTGGACAAGTTTGGTTTTTCATTTATAATAAAGAACAATTGGTGCTCTATTTATTTGAATGATATATTCTATGCTTCTGCACAAATGAACAATGGACTATATGTCCTTGATCTTGAAATGCCAATTTATAACATTAATACTAAACGGATTAAACCTAATGAGTTAAATCCAAGCTACCTTTGGCACTGTCGCTTAGGCCACATAAATGAGAAACGCATTTCCAAACTCCATAAAGATGGACTCTTGGACTCTTTTGATTATGAATCATATGAGACATGCAGATCTTGTTTAATTGGAAAGATGACAAAGTCCCCATTCACAGTAAAAGGTGAAAGGGCTAATGATCTTTTGGCCCTCATACATACTGATGTATGTGGACCACTGAACATACCAGCCAGAGGAGGTTTTTAATACTTCATCACATTTACTGATGATTTCAGTAGATATGGTTATGTGTATTTAATGAAACACAAATCTGAAACCTTTGAAAAATTCAAGGAATTCAAGAATGAAGTACAAAACCAACTAGGTAAGAATATTAAAGTTCTTCGATCAGATCGAGGCGGTGAATATTTAAGCCTAGAGTTTGATGACCATCTAAAGGAATGTGGGATTTTATCCCAACTTACTCCTCCCGGAACACCACAATGGAATGGTGTATCTGAGAGAAGAAATCGAACCTTGTTAGACATGGTCCGATCCATGATGAGTCACGCCGATCTTCCGAACTCCTTTTGGGGACATGCACTATTGACTGTAGCTTACACACTTAACCGGGTTCCATCCAAAAAGGTTGAGAAGACACCATATGAGATATGGAGTGGTAAGAAACCACATATGTCTTACATGAAGACTTGGGGTTGCGAAGTCTATGTGAAACGACAAATTTCAACTAAGCTTGAGCCCAAATCTGACAAATGCTTATTTGTGGGATATCCTAAAGAAACAAGAGGGTATTACTTCTACAATCCTTCTGAGGGCAAAGTGTTTGTCGCTCGAACTGGAGTTTTTCTGGAAAAAGGATTTTATTTCCAAAAGAATCAGTGGGAGGAAAATAGAGCTTGAAGAAATTAAAGAACCATAAAGCATTGATACACCTATGGAGGAATTAGAGCAGGAAATGCAAGTAGTTATGGAAGAGAAACATGCTCAAGTAGAACAAGACCAGCGTAGGTCAAGCAGGATACGTCAACAACCTGAGAGATATGTATATCTCATAAGTGATCAGGGTGATATATTACTCATGGATCAAGGTGAGCATGTGACCTACCAAGAGGCCATAACTGGTCTTGAGTCCGAGAAGTGGCTAGAAGCCATGAAATCTGAAATGGATTCCATGTACACAAACCAGGTTTGGACCTTGGTAGAGCCTCCTATAGGAGTTAACCCTATAGGATGCAAGTGGGTCTTCAAAAAGAAGACTGACATGGATGGTAAGGTACATACCTATAAGGCAAGGATGGTTGCAAAAGGCTATAAACAAATTCATGGGGTTGACTATGATGAAACCTTTTCACCAGTTGCAATGCTTAAATCTGTTCGGATTTTACTTGCTATCGCTGCATATCATGATTATGAAATATGGCAGATGGATGTCAAAACTGCTTTCCTTAATGGGAATCTTCTTGAGGATGTGTACATGACACAACCTGAAGGATTTGACATACCAGAAGAAGCCCAAAAGATATGTAAGTTACAGCGATCAATTTATGGATTGAAGCAAGCTTCCAGAAGCTGGAATCTTCGTTTTGATGAAACAGTAAAACAATATGGATTCATCAAGAATGAAGATCCAGAATTCCCGAGAGCTCTTCATTCAGTGAGAGACATGGAAGACTCATCAGCTTGGTCAACACCAACATTGAGGAAGATATGATAAAGGTCCTGTTCCAGTTCTTTGACCCTCTACATCACTGTTTCACTTTCCTGGATTATCAACTGGTACCTACATTGGAAGAGTTCTCCCGGCTTCTGAGGATCCCTATCCTTGATCAACTACCCTACAACGGTACGGAAAAGGAACCCAAACTTGAAGAGATTGCTAAGGCCTTACACCTACAACCATCTGACCTCAAGGGACATTGGGAAGCTAGAAGTGGTATCAAAGGGTTCTTAGCCAGGTTTCTGTTTGAAAAGGCCCAAGAATGTTGGAACTCCCTTGACCTACAAGCTTTTGAAGAGGTTGTGGCCCTCCTTGTCTATGGTTTGGTGTTATTCCCTAATCCAGATCAGCTTATAGACATCAGTGCTGTCCAGATCTTCATGTCCAGAAATCCTATACCTACGTTGCTTGGGGACATCCTTCACTCATGTTACACTCGAACCATGAGAAAAAAAGGTGTTCTTATGTGCTGCACTCCTCTCCTGGGAAGGTGGTTTATTTCGCACCTTCCACAATCAGTTTTGAAGAACGAGCGGGGTTTGAGGTGGTCACAGCGATTGATGACCCTTACACATGCTGATATACATTGGTGTTCTCGGTCCAGAGAGGATGTCACTATTATTGATCGTTGCGGGGAGTACCCTAATGTTCCTTTACTTGGAATCAGAGGAGGTATTACTTACAACCCGTGCCTAGCTTGGAGACAGTTTGGTTATGCTCGGAGGGACGGCCCTCATGACATGTTAATTCCTGACATAGTTTTTGACTTCGACAGCGATGCACAAGGACTTCGCCAGAGATTTATCAGAGCTTGGAGGATGCC
The DNA here is from genome assembly GCA_948472305.1 of Vicia faba. Taxonomy (NCBI): domain Eukaryota; kingdom Viridiplantae; phylum Streptophyta; class Magnoliopsida; order Fabales; family Fabaceae; genus Vicia; species Vicia faba. The sequence continues at coordinate 1,456,226,730 of OX451736.1, forward strand.
CAGTAAGATAGACAACAAGACACTGGGGCACAGGAACTCCATCCCGTTGGAACCTTATCTCAAGTGGGTACGCGCCCGCTCCCAGAAGTTAGTGATGCCTTATCCTCATGTTCTCCCTATGATCAAAGAGCCAATCTTGGAAGGAGAAGTGTCCTACGCCATTCAACATCCTGACATGCCCACATCCTGGGAAGAGATGCAGAAGAGCTGGATTCAGCTTAAGGAAGAACGGAATTCTCTTGAGACCAGTCTACATGCTAGTGAAAAGAAGGTCTTGGAGCTCACCCGCCTATTGCACGAGGAGAGGAATCTCAACACCTACATAGCTCCAAAGAGGATGCGTAGTGTCTTCTGGGATTGATTTGCTTTTGTAATATTTTGCCCATGAGGCTTTGATGTACCAAACGATTATTTCCTTAATGATAACGTGTGTTCCTTTTGTCTACAACAAATTTGAATTTTCGAACCCTTGAATGCATTGCATAAACACATATCATTCATCATGTGCATAGCAGGTACTCTTCTTTTCAGGTTGCTTACTGTTCTTCGCTGTTTATTTCAGCATCATGAACCCTGAATCATCTACCGAGCTGTCTATCAAGGCCCTTCAGGCACAGAACGCACAATTTCAAGAGCTGATCATGGGTTTGGCTCAAGGTCAACAAGAGCTGAAGGCTATGCTCATGAAGAAGAGTAAGAAGAAGAAGAGGACCGTGCTATTCAACACTGGGCGCAGGCTCGGGAACACTTTGCAAAATGAAGCTGAGAGGACTACTCCATCTATGGGGGAAGGTACTCACCAAGGGAGAGAGGTCCCTAGTCCTGTGGTCTCTGACACTGAGACAAACTTCAACGATGAACAGTACCCTCCTGCCGAGGACCGGTACAAGCAGCTGGTGGACAGATTAAATGCTATGGAGGTTCAACGTGTGCCTGGGTTGGATTTCAGAGACTTGGGGTTATCTTCTGGGGTGGTGATCCCACACAAGTTCAAGGCACCTGCCTTTGTGAAATATGACGGGGCTTCCTGTCCCAAGATGCACCTCCGTTCTTATGTAAGGAAGATCCAGCCTTACACAACAGACAAGAACTTATGGATCCACTTCTTCCAGGAGAGTCTTTCAGGGACTCACCTCGAATGGTTCTATCAGCTGGATGGAACCAACATTCGTAACTGGGAGGATCTGGCCACTGCTTTTTACAAGCAATATCAATATAATTCCGACCTCGCTCCTACGCGTACCCAACTCCAGGGTATGTCGCTAGGATCGGGTGAAGGTTTTAAGGAGTACGCACAGAAATGGAGAGATCTGGCTGGCAGGGTGCAGCCACCATTGACGGACCGGGAGCTGGTGGATATGTTCTTGGGGACCCTATCTGGTCCATTTTTCAATCATCTCATTGGTAATTCCTCTGCTGGGTTTACTGATCTGATCCTGACTGGTGAGAGGATCGAGGTTGGTATAAAATCGGGAAAGATACATAAGGGTACCTCCTCCAATGCTGAAAAGAAGCCCTTCAAGAAGGAGGCAAGTGCTGTGTATGGTCCAAGAAGGCAAGACAAACCTGAACGCCGCCAAGCTGTCAACACGGTGGTTATTTCTAAGCCTGCTACTGCTCAACAACAGTACAACCAACCCAGAGCTGAGAGGCCCAAACGACAGTATACTCGACTCAGCATGACTCTCTCTCAGATCCTGCCGCAACTACTGTCAACTAGCCTGGTAACTGTCAAAGAGGCTCCGAAGATAGTAAACACAGCATCTCCGAAATACAACCCCAACGCCCGTTGTGCATATCACTCTGATAGCCCGGGACATTCTACTGATGATTGTTGGGCCCTGAGGAACAAGGTTCAGGACCTTATTGATGCCAAGGAGATACAATTCGAGGCGCCCGAGAGGCCAAATGTTGTGACCGCTCCCATGCCCCAGCATGGAGTGAATGCTGTTGAGGAGGATTTGTATGTAGCTTCTGTGGATGATGTTGCTACTCCGCTGCTGACTGTCAAGAGGAACCTGTTGCTAGCCGGTTTATTTCCGGGATGTAGCAAAGGTTGCCCTCTATGTGTTGATTCCCCTGCTGGTTGTTCTTTGCTGAAATCAGGCGTCCAAAACCTGATGGATAGTAAAGAGATATTGTTCAAGAAGACTGCCGTTCCTGCTGCCCCTGTTGAAGAAATTTCAATTGTTACCATTTTCAATAACCCTTCCAAGGCTCCTTCAAAGAAGCCTGTCCAAATTTTTCCTGTTCACAAGATTGCTCCCATCACCATTACTGTTCCGGGGCCCATCCCCTACAAGTCTGATAAAGCTGTCCCGTGGCACTATGGGGCAGATGTTTATGTTCTGGGAGTGAAGCAAGAGTTCAAAACTGATACTGGTGTCACCAACATCACTGGGCCTGCTAAGGTCACTCGTAGTGGAAGACTATTCTCACCAGACATTTCTCCTCCAGCAATTCAAAGGCCTTTGATCATCACGCCTGCCAGTGTGCCTGTTTCCCCCCTAATCAAGTTTCCACCCCTGCTGCCGAGTCATCTGACGCTCGGGGCAAGGGGATTGCTGCTGATATGCCTGCCCGAACGGAGGCACCAAAGACCATTGTTGAGGCTTCCAAGCAAGAGATGGAAGAGATCCTCAAGATTATAAAGAAAAGTGATTTCAACGTTGTTGAACAGTTGGGGCACACCCCCTCCAAAATATCCATGCTATCACTGCTGCTGTGTTCAGAGGCCCATGCCAAGGCCCTGATTGCTTTCTTAAAGATGGCCCACGTACCCCAAGAGACGTCTGCTGATCAATTCACCGACTGTGTGGCCAACTTAACCGTTGATAATGGCCTGGGTTTCTCTGATGCTGATCTGACAGCCAAAGGGAAGAACCATAATGATGCTCTGCATGTCTCCATTGAATGCAGGGGCACTACTCTTGCTCACGTGCTGGTTGACACTGGTTCTTCACTAAACGTGCTACCCAAGAAGGCTTTGGACAGGCTAGACTGTGAGGGTCTAGAGCTCAAACCAAGTAACATTGTTGTTCGGGCCTTTGACGGGTCCAAAAGAATGGTACATGGTGAGGTTGACATCCCAATCAGGGTTGGGTCACAGGTCTTTGATTCAAAATTCTATGTGATGGACATCCGTCCATCCTATTCTTGTTTGCTGGGTCACCCGTGGATCCACAAGGCTGGAGCTGTGACCTCCACGTTGCATCAAAAGCTTAAGTACCCGGTCAGGGGGAAGATTGTAACAGTGTAAGGGGAAGAGGAATACATGGTCAGCCACCTCAACTCCTTCAGGTACGTGGAAATGGACGGGGAGTTCATTGAGACCCCCTTTCATCATTTTGAAGAGGTGCCACAAACATTGGCAGCAGCAGAAGCAGTGGTTGAAGAGGTTTCTCCTTTGAAGATGGCTTCCTTGAAGGATGCACGGGCTATGATTGAAAGAGGTGAATGTGCAAACTGGGGAAAGCTCCCTGATTTTACTCCTAAGACTAACAAGTTTGGGCTGGGTTTCACTGCAGAGGCTCAGAAGGCTGTGCGCAAGGCAAGGATTGGAAGACCTCCTGTGCTCATCACCAATCCAGGAGTGAATGCTATTGGGGATGAAGACGAAGTGGAAGAATCAGAGTTTGACAGCTGGATCTACCCAACGGCCAACAATGGACCTAACAACTGGACCGCAAAAGACTTTACACCCATTACTTTTGTCACCCAGTAATGAACTTCTTTGTTTTGGATTTGTAATAAACAGTAATTTGAAACTTTATGGCCCGGTGTCTTACCCGGGGCACCGTGGTTCTGTTTGTGAGGGCTTTTGTTTGTCACCTTCATATACCATGAATAAAAGCATTGGACGTTTTTCACATTTCAAATCTTGTGCTCCCTTTCTTTCTTTATATATATTGCAAAACAGCTGTATTTACACACACTCACTCATACAGGTTTCAATCCACTCTGGATCTCACTGGTAACGACTCTGCTACTGCCAGTTATGACTTTGAAAATCCGATCAACTTAGCCGAAGACGAAGGTGAAGATGACTGCAAAGTGCCTGGCGAACTTGCAAGACTGTTACTCAAGGAAGAGAGGGCAATTCAACCACATGAAGAGCCAGTGGAAACAGTAAATCTGGGTACTGAGACAGATAGGAAGGAAGTCAAGATTGGTGCCAATCTAGAACTCAGCGTGAAACAACGGCTGATCCAGATGCTGCATGACTACATGGAAATCTTTGCCTGGTCTTACGAAGACATGCCTGGGTTGGATACCGACAATGTGGTCCATCACTTGCCTACCAAGGAAGACTGCCCTCCGGTTAAGCAAAAGGTCCGCCGCATGCGTCCAGAGATGTCTGAGAAGATCAAAGCTGAGGTTATGAAACAATTTGATGCCGGGTTTCTCGCAGTGACTTCTTACCCTCAGTGGGTTGCCAACGTGGTTCCAGTGCCAAAGAAAGATGGTAAGGTTAGAATGTGTGTCGACTACAGGGATCTGAACAGGGCCAGCCCCAAGGATGACTTCCCCTACCTCACATTGATGTCCTGGTTGACAATACTGCTCAGCATAAGGTGTTTTCTTTCATGGATGGTTTTTCAGGGTATAATCAGATCAAGATGGCTCCTGAAGACATGGAAAAGACTACCTTTGTTACTCAGTGGGGCACCTTCTGCTACAAGGTCATGCCTTTTGGACTGAAAAACGCTGGGGCAACCTACCAACGTGCCATGGTTGCTTTATTTCATGACATGATCCATCATGAGATAGAAGTGTATGTCGACGACATGATTGCAAGGTCCCAAACTGAGGAGGAACACCTTGACCATCTGCAGAAACTGTTTGACCGTTTGAAACTGTATAAGCTGAGGTTGAACCCGAACAAGTGCACCTTCGGGGTTAGATCTGGAAAATTGCTAGGCTTCGTTGTAAGTGATAAGGGTATTCAAGTGGACCCTGCCAAGGTTAAAGCCATTCAAGAGATGCCAGTTCCTAAGACAGAGAAAGAGGTCAGAGGCTTTTTAGGACGCCTGAATTACATTGCCCGATTCATCTCGCACCTAACCGCTACTTGTGAACCAATCTTCAAGCTGCTGAAGAAAGATCAGGTAGTACGTTGGAATGATGAATGTCAGGCTGCTTTTGATAGAATCAAAGAATATCTCCAAGAACCACCCATTCTTATGCCACCGGTTGAAGGGAGACCTCTGATATTATACCTGACAGTACTTGACAACTCAATGGGGTGTGTGCTGGGGCAGCATGACGAGTCTGGCCGAAAAGAGCATGCCATTTATTACCTTAGCAAAAAGTTTACCTACTGTGAGACCCGATACTCATTGCTTGAGAAAACTTGCTGCGCTTTGGTATGGGCTGCTCGCCGGCTGAGACAGTATATGTTGACTCACACTACCTTGTTGATTTCAAAGATGGATCCAATAAAGTACATATTCGAAAAGCCTGCTCTGTCTGGAAGAATAGCAAGATGGCAGATGATCTTGACAGAATACGAAATCCAATACACAACTCAGAAAGCTATCAAGGGAAGTGTATTGGCAGACCACCTGGCACACCAGGCAGTAGACGACTATCAGTCAATGAACTTTGAATTTCCTGACGAGAGTATCATGATAGTGACTGATTGTGAAGTACCTGGACCGGATGAAGGACCTGAGGAAGGATCCCGATGGTCTATGCACTTTGATGGAGCCTCCAATGCTTTGGGTAACGACATCGGCGCTGTAATCATATCCCCTCAAGGCACTCATACTCCACTTACTGCCCGACTATGTTTCAACTGCACCAACAACATGGCGGAGTATGAGGCATGCATCATGGGACTTCAAGCTGCGATTGACTTAAGGATCAAGTTTCTGAGTGTCTTCGGAGATTCCGCTCTCGTGATCAATCAGATCAAAGGGGAATGGGATACGAAACATCCGAACCTTATTCCTTACAGAGAATGTGTGTTGACATTGATTCCCCACTTCACAGAGATAACTTTTAAACATTTCCCAAGAGAGGAGAATCAGTTGGCGAACGCGTTAGCTACGATGTCTTCTATGTTCAAAGTCAAATGGGACAATGAGGCTCCCCGGGTCATCATCTGGAAACTGGACGAACCGGCATACTGTTGTGATCTTGAGGCTGAGGTAGTGACTGAAAAACCTTGGTATCATGAGTTGAAGAGATACTTGGAAGCTCAGGAATACCCTGAAGGTGCATCTGTCAACGACAAGAAGTTTCTGAGAAGGTTCGCAACAAAGTTCTTCCTCAGCAACGGTATTCTGTACAAGCGAAACCATGATTTAACTTTACTGCGTTGTGTGGATAAGACTGAAGCAAAAAGGATCATGGCGGAGCTACATGAAGGTACCTACGGAACGCATTCTAGTGGGCATACCATGGCAAAGAAGATCCTTCGGGCAGGATATTTCTGGTCCACAATGGAAGCTGACTGTTACCAACATTCTAGGACATGCCATAAGTGCCAGATTTATGCTGATAAAGTGCACATTCCTCCGGTTCCCCTGAATGTCTTGACAGCACCTTGGCCGTTTGCAATGTGGGGCATAGATATGATCGACGAGATTAAACCTACGGCATCCAACGGGCATCATTTCATCCTGGTGGCGATTGATTACTTCACGAAGTGGGTTGAAGCAGCTTCCTACGCCACGGTAACCAAGAACGTTGTGGCACGGTTCATTCGGCACAATCTGATATGTCGATACGGCGTCCCTAAAAGGATCATTACAGACAACGGTACCAATCTCAATAACAAGATGATCACTGAGCTCTGCGAGCAATTCAAGATACAGCACCACAATTTTTCTCCTTACCGACCGAAGATGAATGGGGATGTAGAAGCAGCGAATAAGAATATCAAGAAGATTGTGCAAAAGATGACAGTGACCTATAAAGATTGGCACGAGATGTTACCGTTTTCTCTTCATGGGTACCGTACCTCAGCAAGAACGTCAACCGGGGCAACTCCCTTCTCCTTAGTCTACGGCATGGAGGCAGTCTTACCAATCGAAGTGCAGATTCCCTCTCTCCGGATAATGAAGGATGCAGATCTGAGCGAAGATGATTGGATCCAGACACGACTTGACCAGTTAAACCTAATTGACGAAAAGAGACTCACTGCTATTTGTCATGGTCAGACGTACCAAAAACGGATGATCAGGGCATTTAACAAGAAAGTCAGACCACAAGAATATCAAGTTGGGGATCTGGTAATCAAGCGTATCATCCTTCCTCAGTGTGATCCCAGGGGCAAATGGACCCCCACATACAAAGGGCCGTTTGTGGTTAAACATGTGTTCTCAGGAGGAGCCATGATTCTAACTACCATGGATGGTGACGACCTTCCTCACCCCGCCAATGCAGACATAGTAAAAAGATACTACACATGATAAAAGACCCGCTAGGTTGACATACCTAGGCAAAAATTAGGGCTTCCCGGCGAACCAAAAGGGTTCGGGCAAAATGAGGGATGAAATGAAAAAAATCTGTACACCCGACAAGTCGAAAACCTGAAAAGGCGGCTTGGGTAAAAATGGGTATCCCGGTGGACCGAAAACCCGAAAGGGCGGTCCAGGCAAAAGTTAGGGATAAAGCGTAATACTATGTCTCATTGGATCACTTTGTATCCAGAATCCGGTATCAACATCAAGTTCAAACGACATCGATCAATCAGCTTCATCGTCAACTAAGCAGCAAAGTGATGAGACGCTCGAAGATATAAAGGCGATAGCAGAGTTGGAACCCAGTGGGATTACTCTTTTCACACAGCTGTTTTTGTTTTCCCTTTGTACAAATTGTATAAACTCTTTTGTTCGGCGGCGTTCTCTTACTAGGACGTCAGCCTCTTGTACATAAAACGCCTATTTACAGGCAAATTCAAAAATCAATACAAATACACTTTTCAGCTCAAATTGCCATTTGTTTTTCCTTTTCTGTTTTGTTTTGCGAAGAACGTCCAAGGTTCAATTTGTGATATATACATTTGGAAATAATTGCTAACTCATAAAAAGTTTGCATACGAAACAAAGGATTAATTACAGGTGACATTAGAAACAGGGGCAATAATGAGTTATCTAAAGCGATCTAATTGCTATATCCACCAAGGTAACAAGGTAAGTTCAGCTGAAGAACAAAACCAAGATACCTTAATTCCCCAGAGAGTGAGCCAGCAAGTCAATACACTCTCCCCAAGCAGAGTTAGCCTACTCTATCAGCCTTAAGGAAGTTGGGTACCCTCCAGCAGATCTCAACATTCCTCAGCGCAACATACAAACATTCTTAACAAGCATCCCCGACAGTCTTGGTCTAAGATTGTTCCCCGGAGGTATACTAGACATTCAGTGGAGCCACTTCCCCGGTATATCTCAAGAATTTCCCCAGGAGAGTCCAGTTTGAAGGTTTCCCCAGGAAAGTTCAATCCATCTCCCCAGCACGAAGCTTATCCCCATTAGATTCTGGAAGCTTATCCCTCGCAGAGCACGAACGCGTCCCCCGACTTTATTCAAAGTTTATTTCCCTACCAGGATATAAATGGGTTATCCTCAGCCAAAAGCCACGGAAAGATCGTCCTCGGCGAAGTCTTCTTATCCCCAACGGAGTCTATTAAAACTTCCAACATAACAACGGTATCCCTAGCGAAGTTATCATCAACATCTCAACAGAGTACCTCTCTTCCCACAAAGTATTGTTCCCCAGCAAGGTCGCTAGAATAATTTTCCCCCGCAGAGTAATCTCCAAGTTTATTCCCCAACGGAGTCATCTTCTCCTACCGGTATTCTTGCAACCATCACTCCCCAGCGGAAACAGCGAAGCTCTATTCCATATCAGCCCAGGATTTAATTTCCCGGCACCCGTCAAGGATTTACTTTCCTAGACAAAAACATACATTCATAAACATCGCATCTTCATACGTTATAGCATGCATATACGCATCATGAACATACAATCTCACTTATCACATCTCACATGTCATACATCATGGCATCGCATACAACTAACGTTTTGTCTTTTCAGGACAAAAGTTAATACAAAGATAATTACTATCAACAGTCGCAACTAAAGATCCGATTCCTGTATCTTGCCAGGGTGTATCTGTTGACGATCGATTCCAGACCCGATTCCTGTATCTTGCCAGGGTGTGTCTGAAGAGTTCGAGGATCCGATTCCTGTATCTTGACAGGGTGTATCTGTTGACGACTACATTACCAGACTCGATTCCTGTATCCTGCCAGGGCACGTCTGAAGAGTTCGAAGATCCGATTCCTGTATCTTGCCAGGGTGTATCTGTTGACGACTACATTTCCAGACTCGATTCCTATATCCTGCCAGGGCACGTCTGAAGAGTTTAAAGATTCGATTCCTGTATCCAGCCAGGGCACGTCTACATAAAGAGTTTGAAAGTCAACTCCTGTAACAGACCAGTTAATTTTCTTTCTTTCTCAGGTACGCAAGTTCTCGCTAAGGAATCTCTTACGCGATCGACACCTCCCGATGGCATCTATAAGCCCATCTCCATAATTATCCATCACAGTCCCAAATGGCATCTATAAGCCCATTCCGGACATCACACTGCTGATACTCTACTATGTGCGTGCAAATTTCTGGGCACTCTAGTGTTCAATCATCTTCCACCTTCGGATCACGAAAGGCACACACGCCAATCTACATCCTCAGGTCTAAGAAGATTGAACAGGGGCAACTGTTGTACCCCAAAATTTTTCCTCCCATAATCTTCAAAGTTATGACAAGCAAATGGTTCAAAGTCTACTCAAGGGCTACACAGTCAACCATCCTCCTAAGCCAGTCAAACTAGGGTTTTGGTTCTTGCAAGGAAGTTAAGGTTTTTAAGGGCTCAATCAAGTCTCCTATGCTCATAAACATTGTCTAGCACCTACATGTCAAGTTTCAAGTCTCACAAGGTCAAGTTGCACAGTAAAAAAAACCCTAATTGCTCCACAGTCAACTGTAGGGGCAAAATGGTCATTTGGCAGTCAAAAGTCAAAATTTTTGGTCAACATCTCATTTTGAAGCCACAATCATCATTTGATCAAGTCTTGATCATGATTTCACAAGAATGGCTCAAAAATCATCAAGGTGTCAAAAGTTTCTATTTTTGGACAGTTGAAAAGTCAACTGTAACTTGACCAAGGCATAACTTTTTCATGGTTCATCAGAAAAATCCCATCCAATTCTCATCTTGAAGGGGAGGAAATTTCCTACAACTCATCTTCACATTCCAAGTCCAAGAAATGCTCTCACAAAAAGTTATCAATTTCAACATTATAGGTCATTTTCAAAAGTCAACAAAAAGGGACTTTAAGTCAAAGGACATAACTTGAGATTGGTAAATCAAAATGACATGGGACCAAAGACATTGGTTAGAGGACTTCAAGACCTTTCCAAAATGTCCAAGAACATGTTCATAACTTCAAAATTGAGCAAGATATGCATTGGATAAGTTTTGAAATTTTTGTGAAATGGCCAAAACCATTTATCCTTGAAATTTCATTTTTGACAAAAGGGGCCCACTTTTTCCACTTGAATCAGCTTGGCCATTCTTCCCACGTGTCCCACATTTTATTTCAAAATTTAAAATTAATTTTTTCATTTTTATTTGATTTTATTGGATTTAATTCATTTTAAATCTTTTAAAATCAAATGAAAATCAAAAAGATTAATTAAGGGACATATCTTGCTTTGATTAGCTTTGAACCACCATTATGCACATCCCAAATTCGTGCAAAGGGCTAAAGCTAGCAAGAATTCAAATTTGGCTCAAAAATGGAAGGTGTGTTAATGAAGTTTATGTCAAAATCTTAAGCATGAATGCAAGGCATTATTGGCCATAATTCTTATCAAAACTCATTACATAACCTATATGCAAGTGATCACAAGAAAGATCACGACCTAAGAGCTCCAAAAACGGCCATACAAAATTGCAAAATTGTCACACAAACTTGAAAACTGAAAACCTCCTTACAGCAAGTTTTAAGCCCCAATTCCCATCAAAACACACTCCTGGCATCTCAAGGGAACTTTTGCAATCAAAAGCCAATCCAAACGTGCCCAGAATCTCAACCCTCAGGCCCAAACGGTTTGCCTTTTTTCTTGAATTCTATGTGATTACTCATGCGTTTTCTTGACATTTTTTGAATTGATTTACATTCATACTAACATCCTGAAGCTTTTGGTATTACTTGATTGAGCAATAGCATCCCATATCAAAAGTTGCCATGGACAACATCTATGGTTTCTAAAGCTTGTAATTAGGGATTTCTGATTGAGGAAAAATTGGACAACGCCAGGACCATGGTTGAATTCGTCAAGACCAGACGAATTCAACCAACCATTCGCGCTCAATTTATGTGGCTTCCTCTTCTAATCGCTATTATTCGTTATGTCACTTAGTGGGGGTTAAAAACCCCCGCTATCTAATTCATGTTTTTGCAGGAAAATGAAGAAGAAGCATAGGTGTCATCCTGTGGTTGGAACATTCAAAAGCTGGCGCGTTTTTGTTTGACCTAGACCAATAGTGCTTGTTTCTTTTATATTATTTGTTTGCCAATATTATAACAAAAGCGTTTGAGTGGTTCAGTGGTTGGGTGTACGTTTGGTGAGTGCTGGGACCTGGGTTCGATTCCCAGGTCCCCCTATATATTTCATGCTTTTTCTATTAACATGCTTCTATGCAGCTTTCATCCAGTGGTCCACCAAACGCCTTGCCTGCTTGCCTGCCAAGTGTCCCCAGGGATCCATCCAAAAGCCAGAATGTGTTGACTACCATGTACGCTAGTCAACCACACGCGCACAAGCATTGAAAAGTCAAACATGCCTTGAATTCAGTGGGCCTAATTCCTTGCACATACCTCCAAATTGGCCAGAAAACCCCCTATGGTTTGCATATTTCTTCTTTTTCTAATTCTCTTTTTTTTTTCTTTTTGATTAATTGCTTTTATTTAATTCCATAAAATTAATTCCCATAATACAAAAAATACAAACAAAAATCAGAAAAATCAAAATAAAATATGTTTATTATTTAATGCATTAATATTTTGTAAATAAATTTTCAATAATCAATTAGTTTAAATTTAGGTTTTCAACTTTAATGTTTTTCTTCTAAATAACTAAAATACATAAAAATTAGGTTTTTTATCATTTTTATCCTTTTCTCATTAAATAAATTTTCTTATTCTTATTATTATTAATAATTAATTATCTTTGTAAATAAACTCGTAATTAAATAGTTAGAATAAATTAGGTTTGAACTTTAATTCTTTTCCTTAATAATTAAAAACATGTAGAATTAGGGTTTCTTTTCCTTTTAATTTTCTTTATTTTTATTAAATACAAAAAACATCAAAAAATAACTTCTTTTCTAATTAAATAATTAATTCATTTGTAATTGCAATTTAATTTCTTTAAAGGGTCCAACGCCCTCGCACTTTCGATTCCAATTTCCTTTCGCGCGTTTGTCTTTATCTTTCGTTTTACATTTATGTAATTGCCCCAAAGCTTTGTAATAGTAATTAGGACATTTACTTTCCGCACTTTTATTTTAAATCGGGTCTTTGTTAATTTGGCGATGTATGGACCCGCGCCTTGTAATAGCGTAGGACTTTTATTTTTCGCATTTTTATTTTCCGCACCTTTTAACTGCTAACTATTGCATGAAAGAATGAATGGCCAAAAAAATAAAATCAAAGCGTAGCTCGCCCAATACATAATAAGACAAATATTAACTGAAAATGACACACAATTCACACACCACTTCTAGGGTACGCCTCACTGTTTCCTTGCCCCTCGAAACGTGGTCGTCGAGTAGAGGACGTTTTAGTAAGTCCTCATGTCCATGAACATGGCATGGGGGTAGCTTCTAAGGTGTCCTACTATTGCTCTGGTGACCACACTGTCCCTAAAAACGAATTGACCCGAACACCTCCAACGGTGGTGCTACCTATCTCTCAATGGTGGGATGGCACTACCTCAAGGAAATTTACACAGACTAATTCCTTAGGGTAGGTAGATGACTCGTAGATACTTGCTCTAATTCAAAACAAATCAAAACTCCTTTTCACACCGACACTGTTCAAAAAGCTTTCAAAAACAACTTTTCAAACACTCTTGAGGACTGATACAAGAGTCGAACTGAAATTTTAAACGAAACTTTTTCAAACTCACTCACAATTGAAAAGCAAACACTTTTAAAAACACAAATGAGCAAGTATCTAAGAGCCCATGGATAACCATGGATAGAAAGGGTTCTAACACCTTCCCTTTCTATAAATCTACCTCCCGAACCGAGAGCAATCTCATAAGGAATTTTTCTGTGCTTTTGTCCTTTCCTTGTTGGAGAAAATAAAAGATGGTGGCAACTCTTGCTTCCGCGACATTTCGCGAACCAGCGTTAAACAGTCAGTTCCAGATCCACCGATCATAGGTCTCCTTATCTTTCTACTGTTTATTTCAGTGAGATGGATATTAAACAGACAGTAAAGGATCTCCAAGCGCATAACGCTCAATTCCAACAAATGTTCTTGGCTCTGGCAAAAGGACAAGAGGATTTGAAAACTTTGCTGGTCAAAGATAAGAAGAAGAAAGCAAGAAACCAGCCGATGTTATGAATCTGGGAAGAAGTTTCAAAGGACCAGCCAGACGAACTCTAGATTTCGCAACCTCGTCGGGTGAAGGGGATAATCAAGAATGGAAAAAAAAGGAAGTGAATGACGATCCAGAGTCTGAAGAAGAAGAAGAGGTTGATTACTCTGAAGAGCAGTATCCTCCAGCTGACGATAAATACAAGCAGTTGGAGGATCACCTCAATGCTATGGAGATCCAGAGGGTATCCGAATTGGATTTTGAAGAGATAGGACTTGTCTCAGGGGTTGTCATCCCACAGAAATTCAAGGTCTCCACTTTCGCTAAATATGACAATGTCTCTTGTCCAAAGCTGCATTTAAGGTCATACGTCAGGAAAATTCAACCCCATACTGCGGATAGGAACCTATGGGTGCATTTCTTCCAAGAAAGCTTATCAGGGGCGCAATTGGGTTGGTTCTATCAATTGGAAGGGACCAATATTCGCAATTGGGAAGATTTGGCTGCCGCTTTTTACAAGAAATACCAGTATAATGCTGACTTAGCTCCAACTCGAACACAATTGCATGGCATGTCTATGGGTGCTGGTGAAGGTTTCAAAGCCTATGCTAAAAAATGGAGGGATCTCACAGGAAGAGTCCAACCCCTTCTATCTGACAGAGAATTGGTGGATATGTTCTTAGGCACGTTATCTGGGCCATTCTTCAACCATTTGATCGGAAGCTCCTCATCTGGATTTACCGAATTAATCATGACCAGTGAACGAGTAGAAGCGGGTATAAAAAGTGGCAAAATTCAAAGAGATGTATCATCGAGCACGATGAAGAAACCCTTTACCGGAAAGAAGGAGGTCAGTGTTTCGTACGACCATAGAAATCAAAACAAAACTGAATGTCTCCCGACGGTAGGGGTTGTTATGATTTCTAATCCTACACCAAATCAACAGCAAAATCATCAACGCATGCCAGAGGCGCCCATGAGACGATTCACCCGAATCAACATGACCTTGTCCCAATTTCTTCACATCTTTTGAAGTCCAATATGGTGACCCTAAAGGAAGCTCCCAAGAACCCCAATACAGCTTCTCCTTGCTACAACCTGAATGCTCGATGTACCTATCATTCTGAAAGCCAGGGGCATGATACAAACAATTGTTGGGCCTTGAATAATAAGATACAAGACTTTATCGAGGCGAAAGAGATTGAGTTTGATCCCCTAGAAACACCTAATGTGATAACGGCGCCAATGCCCAAACACGGTCAAGGTGTCAATGCTATTGATGATGAGTGTTTTGTTTCCTCCATGAATGATTTAACTACTCCTCTTTTGACCATTAAACAAAACCTATTGCGAGCCGGTCTATTTCCGAGTTGTGATGAAAGTTGTCAATTATGTATGTCTCTACCTAATGACTGTTTATTACTGAAGATGGGCGTCCAGCGCCTGATGGCTGACAAAGAAATCATGTTTGAGAAAGTTCCTCTTACCAGAAATTCCTGTGAAGATGTCTCAATAATCACCATCTCCGACAATCCTCCCAGGGTCTCCACCAAAAGACCCATCAGGATTACATTTGTTCCAAAGTCTGCTCCCCTGATCATCACCATGCTAGGGACAATACCATATTCTTCGAATAAAGCTGTTCCCTAGAACTATGGGGCTGACATCTATTACTATGGCGTCAAGTAAGATCTATTGGCTATCCAAGACAAGGTTGCGAAAGAAACTGATCCCGATGTTGTTAATATCGTAGGGACCAGTAAGATAACAAGAATTGGAAGAATCTTCTCACCCGAGATCTCTCCAAAGACCATTGCTACTCCTGTAATTATTCCTGCTACTGCTCCTACCAGCATTCCCAGTGATACTCCTATTGACAATTCTACTGTTATCCGTGCGACCAATACAAGGGGCAAGGAGGTGTTATTTGAGTCTGTCCAGACGAAGGCGCATCCAGAGGTTATTCCTGAAGCTTCTAGAAAGGAGATATATGAGATACTAAAAATAATCAAGAAAAGTACTACAACATCGTGGAACAGTTGGGGAAAACCTCCTAAAAAATATTAATGTTGGCCTTACTTTTGTGTTCTGAGGCCCATGTCAAAGTCTTAGTAAAGTTTCTAAAGACTACCCACGTTCCCCAAGAGACTTCCATTGACCAATTTGAGAATTGTATGGCCAGTCTAACTACTGATAACGGATTGGGCTTTTATGATGCCGACTTAACTCCTAAAGGAAGGAAACACAACGACGCCTTGTATGTCTCCATTGAGTGCAGGGTCACTACGCTAGCCCATGTTCTGGTGGATACCGGCTCATCGTTGAATGTCTTGCCCAAAAATGCTCTTGATCAGATAGATTGTGAGGGACTCACTTTAAAGCCTAAAAACATTGTGGTTGGGGCCTTTGATGGTTCTAAGAGGACAGTGCACGAAAAAGTTGACATCCCTATAAAAGTCGGAACTCGGGCTTTTGATTCAACTTTCTATGTGATGGATATCCGCCCTTCAAATTCCTGTCTTTTGGGCCAACCCTGGATTCATGGTGCTAGTGCCGTTACCTCTATATTACATCAGATGTTGAAGTACCCAATCAAGGGAAAAGTCATCATTGTCCATGGGGAGGAGGAATATATGGTTAGTCACCTAAACTCTATCAGGTACATTGAAATGGATGGTGAGTTCATTGAGACTCCATGTCAGAACTTTGAGGAGGTCCCACAAACAATTGCGACAACCAAGACTACTATAAAGACTCCAAAAGTTACCAGACCGCCGTTGAAAATGACCTCTTTGAAGGATGCTAGAGAAGTGATTGAAGAAGGTGGATACACTATCTGGGGTCAACTTCTAGATATTCCTTACAAATCCAACAAATTTGGTTTTAGTTTTACTTCGGAAGCACAAAGAGCTATTCGACGAACTCGCACCGGGGGACCACCTTTACGTATCAGCAATCAAGGAGTCAACACAGTGGAAGACAATGATGGTAGCTGTGACCTGGACGAGTGGATTTTTCTAACCATCAACGGAGGACTCAACAATTGGGAAGCCAAATAATTTGTCCTTATTACTTTTATTCAAGAGTAACTGTCTTTTAATTTTTTGTCGGACTTGTAATAATTAAAAAATTTAGACTTTAAAATCTTGTGTCTTACCCGTGGCACAACGGTTCATTTGTGAGGGTTGTTACTTCATCTTCATATGTTATCAATAAATCATGGACGTTTTTGCATACAAATTTTATGCTCCTTGTTCTTCTTTTTTTCTACCTTTTATTTTTTCAAAGATAGCTATGCTCTTACACACACACACATATCAAAATGCAGATCCACATCCACTCGGGATCCCATGGGTAACGATTCTGCTATGGCCTATCATGACTTTGAAAATCCGATCTACCAAATCGAAGACGAATGTGAGGAAGATTGTCAGGTACCAAGGGAACTAGCTAGGTTATTACAACAGGAATAAAGGACCATACAACCCCACAAAGAGCCAGTTGAAACAGTTAACTTAGGTACCGAAGAGGACAAGAAAGAAGTCAAGCTAGGTGCCAACCTGGAGCCTAGTGTCAAGAAGCACTTAACTCAGTTACTACATGACTATGTTGAGTTCTTTTCCTGGTCATACAAAGATATGCCAGGACTCGACACTGATATCGTGGTCCATCGTCTGCCAACAAAAGAAAACTTCCCTCCGGTAAAATAGAAAGTCCATCGCATGCAGCCAAAAATGTCAGAGAAAATCAAGACTGAAGTCATGAAGCAGTGCAACGCCAGATTCTTAGCTGTCACCTCCTATCCACAATGGGTCACCAATGTTGTTCCAGTACCTAAAATAGATGGCAAGGTATGTATGTGTGTGGACTATAGAGACTTGAATAGGGCAAGCCTCAAGGACGACTTACCGCTTCCCCACATTGATATTCTGGTTGACAACACCGCACATCATAAATTATTTTCCTTCACAGATGGTTTCTCCGGATACAATCAGATCAAAATGGCACCGGAGGACATAGAGAAAACGACCTTCGTCACACAATGGGGCACTTTCTATTACAAAGTTATGCCATTTGGGCTGAAGAACACCGGAGCAACTTATCAACATGCCATGGTAGCTTTGTTTCACGACATGATTTATCACGATATAGAGGTCTACGTGGATGACATGATAGCCAGATCTCAAACTAAAGAGGAACACCTTGACCATCTGCAGAAACTATTTGAAAGACTAAAGAAATACAAACTAAGGCTGAACTCGAATAAATTCACTTTTGGAGTGTGGTCTTGTAAACTCTTAGGTTTCATTGTCAGCGGCAAAGGTATTAAAGTGGATCCTGCAAAGGTAAAAGCAATACAAGAAATGCCTTCTCCTTGCACTGATAAGGAAGTTAGGGGGTTCTTAGGACGACTAAACTATATCTACCGGTTCATTTCCCATCTAACCGCTACTTGTGAACCAATATTCAAATTACTGAAGAAAGATCAAGTGGTGGAATGGAACGACGGCTGCCAGGCTGCCTTTGACAGGATTAAAGATTATCTTCAAGAGCCTCCTGTCTTGATGCCGCCAGTTGAGGGAAGACCTTTGATCATGTATCTAAATGTCTTGGAAAACTCAATGGGGTGTGTGCTGGGGCAGCATGACGAGTCTGGCCGAAAAGAGCGTGCAATATACTTCCTGAGCAAAAAGTTTACCGACTGTAAAACCAGATATTCACTTCTCGAGAAAACTTGTCGCACTCTGGCATGGGCTGCTCGCCGGCTAAGACAGTATATGTTGACTCACACTACCTTATTGATATCCAAGATGGATCCAATTAAGTACATATTCGAGAAGCCCGCCCTCTTTGGAAGAATATCAAGATGGCAGATGGTCCTGACCGAATACGATATTCATTACACTACCCAGAAAGAAATAAAGGGAAGTGTGCTAGCTAATTACCTGGCTCATCAAGCTGTGGATGACTATCTGTGATACGGTGGGAGAACTGACTTGGGTGTTTTGCATTTTATCTCAAATGTTACGGTTAGCAAGAGTCGCCACCGACTTTTCTTTTATCCAAAAGGAAAAGCTGAAAATAACAGGAAAGACCTTTGAGATTATTTCTTGAGTTCGGGGGGTAGATTATGAAAAGGGAGAGTGTTCGCACCCTTTTCATCCATAGTTATCTATGGGCTCTTAGTTGCTTGCTAGATCACTTGATTTTGTTTGAAAAATGTGCTTTGTGTAGTTTTTGAAAGTATTTTGAAAAGGCACCTTAGTTTAGACAAACTTTGTAATAGTTCTCGTTCGTAAGAACGTATACAAAGTGTTGGGCTTTTGAAAATATTTCATGTTTGGAAAATGTTTTGAAAGTGTTTTTTGAAAGCGTTTGGTGTTTGTTTTAAAAATAAGCAAGGATGTTTGATTTGAAAATGAGCAAGCAACTAGGAACAATCTACCTACTCAAAAGTCTTTTGTCATTTCTTCCTTTCCTTTGATATTGCTATCTTACCATTGGTTTGGTAAGAAGCCTTATCTTTGGATGTAAAGAGACGGGCGTGGGTCATCGTATAGTCATGATAACAATGTTATGAGATATCTTAGCATTTATCTTTGAGGGACTAAGATCATTTTGAAAGGCAACATTGATAGCGTCGTCGAGGGACTATGATCTTGTATTTTTGACTTGTTTTTGCTAAGATATCCCACATGCATAACATGGCCATTTTTGTAAGGCAACAAAGTGGAATTACCCTAAGGGTGCAGGTGTGCAAATGTGTTTGATTTTCATGCATTGTTTATCTTGGATTAGGGTTTGATATTTGTGGATTTTAATCTTTCCATACAAACCCTAATTACTAGCATTTATATAAAGCGATAAATTGCAGAAAGTAAAATTACTACGCTATTACATCATTAGGGGAAGGGGTATACAAATTTACAAATGGAGATTGCAAGAAAATTAAACCTAATTAACTATTACAATCATATTGAATAATGTACAAGAATTGAAAAATATAATGTACAAATGTAAATGGAAAAAGAAATGATTTTGTTTGATTTTTTGTGGAAGGGTTTAATTGACCTAATTAAGAAAATGATTAATTAAAATTAAATAAAATTAAAATTAAACTATCTAAGAAAGAAATTAAGTATGAAACATTTTTTAGGGGTTTTTTATGAAAAAGGTTTTAAATTAAATGATAACAATATGAAAATGAATTAATTAAAAGAAAAACTAAATTCTAAGTTAATTTTAATTTAAAATAAAAAATTAAAATTAAACCTAAATCTAAATCTAAATATTAATTTATTAAAAGAAAAATTAAATTGTTAAGAAAATAATTTTGTTCTTTTTGTCTTTATAAAGAAAATAAAATAAATAAGTGTGAATAATAAATAAAAATATTTTTATATCTTTTATTAATAAAATAATGATAATAATAATAATAGTAATAAAAATATAATAAAGAAAAATGAAATAAAATAAAATAAAATAAAAAGAAAATGAAATGATAAAAGAAAATAATTGGGTCAGGCATGCAAAAGTAAATGGCAAGGTGAAAAGTTAGCAAAAAATAAAGGCCCAACAGCTTGAGGCCCAACGCTGCATGCTTGTAACCCAAAAAAAAGAGGAAAATGTTGAACAATTGCACAAAAGGTAGCGCTGGGTGTTTAACCCCTGACCTCTCACATACACGCGCGCCACCTTTGCCACTAGGGTGGCTGTACATCCGTTAACTTGTATCAAACCATAAATATATATTACAAATCAAGTCCATGGCCGAAACTTCATCTTCAACCTCACGCTCATCCAGACAACCTGTATCTTGCTCATTTCTCAAAGAAAATTAAAATTGCAAACATGAAAGTTATTCCATTTTTTCTCACGAATCCAACTATGTAAATAAATAAAGCTATAAATCAAAGATGAATGAGAATTTCGTTGGCCCTAATTTGAACCCTAAATTTTCTAGAAATTTCAATCTTAAAATTCTCTAAGCTCAAGCCATATAAATGAAATCTATGGATATGTACAGTTCCAGGGCAATGATATCTACATTTTATCTTTGAAAATACAAGCCTAACAATGCCTAAATAATGAGATGAAAAGTCAGAAAACTCACCTTGCAGCTGGAGATCATGTTTTGATTTAGAGCTTGATTCAAGTTGTTGTGATGATCAGGTTAGCTTCCTCAAGTTCCCAGGAAGCTAATGCAATGATTACCTTAATTGGAGAGTGGCTAAAATGGTCTGGATAAATCCACTTGCAATGCTATATTTTTGGTTATGGAAGATGAAGAAGATGGTGTTACAGTTGGGAAACAAGGACATGGATGAGTTGTATTTGATGTAAGGAAGCTTTGAAAACTACTTTGAGGGAAAACGCACGATGGAAATAGAAGATACAAGTTCAAAGTCAGAACCTGCACAAAAATGGAGATTATGTGTAGTTTCAGGCTAGAGGGAGTTTAGGAGAATTTTCAGGTGTTGTACCCCAAAATTTTCCCTCTCATATTTCTCAAAACATTACAAGAAAAATCCCCAAGTGGCTCAAGATTGCTCAAGAGTTGGACAGCCAAGCTATCTCCTAAGGCAGTCAACCCCAAATTAGGGTTTTGTGTTGCATCAAGATCCTTGAGTCCAAATTACCTCAAGTGCTCTCCATTGTCCTAATATGCTCTCAATATCATCCATGTCAAATTTCAAGCCTTGCATAGGAAGTTTGCTCAGTCAATTGCTCAAAGGGTCCAAAAATCGATTGTGCTAGGACAAAAGTCAACTGTGACCCAAATACAGTCAAACTTCAAGATTTTTTGTCAAAATTCTAATTTTGAAGGATATTTCATCATTTGATCAAGGGTTGATCATGATTCACAAGGATTTCTCAAAATTCATCAAGACTCGAAAGTTGCTAAATTAGGGTTTTGTAGGAAAAGTCAACTCAATTTTGACCAAGCATAACTTTCTCATACTTTAGGCTAAATGACCCATACAAAGCTCATTTTTAAGAGGATGCAATTTAATACAATCCATATTCATACCCCAAGATCAGAAAATGCACTTACAAGAAGTTATAAATTTGGACATTATAGGTCATTTTTGAAAGTCAACAAAAACACCTTTTTTGCCAAAGCTTATAACTTGAGCATGGAATATCAAAATGAGATGATACCAAAAGGGTTGACTAGAGGACATATCAATCTTTCTAAAAAGTCAAAGAACACTTCCAAAAGTTCAAAATTGAAGGAGTTATACATTGTTGAAGTTGGACATTTTTGCAAAATTGCCAAAAGTCAACTATCCCCAAAACTTCAAATTTTGTCAAATGGGCCTATTCTTTTCCACTTGATTTGAGCTTGCACCATTGCACACGTGTCCTAGCTTCATCCTTGAGATCATATTTCTTTTTTATTAGTTTATTTGATTTTATATTTAATTATTTCATTTTTAATCAAATTAAATCATATAAAATCCAGATATTGATTACTTAAGATCTTTTTGGTTAATTCAGGTTATAATTATCATCAATATCATAATCAAACTCGAATCTCACCATACCATGTGCAAAAAGATTGAAAAATTGAAAAATTTGGCAAGTTGGTAATGGTGAATCAAATCAAATATGCAATGCATTGATGTGGAAGATTCAAGCCATATTTGTTACCCTAGCACATTCCACAATACATAAGCAAGAGAGACACACAAAAATAGAGGTTAGAGGCTACAAGGATAGAGAGAACAAAACTTGAAAAAGTGGTAAAAAAGCTTGAATTCGAATTCATACTTAGAGGCAATCTCAGAAGCCAAGAAGCATCCCAATCGATTCCTGGAGGTTCACTGAGTTGAAACCAATCCAAAGCAGGCTTCCATACACGCCCAAACATGCTGTAAGCATCACGTTACCTAGCTCTGTATTTGAATTCATAAATCATTATTCTTGCATCCTATGTACAAATTACTTGCATATTCGTGATCCTCACCATGTTTCTAAGCCTTTTGCATTATCCAATTTTGTTTATGTGACCTATACTGTGAGATGCCATAGCTAGGGTTTCGTGGTTTTTTTTTGGGTGTTTCTCTTTCAGGAAAAATTAGCCATCAAGAAGGGCATGGTTGTGACCGGGATGATGAGACGAGTATGGCCATGCCCTTGAAATGCATTTTTGTGGCTCGTAGCAATTTTTGGAGATAGCTTGGCTTATAGCTACGGACTGTCGTCCGTTGGTATAGGTTTGGTTTGTTTTAGCCACGGTCCAACGACAGAGACGATGGCGTGTCGTTCTCCCATTCGCGTGTTCAAATCGCGCGCGCTTATTTTTATTTCTGACCAATAATCATTACTTTGGCATATTATCTTTATTGTTTAACATATTAACAAATGAAGCAAAGCGTCCCAGTGGCAAGCATACACATCCAAACGCCTACAGGACCTGGGTTCGAATCCCAGGTCCTCCAAATTTCTCAATATATTTTTTCTTCAAGTAATCACATGCATAGTCCAAGCGTGCAACTCACCATATACCTTCACATATCAAAGTGCCAGATGGCCCAAGGCCAAATCTGGTGATCCAAGAGTGAGGGTCCATCATAGATCCAATCAACGCGCACACACCAAATCCAGGAAGGTCAACAAGGCCAGCATGTTATTGGGCCTCAAATTGCTTGTCAAACCACCCAATACAGGCCCATACCCCCTTTCTCTCTTTCTATTTCATTTATTTTATTTTTATTTATTATTATATTATTTGCTTATTTACTAACCAATTGAAAAATTCTTTTCTTTTTATAAAACAAAATCACATAATATTTTCTTTATTTAATCAAATTTTTATTTTTATTTTTATTAAAAAAATACTAATTAAATTAATTTAGAATTTTAATTAGAATAACTTTCACATTTTCGTAAATAATTAAAATTAACTTAGACTTAATTAGGTTTTTACTAACATTAATTAATTTTTATTTCTTTCTTAAAATACCAAAAAAACCAAAAATAAATTTTTACTAATTAATTTATTTTATTTAATTTAGTAATTAATTTAGGATAGTTTTCTTTCTTAATTCAAAAAATAACAAAAAAATCTTTCCTTAACAAAAAAAGGGTCAAAACCCTAATTTGCGCTCGATTTAATTTCCCGCATGCGATTTACTTTTTTTTATCATATTAATGTACTTGCTCCAGTTTGTAATAGCTTAATAGGACTTTTATTATTCTTTATCGCTTTATTTATTTTTTAAAGGGTTTGTCTTTGGCGATGTAAATACCCGACGCCTTGTAATTTAAATTCCGCAATTTATTTTCCACAAAATATAACTGTTAGATGTTTGATAATAGGATGCATGACAAGACTGAATGTTTTTACCTAAAATCAACTTAGATCACCATTAACATGTACAAAGATAAAATTAACTGAAAACGACACACTCGCACATGCACACTCTTAGGGTACACCCCACTTGGTTTCCTTCGTACGCGGTCATTAAGTATAAGTAGTTTTAGAGGTCGCCCTCTTGTCTAAAAGATCATAGTCGCCTCGAAATAGTTGAATCAGATATGATTTCCTCAAAATAAATGATATAAGACATTAGGGTTACCGCTAAGGCGTCCTAACATTGCTTTGGTGACCGCACGTCCCTCATTCGAATTGACCCTTAAACTCCGACGACGGTGCTACCTACTCATTCATAGTGGGATAGCATTGTCTAAAGGAAGATAGCATAGAACGATTCCTTTTTCGAGTAGGTAGATGGTTCTTAGATACTTTCTCTTTCAAAAATAACAACTTTTCACACTTACACTTTTTGAGCAAAGTTTTCAAAAACACTTCATACGCTCATGAGGACAAAAGCAAGAGTTAAATCGAAGTTTTTAAAACAAAAACTTTTTCAAACCCAAAAGCACAAAGAAAGCAATATTTTGAAAACAATATGAGCAAGTACCTAAGAGCCCGTGGATAACCACAGATAGAAAGGGTGCTAACACCTTCCCTTTCTATAATCTACCCCACGAACCCGAGAAATATCTCGAAAAAGGAATTTTTATGTGCTTTTTTTTCCTACTCGAAAAAAGGAATCGTTCTATGCTATCTTCCTTTGGACAATGCTATCCTACTATTGATGAGTAGGTAGCACCGTCGTTGGAGTTTGAGGGTCAATTCGAATGCGGGACTTACGATCACCAAAGCAATGTTAGGACGCCTTAGCGGTAACCCTATTGTCTTAGATCATTTTTTTGAGGCAACAATATCCGAGGCAACTGTTTCGAGGCGACTATGATCTTTTAGACAGGAGGGCGACCTCTAAAGTGACCTATACTCAATGATCGCGTATGAAGGAAACCAAGTGGGATGTACCCTAGGAGTGCGCATGTGCGAGTGTGTCGTTTTCAGTTAATTTTATCTTTGTACATGTTAATGGTGATCTAAGTTGATTTTAGGTTTAAACGTTCAATCTTGTCATGCATCCCTATTATCAAACATCTAACAGTTATAAATTGCAGAAAATAAATTGCGGAAATTAAATTACAAGGCGTCGGATATTTATATCGCCAAAGACAAACCCTTTGAAAATAAAATACGGAAAAATAAATAAAGCGATAAAAATAATTAAATGCTCCTAATTATCTATTACATTCCGGGAACAAGTACAATATTGAATAAATAGATCGCGTGCGGGAAATTAAATCGAGCGCAAAGTTCTAGGGTTTTGACCCTTTTTGTTAAAGAAAAGATTTTTTTGGTTATTTTTGAATTAAGAAAGAAATTACCTAAGTTAATTATTAAGTTAATAAATAAATAAATAAATTAATGAAAATAAATTATTTTTGGGTTTTTTGGTATTTAAAGAAAGAAAATAAAATTAATTAATGTTAGTAAAAACCTAATTAAGTCTAATTAATTTTAATTATTTACAAAATATATTAAAGTTATTTCTACTTAAAGCCTAAATTAATTAAATTAATGTTTATTAATAAAAAATTAAAATTTGATTTTATGAAGAAAATATTTTTGGGGTTTTAATTTTATAGAAAAAATAATAATTTTTGATTGGTTAATAATTAAATAGAAATAATAAAATAAATAATTAAAACAATATAAATAAAATATTGAGAGAGAGGGGGATGGGCCTGAAAAGGGGTGGCTTGAGAAGCAATCTGAGGCCCACTAGGCGCTGGCCTTGTTTGACTTCTGAGATCCCCTTCGCGCATGTTGACTTGACTCCATGGTGGACCATCAACCTGGATCACCAGATCTGGCCTTTGGCCATCTGGCTGTTGGACGTGTAAAGGCACATGGTGAGCTGCAAGCATAGATTTGCACCTGATTGTATGAAAAAAACAAAGGAAAATGCAAAGCGCTGGAGGCAGGGATCGAACCCCTGACCTCCAGCCATCAATTCCTTGGAAATAGACACGCTAACCACTGGGGCACTTTGTTTCAATTGTTAATAAAATACAAATAAAACATAATATGTTAAAACACGTTAATATGCCAGCAAATAAAAAAGCTGCGCGAAAATTTGAAAAGGGCCAATCAGAGGAGGACACGATCTCGTCCCTGTCCTCAGGCCTGAAACAAAGTTACCTGCGGATTTGAATCCGCAGCTAAAAGCACAGGCCATTCCTAAAATTCATCTCAGGCCATATAAATTCCTCCCAAGACCATGGTTGCATTCGTCTTCCTCTCCCGGTCACGTCCATAACCATCATTAAGGCTAATTTTACCTATAACAAAAAACCCCAATCCAAGAGGCAAAACCCTAACAATGGCGTTTTGCACCACAGAGCAGATAAATGAAATCAAATAATACAAAAAGCTTGGAAATGATCTGGTGGTTACAAATATGCCATTGATCCTTTGTAATAATGCATGATTTTTGAAATACGAAATCCAATACAGGGGGGATCGCGTGACACTTACAGCGCTCTAGGAGGTTGAAAAATGCGTGCTTTTGATCCCAGAAGGTTGAGTGAACACCCAACAATCGATTGGGATAGCTCTTTGCTTCTGAAAATCTCTCTTGCTATGATTTCGAATTCCAATTTTTTCACCACTTTTTCAAGTTTTATTTTGTTTGTTTTTGCATCCTCTCCCCCCTATTTTCGTGTCTTAAGCTTCCTTATGTATTGTGGAATGCATTAGGTTAAGAATTATGGTCCAAATCTTCTCCCATCATGGCTTGCATATTTGATTTGATTTCCATTTGAAAGCTTGCCAAATTTGTCATAAATCCATCCTTTTGCACATTATTTTGTGTGATACGAATTTGATGATGATATTGATGAGAATCAAATCCTGAAAATAGCAAAAAATCTCATGTAATCAAAGTTTGGGATTTTATTTGATTTAATTTGATTTAAAATGAAATAATCCAATAAAAAATCAAATAAAATAATAAAATTGATAAATGGACACATGGATGAAGCTAGGACACGTGGACAATGATGCAAGCTCAAATCAAGTGGAAAAGAATGGGCCCTTTTGACAAAATTTGAAGTTTTGGGGATAGTTGACTTTTGGCAATTTTGCAAAAATGTCCAACTTAAATAATGCATAACTTCTTCAATTTTGAACTTTTGGAGGTGTTCTTTGACTTTATAGAAAGCTTGAGATGTTATCTAACCAACCCTTTTGGTATCATCTAATTTTGATATTCCATGCTCAAGTTATAAGCTTTGACAAGAAAGGTGTTTTTGTTGACTTTCAAAAATGACCTATAATGTCTAAATTTATAACTTCTTGTGAGTGCATTTTCTGATCTTGGCGTATGAATATTGATTGTAGGAAATTGAATCCTCTTCAAAATGAGCTTTGGATGGGTCATTTCTCATAAAGTATGAGAAAGTTATGCTTGGTCAAAGTTGAGTTGACTTTTCCTGCAAAACCCTAATTTAGCAACTTTTGAGTCTTGATGAATTTTGAGCAATACTTGATGAATCATGATCAAACCTTGATAAAATGATGAAATATCCTTCAAAATGAGAATGTTGACAAAAAATATTGAAGTTTGACTGTTTATAGATCACAGTTGACTTTTGCCCTAGCACAGTCGATTTTTGGACCCTTTGAGCAATTGACTGGGCAAACTTCCTCTGCAAGGCTTGAAATTTGACATGGATGACCTTGAGAACATATTAGGATATTGGGGAGAACTTGAGGTCATTTGGACTCAAGGATCTTGATGAAACACAAAACCCTAATTTGGGGTTGACTGCCTTAGGAGATAGCTTGACTGTCCAACTCTTGAGCAATCTTGAGACACTTGGAGATTTTTCTTGCAATGTCTTGAGAAATATGAGAGGGAAATTTTTGGGGTATAACAGCTTTCCAACCAGACAACCAAGATCTTCAAACTCGAGAAGCTAAATTCAGGGACGTATTCCTAAACCTATCCAAGGGGCAAGAAGAGTTGAAAACACTCCTCGTTGGGAACTTGGTCAAGAAAAGTCCTGAAGACAATAAGGACGAACGACTGGAACAACTGCAAGCTGAGTTCAGTGCCATGAAAACCCAGATGCTGGGGCAGATGGCTCTTATCCAAGGCTTAGCTCGGGAACAAGAAGAGCTGAGAACCATTATCAACCAGCTTCATCAAGACAGATACAACAACATGAAGCAAATAGTCAAGGTCAGGGACCAAGTCATTAATCAACTTCTGAGAAGTCAAAGGTTTTGTTTGATGAAGAATAGACCTCTCCAAGTTGCTACTACCTCACGGGTCCAACAACAACCTTGCCATAAACAACGGGTTGATCAGGGTAAGCCGGATACACCCAAGAGGCAGTTTACCAAGCTCAACATGCCGCTGTCTCAAGCTTTACAACACCTGTTGAGATTGAATTTGGTGACGTAAAGGGACCCTCCTAAGAATCCCCACATAGATCCCCCAAGGTACAATCCTGATGCAAGGTGTACATATCACTCCAACAGCCCGGGGCATGATACTAACAGCTGTTGGGCGTTGAGAAACAAAATTCAAGACCTGATTGATGAAGGAGCATCGGAAATCACACAAGACGGTCGGATTGAATTATTTTGCCATCCCCCAAGGTTCACCATTTGAAGTGACAAGTACTGAGACGAGAAGACTTTTTGTTCATTAGAATTTTCAAGTTGTAATTTTCTTTTGATTGTTCGAACATTTATTCATGTCAAACTTTATTACTTTATCAATGCATTGCATATGTCTGTTTTGAATCAATCCATTCGTATTCACTATATTCAAATTGTTTTCATTTTTGTGATGATCAACTTTCGATTAAATTTTTTTTCCTAAGCCTTTAGAGGGAGGATGACGAAAATGATACCAAAATCTCTACAGTATGCTTTTGAACAGACCCCGCTGACGATGTACAGGCATTGTTTCAAATCCTAAACAGTGGAGTTATAAGGAAGATAATCCCTCGTCAACCCCTTTGAGCCAAAGAAGTTGGAGTTTCTCTTTTCACAAATTAAAATCCTTAATTATAACCTGGGGCAGGGTAGTTTTCTCAGTTAATTCAGGTGCACAATGAATGGCATCAAAGAAGTCGTTACGAAACAAAAGACGGTGATGGTTCCGTATAATCATAAGGACAGGCAGTCATTATCTCTCAAAAATAAAAGCCCATTAAGTCAAAACCTGTGAAGGAGACTTAAGAAAAAACTGGGGCATCCCGCTGACTGTAATCACAAAAAGAAACAGTTCAGGCAAAAAATAGGGATAATAAAAATCAAAAGGAAAGAGATCCTGCAAACTCTCAACAAAATGACTGTCTGTTCAAAATAAATTGTCAGTATCTGAACCATCACTGGAATATAAGAGCAAAGACTCAAACAGGATCTAATGCGTGATTAGCTGAGTTTAGGATCGAAGAACATCACGAAGAGCGGGTGGGTACAAATAAATTTTGAGCCTTTATCCTTTGTTTCTTAAACCGTGAACCAGACCACGTTATAACCCTTAAAATTCCTAGCTGAAGCATGGGTTAGTTCGAAAGCATACTGTTACAAAAGGTATCCTGACTCCTGTAAGGCTTGCTGTAAAATCCTGAGTTGACATCACATTTTACAAAAATTCGCTTTTTATTGAAAACTGCATTTTCAAAGAACTTCAAAACAGACATAAGCTTTGCATTCTTAAAATAACATTGTTTGCGTATGACTATTTGCTCAACAACAGAGAAATTCACACGACGAATATCTAGTGAACAAAAAAAACCTTCTCAATAAAAAAGATCACCTCAAGTGGAAAAACACTTCCAACCAAGGGGCACGACATGATCATTGTCCATCATCTGGGGTAGTCAAGTCAAGATTCAGAGAATCTCTCAAAGATGCCAAATAGCCAGGGGAAAATCTCCATCTGAGTCACTTGGGGCATTAGACATGGATCCCCATAAAGAATCTTGCATGATCAAACAAACGTCTTCTGGTAGTATGGCAACACAACACTACCGACAGTGACACCTCCCTACATCCTGAGAGCATGGACATAGTCAGAAAATACCGCGCATAATCAAAGACCCACTAGGTTGACTGACCTAGGCAAAAATAAGGGCTTCCCGGCGAACCAAAAAGGGTTCGGGCAAAAATTAGGGATGAGAATGAAAAATTGTACACCCGGCAAGTCGAAAACCCGAAAAGGCAGCTTGGGCAAAAAAGGGTATCCCGGTGGACTGAAAACCCGAAAGGGCGGTCCAGGAAAAAATTAGGGATCAAAGCGTACGACAATGTCTCGTCATCTCGTCACTGGCCTACCAGAAGAAGACTTATCATTTTGACCAAAAGATACCAAGCACCTCATAGGTGGGGATAATACTCGATCCACAGGGCCTCCGCAGGCACCTTCTCCCGCAAAAATAGGGGCACAAAAGTCTCGATGCAAGCCATCGTCATTTCCTTAGCACACGTCCCAATAACATTCACTCCCTGTAGAGTAAGACAATAATGATAGCTCTCCCCAGCCGAGACTTGCAACTGTGAATGAATCAGTAATATTCTCCCCAAGCAGAGTTTATCTACCATCAACACTGAAAAGGCTTAATATCCCCGACAGTCTTAATATTCCCCAACGAAGTATAAGAATATTCCCTGGCAGAGTACAAGATATCCCCAGTGGAGTTAAAATTTTCCCAGCGCCGTCTGAAAAAGCTTCCCCAGTGGAGTTGAAGAATCATCCCCAGTAGACTCTGGAAGTTCGTCCCCGGCGGAGTATAAAAATAAATATCGCCAACCGAGTTCAAAGGAAGATTGTCCCCAGCAAAGCTCAAAGGATTATCCCCATTAGAGTCTAAAAGGTTATCCCCAGTGAAGTCGAAACTGAAAGATCATCCCCAGCGGAGTTCTTTCCTTTCACAAACAGGAATTCAATCCCCAACAGGATTCAGTATCACCAGCAACGATAATTCGTCCCCAACGGAATTTATCAGTGGAATCCTCAGCAGAACATCTCTTCCCCACAGAGTAATCTCCTCATCAGTTTTATGTCTCAAACGGAGTTATCCTCTCCTGCAGGCTTATTCTCATCAGTCATCTTCATTTGCTATCCCCAGCGGAAACAAAAAATTCAACTCTATTCTCCGGCAGCTATACGAGATTTATTTTCCCCAGCTAAAATATTAAATTTCCATACATCATGATACATGCATATACGCATCATACAACACAAATCTCATTTATTTTGAGAACATCATTGCTTGATATATATCATGCATTGCATACGACTGACCTTTACCTTTCAGGAAGGATGCAGTTAGGTTCTCAGCTATGTCGAAGACCTGACCGGTTCTTAATCTCAACTGAATTATTCTCGGTTGAATTACAGATAAGGTTCTCAATCTCGACAATTTTCCTCCGTCGTAGTGTGGACGAGTTCTAAAATCTCAACAGAATTATACTCCGTTGAAGACCAGACAATCCTAGATCTTGATGAAGATGTTTCCCTCAGTCGAAGACCTGGCCGGTTCCTAAATCTCAACTGAATTATTCTCGGTTGAATTACAGATAAGGTTCTCAATCTCGACAATTTTCCTCCGTTGTAGTGTGGACGAGTTCTAAAATCTCAACAAAATTATACTCTGTTGAAGACCAGACAGTCCTAGATCTTGATGAAGATGTTTACCTTAGTCGAAGACCTGACCGGTTCTTAAATCTCAACAGAATTATCCTCGGTTGAATTACATATAAGGTTCTCAATCTCGACAATTTTCTCCGTCGTAGTGTGGACGAGTTCTAAAATCTCAACAGAATTATCCTTCGTTGAAGACCAGACAATCCTAGATCTTGATGAGTATGTTTCCCTTAGTCGAATACCTGACCGGTTCTAAATCTCAACTGAATTATTCTCGGTTGAATTACAGATAAGGTTCTCAATCTCAGCAATTTTCCTCCGTCGTAGTGTGGACGAGTTCTAAAATCTCAACAGAATTATCCTCCGTTGAAGACCAGACAGTGCTAGATCTTGATGAAGATGTTTCCCTTAGTCGAAGACCTGACCGGTTCTAAATCTCAACTGAATTATTCTCGGTTGAATTACAGATAAGGTTCTCAATCTCGACAATTTTCCTCCGTCGTAGTGTAGACGAGTTCTAAAATCTCAACAGAATTATACTCCGTTGAAGACCAGACAGTCCTAGATCTTGATGAAGATGTTTACCTCAGTCGAAGACCTGACCAGTTCTTAAATCTCAATTGAATTATTCTCGGTTGAATTATAGATAAGGTTCTCAATCTCGGCAATTTCCTCCGTCGTAGTGTGGATGAGTTCTAAAATCTCAACAGAATTATCCTCCATTGAAGACCAGACAGTCCTAGATCTTGATGAAGATGTTTCCCTTAGTCGAAGACCTGACCGGTTCTAAATCTCAACTGAATTATTCTTGGTTGAATTACAAATAAGGTTCTCAATCTCGGCAATTTCCTCCATCGTAGTGTGGACGAGCTCTAAAATCTCAACAGAATTATACTCCGTTAAAGACCAGACAGTCCTAGATCTTGATGAAGATGTTTCCCTTAGTCGAAGACCTAACTGGTTTTTAAATCTCAACAGAATTATCCTCGGTTGAATTACAGATAAGGTTCTCAATCTCGACAATTTTCCTCTGTCATAGTGTGGACGAGTTCTAAAATCTCAACAGAATTACCCTCCGTTGAAGACCAGACAGTCCTAGATCTTGATGAAGATGTTTCCCTCAGTCGAAGACCTGACCGGTTCTTAAATCTCAACTGAATTATTATCGGTTGAATTACATATAAGGTTCTCAATCTCGACAATTTTCCTCCGTCGTAGTGTGGACGAGTTCTAAAATCTCAACAGAATTATCCTCCGTTGCAGACCAGACAGTCCTAGATCTTGATGAAGATGTTTCCCTCAGTCGAAGACCTGACCAGTTCTTAAATCTCAACAGAATTATTCTCGTTTGAATTACAGATAAGGTTCTAAATCTCGACAGATTTCCCCCGGTTGAATTATGGACAAGTACTTAAAACTCAGCAGAGATGTTCTCTCAGCTAAGGTACATGCAAGTTCCTAAATATCAACAAGATCAGGCTTCCCCAGCAGAATCTTCCACAACAACAGGTATGCAAGTTCTCGCTAAGGAATCTCTTATGCTATCAAGACTCCTGCAGATGGAATCTTTAAGCCCATCCTCCCGCCAGCAATCTCCAAATGGCATTTGTAAGCCCATTCCCGACATCACAAGGCTGATACCACTTCATGCGAGTGCAAATTTCTAGGCACTCTAGTGTTCAATCATCTTCCACCTTCGGATCACGAAAGGCACGAGAGCCAATCTACATCCTCAGGTTTAAGAAGATTGAACAGGGGAAGCTGTTGTACCCCAAAATTTTCCCTCTCATATTTCTCAAAACATTACAAGAAAAATCCCCAAGTGGCTCAAGATTGCTCAAGAGTTGGACAGCCAAGCTATCTCCTAAGGCAGACAACCCCAAATTAGGGTTTTGTGTTGCATCAAGATCCTTGAGTATAAATGACCTCAAGTGCTCTCCATTGTCCTAATATGCTCTCAAGATCATCCATGTCAAATTTCAAGCCTTGCAGAGGAAGTTTGCTCAGTCAATTGCTCAAAGGGTCCAAAAATCGACTGTGTTAGGGCAAAAGGCAACTGTGACCCAAATATAGTCAAACTTCATGATTTTTTGTCAACATTATCATTTTGAAGGATATTTCATCATTTGATCAAGGTTTGATCATGATTCATCAAGGATTGCTCAAAATTCATCAAGACTCAAAAGTTGCTAAATTAGGGTTTTGTAGGAAAAGTCAACTCAACTTTGACCAAGGATAACTTTCTCATACTTTATGAGAAATGACCCATCCAAAGCTCATTTTGAATAGGATGAAATTTCCTACAATCCATCTTCATACCCGAAGATCATAAAATGCACTCACAAGAAGTTATAAATTTGGACATTATAGGTCATTTTTGAAAGTCAACAAAAACACATTTTTTTGCCAAAGCTTATAACTTGAGAATGGAATATCAAAATGAGATGAGACCAAAAGGGTTGGTTAGAGAACATCGCAAGCTTTCTAAAAAGTCAAAGAACAATTCCAAAATTTCAAAATTGAAGGAGTTATGCATTGTTGAAGTTGGACATTTTTGCAAAATTGCCAAAAGTCAACTATCCCCAAAACTTCAAATTTTGTCAAATGGGCCCATTCTTTTCCACTTGATTTGAGCTTGCACCATTTCACACGTGTCCTAGCTTCAGCCTTGAGATCATATTTCTTTTTTATTATTTTATTTTATTTTTTATTGAATTATTTCATTTTTAATCAAATTAAATCATATAAAATCCAAATATTGATTACTTAAGATCTTTTTGGTTATTTCAGGTTATAATTATCATCAATATCATAATCAAACTCGAATCTCACCATACCATGTGCAAAAAGATTGGAAAATTGGCAAATTTGGCAAGTTGGTAATGGTGAATCAAATCAAATATGCAATGCATTGATGTGGAAGATTCAAGCCATATTTGTTACCCTAGCACATTCCACATTACATAAGCAAGAGAGGCACACGAAAATAGAGGTTAGAGGCTGCAAGGATAGAGAGAACAAAACTTGAAAAAGTGGTAAAAAAACCTTGAATTTGAATTCATACTTAGAGGCAATCTCAGAAGCCAAGAAACATCCCAATCGATTCCTGGAGGTTCACTGAGTTGAAACCAATCCAAAGCAGGCTTCCATACACGCTGTAAGCATCACGTTACCTAGATCTGGATTTGAATTCATAAATCATTGTTCTTGCATCCTATGTACAAATTACTTGCATATTCGTGATCCTCACCATGTTTCTAAGCCTTTTGCATTATCCAATTTTGTTTATGTGACCTATACTGTAAAATGCCATAGCTAGGGTTTCGTGGTTTTTTTTTTGGGTGTTTCTCTTTCAGGAAAAATTGGCTATCAAGAAGGGCATGGTTGTGACCGGGATGATGAGATGAGTATGGCCATGCCCTTGAAATGCATTTTTGGGGCTCGTAGCAATTTTTGGAGATAGCTTGGCTTATAGCTATGGACTGTCGTCCGTTGGTATAGGTTTGGTTTGTTTTAGCCACGATCCAACGACAGGGACGATGGCGTGTCGTTCTCCCATTCGCGTATTCAAATCGCGCGCGCTTATTTTTATTTCTGACCAATAATCATTACTTTGGCATATAATCTCGATTTTGACCGCCTGTCATAAATCCTGGGGGAACATAAGGCCTTGTGCCTAGATTTCCCCTTGGTGGGGGAGTTCCCAAAGGCACTCTGGGGCCAGTGAACGGAGGTAATGGCCCCGTTGTTGTGACAGTTACTGCTGGTGTTGAACCAGCGGTTATCGCTTCACTTACGGTTGGGATAACCGTTGTTCCCACATTCGTTTGTGGGATTTCATTATTGTTTGGCGAATTCGCCATCGTTTCTCTTCTTCTGGCAGTATTGGTATTGTTAGTGTATATTCTACCACTTCTCAATAACATGCAATACTTCTTGAAAAAGATGATATTTTGTATAAAAAGGTTAAACTTCAAAATCAACACAAGGTCCCACCGGGTGTGCCAATTTGTTTACCGTGGGAATTGGTAAACAACCGCTGATCTTCCAAAAGGTTACTTATTTGGTGACTCGCAGGATCGATCAGATTGATCCTAAGACATGGTTGATTTTGGGGTTTTGACTGAGTTTGATAATGGTTAAATGACAAGAAAATAAAGAAGCTTTATGTAAATTGCATGAGGAAGAAAACTTGATAGAATAAAGGAAGGCTTGAAATGAAAGCTTCGACTGGAAAAGTAAATGAAGAGCAATAAAGTTCTGGAAAATAAATGACTTTGATTAATTAAAGTGGTGTTTCACACATACATTCTCAACAATTCTTTCTCTCACGCTGGGTACTCGAATCTATATGAGTAACTTGTATATAATTGTGAGCACACGCGAAAAACTGCGTGAACTACTAATATTTATACTAAACACATCCCAAGTAACCGTCGGGCAGTTACGCTGCTTCGAGATGACTCCACTTGGCACGTTCACAGCGTTCGACGCTCCAGATCTTGGCACGTTGCACTTGGTAACCGCTGGGAACCGTTTTCCCTCCAAACGTTTGAATCTCAAACCGTTCCACTCTGAGCAATCGAACACCTTCATCAAGAAGCACCTTCGACGTCGAAGGCAACCAAATTCTTCCTTGGAAGAAATTCTCTAAGTACATTGCCATCTTCTGATGAGCATTTCGACAGAACCAGTCGGTCGAAACCATTCTTCAGCTTTAATGGCTTATATTAATAAAAACCAGGGTGTCGAATTTAGGAGCCAACAAATTGCCCCCCAAGAATGCCTTATTTCGACGCTAAAAAGAAAAAGGCATTCTTTGAGATTCCATTCGACACCTGTCTTTCATTCTTAGTCACAAATTAACCTGTGCACTTTTTGTCTTCTACCAACCACTGACAATCCCAAGAAAAAGCCATCATTTCATCCGTACCTAAGACGTCACCTCAGTACGGCGTTTAGCGTGCCCAATGTCTTTTCACAAATTGTCATCATGACAATTTCCCAAAAACGAGGGCGCACGCTACACCTTTTCATTTCTGCAGAACGGCTATGTCAGCGGGGGGACGCCACATGTCCCACTATCTTCTGCAACATTAAATGGCCCTGAATTTGGGGATTTCCCAACCACTATAAATAGCGCTAAGTACCCATTGTGGGACTTTTTCACGCTATTCTGCATTCAAACTTCCTTGTTGAACACAAAATCTCTGCAAACTTGCAAACACCTTGTTCTTCACTTCAACTTCAACCTTAACTCAACAATGGCCTCAGGTTCCTCCAACGCTCCTAGTTCCAACATCCCTTCCAGAAATGCTAAACCCAATATCTTCTCAATTGTCCCCATAGTTACCCCTACAGGCCAACGAAGGGTTCCTGAACCCCTAGAAACTGCTGAGCGTGAAGCTTATTCACACCAACTAATGATTCCGGTTGGATACTCCAACCAAATCTTCGCCATGTCTGGCCCGTTATCCCCATGCATCGATGAAGCCATGAAGATCAAGAAATTCTTTCCAGTGCTTGAAAAGCTCAAACCTGTTGGGTGCTCTAAAAAAGATGCAGAGGACAACGAAGATCCCGCTAAGGAGAAGATAGATCTTCGCTTCTTCAATAGGGGTGTTAGGGCTTTTAGGTCTAGCCCTAGCCTCACTCTTGACTACAGCGCTTGGCTAGAGAAGATGGAAAAAAGCCAGACTTCGATCTGGAAGAACCTGGGGATATACGACCTAGTTATGCTGTCGAAGACGGGTCTCAACTACTCCCCTGAGATGCTGATAGCCTCCTTGCTTTTCTGGGATTACACTCATTTCACTTTCCACCTTCCTTGTGGAATGCTAACACCCACGCTTTTCGACGTGGCTGTCATCACTGGCTTTCGACCCACTGGGGATTATTTCGACCCAGAGGAAATGTCGGAGGATCAGATTGGATTCTCAGCTACGAAACCCACCTATACCACCTATATCAACCATTACCATGATAGGTCGACAGCAACTGTGACGGATGTAGAGCATATCGCGTTTCTAGCCCTTTGGCTGTCACGCTTTGTGTTCTGTACAAAGTCTTTATAGGTGACAAAGAAGATGGTCACCCTCGCCACCCAGCTTCACCATGGCCAAAATATTTGTTTGGCAGAATTAATCTTGGCGAATCTATACGAGTCGATCAGCAGCGGAGCGACTCTGTTGAAGGTTATCGAGAATAGAGCCAGTCTGTTGCTTGCAGGACCTTTTTGGCTACTTCAGCTGTGGCTCAATGCCACTTTCGAGTCTTTCTTACCTCAGAAGACTCAAATAAATGAGCAAGCTCCTGAAATAGCAAATAGGCGTATCAAAGGCACCAGATTAGCTCTATTGACCCCGACTGAAGATGGGCTGGAGCTTCAACAGACTTTTGCAAACTTCGTCTTGATGTTTGCAAAAAGAAAAGAATTCACTTCGACTATGGCTCCCTTCGCTCGACGAAAGGTTGGTCCAAAATGGTTCACCAGGCCCCATCCCAAGTCGTCAGGTGACCCTCAGGTCGAAGAACACACAATAATGTGGGAAGCATTTCTCACACCTAGAATAATGCCACTGCGCTTTAAAAGCTCCAAGACTCACTTGAGCTTGATCGCTTATCAACCAAACTTGGTCTCTCGACAGTTTGGTATCATTCAATCACTTCCTTCTCCTATTTTTCCTAGGGAGAAATCCATGTTATATTTCTGCAATGACTATACTGAAGATGCTGCCACCAAGCATATTGGCAGGTATGCAGGTCGAACAGTACTTTCACTGTTCGATTATCAACTTAACTTCCTCTGCTCACCATCCTTCGAAGACTGGTGGAAGAGTTACTATGCTGAAGAGTTCTTCGACGAGAAAGACTTTATGGACGAACTTCAAAAGTCTTTCGTTCTAGTCCTTGACAAAATAAAGAAATGTAAGTTCATTCTCCAAATTATTTTGTCTTTCCATTTCGACTAGTAGCCTGTTAATTATAACTTGTCTTCTTTCAGTTGTTCGAAAACCTGCAGCCAAGAAAGCTGCAGAAAGCCATCAGGGAGGAGGTCCCTTGACAAAACCTCCAGCACCGGTGAAGACCATAACAAGCCATCAGGGGGAAGGTCCTTCGATAAAATCTTCAGCACCGGTAACCAAACTTTTATTGTTTCCTTCTGGTTTTAGTATCCTGATTTTCGATGTAGCGTTCTAAATCGAACTCCAATTGGTTTTCAGGCACCTTCACCCAAGAAACGACCTGCACTGACAGTCGAATCTGGGAGTGACGAAGAGGACGAATCTCCCCCCGCTCCTCTTAAACGAAGAAAACTGAAGAAAGATGCTCCTACTCCTGAGACTCGACCCACAATCAGAATAAAGGTTGCAGGGAGAAGACCCAGGCCGCCTCCAGTAATTATCGAAGAGCCAACGGAGGAGGAGCTAAATGTTTTGCTCAATAAACCCGTCGAAAGTGATAATTCCAGCCCTGGGGCTAAAGTTCCTCTACAGGTAGTTTCTCTGACCATTTTTTAACTCAGGTGTCGATACTCACGTTTGATTGTGTCTCTTCCTAAACTAGAAGATTCTTCCTCTTCTATTTTCAGGAAACCACTGAAAGTTCAGCACCAAAGACTTCTGAAACACTAGACTCTGCTGAACTCAGTAGGCCACAAGAGAAGGAATTGGCAAACGATGAAGCCAATGCTGAAACAGAAGAACAACAGCCAAAGGAGATTCAAGTGGTCGATCTGTCGGAGGAACAACATGAAGAAGGGGATCATGCTGATGCTGGCACTGCTGAACTTCAGGTCGAAGATAGTCATGTCGATGCAAATGCTGCTCAATAGCTTCAACCCCAAGACAACGCTGCTGCAAAGATTACCACCTTGACAAAGCATAAGTCCAAAGAAGACTTAGCACTCTTGAAGCAAACTGATCCCATTGGCTATCTGAATGCCATTATCGAGAGTAGGGGAAGTTCATCTGATCTTAGTCAGGAGGCTTCTACTCAATCGGGGAAGTCCACTGAGACTTCTCCTCTCGATGAGGCTTTGATGAAGGTCAAGGCTCAGGTCTTCAAGAAAGATTTGATGAAGGCTTTGGAGGGGGACCCTACTGCTCCGTCGTGTTTGGGAGCTGTTTTG
Source organism: Vicia faba (assembly GCA_948472305.1). Classification (NCBI taxonomy): domain Eukaryota; kingdom Viridiplantae; phylum Streptophyta; class Magnoliopsida; order Fabales; family Fabaceae; genus Vicia; species Vicia faba. Next base: position 1,456,266,525 of record OX451736.1, read on the forward strand.
AATGCAGTTGACTTGCTCGCTGTGACTCCATAGGTTTCGAGCTTTATCATGGAGTTATACTCCATTATTGATCAAGTCTCAGCAGACTATCAACGACAGAGGGGCTTCAACAGCCAGCTCGAAGCATTACATGGCAAAAGTTCTTCTGCCTGGACTGCAGTAGCTGAGACGACTTCTTGAATTGCAGAGTTGTCGAAGCAAAAGGCATCTAAGCAAGAAGAAATTGATGCCATAGATCGAGACAATGCCTCCATAAAGGCGCAGATCGAAGAGCTGGAAGCCAAGATGAATGCCAATACTAAGCGCAAGGAGGAGCTTCTCTCGACCGTTTCAGACACAGAGAGCCAAGCTGAAGTCACACGAGGCCTAGAGTTTGCTGAGAAAGCCCAAGCCTTCGATGACCAAATTGCCAAGCTTGCCCAGGCGAATGCCTTGTGCAACAAAAGACTGGAGTTGCAGCAGGCCAAGTACCTTCGACTCAGAGATTCTATCCCCTTCTGATTGACTCATCCCTTTAACCATGTATTGTAATATGTATTTGACAATGTCGCCATTTTGGCTAATTTATAAAATTTTCCATTTTGGCTTATTTATGGTTAATTTAGTCATTACTTGCTATTTATTTTGATCTCTTGGAGCATAGGTTTATACTTTTTCAAATATTTGCCATTTACTCTCAAGAGTCTTTTATCTTCACCTAACTCTTCGACTTCATAAGCTCCACCAGAAAAAGTTTGGATAATTCTGAATGGTCCTTCCCATTTGGGTGACCATTTTCCCATGCTTCGATCCCTTCGATCCATGGGGAGAATCACCTTCCAAACTAATTCTCCAGGCGAGAATGCCTTAGGTTTCACTTTTTTGTTGTAAGAGTCTTCCACTCTTTTCTTCTGAATCCTTAGTAGGTCGAGAGCACGCAGTCTTTCTTCGTCTAGATCTATTAGTTCGTCTAACATCATATCCCAATAAACTTCAGAGGGGATATCATGGTGTCTCTGAACCCTTGCAGATTGAAGACAAATTTCCGCTGGCAACACTGCGTCATGACCAAAAGTTAGCCTATATGGTGTTGTACCTATGGCTTCTTTTGGGGACGTTCGACAGGCCCACAAGATCTGGTCTAACGTCTTATGCCAATTTTTTGGCTTCTTCCCAACATGCTTTTTTATCAAGCCAATCACTATTTTATTCGCTGCTTCGACTTGACCGTTTGCCTGTGCATAATAAGGCGTTGATGTTAGGAGTTTAAAGCCTATTTCCTGAGCGAATTCCTGCATCTTTCGACCGGTGAAAACTGATCCTTGATTAGTAGTTATAGTTTCAGGGATTCCAAATCTAAAGATAATGTTCTTTTGAATAAATTCAATGACATTTTCTTGGTCTACATTGACTAAAGGAATAGCTTCGATCCACTTAGTAAAATAATCAATGCCTACCAATATATACTTCTGGCTCTTTGATGATGCTGGTCGAATCTCTCCAATAAGGTCCAACGCCCATCCTTTAAAGGGCCAAGGTTTCACTATTGAGTGAAGTTCGCTTGCTGGTACATACTGGATGCCTGTATGGACTTGACATTATTGGCAACCCTTGGTGAACTCGACACAATCTTTCAAGATGGTGGGCCAGTATAGTCCTTGTCGAAACAACAACCATTTCATCTTATGGCCTACTTGGTGAGCCCCACATGCTCCAGCGTGCGTAGTCGAAAGGGCTAGGTATGCTTCAGTTTCACTTAAACACTTTAGCAACACCCCTTCAGGCGTCTTTTTAAATAATTCATTACCCATGAGTACGTAACTCAACGCCCTATATTTTGTTTTTCGTTCTGTCGAAGCTGCTGGGTTTTGTAGGTAATCCACAATGGGTTTCCTCCAATCTTGCTCTGACAAATTGTCTATGAACGAAATTTCGAAGTTCCTTTGATCAACATACCCTAGTCTTGTCAATTCCAAGTCTGTTGGTGACAGACAAGTTACTTTTATTTTCTCCCGAACTTCGATTGCTCTTTGCAATCTCGTTTTTGAAATTTTGTACCCAGATGCAATTTGTGCCAAATCGTTGGCTATTTGATTTTCCAACCTGGGTATGTGTCGAATGTTGACCATTTCGAATTTTTTCAATAAACGATTTGCTATCACAAAGTACATAATGAGATTTTCTCTTATGCATTTATATTCTTTTGTGACTTTCTTAATGACTAACTCTGAGTCTCCCATTATTTCGACTCGAGTTGCCCCCAATTCCAACAATATTTCAAGGCCAGTAATTAGAGCTTCATACTCAGCCTCATTGTTTGAACAAGTGCCTGATATCTTGTACTTGAATGTTGTTGGAATTTTTTCTGGAGAAATAATCAAGACCCCTACTCCTGTTCCATCTTTATGGCTGGAACCATCGAAGTAGAATTTCCAAGGCTCTATCTCCACATAATTTATATTCTCAACTCGAATTGAGTGGTCGACTATAAAGTCTGCCACCACTTGTCCTTTCACTGCCTTAAGAGGCATAAAGTTTAAGGAGTATTCAGTTAATGCCAGTGCCCACTTGCCAATTCGGCTGTGCAGGATGGGTTTCGACAACATGTACTTGAAAACATCAAAATGAGACAAAACATACACATCAACTGGTTTTATATATTGTTTGAGCTTTGTACAAGAGAAATACAGACATAGACATAATTTTTCAACTTCACTATATCTAGTTTCTGCATCGTTCAAAACTCTACTAAGATAGTAAATGGGTCTTTCGACTCCATTTTCATCTTCTTGGGCTAACATGCTTCCCAAAGTTTTGTCGGATGCAGCTATGTACAATCTCATACTCCTGTTGCTGCAAGGAGGCACCAAAATAGGTGGCTTTTTGAGATACCCTTTGATTTTGTCGAAGGCTTCTTGTTGCTCTTGCCCCCAGTCGAACCTTTCCTTATTCAGGCGAAGTAAGGGTGAAAAGGCTTGAGCTTTCCCACTTAGGTTAGATATGAATCTCCTCAGGAAATTTATCTTGCCCAGCAGAGATTGCAATTCCTTTTTGTTCGCTGGCGCTTTCGCTTCCAGAATTGCCTTCGTCTTGTTCTGGTTGATTTCGATTCCTTTCTTGTGGACGACGAAGCCCAAGAAATCTCCAGCTTTTACACAGAATGCACACTTCAAAGGGTTCATCTTCAGACCATGTTCTCTCATTATTTCGAATGATTGTCGAAGGTGGTCTATATGGTTCTTCCTGGAAACAGATTTTACAACAATGTCATCAATATATACTTGCATAAAAGTGTTAATAAAATCATGGAAGATAAAATTCATTGCTCACTGATATGTTGCCCCAACATTTTTTAGGCCAAAAGGCATCACTACCCATTCGTAAGTGCCTAAAGCCCCAGGGCATCGAAAAGCTGTTTTCGACACATCTTCTTCAGCAATGAATATTTGATTATATCCTGAATAACCATCGAGCATACTCAGGTACTCATAGCCAGCGGCAGAATCGACTAGCATTTCCGCCACAGGCATAGGATATTCATCTTTGGGTGTAGCAGCATTCAAATCTCTGAAATCTATGCACACCCTCAATGTACCATTCTTTTTAATCACTGGCACAATGTTTGCAATCCATTCGACATACCTCGTAACGCGTATGAATTTGCACTTCAGCAGTCTTTCGACTTCCGTTTTGATCTTCGACAGTATTTCTGGAGCGAAGCGTCTTGGACTTTGCTTGATTGGCTTCTTCCCAGGTTTGATTGGCAACTGAAGTTCCACCAATCCTCTGTCGAGACCAGGCATCTCGTCGTAATCCCATGCAAAACAGTCCTTGAACTCTTTTAACAAATGGATTACTTCCAACCTGAGTTCTGGGTCAATTTTTGCGCTAATGTAAGTTGGCTTTTTCTCTAACCCTTCGCCCTAGTTGATTTCTTCTAAAGGATCTTGCGCTAACATCTTGATGTTATTCGCTAAGGGGTCCTTTTCGAATCCCAAAGGCTCATCGTCGTAGATGGCGTCGAGCCTTTGTTCCTGCATCCCTTCTGGCATGATATCAGGAGGTTCTGAGTCGAAATCTTTTCCAGGACCTGCAGAAGGTAACTCTTGATCATTGGCCTGTGTGGCCATATATTTTACTTCGGCTTCGAGAGCCGTTATCATCTTTGTTTCGGCTACGTAAGCCGAAATTCGCTGCAGAGATTTTGACTCAGTCATTGTCACTGAATTCACTTCCCCAACCAGTTGGTTGGATATCAGTTAACCCACTAAAGTCAATGTGGGACAAGTCTTCTCTGTCCCATTGAAAACCATGCTCAGGGTGCAGGTATAGGGAACAAAAAGTATTTGGCGCTGGCGCCAAGTCGAAGTCAGGTGTTGGGCATGGCCCAATGTGAGCCAGGTTTTTGTCGAAGTCTGCCAGCCCTAGGTGATTTACTTCGCCCAGGTAATAGCTTTGATCCGCTTCTATGTTTTCGACCATTCCATCAGGACGCCATAGTAGCAACCTCTGGTGCATTGATGATGGTACAGCTCCAACACCATGTATCCATTCACGGCCCAACAAAAGATTATAATTAGGTTTGGCCGATATGACCATAAACATAGTTGGTCGAAGGATAGATCCCACCTTGATGTCCAGTTGGATAACACCCATAGTGGTCCCTATGCCGCCTTCATAATTCGACAGGACCATGTTGTGAGGCTTGATGTTTTCATCACTCTTGCCTATTTTTCTTAGCATAAAGTGAGGGATGATGTTGATGGTTGCCCCACAATCTACCAAGATCTTATTTACTGTGGTTTCTTCGAGTTTAGCCCTTATAAATAAAGGCTTAAGGTGATTTTTCATCGCCTCTGTAGGAGGTTCGAAGAACCCATTCTGCTCTTCAGTAGCGCCATTATCCATGACGAAGTAGCACACTGGCCTATGCTTGGCCATTTCTTGCTCAATTTCCCAATCGCTTGTTTCAACCTCCAACTGGCGATTGAACTCTCTGGGCAAAACTGAGACTATGTTCACCATGATATCTAAGGTGTCATCAGACTTAGAACCATCTTTGTTATTAACTTCACCTTGGTTAGGCCAAACTAGCCTATTGGTTACTGGTTGTCTTTCCAGAGGCTTCCTCTGCTTTCTCTGAGGAACATTTGAACTGGTTTCTGCCTTTGGTTCATTAGCAGCTTCCCTCTCAGCTTTTCGTCGCCTCTGGTATCTCCTTCATTGAGATCGAGACATGGGATTCTTCCCTTTGTAGTTGCTTGATACCTGTGTCACTTTAGGGGTAGCAACCTGAGGCTATTTCTTATGTATGAAAGATGAACCTCTTGGCACTTCGAAGGAGTTCCATCTTTCCTCGCTTAGTCTCTTTCGACCAGATGTTTTGTACCAAGTATCTACTGGCACATTAGTTGGAGGCCTGAAAGTTAGTGGCCTCTTTTCTTGATTTGAACCCCTTTGGGAGGCTCTTCTGGGGTCATGTCGAGTATCGACACTTTCCCTTTTTCTATTTGCTGCTCTTTCACCTTGAATATGTTCAACAACTTTTTTGTCGAAGATTGAACTGCATCGAGGACACAGCATCACTTCTGACTTCTTTTTCTGGCATCTTTGCAGGAAATCTGCCAGATTTTCATTTTCCCGAGGGAAAGCAGTTTTGTTGGCTTGTTCTTGCCTAATGGCCTCCTCTGATGCTTTTGGTTCAGAGACTTCGACCATGTTGACATTCATGGTGTCTTTGGTGGCAAGAGTCAATTGCTTCATCTGAATCTCCAAGTCCTCTGTCTGGCCTTGAACTGCAGCCAAGTGAGAACTGGGTTTTGTTCCAGATTTTTGGGCTCCAACTGTCTCCAGCTTTGGGCTTTCAGCCGCCTTTTGGACCGCTTCAATTGTCTTTCTGGATAAATTCCCAGAAAAACTGCCAAAGATTGGCATGTTGACATGGTCCTTTGTGACTTCGACCATTGTGATTTCTGGCCTCTTCGACTGGCTTCTGGATGCCTCGATCACGTTCACCTCTGAAGGTTCAGCATAATGGGCTTCAGCCTGCAAAGGGTTGGAGTCCACAGTCATGGGGGTCTTGTCAGCAAACTTCAACCTCCCTTCTTCGATAGCGTCTTGCACAAGATTCCTGAAAAGAAAACATTGAGACGTTTTATGGCCCAGAAAATTATGATATTTACAAAAGCCTCTTTTCTTTCTTTGATCAAGAGGAGGCACTTTTAACCCTGGGGGTACTATCATTTGGCCATCTTTTACAAGCAAGTCAAAGATTTCATCACATTTTGTAATATCAAAACTATAAGTCTTTTTGGGGAACCTATCGTTGGTCCTTTCCGGACCAGTGGAATTTTTTCCACTTGAGGGGACTAACAGTTTGCAAGAGTATGGTGGCCCTTGTTTTAGTTCCGCTAAATCGACCTCGCCTTCTTCGACGGTTATAGTTTCTTCGAAGGTTTCTGGATCTTCATCATCCATCTCGACATACGCTATCCTCTCTCTTTTATGAGTTTTCGTTGCCTTGGCTTTTTCAGCTTTAAGGCGTTCTACCTGTCGAACTCTATCGGCCAATTGGGTCATGTCTCTCAGGTATTGAGTGTCTAACTTCTTCCTAATGGAATAATCTAAGCCGCCTGCGGCTATTTCGACTAACTCATGTTCTGGCACTTGCGTAAAGCATCTTGCTTTGAGCAACCTAAACCTATTTAGATATTCGTCTATAGGTTCAGTGAAACGTCTCTTTACACTGGCTAATTCTTTCAGGCTTATCTTGGTTTGTCCCATGTAGAATTGCTCATGGAACAATCTCTCCAACTGGGTCTAATGATGGATCGAATTAGGGGGGAGAGTTGTAAACCAAGTAAAAGCGTTCTTTGTTAAAGAACTTGGGAAGTACTTAATCCTCAGGTTTTCGTTGTTTGAAATATCTCCTGCTTCGATCAAGTATCTCGCCACATGTTCGACAGTAGATTCTGTCGTGTCCCCTGAGAATTTAGTGAACTTAGGGACTTTACATCTGGGAGGTAAGTCTGTTTGTAACACATATTCTGACAGTGGGGATGTGAAGTTGGGCCTATGAAAGCCCATGTTCATCCCATTCTGCGTCATGATTCTTTCGATCATGGCTGCCAGATTATTTTCCAAACCCATGTTTTGGTATTGGATGTGCTGAACCACTTCGTCAGCATTTTGGTTTCTGTTAACTAACCTTACCTCTGGGGCTATAACCCTAGGTTCTTCGACAGGCTGTTCCAATCGTGCCCTAAGGTTTTCTTCGACAGGCTGCTGGACTTGGTTGATAGTGATTTCTTCCTCTAAGAGTATACCTTGGTTTCCCCTTATTTGCGCCCTTTGGGGCTGTCGAATAGGTTGGGGTACCCCAAAGAAGTCAGCCAGACGCGTCATTTGCGCTGTTATCTGCTGATTCGATTGGGTGGTGTTTTGTATTAGAGGATTCAGCAATGTACTCAAAGTTTGTGCCAACATTTGAACCATATCATGGTTGCTTTCGTCCATTTGTTGCCTCAAGACTGCTGTCGAGGCATTTGTAAGGCCATGTGCTACTTGGGACGTTCCTCCTAAGAGTTGGGTCCTATTTCTGTTCGCCATACCTACTCCAGAACCTTGGAGTGGCGAAGAGGCACTCACTAAAGGGTCTGAAAAAGTGGACGCAGCGTTCGTCAGGCTAGCCAATTCAGAAGTTGGCATGCCATAGAGTGGTTCTCAATTTTGACCGCCTGTCATAAATCCTGGGGGAACATAAGGCCTTGTGCCTAGATTTCCCCTTGGTGGGGGAGTTCCCAAAGGCACTCTGGGGCCAGTGAACGGAGGTAATGGCCCCGTTGTTGTGACAGTTACTACTGGTGTTGAACCAGCGGTTATCGCTTCACTTACGGTTGGGATAACCGTTGTTCCCACATTCGTTTGTGGGATTTCATTATTGTTTGGCGAATTCGCCATCGTTTCTCTTCTTCTGGCAGTATTGGTATTGTTAGTGTATATTCTACCACTTCTCAATAACATGCAATACTTCTCGAAAAAGATGATATTTTGTATAAAAAGGTTAAACTTCAAAATCAACACAAGGTCCCATCGGGTGTGCCAATTTGTTTACCGTGGGAATTGGTAAACAACCGCTGATCTTCCAAAAGGTTACTTATTTGGTGACTCGCAGGATCGATCAGATTGATCCTAAGACATGGTTGATTTTGGGGTTTTGACTGAGTTTGATAATGGTTAAATGACAAGAAAATAAAGAAGCTTTATGTAAATTGCATGAGGAAGAAAACTTGATAGAATAAAGGAAGGCTTGAAATGAAGGCTTCGACTGGAAAAGTAAATGAAGAGCAATAAAGTTCTGGAAAATAAATGACTTTGATTAATTAAAGTGGTGTTTCACACATACATTCTCAACAATTCTTTCTCTGACGCTGGGTACTCGAATCTATATGAGTAACTTGTATATAATTGTGAACACACGCGAAAAACTGCGTGAACTACTAATATTTATACTAAACACATCCCAAGTAACCGTCGAGCAGTTACGCTGCTTCGAGATGACTCCACTTGGCACGTTCACAGCGTTCGACGCTCCAGATCTTGGCACGTTGCACTTGGTAACCGCTGGGAACCGTTTTCCCTCCAAACGTTTGAATCTCAAACCGTTCCACTCTGAGCAATCGAACACCTTCGTCGAGAAGCACCTTCGACGTCAAAGGCAACCAAATTCTTCCTTGGAAGAAATTATCTAAGTACATTGCCATCTTTTGATGAGCATTTCGACAGAACCAGTCGGTCGAAACCATTCTTCAGCTTTAATGGCTTATATTAATAAAAACCAGGGTGTCGAATTTAGGAGCCAACACACGCACAGACCAAATCCAGGAAGGTCAACAAGGCCAGCGTGTTATTGGGCTTCATATTGCTTCTCAAACCACCCAATACAGGCCCGTACCCCCTTTCTCTCTTTCTATTTCATTTATTTTATTTTTATTAATTATTATATTATTTGCTTATTTACTAACCAATTGAAAAATTCTTTTCTTTTTATAAAACAAAACCACAAAATATTTTCTTTATTTAATCAAATTTTAATTTTAATTTTTATTAAAAAAACACTAATTAAATTAATTTAGAATTTTAATTAGAATAACTTTCACATTTTCGTAAATAATTAAAATTAACTTAGACTTAATTAAGTTTTTACTAACATTAATTAATTTTTATTTCTTTCTTAAAATACCAAAAATACCAAAAATAAATTTTTACTAATTAATTAATTTAATTTAATTTAGTAATTAATTTAGGATAGTTTTCTTTCTTAATTCAAAAAACAAAAAAAAAATCTTTTCTTTAACAAAAAAAGGGTCAAAACCCTAATTTGCACTCGATTTAATTCCCCGCACACGATTTACTTTTTTTATCATATTAATGTACTTGCTCCAGTTTGTAATAGCTTAATAGGACTTTATTATTCCTTATCGCTTTATTTATTTTTTAAAGAGTTTGTCTTTGGCGATGTAAATACCCGACGCTTTGTAATTTAAATTCCGCAATTTATTTTCCACAAAATATAACTGTTAGAAGTTTGATAATAGGATGCATGACAAGACTGAATGTTTTAACCTAAAATCAACTTAGATCACCATTAACATGTACAAATATAAAATTAACTGAAAACGACATACTCGCACATGCGCACTCTTAGGGTAAACCACACTTGGTTTCCTTCGTACGCGGTTGTTGTACCCCAAAATTTTCCCTCCCATATTCTTCAAGAATTGCAAAGAGCATGCTTCAAAATCTCCCCAAGGGTTGCACAGTTCAAGGGCCTCCTAACAGTCAAAAATTAGGGTTTTGGTTCTGGCAAAGTAACTGAAGTTTCCAAGGGTCCAATCAAGTCCCACATGCCTACAACCATGGTCAAGCATCCTCATACCAAGTTTCAAGACTTACAGCACAAAATTGCACAGTCAAAAACCCTAATTGCACTACAGTCAACTGTAGGGGCAAAATGGTCATTTGACAGTCAAAAGTCCAAATTTTTGGTCAACATCTCATTTTGAAGCCATAAACATCATTTGATCAATGCTTGATCATGATTCTCAAAGCTTGGCTCAAAAAATCTCAAGATGCAAAAGTTTCCATATTTGGACAGTTGAAAAAGTCAACTGTAACTTGACCAAGGCATAACTTCCACATGGTTTATCAGAAAAATTCCATCCAAAGCTCATTTTGAAGAGAAAGACATTTCCTACAACTCCTCTTCACACTTCAAGTCCAAGAAATGCTCTCACAAAAAGTTATCAATTTCAACATTATAGGTAATTTTCAAAAGTCAACAAAAAGGGACTTTAAGTCAAAGGACATAACTTGAGATTGGTAAATCAAAATTACATGGGACCAAAGACATTGGTTATAGGACTCAAAGACCTTTCCAAAATGTCCAAGAACATGAGCAAAGCTTAAAAATTGAGCAAGTTATGCCTTGTGGAAGTTGGGAAATTTTTGGATATTTTGAAAAGTCAACATTGCTTCAAATGTCTTAAAAATGCTAATGGGCCTCTTTTTATTCCAAAAATCATTATCCAAGGCATGTGCACGACCATTTGGCCCAAAGGGAAGTTTTTCATCATTTTTATTTATTTATTTGGATTTTTAATTATTAATAATTCATTTAATTAAAATAAATATGTGAAAAATACCAAAGCAAGTCAATCAAATCTTTTTATGCATGGGATAACTTCAGTATTTCGTGCATGATCAGATTTGGAAAAAAATCTTGGTAATTGGACATGATTTGGTAGCAAATATGCATGAAAAGATTGGAAAATTATGGCATGGAAAATCAAATATTTTCTCATCAATTCATTGATTCTTTGGACAAAAAGTTGAACCCTAATAACTCATACATATATACCAATGCCAACCCTAATGTTCATAAGCTCCCAGCTGCGCCATACATCCATAACCAAACTTGAGTTTTTTGACAAAAATTCCAAAACTGAAAACTAGGTTACAGTGCGATTCAAGGCCAAATATTTATTCCATTGTGTTCCTGAAGCTTCAAGGAAGGAGTTTGAATCAAAACCATAAGCTCTAACACCAAGAAACGTGAGAACAATCGCGTCCTGTACAGAACTTTTTTTCACATTCTTGCATCATGATTCATGCGTTTTTAGTAATTTTTAATACTTGTTTTGTGTTACTCTCATGATTCTGAAGCTAACTGTGTGCTTTAATTGAGTTTTCACGTGCTATATGAAGAATCACCATTAAAGGATGCTAGGGTTCTTCAAACTTGAAATTAGGCGTTTCTAAATACTGTAAAATTAGAGAACCTCAGTGCCATGTTTGGAATCAGGAAGCTTGGACGAATTGATTGCCATAGTCGCGCCTAATTTATGTGGCCATATGGCCTAATCGCTATTATTGAAAACTGGATGTTTTGGGGGGGTTTAAAACCCCCGCTAACTCCTTTTATATTTTCAGGAAAACGCAACAAGGAAGAAGATGATTATGTGGCAGGACATGATAGGGTGATTTGAAAATAACGCGCATTTTTATTGTTTCTAGGCCACTAACCAAGTTTTGTCTCTTATTAATTATTTGCCATTACATATACAAAGTGATACAGCAGCTCCACTGGTCAGGCGTGTGATTGGCAATCCTTGGGACCTGGGTTCGAATCCCAGGTCCCCCACATTCTTTCAATATTTTTTCCTAACGTGATTCCATGCAGCATCTTGTTTGAAGGCCTATCCTATAGCTTCATATCCAGCGTGCCACATGGCCTATTACCTCAATCCAAGGGCATTGGTTGGAAGAACATAATGGACCTGAGTCAGCGCACCTACACGCATCCTGAAAAAGTCAAAAGGGCTTGACATAATTGGGCCAGAATTGCTAAGGCTACACCTCCAATTTGGGGACAGACCCCCCAAGGTTTTGATTTTTATTTTCTTTCTTATTTTATTTATTTCAATTATTTCCCTTTTTTTAAAATTCCTTATTTTTTTTTATAAACTATAAAAATAATACAAAAAAAAATCAGAAAAGACAAAATTAAAAATATATTTTATTTTAATATTTTTTAAGTAAATATCATTAATTAATTTAGCTTTGTAAAATTAGGTTTAATTCAAACGTTTTTCTTAATAAATTAAAAATTTGTAGAATTAGGGTTTTAATCAATTTTTATCCTTTTTCTTTTCTTTTCACTAATAATTAATTATTTATTTTTATAAATCAAATTTGCCATTAATTAATTAATTTAATTTTAGGTTTAAATTTTAACATGTTTTTCTTAATAAATAAAAGTTGTAGAATTAGGGTTAATTAGTTAATTTCATTTAATTCTCACAAAAAAAATCATAAATACCAAAAAACCCTCAAAAATAATTTTCTTTTTATTTTAATTTAATTAATTTGTTAATTTAATTTAATTTCATTAAAAAGGGTCCAACACCCTCACTTCTAATTCTAATTCCAATTCGCGCATTTTATTTTATTTCTTATAATATTAATGTAACTCTCCCAAAGCCTTGTAAACTCGGACATTTTATTTCTCGCACTTCTTTATTTACTTTCTGTCAAATCGGGTCCTGGATTTTAATTTGGCGATGTGGACCCGCGCCTTTGTAATAGTTTAGGAATTTTATCTTTCCGCACTTTCTTTTAACTGCTAATAAAATGCATGCAAGAATGAATGACAAAATAAAAACAAACGCATAGATCACTTTGGCATGAACAAGACAAAATAACTGAACATGACACACAAATCACACACCACCCCTAGGGTACGCCTCACTGTTGCCTTGCCTCGAAAGGTGATCGTCGAGTAGAGGATGTCTTAGTAAGTCCTCATGATCCGGGAACCTGGCATGAGGGTAGCTTCTAAGGTATCTTCCTATTGCTCTGGTGATCACCATGTCCCGAACCTCGAATTGATCCGAACACCTCCAATGGTGGTGCTACCTACCTCTCAATGGTGGGATAGCACTACCTTAAAGGACATTTACACAGACGAATTCCTTAGGGTAGGTAGACGACTCTAGATACTTGCTCTAATTTCAAAACAAATTAAAAAAAAAATACTTTTCACACCAACACCTTTTCAAAAAGCTTTCGAAAGCAATTTTTTCAAACACTCTTGAGGACTGATACAAGAGTCGAACTGGAATTTTCAAAGAAACCTTTTTTAAAAACCCACAGTTGAAAAGCAAACAAACCATTTTTGAAAACACAATGAGCAAGTATCTAAGAGCCCATGGATAACCATGGATAGAAAGGGTGCTAACACCTTCCCTTTCTATAATCTACCTCCCGAACCGAGAGCAATCTCTATAAGGAATTTTTCTGTGCTTTTGTCCTTTCCATTTGGATAAAATAAAAGACGGTGGCGACTCTTGCTTCCGCGACATTTCGCGAACCAGCGTTAAACAGTCAGTTCCAGATCCACCGATCACAGAACTGGCGACTCTGCTGGGGAAAAAACTAAAAGTGAGGTGTACCTTAGGGTTAGTTCATAACTGTGTTTTCAATTGTATTGATTTGCTTGCTTTAAATTGTGGGACTGTCTTGGGAGTTCTATAGATCCTAACCCGGATCTGGGGATACCTTCTTAGAAAGTAGCAACAAGGCTGTGAGGGAACTGTGCGGGGTATACCGACATGGTTGAAACAGTCTGCTACGTTGATGTGGCACTTTGGTGTGTACCGGTAACCCTTGAGTTCAGTCAAGGAGAGTACGGGGCCTCCGCGTGGTGTCGTGAAGCATCAACTGACCTTAGAAACCTTAATTGAACCATCTTGGCCTCTTTAGGGTAGTGAGATAACTGACTTTGGTGCAGTCCGAGGTTGGTTGATACTCGATACTACACTCAATTGAGGGTTGCTTTCTTGGAATATTTCGGTTGCTAGTTCAGTGGCTAAATCGAAATGATGAACAATGAAAGCAATCCAATGATATTGGGACCCTTAGAACCCGGTTACTTCTGATAGGACAGGTTGAGCCCACCAACTTCAAGAGGGTAATACCTAGACCCCATGCTGGCCTAAACTCTAAGGGTTTCTCTTGTGTGACTTGTATGCCTTCATACTTGACTATTTGCATGCTTGTTGTCTGACACTTGAGTTTCTTGCAGGTTTTGTTTATAGTCCTTAATTGGGACTCATAACAGAGTATACTAAGTTTCTTGCAGGTTTCATTTATAGTCCTTGATTAGGACTCATAACAGGTTTTACCTGAGTTTCTTGCAGGTTTTGGCTTGTAGCCCTTAATTGGGACTCATAACAGGGTTACTTACATTACCCCATGCATAGCATAACATCATACCATTGCATACATCCTAACCCATTTCAAGGATCTCAAGGGCTTGTGATGCAGGTCATGATGATTCAAAACTATCCCAGCAAGGGGCAAAGAGGATTTATTTTCCTCTAGCCAAGGTTGTCAAGGGCTATGACCCACTTGATATGGTGAGCTTTGACTCTTGAAGAAGGTTCCCTTAACCAAGGTTGTTTGGAAATCAAAACCAGACATGATGACTGAAGTCAGGGGCTATGACCCACTGGATATGGTGAGCTTTTGACCCTTGAAGAAGGACTCTCAACAATAGGAAGTGCCTTCAATCAAGTCACCAGTTTCCAATGCTAACAATTTTCTTGTTTACCCGACGAGGTCCTTGAAAACATTGCATACATATCATGCATATCATTGCATTACAGGTGTCCTTTTTGTAGGTCACTTACCTTTCTCGCTGTTTATTTCAGCAATGGCCTCCCAACAAGATAACCAGGACCTTCTTGCTCAAGAGACTCGGTTCGGGGAAATCCTCCTGAATCTATCCAAGGGGCAGGAGGAGCTAAGGACACTTCTCATGGGGACCTTTGTCAGGAACAGTGCTGAGGATGAAAGGCTGAAATACCTACAAGCTGAGGTGGATGCATTGAAGGTCCAGATGCTGGGGCAGGTGACTGCCATTCAAGGGTTAGCTCAAAGACAAGATGAGCTCGGGGTTCTCGTCAACCAACTGCTTCAGGGTAACCAACTGGGGCAAACGTCTAAGGGTAAAAAGCCAGTCATCGTTCAACTACCTTTGAGACAAGGAGATAAGGGGAGAGCTCCTCAAATGGCTCCAGTGTCACAAATTCAGCATCAACCTCACCGGCTTCAGCCAGACAAGTCCAGGAGGCAATTCACCCCGCTCAACATGTCGCTGTTTCAAGCTTTACAACGACTGTTGAGATTGAATTTGATCACATTAAGGGCTCATCCCCAGAATCCCAACACAGCACATCCTACTTATGATCCCAATAAAAGGTGTGCCTACCACTCTGCCTGTCCAGGACATGATACAAATGAGTGTTGGGCTCTGAAGAACAAGATCCAGGACCTGATTGATGAAGGAGCATTGGAGTTCACCCAAGATGGTCAGGCTGAATTTTTCTACCATCCCTCCAAGGCTCACCAGTTGAAGTAACAGGCCCTGAGAAGAGAAAACTTTTGTTCATTCGAATGTTCAAGTTGTAATTTTCTTTTGTTCAAACATTTACTCATTGTTAAACATCGTTATTTCATTAATGCATCGCATATGTCTGTTTTGAAGCAATATATTCGTATTCACTATACGCAAATTATTTTCATATTTTTTCTGATGATCAACTCTTAATTAATAATTCTAAGCCTCTTGAGGGAGGATGATGAAAACGATACCATAATCTACAGTATGCTTTTGAACAGACCCTGCTGATGAGGTACATGCATTGTTTCAATCCCTAAACACTGGAGTTATAAGGATGATAATCCCTCGTCAACCCCTCTGAGCCAAAGAAGTAGGAGTCTTTCTTTTCGAAATCTAAAACCCTTAATCATAACCTGGGGCAGGGTAGTTCTCTCAGTTGATCCAAGTGCATAACGAATGGCACCAAAGAGGTCCTTATAAAACGAAGAAAGACAGTGATGATTATGAATAATCACAAGGATAGGCAGTCATTATATCTCAAAAATAAAAAACCCATTAAGTCGAAACCCATGAAGGAGACTTACAAAACTGGGGCATCCCGCTGACTGTAATTCCAAAAAAGGAAACAGTTCAGGCAAAAAAGAAAGGGATAACAAAAAAAAAGGAAAGAGGTCTTACAAACCCTCAACAAAAAAGGAATGACTGCCTATTCAAAATAAGTTATCAAACATCCGAATCATCATCGGAAAATCAGAGCAAAGACTCAAACAAGGTCTAACGTATGATCAACTGAGTTTAGGTTTGGAGAACATCACGAAGAGCGGGTGGGGTACAAATAAAATTTGAGCCTTTATCCTTTGTTTCTTAAACCGTGAACCAGGCCACGTTATAACCCTTAAAAGTCCTAGCTGAAGCATGGGTTAGTTCGAAAGCATACTGTCACGAAAGGTATCCTGACTCCTTAAGGCTCACAGTAAAATACGGAGTTGACATCACGTTTTACAAACAATCACTTGTTTTATGAAAAAAATGCATTTTCAAAAATTTCAAGACAGACATAAGCTTTGCATTTTGATATAACATTGTTTGCATATGACTATTTGTTTGAACAGTAGGGAAATTCGCACGATGAATACCTAGTGAACAAAAGCACTTCCAATCCAGGGGCAGACATGATTATTGTCCATCATCTGGGGCAATTAAGTCAAGATTCGGAGAATCTCTCAAAAGGCCAAACAGCCAGGGGCAAACCTCCACCTAAGTAACTTGGGGGCATTCCAACAACGAATCTTGCCTGATCAAAGATCTTCTGGTGGCATGGCAACACAAGCAGCCAAGGGCACCTCCCTGCACTCTAAGAGCGTGGACATAGTCGAAAAATACTACGCAAAATCAAAGACCCGCTAGGCTGACATGCCTAGGCAAAAATTAGGGCTTCCCGGCGAACCAAAAGGATTCGGGCAAAAATAAGGGATGAAATGAAAAATCTGTACACCCGGCAAGTCGAAAACCTGAAAAGGCGGCTTGGGCAAAAATGGGTATCCCGGTGGACTGAAAACCCGAAAGGGCGGTCCAGGCAAAAGTTAGGGACCAAAGCGTACGACTATGTCCCGTCATCTTGTCACCTGCCTACCAGAAGAAGGTTGGTCCATCAACAACTATCAGCACCTCACAGGTCTTCCTCTCCCACCTCAGAAACAGGGGCAATGATGAGTCGTCCAAGCGATCTAATGGCTCTGTCCATCAAAGTACTAAGATAGGTTCGACTGGAGAACAACCAGGATATCTTAAGTCCCCAGAGAGTGCGTCAGCAAATCAATGCACTCTCCCCAAGCAAAACTATCCAATCAATTTAAGGAAGTTGGGTATCCTCCAGCAGATCTCAACATTCCCCAGCAATATACAGACATTCCTAACAAGCATCCCCGGCAGTCCTGGTCTAAAGATTGTTCCCCAGCGGTATACCAAACATTCGGTGGAGTCGCTTCCCCCAATACAGTTCAAGACTTCCCCAAGAGAGTCCAATCTAGTTCCCCAGGAAAGTTGGAATTCATCCCCCCAAGCAGTAAGCTTATCCCCAGTAGATTCTGGAAGCTTATCATCGCAGAGCACGAACGCGTCTCCCGGCTTTATTCAAAGAGTTATTTCCTTACCAGGATATAACTGGGTTATCCTCAGCCAAAAGCCACGGAAAGAGCGTCCTCGACGAAATCTTCTTATCCCCAGCAAAGTCTATTAACACTTCCAACACAACAATGGTACCCCCAGTAAGGTTATTATCAACAACTCAACAAAGTACCTCTCTCCCCACAGAGTATTGCTCCCCAGCAAGATCGTTAGAGTGCATTTCTCCCCGCAGAGGAATCCATTCTCCAAGTTTATTCCCCAACGGAGTTATCTCCTCCTAACCGGTATTCTTGCAACTATCATCCCCAACAGAGGCAAAAATCTATTCTTCAACATCAGCCCAGGATATGACTTCCCGGAACCCGTCAAGGATTTACTTTCCTAGACGAAAGACATACATTCATAAACATCGCATTTCCATACATTATAGCATACATATACGCATCATATCTCACATACTCATTTATGTTAAGAACATCATTGCTTGATCCATATCATGCATGGCATATGACTGACATTTACCTTTCAGGAAGAATTCAGTCAAGTTCACAGCTATATTCAAGACCTAGACCGGTTCAGTTAAACCGACCCTAAGATTTCTCTGTTTCTTATCCAGTCCAAGGCCTTCTCTAGTCCAGTTAAATCGACCCCTAACAGATTTTCCTGATAAAGACTCAGTAGAAGATATCCAAGATTCTCTCAATGATACTGTTGAGGTTGTAGTCGCCTATGGTTCTCTCCCCGTTACCGCGGAGGTAGTAATCATCCCCAGATTCTCTCAGCGTTAATGTTGAAGTAGAAGATATCAAAGATTCTCTCAATGATTACTGTTGAGGTTGAAGTCGTCCAAAGATTCTCTCAATGATTACTGTTGAGGTTGAAGTCATCCAAAGATTCTCTCAATGATTACTGTTGAGGTTGAAGTCGCCCAAGATTCTCTCAATGATTACTGTTGAGGTTGAAGTCGTCCAAAGATTCTCTCAATGATTACTGTTGAGGTTGAAGTCGTCCAAAGATTCTCTCAATGATTACTGTTGAGGTTGAAGTCGTCCAAAGATTCTCTCAATGATTACTGTTGAGGTTGAAGTCGCCCAAGATTCTCTCAATGATTACTGTTGAGGTTGAAGTCGCCTATGGTTCTCTCCCCGTTACTGCGGAGGTAGTAATCGTCCCCAGATTTTCTCAATGATTACAGTTGAGGTTGAAATCGTCCAAAGATTCTCTCAATGATTACTGTTGAGGTTGAAGTCGTCCAAAGATTCTCTCAATGATTACTGTTGAGGTTGAAGTCGCCCAAGATTCTCTCAATGATTACTGTTGAGGTTGAAGTTGTCCAAAGATTCTCTCAATGATTACTGTTGAGGTTGAAGTCGTCCAAAGATTCTCTCAATGATTACTGTTGAGGTTGAAGTCGCCCAAGATTCTCTCAATGATTACTGTTGAGGTTGAAGTCGTCCAAAGATTCTCTCAATGATTACTGTTGAGGTTGAAGTTGTCCAAAGATTCTCTCAATGATTACTGTTGAGGTTGAAGTCGTCCAAAGATTCTCTCAATGATTACTGTTGAGGTTGAAGTCGCCCAAGATTCTCTCAATGATTACTGTTGAGGTTGAAGTCGCCTATGGTTCTCTCCCCGTTACTGCGGAGGTAGTAATCGTCCCCAGATTTTCTCAATGATTACTGTTGAGGTTGAAGTCGTTCAAAGATTCTCTCAATGATTACTGTTGAGGTTGAAGTCGTCCAAAGATTCTCTCAATGATTACTGTTGAGGTTGAAGTCGCCCAAGATTCTCTCAATGATTACTGTTGAGGTTTAAGTCGCCTATGGTTCTCTCCCCGTTACTGCAGAGGTAGTAATCGTCCCCAGATTTTCTCAATGATTACTGTTGAGGTTGAAGTCGTCCAAAGATTCTCTCAATGATTACTGTTGAGGTTGAAGTCGCCCAAGATTCTCTCAATGATTACTGTTGAGGTTGAAGTCGCCTATGGTTCTCTCCCCGTTACTGCGGAGGTAGTAATCGTCCCCAGATTTTCTCAATGATACTGTTGAGGTTAAAGTCGCCTATGGTTCTCTCCCCGTTACTGCGGAGGTAGTAATCGTCCCCAGATTTTCTCAATGATATTGTTGAGGTTGAAGTCGCCCAAGATTCTCTCAGCGTTCCTGTTGAGGTAGTAATCATCCAAGGTTCTCTCACCGTTCCTGTTGAGATAGTAACCATCCCTGGTTCATTCATCACCTTTTGAAGGTCCAGATCCAGCTTCTGTAACCAGTCAGGATACATCTATACAAAGAGTTTGAAGACCGGCTCCTGTAACATGCCAGGTACTCATTTTTCTTTTGCAGGTACGCAAGTTCTCACTAAGGAAACTCTTACGCAATCAATACCCAGATGGCATCTATAAGCCCATCCACCATCCATCATCTCTTAGCATGGCATCTATAAGCCCATCATCTTACCCATCAATCCCCAAATGGCATCTATAAGCCCATTCCCCATCATCATACTACTATGTGAGCGCAAATTTCTGGGCACTCTAGTGTTCAATCATCTTCCACCTTCGGATTACGAAAGGCCCGTCAGCCAATCTGCATCCTCAGGTCTAAGAAGATTGAACAGGGGCAACTGTTGTACCCCAAAATTTTCCCTCCCATATTCTTCAAGAATTGCAAAGAGCATGCTTCAAAATCTCCCCAAGGGTTGCACAGTTCAAGGGCCTCCTAACAGTCAAAAATTAGGGTTTTGGTTCTGGCAAAGTAACTGAAGTTTCCAAGGGTCCAATCAAGTCCCACATGCCTACAACCATGGTCAAGCATCCTCATACCAAGTTTCAAGACTTACAGCACAAAATTGCACAGTCAAAAACCCTAATTGCACTACAGTCAACTGTAGGGGCAAAATGGTCATTTGACAGTCAAAAGTCCAAATTTTTGGTCAACATCTCATTTTGAAGCCATAAACATCATTTGATCAATGCTTGATCATGATTCTCAAAGCTTGGCTCAAAAAATCTCAAGATGCAAAAGTTTCCATATTTGGACAGTTGAAAAAGTCAACTGTAACTTGACCAAGGCATAACTTCCACATGGTTTATCAGAAAAATTCCATCCAAAGCTCATTTTGAAGAGAAAGACATTTCCTACAACTCCTCTTCACACTTCAAGTCCAAGAAATGCTCTCACAAAAAGTTATCAATTTCAACATTATAGGTAATTTTCAAAAGTCAACAAAAAGGGACTTTAAGTCAAAGGACATAACTTGAGATTGGTAAATCAAAATTACATGGGACCAAAGACATTGGTTATAGGACTCAAAGACCTTTCCAAAATGTCCAAGAACATGAGCAAAGCTTAAAAATTGAGCAAGTTATGCCTTGTGGAAGTTGGGAAATTTTTGGATATTTTGAAAAGTCAACATTGCTTCAAATGTCTTAAAAATGCTAATGGGCCTCTTTTTATTCCAAAAATCATTATCCAAGGCATGTGCACGACCATTTGGCCCAAAGGGAAGTTTTTCATCATTTTTATTTATTTATTTGGATTTTTAATTATTAATAATTCATTTAATTAAAATAAATATGTGAAAAATACCAAAGCAAGTCAATCAAATCTTTTTATGCATGGGATAACTTCAGTATTTCGTGCATGATCAGATTTGGAAAAAAATCTTGGTAATTGGACATGATTTGGTAGCAAATATGCATGAAAAGATTGGAAAATTATGGCATGGAAAATCAAATATTTTCTCATCAATTCATTGATTCTTTGGACAAAAAGTTGAACCCTAATAACTCATACATATATACCAATGCCAACCCTAATGTTCATAAGCTCCCAGCTGCGCCATACATCCATAACCAAACTTGAGTTTTTTGACAAAAATTCCAAAACTGAAAACTAGGTTACAGTGCGATTCAAGGCCAAATATTTATTCCATTGTGTTCCTGAAGCTTCAAGGAAGGAGTTTGAATCAAAACCATAAGCTCTAACACCAAGAAACGTGAGAACAATCGCGTCCTGTACAGAACTTTTTTTCACATTCTTGCATCATGATTCATGCGTTTTTAGTAATTTTTAATACTTGTTTTGTGTTACTCTCATGATTCTGAAGCTAACTGTGTGCTTTAATTGAGTTTTCACGTGCTATATGAAGAATCACCATTAAAGGATGCTAGGGTTCTTCAAACTTGAAATTAGGCGTTTCTAAATACTGTAAAATTAGAGAACCTCAGTGCCATGTTTGGAATCAGGAAGCTTGGACGAATTGATTGCCATAGTCGCGCCTAATTTATGTGGCCATATGGCCTAATCGCTATTATTGAAAACTGGATGTTTTGGGGGGGTTTAAAACCCCCGCTAACTCCTTTTATATTTTCAGGAAAACGCAACAAGGAAGAAGATGATTATGTGGCAGGACATGATAGGGTGATTTGAAAATAACGCGCATTTTTATTGTTTCTAGGCCACTAACCAAGTTTTGTCTCTTATTAATTATTTGCCATTACATATACAAAGTGATACAGCAGCTCCACTGGTCAGGCGTGTGATTGGCAATCCTTGGGACCTGGGTTCGAATCCCAGGTCCCCCACATTCTTTCAATATTTTTTCCTAACGTGATTCCATGCAGCATCTTGTTTGAAGGCCTATCCTATAGCTTCATATGCAGCGTGCCACATGGCCTATTACCTCAATCCAAGGGCATTGGTTGGAAGAACATAATGGACCTGAGTCAGCGCACCTACACGCATCCTGAAAAAGTCAAAAGGGCTTGACATAATTGGGCCAGAATTGCTAAGGCTACACCTCCAATTTGGGGACAGACCCCCCAAGGTTTTGATTTTTATTTTCTTTCTTATTTTATTTATTTCAATTATTTCCCTTTTTTTAAAATTCCTTATTTTTTTTATAAACTATAAAAATAATACAAAAAAAAATCAGAAAAGACAAAATTAATAATATATTTTATTTTAATATTTTTTAAGTAAATATCATTAATTAATTTAGCTTTGTAAAATTAGGTTTAATTCAAACGTTTTTCTTAATAAATTAAAAATTTGTAGAATTAGGGTTTTAATCAATTTTTATCCTTTTTCTTTTCTTTTCACTAATAATTAATTATTTATTTTTATAAATCAAATTTGCCATTAATTAATTAATTTAATTTTAGGTTTAAATTTTAACATGTTTTTCTTAATAAATAAAAGTTGTAGAATTAGGGTTAATTAGTTAATTTCATTTAATTCTCACAAAAAAAATCATAAATACCAAAAAACCCTCAAAAATAATTTTCTTTTTATTTTAATTTAATTAATTTGTTAATTTAATTTAATTTCATTAAAAAGGGTCCAACACCCTCACTTCCAATTCTAATTCCAATTCGCGCATTTTATTTTATTTCTTATAATATTAATGTAACTCTCCCAAAGCCTTGTAAACTCGGACATTTTATTTCTCGCACTTCTTTATTTACTTTCTGTCAAATCGGGTCCTGGATTTTAATTTGGCGATGTGGACCCGCGCCTTTGTAATAGTTTAGGAATTTTATCTTTCCGCACTTTCTTTTAACTGCTAATAAAATGCATGCAAGAATGAATGACAAAATAAAAACAAACGCATAGATCACTTTGGCATGAACAAGACAAAATAACTGAACATGACACACAAATCACACACCACCCCTAGGGTACGCCTCACTGTTGCCTTGCCTCGAAAGGTGATCGTCGAGTAGAGGATGTCTTAGTAAGTCCTCATGATCCGGGAACCTGGCATGAGGGTAGCTTCTAAGGTATCTTCCTATTGCTCTGGTGATCACCATGTCCCGAACCTCGAATTGACCCGAACACCTCCAACGGTGGTGCTTCCTACCTCTCAATGGTGGGATAGCACTACCTTAAAGGACATTTACACAGACGAATTCCTTAGGGTAGGTAGACGACTCTAGATACTTGCTCTAATTTCAAAACAAATTAAAAAAAAAATACTTTTCACACCAACACCTTTTCAAAAAGCTTTCGAAAGCAATTTTTTCAAACACTCTTGAGGACTGATACAAGAGTCGAACTGGAATTTTCAAAGAAACCTTTTTTAAAAACCCACAGTTGAAAAGCAAACAAACCATTTTTGAAAACACAATGAGCAAGTATCTAAGAGCCCATGGATAACCATGGATAGAAAGGGTGCTAACACCTTCCCTTTCTATAATCTACCTCCCGAACCGAGAGCAATCTCTATAAGGAATTTTTCTGTGCTTTTGTCCTTTCCATTTGGAGAAAATAAAAGACGGTGGCGACTCTTGCTTCCGCGACATTTCGCGAACCAACGTTAAACAGTCAGTTCCAGATCCACCGATCACAGCGGTCATTAAGTATAGGTAGTTTTAGAGGTTGCCCTCTTATCTAAAAAATCATAGTCTCCTCGAAACGGTTGCCTCAGATATGATTGCCTCAAAACATATGATCTAAGACATTAGGGTTACCGCTAAGGCGTCCTAACATTGCTTTGGTGACCGCACGTCCCTCATTCGAATTGACCCTTAAACTCCGACGACGGTGCTACCTACTCATTCATAGTGGGATAGCATTGTCTAAAGGAAGATAGCATAGAACGATTCCTTTTTCGAGTAGGTAGATGGTTCTTAGATACTTTCTCTTTCATAAACAACAACTTTTCACACTTACACTTTTCGAACAAAGTTTTCAAAAACACTTAATACGCTCTTGAGGACAGAAGCAAGAGTTAAATCGAAGTTTTCAAAACAAAAACTTTTTCAAACCCACAAGCACAAAGAAAGCAATATTTTGAAAATAATATGAGCAAGTACCTAAGAGCCCGTGGATAACCACGGATAGAAAGGGTGCTAACCTCAGACCCGGCTTGATCAACTTAATTAACGACAAACGACTTACTGCTGTTTGTCATGGTCAGACGTATCAAAAACGAATGATCAAAGCTTTCAACAAGAAAGTCAAGAGACAAGTATATCAAGTCAGGGATCTTGTAGTCAAGCGGATCATCTTGCCGCAAAGTGAACCCAGGGGCAAGTGGACTCCTACCTACGAAGGACCATTTGTGATCAAAAACATCTTTTCTAGCGGGGCAATGATTCTGACCACCATGGACGGTGATAACCTGCCACACCTTGTGAACGCATGCATAGTCAAAAGATACTACGCATAAACGACCCGACAAGTTGAAAACCCGAAAGGGCGACTTGGGAAAAAATGGGCATCCTGATGAATCGAAAACCCGAAAGGGCGGTTCAGGCAAAAATTAGGGATAAAAAAAAATCTGTACACCCGGCAAATTGAAAACCCGAAAGGGCGACTTGGGCAAAAAAGGGTTTCCCGGTGGATCGAAAACCTGAAAGGGCGATCCAGGCAAAAGTTAGGGAATTAAAGCGTATGACTATGTCTCGTCGGATCACTTTAAGAACAATCTCTTCACGGACAAGCTCCAAGCTCCAAGCTTCTGACCAATCCAATCATCTGCGGACGAAGCGACAAATGGACAAGATACTCAGAGTTGCGAAGGCTATAGCAGAATGGGAACCCCATGGAATTGTTACACATAGCCATCTTTCTTTGTATAAAAATTTTCTCAACTTTATGACAACATTCTCTTACTGGGATGTCTGTCTCCTTTATACAAAATACTTACACAAAGTTAATACAAAGTTACTTCAAAGTACAAAAAAAATTGTTTGCCTTTTCTTTCTTTTTTACACTTGTGTTTTATTTGAAAACGTCCAATGATTTATTAAATGAGCATATGCATTTGAATATAATCACTGCTTACAAATAAAACAAAATGAGAAAGAATAATTACTGATAGGATGAAAGTGTAGGAAAGTGTATTTAAGCTATTCCAGGAGAAATTCCCTACAATACATTTATCCAGATCCTTGGCGGAACTAAAGCTTTGAAATGCATATCCCCAGCGGAGTTAAGTTTCAAGGATCCCCATCAGAGTTGAGTATTCAAGTTCCTAACCAACATCGGAGCAAAACTTTGAACTACAAACCCTCAGTAAGAATGAAACTTTCTTCCCCAAGCAGAGTCAAACCTTCAACCTGTGAACACCAGTGAAGACCATCCAGTTTCCTCCATCCTCCCGGAGAGTTTCTTTTAAACCAGATAATTCATCAGAAAGGTATTTTTAAACTTTTTTTCCAGTGAAGTCGCCAATCAAATCAGTGCGTCACTAAGACCCCCAGCGGAGAGGAAACTTTGAGCTACCAATCCCCAGCGGAAACCATTCAGTTTTCCCCTGATATCCTCAAACAGAATGGAGGTTCTCCTTCTTGCTTCCCTAGTAGATTGGCATACACCCAAGCTCTTGACATTCCCGATAGAATGAGGATTCTCATTCTCAAAGTGGCATACAACCTAAGCTCTTGAATTTCCTCCAAGCAGGAATAAGCTTTTCCCAGAGTCCTGAGCTTACTCTCCAACAGTATAACTATTCCCCACAAAGTTTTTACTCCCCAACAAAATCAAGATTCTCATCCTTGATTCTCCAGTAAAGTTTCCAGAGCCTTCTTTACTCTCAGTATAAATTTGTCAGAGTTTTTAATCCCCTGTAGATCGAAGATTCTCGTTCTTGACTCCTCAGCACCAATTCCCCTAGCAGAATGAAGATTCTCATTCTCAATTCCCCACGGAGCTTTCGGATATTCCCCAGCGGAGTTCTCCTCAAACAACAAAACAGGAATCCCCAGTAGATTGGCATACAACCCAAACTCCTAATTTCCCGAGCGGCATAGCTTCTCCCCACAGAGGTTGTCAAAAATTTGAAGACACACATACTCTTCAACAGTAGTCCAGGATTTTTTTTCCCCGACAGCGGTCAAAGATTTTATTATCTCCAGCTATCCAGGATTTACCTTCCCCAGCAAGACAACTCATCAGCTTACATGCGCATACATTGCATTCATATATCATAAACATTGATATAACACATATATTGCATCATACATTTCATGCAACATAACTTTGTGTTTCAGCTAATATTTTACCCTTTTCAGGATAAGATTAGCAAACTTCAACTCAAGAATTTTGAAAACAGTTTACGGATGCTTCCCAACATGGATGTCAATCTATCGCTTGTTCAGATTCAACTTTTGAAAACAGTTTACGGATGCACCAAACATGGATGCTAATCTATTGCTTATTAAACTTCAAGATTTCTGAAAATAGTTTACGGATGCTTCCCAACATGGATGTTAATCTATCGCTTGTTCAGATTCAATTTCTGAAAACAGTTTACGGATGCTTCCCAACATGGATGTTAATCTATCGCTTGTTCAGATTCAGCCCATTGAAAATAGTTTACGGATACTCCAAACACGGATGTTAATCTATTGCTTATTCAACTTCAAGGATTTCTAAAAACTGTTTACAGATGCTTCCCAACATGGATGTTAATCCATCGCTTGTTCAGATTCAGCCCATTGAAAACAGTTTACGGATACTCCAAACACGAATGTTAATCTATTGCTTATTCAACTTCAAAGATTTCTGAAAACAGTTTGTGGATGCTTCATAACATGGATGTCAATCTATCGCTTGTTCAGACTCAACTTCTGAAAATAGTTTACGGATACTTCCCAACATGGATGATAATCTATCGCTTGTTCAGATTCAACTTTTGAAAACAGTTTACCGATACTTCCCAACATGGATGTTAATCCATTGCTTGTTCAACTCCAGAGCCATGAAAACAGTTTACGGGTGCTTCTAAACATGGATGTCAATCTATCGCTTGTTCAGATTCAGCTCACTAAAAATAGTTTACGGAAGCTCCAAACACGGATGCTAATCTATTGCTTATTCAGACCCCCAGCTCAGAGACGTTCCAGACCTGGATATCTTTCTGATACTCATTCTTTCTCCTACAACATACAGTTCAATAAATATTCTTGGATGACATCTTTAAGCCCATCTCCGACAAGGTTCTGTCACATCTCCAAATGGAATCTTTAAGCCCATTCCCTCAACTATGCTTTGACGAGTGCAAATTTATGGGCACTCTAGTGTCCAATCATCTTTAACCTTCGAGTCGCGAACGGAAAAATTGCCAATCTAACTCTTCAGGTTCAAGAAGATTGAACAGGGGAAGCTGTTGTACCCCAAAATTTGCCCTCCCTTTTTCACAAGAAATCACAACCCTAGGGTTTTCTCTGATTTTTAAGATTGGCTCAAGAATCGATCAAACAGACTCTTCTTTAGCAGTAAATCCAGAATTAGGATTTTCTCTCGCATTTCTCAGAAGAAATTGAATCCTCAGAAATTCAGTTAACTGTTACATTGTTTTCACACTTTTTTCAAGTTTGCTGAAAGGTTAACTAGTTGTTTATCAAGGCCTGATTATCTGGGATAAGAGCTGAGAATCTTATTTGGAATATTAAGGCATCTGTTTGTTAATGGAACGAAATGTTTGCTTGTAAATGGAATGCTTGCTTGTTTATGGGAATACACAACACGTATGTTGATTGGAATGCTGTTGCAAAGTTACGAGACTGCAAAGTTTTAGATTATTTGAGATTTAAGTTATCTGGATTAGAATTGTTGGAATGCAATTTCAATTATTTTGATTTGAGAATCTTAAATAATTAAGTAAAGATGCAAGGAAGAATGGCAAGATATGTGACAATAAAAAAGTTCTTTTGGATTAAGACTTTTTATTCATTTCAAATGTTGTTACAAAATTATTTGAATATTGTAAGTTTTACAACTTATAGTATTTAAAATAATAAATGTTTACAATAAATGGAAAATAAATCTAAGTCTAAAGCCTAAACTCCATTGCCCCATGCTCAAGGTCTCTTGCTTCCTCTGCTTCCTCTATCGTCCAATTGGTGCTCACCTGAAAAAGACAAAGGAAAAGAAAATTAGTACAAGAATTTTCAAATGAAAAAGAACGAAAAAAAATCATCATTAAAAATTGTCGTATGGAATCAGAATGCTTATTTTTCATCACGTTTTATTTTTCTCTTTGAAAATCACAAGAAGATTGCTCTTCTTGGTTCACAAAGAGAAAATTAAAAATACAAATTGAAAAATGCAAGCATACAAAGCAAGCTGAGTTTCAAATGCAACAAACGCCAAAACTGTCAAAGCATAAGCCAAACTATACCATTGCAACTCAACCAAAACATGGCAGCAAACTAAATGCAAGCATACAAAATTACAAAGGCAAATAGGCGCAAACTGTCAAAGCATAGGTCAAACTGTACAAGCAGGACAAGCAAAGAACCTGCTGTAACAAACTGCAAGCAAGGTCCCAAACTGAGTTATAAAAAAAATTGCCCAAATTGAGTTATAAAACAAATTGGAAAGCAGCATGAAAACAGAAAAATGCAGCAGGCAAAAGTAAACAGCAGGAAAACCAATTCACAAGCCAAAAGCTTGTCATAGGTTTTTTCCATCATTTTCCAAACAGGGCAACTTTTTCAGAATATAATAAAAAAAGCAAAAATGCTTGTTTTCATGGAGAGAGAAAGAGAAAAAGATATCACCTTGGGTGAGGTTTGACAGTTTGGCAAAAAGAGGCCGTCACAATATAACAAAGGGATATAAAACTATAAAACTACATAACAGTGAGAGGAGGGAAAAAACACTTGGTGAAAAAACCACAAAACTCTTCAAATTGTAAACAAGCATAGCCAAAACCTGCATAACTTGCAAACCTGTTAACAAACTGTAAATTACCACAACAGTTTTCCAGACAAAACACCATAAACCTGCCCAAGTTACAAAACACCATAAACCTGCCCAAGTTACAAAACACCATAAACCAGCACAAGCTCAACAACAACCAAACTGTAACAAAACAAAAAAAAACAGCAAACCTGCACAAGCTCAATAACCATACAAACTGTAAACTGCTATCAAGCCAAGCCTGTTAACCAACTACAAGCAAATTCCCAAACAGTTTCAAACAAAAGCCAAGTCTGAAACTCAAAGATAACCAAACTGCACTAACAAAAACCAGTAGCCCAAAACTATTAACAGTTTCAAGACCACAAACCTGCAGCAAATCACACAACCTGTACAAAGCCAAAACCAAACTGCCAAGCCAAGTTAACATCAACGGCCAAGCCAAACTACAACAAACATTAAAAAACCTTGTAAACCAACTGCATGCTTGCCAACCTGCAGAACCAAGCTGCACTGCCAAACAAACTTCTAAAACCCTGTGAACCTCAACCAACAACCAAGTTTCAACAAGAAGCAAAACAAGCAAAGTTTCAGAATTAAATTCATCATCAACAACAAAATCAGTCTCAGAATGGTGTTCATCATCAACATTCAGAAAGAGGAAGAGAAAATCAGAAGAGCGACAACAACTAGTTTCAGAACATATTCATCATCAACATTCAGAAAAAGGAAGAGAGGTTCAGAAGCAAAACAACAATAACAGTTTCAAAAATACATCATCATTAACCTTCAACATTCCAAGAAAGAGGAAGAGAAAATCAGAAGAACATCAACAATGATCAGTTCCAGAGCATCATCATCAACCAAGAGGAAGAGAGTTGCAGAAGAAAACACAGTTTCAAAACATATTCATCATCAACATTCAAAAGGAACCAAAAAAAAGAGATACCAGAAGCAAAAGTGCGTCCATCACATCTTCCCTCCGCCTCTAGCCGCCAAGGAAGCGCCACCAGACTTTCCTTTCCTCTTCATAACGAAAACCCCCAAGGTACATTTCTTCACCTCAAAATAATCCATGCAATACAATAGGTTAGTCAAACTGTAAGAATCAAACAACGAAACCTTGAAATCAAGCATGCAAACATGAAACTTTAAAATCAAAACGAAACAAACCGTACCATTTAGAACCTAAGTCATGGACCACTGTAAGAAGATAGAGAGTGAAGGGGTGGCGTTTTGGTGGCTAGGGCATGGAGGGAGTATCAAATCAGAACCATAGAGCGAGAAAGACGAAGAAGAGAACGAGAGAGTGGCGCCGCTGAAAGGGGTTCACACTAACCCTAATTCTGAAACCCCAAAACAATTGTACAAACTTTCTGTTTGGGCATGTCCCAACAAAAGCGCCTAAGCCCACTTAATTCTGCCAGCGTGCCAACCCCCCATCTCTTTTCTGACCCCCTTATGCTTTCTTTCCTTTTTCATTTTGGGCCCAACTCCTAAATGCCATAAGCCCATTCTGCTGTTAACAAACAAATGCTCACCCTTTTTTTTATTATTTCACTTTAAATTAATTGGTTTTATATTAATAATAATAATACTAATAATTTGATTTTTCTTAATTTTTCTTAATTATTTTAAATAATTTTCTTTTTTATTATCACATAATGAAAATATAAAAAAAAAGGCTTTTAATTTGAGTTAATTAATTTTGTTTTTTTAAACTCTTTTATTGATTAATAAAAATACCAAAAATAATAGAAGTGTTGTTTAATTAATTTTTCTTTAAAACTTTTTTTCTTTTCATAATTAATAAGACACATACAAAAAATAATAATAATACTTAATCTTTATTTTTTTAGAATAGATTTTTATTTATACATGCATCTCATAATTTATTGATTTTCCTTATTTTATAATTTGTTATAATTTATATTGAATTGCGACAATTCGATTTAGTTGTAACACTTGATATTTGGACTTTATTATTCTTGTGAGATTCATCCCCATTTGTAAATAATTGTACCCCTATCCCCGGATACTTTTGTAATAGCTTAGAATTTTAATTATCGCACTTTATGCTTTCAAATATGCCATGACTAGAGATTAGGGTTTGTATGCGAAAATCTAAAATCAATCGCTAAATGACCTAATAAAAGATCCAAATGCATGAAAATGACAAACACAATGCACACTTGCACCTCTAGGGTAACCTCGCTTGTTGCTTCGGAAAATGCAATCATGTCCCTCGAATATGAGACACTCTAGCAAATGCCCCTTCGATAAACAAAGATCGTAGTCCCTCAATGACCCTCAATGTTACCTTCGATAAAACGATCTCGTCCCTAATAAAATTGCTAGAGCATATCACAAGTTGCTTTCAATGATTGTATATGATGACTCGCGCCTGTCCCGTTCAACATCCTAACACAAGGTTGTTCACCAAATGCAATGGTGAAATAACACTGTTAAAAGGGTTAAAAACATAGGAAAGATCTTTGAGTAAAATAGGGTAGACAACTCTTAGTTACTTGATAAAAAGCTTTCAAAACATCCTTGCTACTTTCAAACACACATCACAACACAATTCAAAACATTTCCAAAAACAAACTTTCAAAACATTGAAATATCTTTTCAAAAAGACAAAGACCTTTGTATATATTCAAACAAGAATCATTACAAAGGTTGTCTAGACAAGGCCTCTTTTTCAAAGAATTTTCAAAAACCACACACACAAAGCACCATTTCAAACAATCGAAAAGCAAAAGCAAGTGATCTAAACAAGTAACTAAGAGCCCATGGAAAACCATGGATGAAAAGGGTGCTTGCACCTTCCCTTTTCATAATCTACCCCCCGAACCCAAGAAAACATCTCAAAGGTCTTTCCTGTGCTTTTTGACCTTTCCTTAGGATAAAATAAAAAGTCGGCGGTGACTCTTGCTAAACCACACAATTGCGAACACAAACGCAAAACCTCAAGTCAGTTCTCCCACCGTATCACAATTGGATCAAGTGTTCTTCACAAATTTGCCTTGCCAAACAAGAATGAAACCCTAACTTCTTGCCTTTGATTCTCCTTGCTCAAGTATGATCTCAATGAATTCTTGGAAATTTTGGAAATCTTGTAACATCCTATACAACCTCTATGTTGGGAATGTTTGAAGATTCAGTTTGGAACTATGTGAAAAATTTCCATGAAGTTAGGTCAAAATCCTACTTAAACTAGAGCAAAATTTCACTAAGTTTTCAAGTTTCATGAACATGTCTTCTTAAAATCATAACTTGAAATCCATGCATTTATAGAAGAAGTTGTGTTCTACAATGTTTTAAATCTCATTGATATCAATAACTTTCATTTTGGAAGTTTCCTTTTAATCATCTTGCGTCATGGTGAAAATTTTGCTCAAAGTTATGAAAAAATATGAATTTTCCAACACTTAGAAAAATTTCTAAGTTTAGAAATTTTTACTTTTCAAAATGAAATCTTAAATTTTTGATTTCTTGATAAACAAGTTTCATATTTTTGACATGTCTTGATGAATTGTGATCTTTGATACTTGATTTTGACCAAAAAGTCAAATTTTGACTTTTCAATGTATAGTTGACTTTTCATCAGTTGACTGAAATTCATCTGTCAACCAATTGATCTTAAGAGATGTTTTGAGCCATGCCATTAGGTAAAAATGAAGCATTTGAATCCTTGAGATCATGTCTCAAACCAATAAGTCATTTGTTAGGTCAAAAATCAGAAATTGCATCTTCTTAGTCAAAACCCTAATTTTGACCATTTTGCCCTTTTGACGATCTGATCAAATTTCTTGAGGAATTGTGATACAAACTTGATAAAATGACATATATGAGTTCATAATGTTGATATGTATAAAAAATTATGAAGTTTGACTGTAAATTGACCATAATTGACTTTTTACCCAATACAACTGATTTTAGGTCAACTGATCAATTGACTGAGCAAAAATATGATCCAAGACTTGAAACTTGACATGAGCAATCTTGAGAGTCCAAAATGATCCATGAAAGTCATATGGGGCATTAAAAGTCCATTTGTCCTTGTGCAAACTCAAACCCTAATTTTCAGTTATTAGTACTTGAGGAGGTGTCTTGAGTTGATCAAACCTTGTGCAGTCTTAAAATAAAGGAGATCTTGTGAGAGATTACTTGAGAAATAAGAGGGAAAATTTTGGGGTACAACACTATCAATCCATGAATTTCAAATTTCTGGCCGAAGACATCATGTTGATAAACAATTGTGAAGAACTCGAACCGTATGACAGACCTGAACAAGGATCCCGATGGATCATGGTTTTTGACGGGGCTTCCAACGCACTCGGAAATGGCATAGGTGTGGTAATCATATCCCTTGAAGGATGCCATACTCCCTTCACTGCTAGATTGTGTTTCAACTGTACCAATAATATGGCGGAATATGAAGCGCGTATTATGGTTCTGAAAGCTGCCATAGATTTGGGAATCAAGTCCTTAAGTGTATTTGGAGATTCAGCCTTAGTCACCAGTCAGATCAAAGGAGAATGGGACACGAAGCATCCTAATCCCATCCCCTACAAAGAACATGTGTTGACATTAATCCCACATTTTGAGGAAATTACCTTTGAGCATTTTCCACGAGAGGAAAATCAATTAGCAGACGTGCTAGCCACTATGTCATCCATGTTCAAAATCAGGTGGGATAATGAGGCTTCCCAGATCACCATTGAGTGGATGGACGAACCATCTTACTGTCACGAGATTAATACTGAAGAAGTAGTGGCCAAGCCCTGGTTCCATGAAATTAAGAGATATCTCGAGACCCAAGAGTATCTGGAGGGAGCTTCAGTCAATGACAATAAATTCCTGAGAAGATTCACTGCTAAGTTCTTCCTCAGTGATGTGGTTCTCTGCAAGCGCAACCACAACTCTACTTTGCTTCGGTGCATAGACAAGAGTGAGGCAGACAAGATCATGGTTGATTTACACGAAGGCACCTTTGGCACCAATTCTAGTTGGCACACGATGGCTAAAAAGATCCTACGGGCGGGATACTATTGGTTAACTATGGAAGCAGATTGCCATCAACATTCACGAAACTGTCACAAGTGTCAGATCTATGCTGACAAGGTACATGTGCCTCTGGTTCCTCTAAACGTCCTAACTGCTCCTTGCCCATTTGCGATGTGGGGCATTGTCATGATTGGAGAAATCAAACCTACAGCTTCTAATGGACACCACTTCATCTTGGTTGCCCTTAATTACTTCACGAAGTGAGTTGAGGCAGCTTCCTTCCCTTCTGTCACCAAGAATTTTGTGGCCCGATTCATCAAACAGAATCTTATCTGTCGGTATGGTATTTCAGAGAGAATCATCACACATAATGGTACCAATCTCAATAATACTATGATTACCGCACCATGCGCGCAATTCAAGGTACAAAATCATAACTCTTCTCCTTATCGGCCGAAGATGAATGGTGCTGTGGAAGCCACTAATAAAAACATCAAGAAGATCATACAAAAAATAACAGTGACCTATAAGGATTGGCATGAGATGCTACCATTTGCTCTATATGGCTACCGTACCACGACGCATACATCAACATGGGAAACTCCTTTCTCCTTAGTATACGACATGGAAGCTGTCCTACTAATTGAAGTCCAAATACCTTATTTGAGAATCATAAAGGATGCGGGGTTGAATGAAGATGAATGGATTCAAACTCGACTTGACCAGCTGAACTTGATTGATTAGAAGAGGCTTATAGATGTCTTCCATGGCCAGAGTACCAAAAACGTATGATTAAAGCTTTTAACAAGAAGGTCAGACGTCAGGAATATCAAGTTGGTGACTTGGTAATCAAGAGTATCATATTGCCACAAGGTGATCCCAGGGGCAAATGGACTCCTACATACGAAGGACCATTTGTGATAAAAAAAACCTATTTTCTGGTGGGGCAATGATATTAACCACTATGGATGGTGACAACCTTCCGCACCCTGTAAACGCGGACATAGTTAAAAGATACTACGTGTGAACAAAGACCCACTAGGTCGACTGGCATAGGCAAAAATTAAGGCATCCCGGCGAACCAAAAGGGTTTGGGAAAAAAGTAGGGATAAAATACAAAAAAATTGTACACCCAGCAAGCTGAAAACCTGAAAAGGTGGCTTGGGCAAAAAAGGGTATCCTGATGGACTGAAAACCCGAAAGGGCGGTCCAGGAAAAAATTAGGGATTTAAGGTGTATGACTATGTCCCGTTGGATCACGTTACAACCAACCTTCAGCATCAATCGTCAAACTCGAATGGTCTTAATCAATCCATTCAGCTTCGGACAAAGCAGCAAGTGGATGAGACGCTCAGAGACATGAAGGCTATAGAAGAATGGGAACCCCATGGGATTATTTTAGACAGCTGTCTTTTCTTTGTATCAATTTTTCATTTTTTATGATGACATTCTCTTACTAGGATGTTCATCCCTTTGTACAAAAATACCTATTCAAGTTAAATACAAAGATATTCCTTTAAAAGTGCAAAACTATCTATTTTTCTTTTACTGTTCCTGTTTTTGTTTGCAAAAAACGTCCAGTGTTTATTTTTGAACATATGCATTTGAACGTAATTATTGTTTATAAATGAACGCATAAAAAAGGAAAGCTAAAGATAATTAGTAATGGCTTTAAGAAATAAGACAATATATATGGGACATTCCATAAAATCTTCGTAGATACAGAGCAAAAGAAAGAACATCCTGCTACAGGATCTTTGTCATATCTCCAACATGCAGCCTAATGGTATCTTTTGCCTTCATATCCCCGATGAAGCAAAGCTTCCAGTTAATATTCCAAGAATTTCCCAGTGAAAGTCACCCAGCTGCTCAAGAATTCCCCAGTATAATTTCACCAAGTTCACAAGCAATGCATGGTGCTTCACTTCCCCAACAGAGTTTACTTCTCTAGACGACAGAAACACGTCTATCAATACATGAAGACTTACACTCCTCATTTCCAGCAGTTGTCAGGGATTTGATTTCCCTAATCCAACAACACTGCAGCATAACAGCTTACATGCGCATACATCACATCCATACATCATAAACATTTATGACACAAATGAATATATCGCAATCTCATTGAACTATGCATTTTATACATCATGGAATTACATACAACTAACTCTTTACCTTTTTCAGGAAATATCAAACAACAGAAAATTATCATCAAATTTTCAACAAGACAAGGCAAATATCTATGAACAAATCAATTGTAGATCAATTCCCGAAACATGAAGGGGTGACTATCTACATGACAATTACTTCATTCGGACTTCTGCCGGTTCAGTTTAAATCTCTCAATGGTTTATCCTGATTCTTTCCTGTAGACATCTTCTCTGGTTCAGATAACTCGCTCCAAGATTTATTCTGATTCTTTTCCAGACCCCTGCTGGTTCCGTTTAAATATCTCAACGGTTTATCCTGATTCTTTCCCGCAGACATCTTCTCTGGTTCAGATAAGTCGCTCCAAGATTTATTCTGATTCTTTTCCAGACCCATGTTGGTTCAGTTTAAATCTCTCAATGGTTTATCCTGATTCTTCCCTGCAGACATCTTCTCTGGTTTATATAAGTCGTTCCAAGATTTATGTTGATTCTTTTCGAGACCCCTGCTGGTTCAATTTAAATCTCTCAATGGTTTATCTTGATTCTTTCCCGCAGACATCTTCTTTGGTTCAGATAAGTTGCTCCAAGACTTATTCTGATTCATTTCTAGACCCCTACTGGTTCAGTTTAAATCTCTCAACAGTTTATCCTGATTCATTCCCACAGACATCTTCTCTGGTTTAGATAAGTCGCTCCAAGATTTATTCTGAGTCTTTTCCATACCCATTTTGGTTTAGTTTAAATCTCTCAACGGTTTATCCTGATTCTTCCCCGCATACATGTTCTCTGGTTCAGATAAGTCATTCCAAGATTTATTCTGATTCTTTTCCAGACCCCTACTGGTTCAACTTAAATCTCTCAACAGTTTATCCTGATTCTTTCCCACAGACATTTTCTCTGGTTCAGATAAGTCGCTCCAAGATTTATTCTAATTCTTTTCCAGACCCCTGCTGGTTCAGTTTAAATCTCTCAATAATTTATCCTGATTTTATCCCGCAAACATCTTCTCTGGTTCAGATAAGTCGCTCCAAGATTTATTCTGATTCTTTTCCAAACCCCTGCTGGTTCAGTTTAAATCTCCCAACAATTTGTCCTGATTCTTTCCCACAGACATCTTCTCTGGTTCAGATAAGTCGCTCCAAGATTTATTCTAATTCTTTTCCAGACCCCTGCTGGTTCAGTTTAAATCTCTCAACAATTTATCCCGATTTTGTCCTGCAGACATCTTCCCTGGTTCAGATAAGTCACTCCAAGATTTATTCTGATTCTTTTTCAAACCCCTGCTGGTTCAGTTTAAATCTCCCAACGGTTTGTCCTGATTCTTTCCCGCAGACATCTTCTCTAGTTCAGATAAGTCGCTCCAAGATTTATTTTGATTCTTTTCCAAAGCCCTGCTAGTTCAGTTTAAATCTCTCAACGGTCTATCCTGATTCTTTCCTGTAGACATCTTCTCTGGTTCAAATAAGTCGATCCAAGATTTATTCTGATTCTTTTCCAGACCCCTGCTGGTTCAGTTTAAATCTCTCAACGGTTTATCCTGATTCTTTCCCTCAGACATCTTCTCTGGTTCAGATAAGTCGCTCCAAGATTTATTATGATTCTTTTCCAGACCCCTGCTGGTTCAATTTAAATCTCTCAACGGTTTATCCTGATTCTTCCCCGCAGACATCTTCTCTGGTTCAGATAAGCAATTCCAAGATTTATTCTGATTCTTTTCCATACCCCTGCTGGTTCAATTTAAATCTCTCAACGGTTTATCCTGATTCTTCCCCGTAGACATCTTCTCTGGTTCAGATAAGTCGTTCCAATATTTATTCTGATTCTTTTCCAGACCCCTGCTGGTTCAGTTTAAATCTCTCAATGGTTTATCCCGATTCTTCCCCGCAAACATCTTCTCTGGTTCAGATAAGTCGTTCCAAGATTTATTCTAATTCTTTTCTAGACGCCTGTTGGTTCAGTTTAAATCTCTCAATGGTTTATCCTGATTCTTCCCCGCAGACATCTTCTCTGGTTCAGATAAATCGCTCCAAGATTTATTCTGATTCTTTTCTAAACCCCTTCTGGTTCAATTTAAGTATCTCAATGGTTTATCCTGATTCTTTCTCCCATACATCTCCTCTAGTTCAGATAAGTCGCTCTAAGATTTATTCTTATTCTTTTCCAAACCCCTGCTGGTTCAGTTTAAATCTCGCAACGGTTTATCCTGATTTTGTCCCGCAGACATCTTCTCTGGTTTAAATAAATCGCTCCAAGATTTATTCTGATTTCTTTTCTAGACCTATGCTGGTTCCGTTTAAATCTCTCAACGGTTTATCCCGATTCTTCCCCAGTAAGAAACTTTCTCTGGTTCAGATAAATCACTCTAAGATTTATTCTGATTCTCTCCAGTTAAAGAATACCCAAGACCTCTTTTGGTTCAGTTTAAACCTCTCAACAGTTTATCCTGATTCTTTCCAAATAAACGCTTTCTCTGGTTCGGATAAATCGCTCCAAAGATTTATTCCGATTCTTCCCAGTTAAATATTATTCAAGATTTCTGCTAGATTCAGTTTTAAATCGACCTAAGGTTTATTCTGATTCTTTCCCCAGTTGAAGTCAAGCTTAGACTTAGTCTAATGTCTGTCAACAATCACCTTCAGATGGCATCTATAAACCCATCTCCGTCAACTCTCCATCATTTCTCCAAATGGCGTCTTTAAGCCCATTCCTTACACCCCAACCTCAAAATCATCAAAGTGCAAATTTCGAGGCACTCTAGTGTTCAATCATCTTCTACCTTCAAGTCACGAATGGCAGATTCGTCAATCTAACTCTTCATGTTTAAGAAGATTGAACAGGGGCAGCTGTTGTACCCCAAAATTTGCCCTCTCATTCCTCAAAGGATCATCCTGGACCCTCATGTTTGCTTCTATCAAGTTTCAAGTCTTGGAGTATAATTTTCCAAGAAAGTCATTCACAAGGGCAAAATGGTCAAAAGCATACTGAAAAGTCAAACTTTGACTTTTGGATAAAAAAAGTCAAGTTTCAACAATCATATTTCATC
The DNA here is from genome assembly GCA_948472305.1 of Vicia faba. NCBI lineage: Eukaryota > Viridiplantae > Streptophyta > Magnoliopsida > Fabales > Fabaceae > Vicia > Vicia faba. The sequence continues at coordinate 1,456,305,954 of OX451736.1, forward strand.
AAGACATGAAATTGGTTCCTCAAGAAATCAAAAGTCAGAAATTACTTTGAAAAATCAATTTCTTTAAACACTTTGAAATATTTCTAAGTGTTAAGGAAATATGACAATTTCAGAACTTCCGGGCCACATTTCATGCAAGCGCAATCGAATTTGCAAAGACGGTTCAAAACATGACTCTTCAATCAGAACATATGGAAACTGTGTTCTTTGGTTAGAACATGACTCTTCAGCATATGGAGGCTATGTTCTACGCTTCGATCAGAGAATCACCCTTCGAATCTCATTCTGGTCTTCTGCGGTCAGAACATCACCAAATCCGAAAACCTCGTTTGGGCAGCCTACTGCACTACTATAACACAGTCCTGCAATCAACTTCCATAACACCCTAAATTGTTGTTGATCTAGTCCACGCCTGCACTTTCTCAAACCCCATATTTGCACCAAATTGCATATAAAGGTTGTGTTTAAAAAGAAATGGAACAATATTACAAAAAGGTTTGTGCGATATGGGGGGAGAACTGGCTTGGTTTTTTTATGTTTTATCGCATATGTTGCGGTTAGCAAGAGTCGCCACCTACTTTTCTTTTATCCAAAAGGAAAGGTGAAAAATCATAGGAAAAACCTTTGAGATTGTTTCTTGAGTTCGGGGGGTAGATTATGAAAAGGGAAGGTATTAGCACCCTTTTTATCCATGGTTTTCCATGGGCTCTAAGGTACTTGCTAGATCACTTGCTTTTGTTTGAAAATGTGCTTTGTGTGGTTTTTGAAAGTATTTTGAAAAGGCGCCATCGTTTAGGCAAACTTTGTAATAATTCTTGTTCGTAAGAATGTATACAAAGTGTTGATCTTTTGAAAATGTTTCAGGTTTGAAATATGTTTTGAAAGTGTTGGTGTTTGTTTTGAAAATAGCAAGGATGTTTTGTTTTGAAATTGAGCAAGTAACTAGGAACATTATACCTACTCAAAAGTCTTTCATTTTCATTTCCTCTTTTCTTTGACATTGTTATCTTACCATTGATTTGGTAAGTAACCCTATCTTTGAATGTAAACGGAACATGCGTGAGTTATTGTATAACCATGATTAGAAATGTTGCAAGGTATCTTAGCATCTTTCTTTAGGGACTAAGATCATTTTGAAAAGGTAACATAGATAGCGTCATCGAGGGACTATGATCTTGTATATTTGCTAAGATACCTCACATGCATAATATGGCCATTTTTATAAGGCAACCAAGTGGGTTTTACCCTAGGGGTGCTTGTGTGCAAGTGTATTGATTTTCATGCTTTGTTTAGTCCTTGATTAGGGTTTGCTACTTATTGATTTTATCTTCTCATACAAACCCTAATTACTAGCATTTATATAAAGCGATAAATTACGAAAAGTAAAATTACTACGCTATTACATCATTAGGGGAGGGGGGGGGGTACAAATTTACAAATGGGGATTGCAAGAAAATTAAACCTAATTATCTATTACAACCATATTGAATATTGTACAAAATTGAAAATAAAATGCAAGAATATGAATGGAAAAAGAAATGATTTTTGTTGTTTTTTATGAAAAGGGTTTTTGTCTTGACTTAATTAAATAAAATGATTAATTAAAATTAAATAAAATTAACTTAAACTAATTAAGAAAAGAAATTAATTTGAAAATAATTTTTAGGGTTTTTTATGAAGAAGGTTTTAAATTAATGAAAATAAAATGAAGATTAATTAATTAAAATAACCTAAATTCTAAATTAATTTTATCTAAGAAAATAAAATAATATATTAATTTAACCTAAGTCTAAAAATTATATACTTAAGAAAAATAAATGAAATTTATTTATTTTAAGAAAATGTTTTTTTTTATCTTTTTGTTTTATAGAGAAAATAAATATATACAAGTATGACTAATAAATAAAAAAAAATTGGATTTTTTTATGATTTATGAAAATAATAATAGTAATAATAATAATAATAATAACATCAATAGTAATAATAATAATAATAATAATAATAATAATAATAATAATAATGAAGAAAAATAAAATAAAAATAAAAAATATAAAGAAAAGTCAGGGGGGTGGATTAGTAAGGCAAGAGGTATTATGAGAAAAAAATGATTAGGCCCATATGAAAGTCCAAGTGCTGCAAAAAAAACACAAAAAGTCAGAAAATAGTGAAAAAATAGCAAAAGGTCACGCTGGGGCTTGAACCCAGGACCTAAGGGTGACATGCGCGCGCTTTAACCACTGGGGTGGTGATACATCTGTTAACTTATGTGAAAGGATAAATACATAACACAAAACGCGCCCTAATTACACTTCATCTTCAACCTCCAGCCAAAGGACCTGTATCTTCTTTATCTCTTAACAAAAATGAAAAGTTCAAACATGAAAGTTGTGGCATTTCTTTCCACGAATCCAACCATGTAAATAACTTAAGCTAACAATCAAAGATGAATGAGAATTTTTTTGGCCCTAATTCAAAACCTAAAAATTTTAGAAAACTTCAACTCTAAAATTCTCTAAGCTCAAGCCATATATATGCAAACTATGGATATGTACAACTTCGTGGCAATGGTATCTACATTTTATCTTCACAAATTAAACTCAAATGATACTTATATGAAGAGATAGAAGTTTGAAAACTTACCTCTTGCAACTGGAGTCGTGTATGGAGTTTAAGCAACCTTTGTGATGGCCTGATGATTTCTGTAGCTTTCCTGGACCTTCTTGAGAGTGTTCCAACTCATACTTTGCTTTGAGGATGGCTGAAACTCCCAACTCAAGTCAAGTTGCAAGCTTCAAATTTGGAAATGGTGGATAGTGATGGAGGAGTTACAGTCTTCAAACAGGGGCTTGGATCACTTTTATATGATGTAAGTAAGGTGTCTGGATGGTTAAGAATCAAAACACACGAGTGGAAATGGAGATGGAGAGTTTTGGCTCAAAACTGTCAAGTGGGACAGTTCTATGCAGAAAAGGTCTTTTGAAGAGTTCTCGGGGGCTTGAAATCGTGTGTTATGTTGCAATATACTTGTGCATAAGTAAGGAAAAGGTCATAGTACTTGAGGAGGTCAGAAGCACAAGATGTAGAGTTATAGCTATGTTACTTGATTTTGAAGAAAAGTGAAAACATGGTTTCAAGGCATAGTACAAGCATGACCTGAGTTTATGGGAGGCTCTAGACATGTCGCTTTTGCCTTTAACATTTCTTGTGATCAGAAGGAATAAGTGCAAAGCTCTATGCATTGACTTTGTGATTAAAGCTTCTTTACAAGAATGGAATGGTTACTTTCTTCCAAAAATGGAAATGCAACTTGGATAATGATTCAAATGCTTGGAAAATGGTTCCATATGTTGTGTAAACATTTTATTATGGAGTTACAAACAAGTTTGACGCCTGTAAAGTGAAGATTATGCAGCATAGGCTTGGATTTGAATTCTTGTTCATCACAAAATGGCTTGTAAATTAAGTTTGAAAACCCTAACTTCATCTCTTCGATTCAACTTGCTCACAAATGATCTCAAGGAGTTCTTTGACATTTTGGAAAGTTTGTAATGTTCTCTACAATCCCTCTTTAAATCACTTTTGAAAATTCCCTTTGGAACTATATGAAAAAGTTCCATGAAGTTAGGTCAAAATCCTGACTAAAACTAGGGCAAAATTTCACTAAGTGTTCAATTTCAAGACCATGACTTTATGAATTAATAACTTGAGATCCAAGCATTTTTAGAAGATGTTTTGTAAAGAAATGTTGTATATATCATGGAGATTTACAACTTTCATGTTGAAAGTTTCTTTTGAATCCTCTTGCATCATGGTGAAAAATTTACTCAAAGTTGTGGAAAAACATGAAGTTTTAAACACTTAGAAAAATTTCTAAGTTAGAAAACTTTGACTTTTCAAAATGAAATCTTGACTTTTTGATTTATTGATGAATAAGTTTCATGTTTTGACATGTTTTGATGAATTGTGATCTTTGATATTGGATTTTGACCAAAAAGTCAAAGTTTGACTTTTCAGTGTACAATTGACTTTTGATCAGTTGACTGAGAATTCACTATCAATCCAATTGATCTTGAGAAATGTTTTAGGTCATGCCATTAGGTCAAAAATATTCAATTGAACTATTGAAACCATGCTTCAAACCAATTAACCATTTTCTAGGTCAAAAATCAGAAATTGCCCTTTCTTAGTCAAAACCCTAATTTTGACCATTTTGCCCTTTTCATGATTTGATCAAATTTCTTGAGGAATTATGGTCCAAACTTGATCAAATGATGCATATGAGTTTACAATATTGACGTGGATAAAAAATTATGAAGTTTGACTGTAAATTGGCCATAGTTGACTTTTTCCCCAATACAACTGATTTTTAGGTCAACTGCTCAATTGACTGAGCAAAAGTGTGATCCAAGGCTTGAAACTTGACATGAGTAATCTTGGGGGTCCATAATGATCCATGAAAGTCATATGAAGCATTGAAAGCTCACTTATCCTTGTGCAATCCCAAACCCTAATTTTGGTCATTAGTGCTTAAGGAGGTGTCTTGAGCTGATCAACCTTAGTGCAGTCTTGAACCAAGAGAGATCTTTGTGAGAAAATATTTGATAAATGAGAGAGCAAATTTTGGGGTACAACATCTGCCCCTGTTCAATATTCTTAAACCTGAAGAGTTAGATTGGCGGATCCGTCATTCGTGCCTTGAAGGTGAAAGATGATTGAACACTAGAGTGCCCAGAAATTTGCACTCAGAGATGGATGGTGAATGGGCTTATAGATGACATTTGGAGGAATGTTGGTAAAATTGGAAGAAGTATCAACATAAATCTCTTGTTGATTTATACTAAAACTTGATGTTTTACTTGTGAGAGAAAGAGTTAGTAAAATGCAGATGCTTGCATGATGTTCACCAGATGTGGTATTATGTTAAATGCATATTGTATGTACATGCTATGATGTATGAACGTGAGATGTATGTTTTGTCCGGGAAAATAAATCCCTGACTGCTGCTGAGGAAATTATGGAGGGTTGAATCCCTGATTGCCGTTGGGGATGAAGAATATGCATATCTTCAAACTTTGTTGAAAGGATGCTTTTACTGGAGAATATCTCTTGAATGTCAGCTGTTATCTGGTCGGATCCAAGCTTCATAATTTGCTGAGGATGAAGTAGTCAACTGCTATCTGGTCGGATCCAGGCTTCACGGTAACTTACTGGGGGAAGAGAAGAATTAACTATTATCTGGTCGAATTCCAGGCTTTGTAGAAATTTTTCTTGAAATTGAATAATTATCTGGTCGGATCCAGGCTTCACAATAACTTGCTATGGATACGGAAGTTAATTGTTATCTAGTCGGATCCAGGCTTCGCAGTAACTTGAAGTGGTAACTACTATCTGGTCGGGTCCAGGTTTCATGGTTTTTAGAAAGTTGTATTATTATTTGGTCGATTCCAGACTTCATAGTGTCTCTCTGGGGATCATAGTTAGTTGTTATCTGGTTGGGCTCCAGGTTACACAATAAACTGTTTGAAAAACTGTTATCTGGTGGGGTCCAGACTTTGCAGATTTCTGAGGATGATGAGGTTAATTTCTATCTGGTCGGGCCCAGGTTTCACCATAAACTGTTTGGGGATTTAGTTGTTATCTGGTCAATTTTCAGGTTTCACAATGAATCTCTGAGGGTAATTGCTATCTGGTCGGATCCAGACTTCACAACAACTTGCTTGAAAAGATGAAATTGAAAACTGATATCTGGTCGGATCCAGGTTTTACAGTAATTTGTTGAGGCAGAGGCAAACTCCATTGGGGAAAAGAAGTTAAACCTTGGCCGAGTTAAGTCCAGGTTCTTCTATATCTTTGAAGAGTTAGACTATTATCTGGTCAGGTCCAAGTTTCACAGTATCTTGAAATTGAGATCAATTGTTACCTGGTCGAGTCCAGGTTTCAAATACTCAAATTGTTATCTGGTCGGGTCCAAGTTTCAGTAATTCACTAGGGATATTGGCAAACTCTACTAGAGAAAAGGAGTTTTGCTAATGATTTTGCAGGAATTAAACTGCTACCTGGTCGGGCCCAGGCTTCGGCAATTTAAGAAGTCAAACTATTATTTGGTCGGGTCCAGGCTTCAGTAATAACTTGAAAATTGTGCTAATATATGGTCAGATCCAGGCTTCATATTATCTTTTTGGAAATAGTAAAGGCTTTGCTGACGGCTTTACTGGGGATCATGGGGTTGTGGCCCTATGATTTGCAATAATCTGAAAGGAAAATTCAAACTGGAGAGTGTGGACTCAATCGGGTATGACATACTCAGCTTGGGGAGGATACACTCAACTGGGGAGGATAGACTCTGTTTGGGGATAATAGCCTTGGCTGAGGAAGATATACTCAGCTGGGGAATTTTGTGGTGTCTTGATTGTTATATGTTGGGGAAATTTGAACTCGGCTTGGGAGTTATGCTATCTCGTCGTTTTTTGGAGAAGATAGACTATGCCGGGGGAATATAAACTCAATTAGAGAGGATGCACTCGGCTGGGGAATTTTGTGCTTCCTTGATGATTGTTAGGGAAAAAACCTGTTGGGGAAATAAACCCTGTTGAGGAGGTGAAATTCTTTTAGGAAGAGATCCACGAGGCTTCCACTTGTAAAAATTGACTTAGATGGAGAGAGAGAGAGATGCCAAGAGATTGAGACTCTGGTCGGGGATTATCATATGCAAAGATACTTTATGGGAAACTCTGTTGGGGAAAGGTTTATTGTAGGCGTCCTTGTGGGGATAATGATAATGAGATGACTCTGTGGGGATATTTCATATACATTAAAGAGATGCTTGCTTCTGCTTAGCAGGACACACGTGCAAAATAGTTTTAATTATGTTCATATGCATATGTTCATTAAATTTTAGTCATTGGAAAAATTTGCATTCAAAACAAAGACATAAATTTTTGCACTTCAAAGTATATCTGTATTGATATTTTGCACATGAATAGGCATTTTTGTACAGAGAGACGGAGATCCTAGTGAGAGGAAATCGTCGAAAGGAAAACAAAATTGAGAATGAAAACAAATATCCATGTGAAATGGTCTCATTGCCTTCCAACTCTACTATTGCCCCAATGTCTTCGAATGTCCGTTGCTATTGATAGAAGTTGATTGGATTGATCTTGGACCGTTTGATATTGGACGTTGGTGATAAAATTGACTGTGTTGATTCCACGGTACATAGTCATACGCTTTTAATCCTTAAATTTTTCCTGGACCGCCCTTTCGGGTTTTCAGCCCACCAGGATACCCTTTTTTTTCCCAAGTCGCTCTTTCGGGTTTTCAACTTGTCGTGTGTACAATCTTTTGCATATATCCCTAATTTTTTCCCAAACCTTTTGGTTTGCCGGGATGCCCTTATTTTGCCTAGGTATGTCAACCTAACGGGTCTCTTATGCGTAGTATTTTTTAAATATGACCGCATTTATAGGATGTGGGAAATCTTCACCATCCATGGTAGTCAACATCATGGCACGGCCAGAGAAAGCTCTCTTGACAACAAATGGCCCTTCATAGGTAGGAGTCCATTTGCCTCTGGGGTCGCCTTGTGGTAGAATGATGCATTTTATCACCAAGTCACCAACTTGATATACTCGAGGCTTGGTCTTTTTGTTGAAAGCCTTGATCATCTGTTTTTGGTACGTCTGACCATGGCAAACGACAGCTAACCATTTTTCGTCAATCAAGTTCAGCTGATCCAATCTCGTTCGAATCCATTCGTCTTCGCCTAGGCCTGCCTCATTCATAATTCTCAGCGAGGGAATCTGAACTTCTACTGGAAAAACAACTTTCATGCCATAGACTAGAGAAAAGGGAGTTGCCCCAGTTGATGTTCTAGCTGAAGTACGGTAGCCATGTAGAGAAAACGGAAACATCTCATGTCAATCCTTATAGGTTAATACTATTTTCTACATAATCTTCTTGATATTTTTGTTGGCCGCTTCGACTGCGCCATTCATTTTCGGTCTATACGGAGAAGAATTGTGATGCTTGATCTTAAATTGGGTGAAAATCTCAGTGATCATAGCATTGTTGAGGTTAGTCCCATTATCAGTGATGATCCTTTTGGGGATACCATAACGGCAGATGAGGTTGTGTCTGATGAATATGGCTACCACATTCTTGGTGACTGAGGCAAATGAGGCAGCTTCGACCCATTTGGTAAAATAGTCGATAACAACAAGAATAAAGCGATGTCCGTTGGAAGTAGTGGGCTTGATCTCTCCAATCATGTCAATGCCCCGCATTGCAAATGGCCACGGAGCGGTCATGACATTCAGAGGGATAGGAAGCACATGGACCTTGTCAGCGTAGATTTGGCATTTGTGACAAGTTCTTGAATGTTGATGGCAATTAGTCTCCATCGTTGACCAATAGTAACCGGCTCTTAATATTTTCTTATCCATCGTATATCCACTTGAGTTAGTACCGAAGAGACCATCGTGCATGTCTTCCATGATCTCCTTCGCCTCCTTTTTGTCCACACATCGGAGTAGAGTTGAATCATGGTTGCGCTTGTACAATATCCCGTTACTTAGGAAGAATTTGGCTGCAAATCTTCGCAAGAACTTTCTGTCATTGATAGATGCCCCCTCTGGATACTCTTGTGCTTCAAGGTATCTTATCACCTCATGGTACCATGGCTTTTCTGCATCAGTGTCAAGCTCATAGAAATGTGCAGGTTCATAGAATCTTTCAATTGTTATCATAGGGGCTTCCTTGTCCCATATGACCTTGAACATTGAAGACATGGTTGCCAAAGCGTCAGCCAACTGGTTTTCTTCCCTAGGGAAGTGCTCAAAAGTGATCTCTTCTAGGTAAGGAATTAGGGATAGCACAAGTTCCTTGTAAGGGATAAGATTAGGGTGTTTAGTGTACCAATCTCCTTTTACTTGGCTGATCACTAGGGCAGAATCCACGAACACATCCGAATGCTTGATCCTTAAGTCAATAGTAGCTTTCAGACCTAAGATGCATGCTTCATACTCGACAATATTGTTTGTGCAATCTAAGCATAGTCTGAAAGTGAAAGGAGTGTGGCAACCTTCAGGAGAGATGATCACAACACCAATTCTGTTACCTAAGGCGTTGGAAGCCCCATCGAATACCATAGTCCATCGGGATCCTTGTTCAGGTCCATAATATGGTCCAGGTTTCGCACAGTCGGTTACCAGCATGATGTTCTCATCAGGGAAGTCAAAGTTCATTGACTTATAATCATCCATATCTTGATGGGCCAAATTATCTGCTAGTACACTTCCTTTGATGGCCTTTTGAGTTGTGTATTGAATGTCGTACTCAGTCAAGATCATTTGCCATCTCGCTATCCGTCCGGAAAGGGCAGGTTTCTCGAAGACGTACTTGATTGAGTCCATCTTAGAAATCAATAGAGTGATATGAGTCAACATATACTGTCTTAGCCGGTGAGCAGCCCATGCCAGAGCGTAACAAGTTTTCTCGAGTAGTGAATATCTGGTTTCACAGTCGGTAAACTTTTTTCTCAGGTAATAAATAGCATGCTCTTTTTGGCCAGACTCGTCATGTTGGCCCAAAACACATCCCATCGAATTCTCTATTACCTTTAAGTACATGATCAAGGGTATTCCTTCAACTGGAGGCATGAGAATAAGAGGCTTTTGTAGATATTCTTTGATTTTGTTGAAGGCAGGTTGGCATTCATTGTTCCAACTAACTACCTGATCTTTCTTCAAGAGTTTGAAGATCGGCTCACAAGTAGCAGTCAAGTGAGATATGAAGCGGGCAATGTAATTGAGATGACCCAAGAATCCTCTGACTTCTTTTTCAGAATGAGGGACTGGCATTTCTTGGATGGCCTTTACTTTGGCAGGATCAACTTTAATTCCTTTATTGCTGACAATAAAACCTAGAAGCTTTCTCGATCATACTCCAAACGTGCACTTGTTAGGGTTTAAACTCAGCTTGTACTTTTTTAGCCTCTCGAATAATTTGTACAGATGATCGAGATGTTCTTCTTCGGTTTGTGATATGGTAATCATATCATCCACATATACCTCTATCTCATGATGAATCATGTCATGAAATAAATCCACCATAGCCCTTTGATATGTTTCCCCTGCATTCTTTAGTCCGAACGACATGACCTTGTAGCAGAAGGTTCCCCATTGCGTAACGAAAGTAGTCTTCTCCATGTCTTCGAGAGCCATCCTTATTTGATTATAGCCTGAGAAGCCGTCCATGAAAGATACGACTTTATGTTGAGCAGTATTATCAACTAAGACATCAATGTATGGTAGAGGGAAGTCATCTTTGGGGCTTGCCCTATTCAGATCCCAATAGTCTACGCACATGCGAACTTTTCCGTCCTTTTTCGGAACCGGTACCACATTGGCAACCCATTGAGGATGGTATGTCACAGCTAGGAACCCCGCATCAAATTGTTTCATCACCTCATATTTGATCTTTTCAGACATATCAGGCCTCATGCGACGAACTTTTTGCTTAACAGGAGGGCAGACTTCTCTTGTCGGCAGACGATGAACTACGATGTCGGTATCCAACCCAGGCATATCTTCATAAGACGAAGAAAATACTTGCACATAATCATGCAACATCTGAACCAACCTGCTCTTGACACCACTTTCCAATTTAGCGTCGATCTTGATTTCCTTCTTATCTGACTCAGTACCCAAGTTGATAACTTCAACTGACTCTTTGTACGGTTGAATAACGTTTTCCTCTTGTAATAGAAGTCTGGCTAATTCTCCTGGTATGTCACAATCTTCCTCACCTTCCTCTTCGTCTTGGATGATAGGAAATTCAAAGTCATAGTTGGCAATAGTAGAGTCATTGGCAATAGGATCCAGAGTGGATGTGGACCTGCAAGAGTGTGTGTGTGTGCATGTAAGATACATGGCTATTTTTTTTGAAAAATGTATTTGCAAGAAAGAAAAGACAATGAACAGAAATATTTGTATGCAAAAGAGTCCAATGTACTAAATGATCATATGATTAGATGAACATAAATAAAATCCTTGACAAATGTACCAAAGTGCCCCGGGTCAGGCAAATGGCTGAAAAGTCATTGTTAAAATATTACAGACAACATGTTCTTGAATTGAAAGAAAAGAAATAACAAGTAGATTACTCCTCAATGAAGGAGATGGGCACAAAGTCCTTTGTATGCCAATTCTTCAGCTCCGTTGTAGTTGGATACACCCACTCTTCAAAGGCAGCCCCTTCTAGAGATTTTCCCAGGGTGTTGACTTCATGGCTTCCAATACGGAGAGGTGGCTTTCCAGCACGAGCACGCCTCACTTCCTTCTGATCTTTGACGATGAATCCTAAACCAAACTTGTCCGCTTTAAATTGGATATCGAGGAGTTTCCCCCAAGTATCGCAGTTTCCTTCTTCAATTGCCGCGCGGGCATCCTTGACTGAAACCATCTTTGGCGTGGCTTTAACAGCTTTAGACTCATCAGAAGAACATTTGGTAGAAGCAATCATCGGTGGCATGACTTCAAAGGCTTGACATGGGGTTTCAATGAATTCTCCATCCATCTGTACGTACTTGAAAGAGTTAAGGTGGCTTACCATAAACTCCTCTTCTCCACAGACGGTGACTATTCTTCCCTTGACTGGATATTTGAGTTTCTGGTGGAGGGTTGAGGTTACTCCCCCAGCTTATGGATCCACGGGCGACCTAACAGACAAGAAAGGCAGGACGAATATCCATAATATAGAAGGTGGAGTTGAATATTTGGGAGCCCACTTTTATTGGAAGATCTACTTCCCCATGAACAGTCCTATTTGATCCATCAAACTCCCTTACAATGATATCGCTTGGCTTCAAGACTAAATACTCACAGTCAAGACGGTCTAACGCCCCCTTGGGTAATACATTCAGAGAAGAACCAGTGTCGACTAGCACATGTGCTAAGGTAGTCCCTTTGCACTCGACAGAAACATGTAAAGCTTTATTGTGATTCTTCCCAAGAGGCGTTAAGTCAGCATCTGAAAATCCCAAACCATTATCTGCTGTCATGATAGCCATGCAATTCTCAAATTGGTCTGTTGTTGTCTCATGGGAGACATGAGCCTTTTTTAGGAACTTGATTAATGTTTGAGCATGGGCATCAGAGTAAAGCAACAATGACAACATTGAAATCTTAGAAGGGGTTTGCCCCAACTGTTCTACAATCTTGAAGTCGCTTCTTTTTATGATCTTCAAAATCTCGTCCATCTCGTGAGTGGAGGGTTCTCCATCAGCTACGCCCTTGGAGGGTACTTCAATCACATCAGGCTCAACAACCTTCTCCTTCCCTCTTGTATTAGTACTTGGCTTGGCAACAGTAATGTGGATGGGCGTCCTTGTAACAACTGGTGGTGAGATATTGGGTGAAAATATTCTCCCAGTTCTAGTTACTTTGCTTGAACCAGCTATGTTGCCAACATTGTCATCTTTTCCTTCTTCGATCCAGGCATCTTGTTTAATCCCATGATAGAACACCTCAACACCGTAATTCCATGGTACTGTTTTGTTTGAAGAGTAAGAAATTGGTCCGGGATTGGTAATTATTAAGGGAGCAATAGTGGGTTAATTTGAAATCCTAATAGGACCTTTGGAGGTGATCCTAAGAGGCTTGTTTGAGATGGTAATAATGGAGAGGTCTTCACATTTGTTAGTCAAACTTTTGGCAAGTGGGGTCTTCTCGAATAGAATTTTATGGCTATCCATCAGGCGTTGTATGCCTTTCTTCAGCCCTTCACATCTATTGAGTTGTTTTGTACAGCACACACATTCCTTTACGCAGCCAGGGAAAATCCCGGCTTTCAACAAATTGTTTTTTATTATATTCAGCGGAGTAGTCAATTCTTCAATAGAGGCGATAAAAATTGCATCTTCGACAACATTAACACCTTTTTCATGCTTCGGAATTGGAGCAGTGATTACATTCGGCGTTGGAGGAGGATCAAATTCAATAGTTTTGTTATCAATCAAATCCTGGATTTTGTTCTTCAAGGCCCAGCACTGGTCAGTCTCGTGCCCGAGGCTGCTTGAATGGTAAGCACACTTAGCGTTCGGATTATACTTTGGTGATGAGGTGTCAGGATTGGCGGGAGGATCGCGCAATTTCACTAAGTTAGCCTTGAGCAAATGTTGAAGGGCTTGAGACAGTGACATTCCTAACCTCGTAAATTGTCTTCTTGGAGTTTCAAAACATTGATGATTTGCAGATGGTCTTAGAGTAGGAGTTGGATTGGAGATTCGGACAGCATTGACAGACAGGTGATCGTTCTTCTTGGTATGGGCCCTTGCCCCGTACACATCATTGACTTCCTTCTTTGAAGCAAAAGGTTTCTTGATAGGATTGGGAGTGGAGGTAGATGCCACAAAGATCTTCCCACTTTTGATGCCACTTTCAACTCTTTCGCAAGTTAAGATCAATTCGGTGAAACCAGAAGAAGAGCCGCCAACCAACAGATTAAAGAAAGGACCAGATAAAGTGCTCATGAACATGTCGATGTGCTCCATATCAGTCAAGGGAGCTTGGAACCTACTAGCAAGGTCTTTCCACTTTTGCGCATATTCCTTAAATCCTTCATTCTTCACCATGGTCATATCTTGCAACTGAACCCTCGTTGGCGCCAAGTCGGTGTTGTACTGATATTGATGGTAGAAGGCAGTAGCTAAATCCTCCCAAGTATTGATACAAGAAGCATCTAACTGATAAAACCATTTGAGTTGCGTTCCAGCCAAGCTCTCTTGGAAAAAGTGAACCCATAGCTTCTTATCGGCAGTGTGCGGCTGTATCTTGCGCACATAATATTTCAAATGGAGTTTTGGATAAGAAACCCCATCGTAATTTGCAAAGATTGGTATTTTGAATTTGTGGGGAATGACTACCCCAAATATCAAACCCAAATCATCAAAATCTAAACCGGGGATGGCTTGGATTTCAACAGCTTTCAATCTGTCTTCTAACTTCTTATATTTGATATCAGCGTGTGGATACTGCTCGTTGAAATAATCGTCATCGGATACTTGATCGTTGATACAGTCATCCTGAGTACTCTTGACCTCACCAATCTGATTCTCTTCCTCTTCAGATGAATCTCCTCCTACTGGGATTTTACGGACTGTCTCCTTGAACCTTCTACCCATGTTGAGTAAAGCTTTCTTCTTTGGCTTCTTCTTAACAGCCAGCAAAGCCATCATATCTTGCTTCCCCTTGGCTAGGGCTAGTAGATTCTCCTGGAACTGAGAACTCTGGGTTTGGAGATCCTTCACAGTTTTCTCTAGATCCATCTTGCTGAAATAAACATCAGAAAAATAAGGAAACCTGTTATGTGAAAACTTGTCATGTTATGATGCATGCATATGCATATGTAAATGATTTCAAGGATTAATAAGATTTAAATTTGTATAGACAAAAGAATGAACAAACGTTAATTTTTATTAAGCAAAATAAGAAAGATTACATCACGCCTCCTGGGCTTACAAAAATAACTTTCTAAGATAGAAAGACTGAATGCATCCTATTTGGTGCGAGATAGGCGTTCACACTTTTCTCTTCATGTAGCTACTTCGTAAGCTCCAAGACCCTCTTTTCACTAGCATAGAATTGAGCCTCGAAAGTATCTCATTCTTCCTTCAGCTGGATCCAACCCTTTTGTAAGTCTTAAAGAGAGGTATGCATGTCGGGATGGAGGATAATATAGGGAACATCTCCTTCGACCACGGGCTCCATGATGACTGGTAAGATGGAGGGATAAGGCATCATAAGTTTATGAGCACGAGCTCGTCCCCATTTAAGGTAAGGCTCAAGGGGAATGGAATTCTTGTGTCCTAGTGTCTTGCTATCCACCTTGTTCACCATCCTCCATGCTCGGATAAACCTCTGACGGTAACCTTGATTGTCATTCTCGTAGTCGAATACCAATCCTTGGATAACCATCTCATGGGGACCATCCCTCCGGGCATAACCAAAATTTCGTAGGGCTAAGCAGGGGTTATAAGTGATACCTCCTCTAATTCCAAGCAAAGGGACATTAGGGAATTCTCCACAACGGTCGACGATAGTAACATTCTCCAAAGAGCGGCAACACCAATTAATATCTGAATGTCAGAGCGTCATCAACCTATAGGACCATCTTGAACCTTGCTCATTTTTCAACACAGATTGGGGAAGATGCGAAATAAACCATCTTGCCAAAAGAGGAGTACAACACATAAGGATACCTCTTTTCCTCATAGTGCGAGTGTGAAAGGAATGTAGGATGTTCCCTAGCAAACTAGGCACCAGGTTACGAGACATGAAGATTTTGACGACGTTCACATCTATGAGTTGGTCAGGATTTGGAAACAAAACCATCCCATAGATGAGGAGAGCCACAATTTCCTCAAAGGCTTGAAAATACAAAGAGTTCCAACAGTTTTGGGCTTTCTCAAACAAGAACTTTGCTAGGAAACCTTTAACACCACTCCTTGTTTCCCAATTAGTTGTGATATCATATGGTTGCAAGTGTAAAGCTTGAGAAATATATTTTGGCTTTGGATCTCTTTCCATACTGTTGAAAGGTAGTTGATTGAGAATGGGAATCCTCAAGAGTTGGGAGAATTCTTCCAAAGTCGGCACAAGTTGATAATCAGGAAATGTGAAGCAATGGTGCAGAGGATCAAAGAACTGGAAGAGCACCTTCATCATGTCCTCATCAGTGTTGGAGGTAACCAAGTTTAGGAGGCGACCATGTCTTTCGGTAAATGGAGAATTCTCAGGAACCCTTGATTCTAACACTTTGAGTTGAGGATGGATCCTTACGAGATTGACTTGAATGGTTTTCCTATGAATAGAATCCATATCCTACAAAACTGAACAAAGATAAATCCCAAAATCCTTGAAATGGTTAGTGAATATGAGTATGACGTTATGATGTTTATGATGTTATGTACAAGTAAATATATACAAACAAAACAAATAAGTCTTTAGGTTTAGGCTTGCATGGAGTCTCATAGGTAAGTACCCTCTTGAAGTTTAGTTGGCTCAAACCTGTCCTAGTAATAGTAACTGGGTTCTAAGGAGCTCAATATCACTGGTTTGTTTCCTTGGGAATTATTTCAGCGCAAGCCTCTTTAATGGCGACCGAAATATCCCAAAAAACCAAACCTCAATGAGTGCAGTATCGAGTATCTACCAACTTGGGACTGCACCAAAGTCGGTCATCTCACTACGTCCTAAAGGCCAAGTTGGTCAAGTAAAAGTTCTAAAAGTTCATTAGTGCTTCATGACATCACTCAACGGCCCCGTATTCTCCTTGACTACTCAAGGGATATCGGTACCCACAAATATGTCGCACTAACATAGCTATTGTTTAGACCATGTCGGTATACCCCGTATAGTTTCCATAACGTATTGCTACTTACCTATAAGGTATCTCAAATCCGGGTAGAGGATTCAAACCCAAACAAAGAACCATAATGTAAAGCACACAAGTCAAACAAAGAAAGCAAGTAAATGTGATCTAGCCCTAAGGTAACCTCACTTTTAAAAATTATCCTCAACAGAGTCTCCAGTTCTGTGATACGGTGGGAGAACTGACTTGGTTGTTTTGCATTTTATCGCAAATGTTGTGGTTAGCAAGAGTCGCCACCGAATTTTCTTTTATCCAAAAGGAAAGGTGAAAAAGCACAGGAAAGACCTTTGAGATTGTTTCTTGAGTTCGAGGGGTAGATTATGAAAAGGGAAGGTATTAGCACCCTTTTCATCCATGGTTTTCCATGGGCTCTTAGTTACTTGCTAGATCACTTGCTTTTGTTTAAAAATGTGCTTTGGGTGGTTTTTGAAAGTATTTTGAAAAGGCGCCATCGTTTAGGCGAACTTTGTAATAATTCTCGTTTGTAAGAATGTATACAAAGTGTTGATATTTTGAAAATGTTTCAAGTTTGAAAGATGTTTTGAAAGTGTTGGTGTTTGTTTTGAAAATAGAAAGGATGTTTTGTTTTGATATTGAGTAAGTAACTAGGAACATTCTACCTACTCAGAATTCTTTCATGTTCATTTCTTCTTTTCTTTGACATTGTTATCTTACCATTGATTTGGTAAGCAACCCTATCTTTGGATGTAAACAGGACATGCGTGGGTCATTGTATAACCATGATTAGAAATGTTGCAAGGTATCTTAGCATCTTTCTTTAGGGACTAAGATCATTTTGAAAAGGCAACATAGATAGCGTCATCGAGAGACTATGATCTTGTATTTTTGCTTGTTTTTGCTAAGATACCTCACATGCATAATATGGCCATTTTTATAAGGCAACCAAGTTGATTTTACCCTAGGGGTGCTTGTGTGCAAGTGTATTAATTTTCATGTTTTGTTTAGTCCTTGATTAGGGTTTGCTACTTATTGATTTTATCTTCTCATACAAACCCTAATTACTAGCATTTATATAAAGCGATAAATTTCGAAAAGTAAAATTACTACGCTATTACATCATTAGGGGAGGGGGGTACAAATTTACAAATGGGGATTGCAAGAAAATTAAACCTAATTATCTATTACAACCATATTGAATATTGTACAAAATTGAAAATAAAATGCAAGAATATGAATGGAAAAAGAAATGATTTTTGTTGTTTTTTATGAAAAGGGTTTTTGTCTTGACCTAATTAAAGAAAATGATTAATTAAAATAAAATTAACTTAAACTAATTAAGAAAAGAAATTAATTTGAAAATAATTTTTAGGGTTTTTTATAAAAAGGGTTTTTGTCTTGACCTAATTAAAGAAAATGATTAATTAAAATTAAATAAAATTAACTAAAACTAATTAAGAAAAGTAATTAATTTGAAATTTTTTTTTAGGGTTTTTTATGGAAAAGATTTTAAATTAATGAAAATAAAATGAAGATTAATTAATTAAAATAACCTAAATTCTAAATTAACTTTAACTAAGAAAATAAAATAATATATTAATTTAACCTAAGTCTAAAAATTATATACTTAAGAAAAATAAATGAAATTTATTTATTTTAAGAAAATGTTTTTTTATCTTTTTGTTTTATAGAGAAAATAAATATATACAAGTATGACTAATAAATAAAAATAAATTTGGATTTTTTTTATGATTTATGAAAATAATAATAGTAATAATAATAATATCAATAATAATAATAATAATAATAATAATAATAATAATAATAATAATAATAATAATAATAATAATAATAATAATGAAGAAAAATAAAACAATAATAAAAATATTAAGAAAAGTCAGGGGGATGGATTAGTAAGGCAAGAGGTATTATGAGAAAAAAATGATTAGGCCCATATGAAAGCCCAAGTGCTGTAAAAAAAAACACAAAAAGTCAGAAAATAGTGAAAAAATAGCAAAAGGCCACGTTGGGGCTTGAACCTAAGACCTAAGGGTGACAAGTGCGCGCTTTAACTACTGGGGTGGTGATACATCTGTTAACTTATGTGAAAGGATAAATACATAACACAAAACGCGCCCTAATTACACTTCATCTTCAACCTCCAGCCAAAGGACCTGTATCTTCTTCATCTCTCAACAAAAATGAAAAGTTCAAACATGAAAGTTGTGGCATTTCTTCCCACGAATCCAACCATGTAAATAACTTAAGCTAACAGTCAAAGATGAATGAGAATTTTTCTGGCCCTAATTCAAAACCTAAAAATTTCAGAAAACTTTAACTATAAAATCCTCTAAGCTCAGGCCATATAAATGCAAACTATGGATATGTACAGCTTCGTGGCATTGGTATCTATATTTTATCTTCACAAATTAAACTCAAATGATGCTTGTATGAAGAGATAGAATTTTGAAAACTTACCTCTTGCAGCTGGAGTCGTGTATGGAGTTTGAGCAACCTTTGTGATAGCCTGATGATTTCTGTAGCTTGCTTGGACCTCCTTGAGTGTGTTCCAACTCCTACTTTGCTTTGAGGATGGCTGAAACTCCCAACTCAAGTCAAGTTGCAAGCTTCAAATTTGGAAATGGTGGATAGTGATGGAGGAGTTACAATCTTAAAATAGGGGCTTGGATCACTTGTATATGATGTAAGTAAGGTGTCTGGATGGTTAAGAATCAAAATGCACGAGTGGAAATGGAGATGGAGAGTTTTGGCTCAAAACTGTCAAGTGGGACAGTTCTGTGCAGCACGGGTCTTTTGAAGAGTTCTTGGGGGCTTGAAATCGTGTGTTATGTTGAAATATACTTGTGCATAAGTAGGGAAAAGGTTAGAGTACTTGAGGAGGTCAGACGCATAAGATGTAGAGTTATGGCTATGTTACTTGATTTTGAAGAAAAGTGAAAACATGGTTTTAAGCCATAGTACAAGAATGACCTGAGTTTATGGAAGGCTCTAGACATGTTTCTTTTTCCTTTGACATTGCTTGTGATCAGAAGGAACAAGTGCAAAGCTCTATGCATTGACTTTGTGATTAAAGCTTCTTTACAAAAATGGAATGGTTACTTTCTTTCCAAAAATGGAAATCCAACTTGGATAATGATTCAAATGCTTGGACAATGGATCCATATGTTGTGTAAACATTTAATTGTTGAGTGAAAAACAAATTTGAGGCCTGAAAAGTGAAGATTATGCAGCATAGGCTTGGATTTGAATTCTTGTTCATCATAAAATGGCTTATAATTTAAGTTTGAAAACCCTAACTTCATCTCTTCGATTTTCCTTGCTCACAAATGATCTCAAGGAGTTCTTGGACATTTTGAAAATCTTGTAATGTGCTCTATAACCCCTCTTTCAATCACTTTTGAAAATTCCCTTTGGAACTATATTCAAAAGTGCCATGAAGTTAGGTCAAAATCCTGAACCAAAACTAGGACAAAATTTCACTAAGTGTTCAATTTCAAGACCATGACTTTATGAATTAATAACTTGAGATATAAGCATTTTTAGAAGAAGTTGTGTAAAGAAATGTTGTAGATATCAAGGAGATCTACAACTTTCATGTTTAAATTTTATTTTGATTCCTCTTGCATCATGTTGAAAAATTTACTCAAAGTTGTGGAAAAACATGAAGTTTTAAACACATAGAAAAATTTCCAAGTTAGAAAACTTTGACTTTTCAAAATGAAATCTTGACTTTTTGATTTCTTGATGAATAAGTTTCATATTTTGACATGTTTTGATGAATTTTGATCTTTGACATTGGATTTTGACCAAAAAGTCAAAGTTTGACTTTTCAGTATACAGTTGACTTTTGATCAGTTGACTGAGAATTAACTATCAATCCAATTGATCTTGAGCAATATTTTAGGTCATGCCATTAGGTTAAAAATATGCAATTGAACTATTGAAACCATGCTTCAAACCAATTGACCATTTTCTAGGTCAAAAATCAGAAATTGCCCTTTCTCAGTCAAAACCCTAATTTTGACCATTTTGCCTTTTTGATGATTTGATAAAATTTCTTGAGGAATTATGGTCCAAACTTGATCAAATGATGCATATGAGTTTACAATATTGATGTGGATAAAAAATTATGAAGTTTGACTGTAAATTGGCCATAGTTGACTTTTCCCCCAATACAATTGATTTTTAGGTCAACTGC
Organism: Vicia faba; assembly: GCA_948472305.1. Classification (NCBI taxonomy): domain Eukaryota; kingdom Viridiplantae; phylum Streptophyta; class Magnoliopsida; order Fabales; family Fabaceae; genus Vicia; species Vicia faba. The sequence continues at coordinate 1,456,326,559 of OX451736.1, forward strand.
TCAATTGACTGAATAAAAGTGTGATTCAAGGCTTGAAACTTGACATGAGTAATCTTGAGGATCAATAATGATCCATGAAAGTCATATGGAGCATTGAAAGCTCAATTATGCTTGTTCAATCTCAAACCCTAATTTTGGTCATTAGTGCTTAAGGAGGTGTCTTGAGCTGATCAACCCTAGTGCAGTCTTGAACCAAGAGAGATCTTTGTGAGAAAATATTTGATAAATGAGAGGAAAAATTTTGGGGTACAACATTTTGAATCTCATTTGTTTTTCCCCCCAAAACCACATCAAGCTCATCTATAAATAAGTTGTTCCATCACACGTTTAAGAGGTTTGCTTTTGAAAGGAGAGAGTGATCAAATACAAAAAAAAAAGAGAGAGAGAAAAGAAATATTCAAACATTCTCAAAACCCATAATTCTCAAAACAATATTTTTTGTTCTTCCCTTTGAATCAAAGAACATAACATTTTCTGTTCTGTTTCTTACTGACCCTAAAACATTCAAAGGCAGCAGCTCAGGTCCCAAACACACGCTTCAGATTCAAGGTAAGTCATTCTGACTTTGAACTTTTCATTCAGAACATCATTAAATATATAGATATCATATTGTTGAGACTGCACATATCATTACCTAAGTAGAAAAAACTGTGGATCAGAACTTCTTGAAGAAAGCTAGGCTCAGAATTAGGATTAGAACTTCTATAAACTGTCGTGTTTTTATTTTCCTGTTTTGCTGTTGTTAAGAACTGAATAAGTTGCAGATGCTATGGCTAATGTAAGGAAAGAGGTGAAGTGTAATACATAACTTGAGTTTTCTTTCCCATTGTTTTGACACAATATTAGAACTTCTAGATTTTTTCTCACTGTTAGCACAACATCAGAACTTCTAGATTTTTTCTCACTGTTAGCACAACATCAGAACTTCTAGACTTTTTCTCACTGTTAGCACATCATCAGAACTTCTAGATTTTTTCTCATTGTTTTATCACAACATCAAAAATTCTATATATTTTTCTCACTGTTAGCACAGCATCCGAACTTTTAGATTTTTTCTCATTGTTTCAGCGCACACAGAACTTCTAGGCTTTCTTATTGTTTTACGCACAAAACTTCTAGGTTTTCTTACTGTTTTAATACAACAAACATAACTTCTAGGTTCTCGTCACTAATTATAACACAACATAGAACTTCTGGTTTCCTCTAATGTTACTTTCAGAGCTTCAGCGTGCAGCAACCCAGAACTTCGGGTCCCCTCTAACGTATCTTTTTGAACTATAGCACGTCTAACATCAGAGTTTCTGGTCCCTTTCATTTTTGTTTTCAGCAACGTGCTGATCCTGTTTTCATTATTTTTTCCTTTTCTTTCTTATTCTTATTATTTTCAGCATTAATTTTATATTTTATTAATACAAAAAAGACATAAAAATATTTTCTTTGTATTAACTAATTGTTCTTTTTTCTTTTAATTCATTAAGATAAAATATCATTTTCAAAACAAGTCCTTTTCTTTTATTGTACAATTCAATATGGTTGTAATATATAATTAGGATTTAAATTCTTGAAAATGCCCATTTGTAATCATGTACCCCCATGCCTGAAATGATGTAATAAGCTTAGGATTTATTTTCCACATTTTATTTTTGCTTTCATATATTGTTAATAATTAGGGTGTATGGCAAGATAAAATCAGCAAGTAGATAACCTTTATATGCAAGACAAAATGCATGCAATCAAACATACTTGCAAATTAGCACCTCTAGGGTAATCTCACTTTATTGCCTTTCGGAAAATAGTCATGTCCCTCGAATATGGGAGTCTTAGCAAAGACCCTCGATAAAAGATCATAGTCCCTCGATGACCCTCAATATTTCCTTCAGTAAATGATCTAGTCCCTAACGATATTGCTAAAACGTCCCATAAGTTGCCTTCTATGACTATACGAAACGTCTTGTGTCCATCCCTTCACATTCAACGATAGTTTTTTTTACCAAAACGATGGTAAGATAACAACATCTAAAGGGGGAGGAAAAGAACATATAAGACCTTTTTGAGTAGGAGGATGCTCCTAGTTGCTCGCTTGCTCACAACAAAAACATTTTATACACCAGCACTTTCATTTTGAAATATTTTCAAAATAAAAATACTTTGTACGCGTTCTTATAGAGACGAGAACCATTACAAAGACACCTTTTCAAAATCACTTTCAAAACCACATTCCACAAACACCTCTTTGAACTATTTACAAAACAACACTTTGTACACGTTCTTATAGAAACGAGAACCATTACAAAGATATTTTCAAAATACATTCAAAACCTACACCACAAGCATATTTTCAAACAAAAGCAAGTGATCTAGAAAGCGACTAAGAGTCCATAGAAAACTATAGAAGAAAAGGATTATAATACCTTCCCTTTTCATAACCTACCCCCCGAACTCAATAAAATATCTCAAAAGGTCTTTTATGTTCTTTTCAACCTTACCTTATTGGATAAAAGAAAAGTCGGTGGCGACTCTTGCTACCCATAATAATTGCGATCAAATGTAAAACACCCAAGTCAGTTCTCCCACCGTGTTACACATTCCAAATCATAATTTTATAAATGAATGGATGAAATAGTGGAGAGAGAAGATGAAGAACACATCTCCAAAATATATTTTCGTACACTTTGGACACCTCTCACTAATCAGGTCATAACTCTCTACTCATAACTCTGATTTGAGAAATTCTTGAAGTTCTGGAATCTACAAGAAATTACCTTCATTTTGATATATTATTTCGGGTCAGGAAGACCTTGTAGATATTATCTTTATGTTGTGTAATGTTGATGACGAGCTTATTGTATACGTTCAGATTTGGAGTTGTATTGTATACAAGTTTAATTTCTTTTCTTATCCATTTATTTGTATGTTTCTTTGTACCATATTTAACATCATTGCATATTATTCTAGACGTATATGTACGGGGTGTTACAGTTGGTATCAGAGCATGTCGATTCTTGTATCTATCGTGAAATATCACTAGCAATTCTTTTCTCCCTTATATATGTGTGTTGCTAGCCTGATTTCTACTATCGTAGTATTCAATCGTTAAGCCTGGCCATCTCCCTGATTGCATATTTGATGGATAAGATTATGGTGGAGCCACCACGAGAATGCGCAAGATCCGAAGCGACTCGAGATGAAGTGGAAGAGACCTGTTGAATTGGGAGAATATTGGGATTGTTGAACACGAATGGAGCATTTGATGCGGAATAATTGGCAGCCCAACTATCATGGTAAGGTTTAAGACTATCGGAGCTTCCAATATTTGATTGGACGAAGTGAAACTTTCTCTGGATCCCGGTAGTAGTGGAGGAAATTCACGAGGCACTTGAGTAGGATTATAATAAAGGAATTCTGAGATGGAGTGGAGTTTGAAACCATTAGAAATTCACTGCTTAATCTTGGTGCCAGTGGCCGATATGACTTGAGAACCTGTTGGATGAAAGACTTTTGAGAGTTTAAATGAATAAGTCATATCTTTCTGGTTACCTTGGTGTGGGCAGAACTTGGATGGATGAGGTGCTACACTCTGACTCGTTTTGGTATGCCATAAGCTGTGTATGAATTACCCAGTAAAGAATTGATAGAAGGAGTAAGAGTGGTGATCTCTAATTGGGCTGATCTTTGATACTCAGTTAGTGTAAGGATTACTGTATCTCTGTTCTTGTTGATCTTTGATTAAGTCCTAGAACTACGCTAGGCGGCAGCTAAAGTGAGTGAAAGCGCGAAACGTAGTAGCCTAAGTTTCTTGCTAGTTATGGTTCGTCTAACCCCGAGTGAGGCCATAGAACTACGCTTGACGTTTGGTAGTTAGATGAACAGAAGCTAGTGTCTATCCGGAGCATCAGCGGGATGACCGCGATTGTGTCAGTTGTTTGGAACCATTATATTATTTTATGGCGGAATTACCTTAGAATATCTCATGCATGTAATGTACGGGTGAGTATGCAAATGGCATAGCAATTCAAACTGAATTCTTACTCAATCTTATCTATCTTGTTGCTTTCGAGTAGGTAAACCCTGAACGTGTGACACTCTTAGGTTTTAGCATCCTAAGGAGTGTGGTTGGAAGACTTCGAGGAGATATGACCTCAATGGAGAGTTGTTCAGACATCTGACGACTATAACTATAGGATACAGGTGTAGATCATTATACGCTACAGTGTAGGTTACTTGAGATTATGGCCTCGGAGTTGGACCATCATGTTAGTACTATCAGATAGATTTAACGCCACAATATCACTATCGTGCACGAGACTTGGCAGATGTGGGACGTTGTTGATTTCGAACTTAAGGTGATTTTCTGATTTGGTATTCATGAGACACAGACTCGGATTGTCATAAGGTAGGTGTGATAAGGATCTATATGTCATGCTCGATAGTAGAGAACTATCAGGCGATAGTGGGATGGATCGAGTTCTAGTACTATGCTTAAGAGGACCCTGAGTAGTTGTGGTTGTGTAGGTGATATCAGATAGTACCTTATAGATGTCTATGGTTTCATGGAGTGGTAAGTAAGGAGTGCACATGAATTCTAGAGGTGGAACTGATGTGAGATTGTTATACCTTGGTCAGTGTATTGTGTGGATATTCTTCAACATTGGTGATCAGTGTTGGAATAGACAAAGTATGTCTTGGGTTAGCTGATATGAAATGTATCTAGGGGAAGTATCTGGAGCCCCTTAGGAGTGAAGCAATGTTAGTCTCAGTGAGAAGAGACACTTTGGATTTATAATTCTGAGAAATTACAAAGGGGGGTGTTCGAAGCACAAAGTATGATTCCTTGTATTGGGGTCGCACACTAGACATTGGAAACACTACATTTGGGAACATAGCCGAGGTAGTCATTTTAGTAATAGTTTTGAAAATAACGAGGCATGGTAGTGAGACGCTCATAGAAACTTCTAAGGGAGAATTGGAATTCGCATCAGAAAGAGAAGGATCCTGAGGCTGTGTATCTATGGGACTGCATAGTTAAAGGAAGGCGTATGAGGATTTGTTTTGGTTTGTAGGGTCACTGAGTGATCCCGAAGGAAATCCGGGGCATTACGAACATTATTAGTCGAATACTTGGGTAAAGGTTAATTGTGAAAGGATTATTGCACTGCTTAATATACATGAGTTATCAAAGGCGTTGTTACACTAAGAGTATGAAGTTGTATTGTTAGGAAGGAATTATCGAAAAGTTGGCAGTGTTATTGTAGCAGTTGTACAATGTGGAAGTCGGTAGGGTAAAGCAAACTCATATTCTATGAGTATCCGACTTTAGACATTCTTGAGCCGAAGCATGTGACCAAGTTATATTTGTGGACCTAACCAAACTGATGGAATCATTAGTGACCTTATTTTGGAATTACTCGACCTTGAGAAGTGGCCTTTGTTGAGTGTGTTTAAGACTCTAACGTGTATCGTGATTGGATGGATTCTGAGAGAGGATTGTTGTTATTAAGGGATTAAGAAATCATAGTAGAGTAATGGGACCAAGTGAGATGTGGAGAAAGTGTGATACAGTAGGTTTCAAGAAATGTGTGACAGGTTGTGATTAGAGTAGCGCAACGGATGAAAGGAGAACTTGGTAAGCTTGTGGTAGATGTGAATGGGAAAATTGTAAGAGTTGTTTGAGTAGAGACATCTTCCTAAAGGAAACTTGTTGATAAAATGTTTTGTCTGTCTCAGTCACTCAAGGATCCACCCCAATATAGATAAATGTTGTTGAAGGACGGTCATATAGGAGACTTCAGGATTGGTAAGTGACCATATATTCATGGGTCATCTGTTGAGCTTGTAAGTATCGGGGATTAAGCAGAGTATAATGACATTGGAATTATAAAGGCTGGTAAAAGATTCCTTTGGTATAAGGTCTTTGTGGCTATGTCTTGTGCACTTATGAGCGTGTATGAAGACTCAAACAGTGGTTGCAGGTTGACTGTTAGAATTCACCCTTAATTAGTATAACCTTGGGTGAAGTTGTTATATATCAAGATGGTAGTTATGGGATAACTGTGAGGGTTTTACTCTTCACTAATAGGACATTGTGTGCAGTTGTCAGGCGTAAGTGTTGTGAGTTACAAAATTGTACACTCTTGTGATTCTCGGTGTCAGTGTTAAAACCAAGAATTGAAGGAAGGACCGAAGTAAGAAGTTTTGTTATACAGTGAAGGTAGACTTAGAGTAAGTCAATTGGAGCATCTGGGGAGTAGAATCCAAGACCAAGGAATTTATCAATCATTTATATGACATTGTATGGACTCAAGTGGAAGGGATTCTGAAATATTTTCATTAGAAAGAAATACTACGGTGGAGATGTATGGATTTGAGGTAATGTAAGGAACCAAGGGAAAGAAGTAGGACATTAGTAGTATGTGTTGAGCAAGGATGAGCTTGGCAAACATTAAGAATAAGGAATACCCGACCAGAATGGATTGCCAAGAAGTCCAAAGCTATGATGACTCGATGTGAATAAGTAAAGTTAGGAACCTTGGACGGATTACTTTCGGGTATGTCTAAATGGAGCATCATGAGAGATGTGTTATGAGATGAATAAGGCTTCTAATCAGGAATGTTAAGGACGTAAGCATGGCAGAGAGTTGTGTTCTCTTGGATAGAACAATTTTCAAATGAAGTTGCAAAGTTTTAAACAAGGAGAAGTGTAAAGAACATTTGTCTCCTCGTTTGAAGAAGATGTGAAGAACTAGATGTCATGGAGATTGGGAGGAATTCGAGTGTTAGTTTTATTTAAGGGAGGAGGGAGAATGTAGTTGTGATACGGTGGGAGAAATGACTTGAGGATTTTGTGTTTTATCGCAAATTTTGCGGTTAGCAAGAGTCGCCACCGACTTTTCTTTTATCCAAAAGGAAAGGTGAAAAAGCACAAGAAAGACCTTTGAGATTGTTTCTTGAGTTTGGGGGGTAGATTATGAAAAGGGAAGGTATTAGCACCCTTTTCATCCATGGTTTTCCATGGGCTCTTATTTACTTGCTAGATCACTTGCTTTTGTTTTGAAATTGTGCTTTGTATGGTTTTTGAAAGTATTTTGGAAAAGAGGCCATTGTTTTGGCAATCTTTGTAATGATTCTCGTTCGTAAGAATGTATACAAAGATGTTTGTCTTTTTAAAAAATGTTTTCAATGTTTGTAAGATGTTTTGAAATGTGTGTGTGTGTTTTAGAAAATAGCAAGGATAATTATTTGAAAATAGAGCAAGTAACTAGAAGTAATCTACCTACTCAAATGTCTTTCTTGTTCATTTTCTATCCTTTTGACATTGTTGTCTTACCATTGATTTGGTAAGCAACCCTATCTTTGGATGTAAACGAGATGGGCGTGGGTCATCGTGTAACCATGATTAGCAATGTTTGCAAAGTATCTTAGTATTTTTGAGGGACCAAGATCATTTTGTAAGGCAACTTTGAATAGCGTCATCGAGGGACTATGATCTTATATTTGTTTGTTTTGCCAAGATACTTCGCATGCGTAACATGGCCATTTTTGTATAAGGAAACCAAGTGGAGAAACCCTAAGGATGCTTGTGTGCAAGTGTGTTATTTTCATGCTTTGATTTTTTCTTGGATTTAGGGTTTTCTATTTGATTTGTTTTTATCTTGCCATACAAACCCTAATTACTAGCATGGTATATAAAAGCGGTAAATTGCGTAATTTAAAGATTAGTACGCTATTACAACATTTTTATGGGAGGGGGGAATATAAATTATGAATGGGGATTTGCAATAATGTAAATCTAATTAAGCTATTACAACCAAATCGAATTTGCACGAATATTTGAATAAAAGATACACTATAAATTAAATGTAATGTTATGTATATGCAAGAAAAATATTTTGTTTTATTTTTTATGTGAAAAGGAGTTTTAACCTAATTCTAAAAATATTAAAAAAAGAAATTATTTCTTGAGAAAAATGGTTAACCCTAATTTCTAATTAAAGGTAAATGAAGTTCTTTAACCATTATTCTTTGTATATTTTTGTATTAAAAATAGTAAGTAATATTTTATGAAAATATTTAGTTTTTATATGTCAAAATAAATATTTTACAAGTATGAAATGAAAAGGAATAAAATAATTAACCTAATTCTTTTTTTTTTAATATTTACAAGTTTATTTAAGAAAAATAATTAATGTATAGTTTAATAAAAATATTTTTTATGTGAAAATAAAATAAAATAAACAAAAATGCAATATTTATCATGTTTTACATTTTTCATGATTTTATGTATTAAAGAAAATATTTAATGAAACAAAAAAGAAAATAAAACAAATAAATAAAAATGGATGGGCCAGGGGTGCTGTTAGGAGAAGAAGAGGTGGATATTAGCAAAAAAATGAGGCCCATAGGTGCTGAGCCCACGCTGTAAACAAGTCAAAAAAATGAAAAGAATGTGAAAAATGCAAAAAGGCAGCGCCAAGGCTCGAACCTATGACCTTAAGCATTTTTGCGCGCTGCCTTACCACTGAGGTGGCTGTACATCCGTTAGTTTATATGAAACAATAAAAACATAATGTAAAAGGCTTACTTGCCCTGTACTTCATCTTCTTCCTCAAGCTGGCCAGAAGCTTTGTATCTTTCTTATCTCTCCATGAAAATGGAAACTTCCAACATGAAAAAAATAGCTCTCTTTCCCACGATTTCAGACATGTAACTTATGGAAACTAACAATCAAAGATTAAAACAAATTTTGAAAGCCCTAATTTTAAACCTAATTTTTACAAAAATTTGAACTTCAAAATTCTCTACACATAATGAATAGAAATGGAATCTATGTACATGGTTGGTTTCAGTACTATAATATCTACATTTTTCCTTCACAAATCATGGCCAACAAATGCCTGTATGAAGAGATAAAAGTTGGAATTCTTACCTCTTTCAGATGAGATCGTGAATGGAATTTGAGTGAGATTTAGGAAGGTCTGGAGGTTGCTTTAGCTTGCTTGAACCTCCCTGAGTGTGTTCCAATCCTTGCCTTGCTTTGGAAGTGCCTGGAACTCTCTACCCAAGTCAACCTACAAGCTTGAAAAACAAAAATGGAAGATGAAGAAGGAGGAGTTACAGTGAAGGGATTATGGTCTGGATCACTTAGATATGAGGTAGGTAAAGTGTTTGAAGGATTAAAACTTAAAACGCACGAGCAAATTGATGGATTGCTATGCTTGGACACAAACTGCAAGTTTTGACAGTTTTTTTGGTGATATGGAGTTTAAGAGTATTTCTGGCCTTGAGCAATCATGTTCTAAGCTGTAATGTCTTTGTGTATTAGTATGGAGAAAGTTTTAAGTCAGTTTCACAACAGATCTTTGAGTTGTAGACTTTTTGCACACTTTCTTGCTTTTGAAGCAAAGTGAAGAGACAAGTCTTCTCATGCTTGTACTGGCCTACTTGGAGTTGGTACCAATCCTAGACAACTTTTATTTGGTTTATAGGACTTATGTGTGCAGAGAAAACAGGTTCAATGCTCAAGGAATGTAAAGTTGCAAAAGCTATGCTTTTCCAAAATGGCAATGGCAACTTTGTGCCATTTATGGAATTACAACTTGGAAAAAGACTCTTGGGCTTGGATTAAGGCTTTGTCAACTGAGTAAGCATTAAATTATGAAGTGAGAAACAATTTTGAGACTTGTAAATCAAGGATTAGGCAGCATAGGTTCTGCTTTGGATTTTGTTCTTCATGAAATGGCTTGAATTCAAAGTGAGAAATTGCCAACTTCATCTCTTCGATTCTCCCTACTCAAAAATGATCTCAAGGAGTTCTTGGACATCTTGGAAAGCTTGAAATATGATATATAATTCATCTTTGAAATTCATTTCAATATTTCTCTTAGAACTAGGTGAAAAATTGCCATGAAGTTGGGTCCAAAACCTGCCTAAATTAGGGCAAAATTTCACTAAGTTATTTTAGTTCATGGGCATGTATCCACAAAATTATATCTTGAGATACAAGAATCTTTAGGGAAACATGTGTGAAGCAAATTTGTAGATTTCATGGGGGTCTATAACTTTCATGTTGGGAACTTTCTTTGAATCATCTTGTATCATGGTGAAAAAATGGCTTAAAGTTGAGAAAAAATAAGAAACTTTCTATACTTAGAAAAATTTCTAAGTTAAGAAAATTTCAAATTTTAAAACCAAATCTTCAATCTTTGATTCCTTGATGAAAAATTTTCATATTTTGACATGTTTTGATGAATTATGATCCTTGGCACTTGATTTTGAGCAAAAAGTCAAAGTTTGACTTTTCAGTATACAGTTGACTTTTGATCAGTTGACTGCAAATTTCATCTGTCTATTCAATGGATTTGCAATGCTTTTAACCATGTAATTAGATAAAGATGATACAAATGAACCCTTGAAATCATGCTTCAAATCAATTGGTCATTTGCTAGGTCAAAAATTAGAAACTTCCCTTCCTCAGTCAAAACCCTAATTTTGACCATTTTGCCCTTTTGATGATTTGATCAAATTTCTTGAGGAATTGTGATTCAAACTTGGTCAAATGATACATATGAGTCTAAAATGTTGATGTGGATAAAAAATTATGAAGGTTGACTGTAAATTGGCCATGGTTGACTTTTTTCCCCAAATACAGCCGATTTTTAGGTCAACTATCCAATTGACTGATCAAAAATGTGGTTCAAGGCCTGAAACTTGGCATGAGTAATCTTAGGGGGTCTACAATGATACTTGAAAGTCATATGAAGCATTGATAGTCCAAAAATCCTTGTGTAAACTCAAACCCTAATTTTGGGTCAACAATGTAAGATGAGATGTCTTGAGCTGACCAAACCCTAATCCAGTCTTGAGTCAAAGAGATCTTGTGAGAAAAGTCTTGATAAATAAGAGGGAAAATTTTGGGGTACAACATTAGTATCCCTATTTTACATGTATGAGAATGTATATGTAGAGTAAGAGATTAAGTGAACTAGTTGGAATTAAGAGATGTTGGTTAGAAATGAACCAAGTGTCAAACTAGTAATATGAGCATGGTTGGAGGGAAATTTGGGCGCTAAATATAATTGCATATGATCTTAAGGGTTTTTTGATAGAGACAACATTTCTAATCCATTCCAAATCAGAATTATGAATGAATGGATGAAATAGTGGAGAGAGGAGATGAAGAACACATCTCCAAAATCTATTTTCGCCCACTTTGGACACCTCTTACTAATCAGGTCATCACTCTCTATTCATAACTTTGATTTGAGAAATTATTGAAGTTCTGGAATCTTCACAAAATTACCTTCATTTTGATATATTATTTCATGTCAGGAAGATCTGTATTGATGGAGAAAAACGCGATTGAAGTTGGGATGATCTTGCTGAAAATGGGTATTAAAGTATTACGGATTTCATGGTGTTAGATGTGAAAGTTTGATCAAGATAAGAGCTCAATTGTAGCATGGATGATATCTTAACCTCCTTAGATGTAAGGTGAGTCTCATAATTAGATACTTGGAGTTTTAAGGGTTTAATATGAAATTGGGATTTAAGGGTTAGGTTGATAAATTGATGATGCATGTTGGTTTTTATTGATTAATGACATATTCCTAATCTGAAATTCACATTGGTATGTCGTGGGTACTTAATTTATAGTGTGGCATGAGGGTTTTGGAACCCAAAATAGAACTGATGTAGTTCTGAGTTTTCTACAAACCGCAAACCGCACTTAGCACGCAGGGTCACACTTAGCTTACCCTCTAGAGACTTGTAATTTGGGGAATTCAAATATCGCACTTAGCGTGCGGGGCCGCTCTTAGCGTGCACTTATAGGACTTGAAATTAATTATTTTACAGAGTGTGCTTAGCATGGGAGACTCCGCTCAATGTGCCCTCTTGGAAAAAAATGTATTAAGGTAACCTTTTGAGTGCAGTCCCATACTATAGTGAGTACCAGATGCCTCCTTGACTTATGTGATTGCTTGGAAACTTATTGTAAAATGAGTATAACCCTTGTGTAATCATTATTCACTTATGACATGAATATGCATGATTACATTTTGGATCACATTGAATGATAAATTTCATGTATGATCATTTATGGATGTGTATGCTTAATGCATGTGGTATGTTGAAATGCAACTATACGATCATTACTTGGTCCCTTTCATTCTGGTTGAATGGTCGCATGGATTTGCCTTGGTGGCTTGATATGGTTGTTTGACATATGCTTGAATCGAATTAGACTTAGACTACAAGGTGGTAAGCCACTTATGACATTTATTACAGACGCGATGAGGTGTTGGATGTAAGAACAAGATTTAGTTCTGCAATATTATCTATGAGTTTTGATGATAAAAAAATAAGTATGATTGTATGAAAAATTTGTTTATACTAATGTTTGTTATTGTTGAGTACGTAACAAATAGGTTCTGCTTCTGATAAATGGCGTGGCCAAGACATTAGAATAGAATTGATTCTGCTTCTATGTTACACAAGTTCTGTTGAAAAGTAGTAAGACACCCCAGAAGGCTCTGAAGTGTAAGCCCTGATATTTGTCTGAAGAAACCAGTGAAAATATATGAAGATAGAAGTTGTTACTTACATATAGATGCTAAAGACTCACGTGTCTAAAAGACAGTGTGTTTCAAGAAACAAAGTTATAAGATCTAAAGACAAAGTTTATACTGAAGTCCAGATGCTAAAAACTTAGTTTATAAAAGACAACTTGTTCTAAAGAAGACAAAGTTAAAAGATCTGAAGACAATGTTTCTAACTGAAGTCCAGACGCTGAAGACTTTGTGTTTCTAGTAACAAGGTTATAAAGATAAAGGAATCAAAAGGTCCAATACAAGGTCCAATACAAGGAATAAAAAGGTCATACTTGGAAGCTAAGGCACTAGATTTTGCTAATTATAAGGAGTGGTAATCTTGTGTTGATTGTTTAGGGTTGTTGGTATTTGGTGTAATTTTATTTCCTTGGACTGTGGACTATATTGACCTCGCGGCCATTAGCATATTTTAGGGTGTGAAAGTCTTTAATACGGATCCTACTCCCGTTTTTCTTGCTGACATTTATTACAATTTGCATATGATGTATGAAAATAGAAAAGGCATGCTAACTTGTTGCATCCCGATTCTATATACTTGGTTCATGACCCGTCTGTACAAAGAAGACTATATGATCCCAGAATTGACCAGACACGAGTGGCCACAGAAATTAAGGTCTCTCACTGCAAACTTTGTATTATGGTATGCAAGGAAGCTGGATATCACCGATATCACTATTAGTTGTGGGGACTTTCCTAATGTCCCTTTGATTGGATCGCGAGGCTGTATTAATTACAACCTTACTTTGGCCCTACGACAGTTAGGGTATCCTTTGGAAGACAAACCTTCGGACGAACAACTTCAACCATTTATCATCCACAATATGGGTATAGAATACCAAGGGTTTCTCAACAAGGTTATTCGAGCTTGGAACAAGTCTAACAAGAGGAAAGCCGAAAGAAAGAATGCCATAGCAAGAGAACCCTACACCAAATGGGTCCGAGATAGGGTGCAAATTATCAAGCTGCCATTCGAGAAATATCCAGAGTAAAAATCAGAGGTCCCAGAGATAACACCCATATCTTTGGAAGAAGTCGACAATATGAAAAGTGACTTAAAGCAAGCTCAAAAAGAGAAAGAAGCATTGGAACTCAATCTTCTCAATCTGACCAAAGAAAAGAAACAAATGCAAATTATACTTGAGTCAAAGGACGAACAAATTGAGAGAAGTCAAAAGGAATTGCAGAAAGAAAGTCTTAAACGAAAAGGTACAACTGAAGGGCTGTTGAGTGCAACGTTCAACCTAGATTCCCACAACCAAAGGTTAGAAGAGGCTGCCGCTGAAATCAGAAGGTTAACTAGATGGTATGAAAAGGCAACACATGACAAGAAGGAGCTAGAGGAAAATATAAGAGCCCAAATCCAAAGTTTGGAACAAGCTTCCTTAGATCAAGAAGAGCAAGTAAAGTACCTCGCCACTGAACTTCAAGACAGACAAGAATCAGAGTGTGATACGTTGGCCAGAACCGGGACGTGGTTTCCCTATTTCGTTAAGGAAATTTTGCTGGTTTGCGTTTTGCGTTTGTGTTCGCAAAATGTCGCGGTAAGCAAGAGTCGCTGCCGACTTTTATTTTATTCAACAAGGAAAGGAAAAAAGCACAGAAAAATTCCTTTTTCGAGATATTTCTGAGTACGGGGGGTAGATTATAGAAAGGGAAGGTATTAGCACCCTTTCTATCCGTAGTTATCTACGGGCTCTTAGGTACTTGCTCATCATTTCCAAAATTGTTTTCTTTGTGTTTGTGCGCTTTGAAAAGTTTTTGTTTTAACTTCGATTTAACTCTTGCTTCTGTCTTCAAGAGTGTAATGAAGTGTTTTTGAAAACTTTGTTTGTAAATGAGTATAAGTGTGAAAAATTTGTTTGGGACGAGCAAGTATTTAAGAGCTAATCTACCTACTCGAAAAAAAGAATCGTTCTATGTTCGTTTCCTTTAGACAGCGCTATCCCACTATTAGTGAGTAGGTAGCACCATCGTTGGAGTTTTGAGGGTCAATTCGAAAGGTATGTACGGTCACTAAAGCAATGTTAGGACGTCTTAGTAATAACCCTAATGTCTTAGATCATTTATCCGAGGCAACAATATCCGAGGCAACCGTTCCGAGGCAACTTTTCTGAATCGGGACTTTGATCTTTATTTAGACAAAAGGATGACCACTAAAGCATCCTATACTCAACGACCGTTTACCGAAGGCAACCAAGTGGGAGTGTACCCTAGGAGTGCGCATGTGCGAGTGATTCAATTTCAGATTATTTATCTTTGCACATTTAGGGTGATCTAACGGTTTTAAAATTAATCATACATTCTTGTTATACATCCCTATATCATACATCTAACAGTTAATAATTTGCGGAATTTAAAGTACGGAATTTAAACTACGCTATTATAAGGCTTCAGGTATTTACATAGCCAAAAATAAACCCTTTGAAAATAAAGCGATAAATGTAAATAAACGTCCTAATTAAACTATTAAAAACTGTAGACAGTTACATCAATATGGTAAATAATAAAAATAAAGCGCGCGAGAAGAATTAAGATCGACGAGAATTTAAGGTTTTGACCCTTCTAACCTAATTAAAAGAAAAATTGTTTTTTTTTTGTTTTTAATAAAAGAAATAAGTTTTCTAAATTAAATATGAAATTAATTAGTTAATTAAATTAATTAATAAAAATAATTACATGATCTATTTTGGTTTCTTTGGTTATTTTAGGAAAAAATAAAAATATAATTAAGTTAGTAATAAAACCTATTTATTCTAATTATTTTGAAGTTATTTACAAAAAGAAATTAAAGTTTTACCTAAAATTAATATTTAATTAAGAAAAAATCGTAAATCTATTTTTATGTGATTTTTATATTTGTTTATTGATAAAAAATAAAAGCGATTAAAAGAAATAAATAAAACGAATAAAACATGAAAATAAAGAAGGGCCTAGTAGTAAAAGTAAACAGGGGGGTGCAATCATCAGAAATCCCTAGGCCCGAATCTTCGAAAGCTTCATGCTCTAACTATGGTGTTTTTTTAATTCTTGCGTGGAACCTATGATTCAACCATCCACAATTGTTTTATATAAACTCAAACAAACGTTAGCATACCATAAAATGTGATTAAAATTAGAGATTCAAAGTTTAAAATTTCACCAAACCGGTGTTGTCAAATGGGGGTGTGCTAGGCGTGTGATGGATTGCTCTTGGGCCTTGTAAGACTCTTGATGACTTCAAGAGGATGGTTTGAGACTTGATGTCAATTGAGAGAGATCGGAACCTCGAGATATGACTTGCACCAATTCTTTGATTTCTGGAGAGCTTTTTGAATAACTTTTAGAGGGTTTTTGAAGAGCTTTTTGAGAGCTTTTTAGAGAGGGTTTTCGTCCCTTTCAAGCTTGTATGGCTCTATATTTATAGAAGATAATGAGGAGACAAGAAAGCATGGAAATAATCTCCCTCATAATGTTGTGTTTTAAGACCATGATCAAGATTTGAAAAAAATGCCATATTTGATGATTTTATGCCATTTTCACATGTGGATGAACCTGGACATATTTGAAAGGTTATTGCACGAAATCAATTGACATAAACCATCATAAAACTTTTCCAAAATGGATTCACATCAAAATTTATATTATTTCTATTATTTATTTAATTCTAAATTTTAATGAATAAAATATCAAAATAAATAGCATAAATAGTAGAAAAATGTATGGGTGGGCTTAGAGGTCGTGGACCATGTTAGGAATGAGTTTCAAACTTGAAAAGATAGGACAATTTGGAAAAATCCAAGTTTGGTCAATATTTGCTTCATGCATTTTTTCACAAATTGTCCAACTTTGACAATGCATATCTCTCTCAATTTTAACCTTATGAGGGTGTTCTTGGACTTTTTAGAAAGCTTATTATGTACCCTAAGAAACCTATTTGGTTTCATCTCAATTGGATCTTCCATGTTCATGTATGAAGCTTTGACAAAAAAGATGTTTTTGTTGACTTTTCAAAATGACCTATAATGTCCAAATTCATAACTTCTTGTGAGTGCATATTTTGAACTTGGGAGATGAAGATGTATTGTTGGGAATTGAATCCTATTCAAAATGAGCTTTGGATGGGTCATTTATCATAAAGTATGAGAAAGTTATGCTTGGTCAAAGTTGAGTTGACTTTTCCTACAAAACCCTAATTTAGCAACTTTTGAATCTTGATGAATTATGAGTAATACTTGATGAATCATGATCAACCCTTGATCAAATGATTAAATATACTTAAAAATGAGGATGTTGACCAAAAATCTTGAAGTTTGACTGTATGTAGGTCACAGTTGACTTTTGCCCTAGCATAGTCGATTTTTGGACCTTTGAGCAATTGACTGAGCAAACTTCCTATGCAAGGCTTGAAACTTGTCATGGATGGTCTTGAAAGCATATTTGGACAAAGTTGAGAATTTGGTACCACTTGGACTCAAGTATCTTGATGCAAAATGAAACCCTAATTTGGGGTAGATTGCCTTAGGAGAGAGCTTGTCTGGCCAACCCTTGGACTACCTTGAGCAACTTGGGGATCTTTCTTGAAATGTTTTGAGAAATATGGGATGGAAAATTTTGGGGTACAACAGCTGCCCCTGTTCAATCTTCTTAAACCTGAGGATATATATTGGTTTTCGTGCCTTTTGTGATCCGAAGGTGGAAGAGGATTGAACACTAGAGTGCCCAGAAATTTGCACTCGCACGAAGTGGCAACTGTCTTGTGATGTCGGGAATGGGCTTATAGATGCCATTTGGATATAAATGACGGACGATGGGCTTAAAGATGTCATCTAAAAGAGTGTCGATCGCATAAGAGATTCCTTAGCGAGAGCTTGTACACCTGTCGTTGAGGAAGATTCCGCTGGGGAATACTGATCTCTGTCTTGAGAGGAATCGAATTTTAGGAGCTTTAGTCGTCCGTATTCTACTGAGGAATTAACTCCGGCTTGAGGAAGTGGAAGTGAACTGCGTATCTAGTCGTGTATAGGCTGCATTGTGACCTGCTAGGGAAAGGTGAAACCGATCGTATTTGATAGGTCCGGGTCTTACAGTGTTGTGGACTGCTGTCTGGAGATAAGAGAAAAGAAACCTGGATGGTAAGGTTATGAGAAGGAACCTGGATAGTAGGGCTTATGGGAATGAACCTGGGTAAGGTTGCTCTGTAAGGAGTTTGGGTAAAACTGCATCTGAACCGAGAAGGAACCTGGGTAAGGTTGCTCTGTAAGGAGTTTGGGTAAAACTGCATCTGAACTGAGAAGGAACCTGGGTAAGGTTGCTCTGCAAGGAGTTTGGGTAAAACTGCATATGGACTGAGAAGGAACCTAGGTAAGGTTGCTCCATGATGAGTTTGGGTAAAACTGCATCTGAACTGAGAAGGAACCTAGGTAAGGTTGCTCCATGATGAGTTTGGGTAAAACTGCATCTGAATTGAGAAGGAACCTGGGTAAGGTTGCTCCATGAGGAGTTTGGGTAAAACTGCATCGGGAAATTGTAAGGAGGAACCTGGGTAAGGTTGCTTCAGGATGAGTCTGGGTAAAACTACATCGGGAAATTGTAAGGAGGAACCTGGATAAGGTTGCTTCAGGATGAGTTTGTGTAAAACTTCAGGAGGAACCTGGGTAAGGTTACTTTGGGATGAGTTCGTGTGAAACTTCTGGAGGAACCTGGGTAAGGTTACTTCGGGCTAAGTTCGTGTGAAACTTCTGGAGGAACCTGGGTAAGGTTACTTCGAGCTAAGTTCGTGTGAAACTTCTGGAGGAACCTAGGTAAGGTTACTTTGTGATAAGTTCGTGTGAAACTTCTGGAGGAACCTGGGTAAGGTTACTTCGGGCTAACTTCGTGTGAAACTTCTGGAGGAACCTAGGTAAGGTTACTTCGGTCTAAGTTCGTGTGAAACTCTGGAGGAATCTGGGTAAGGTTACTTTGTGATAAGTTCGTGTGAAACTTCTGGAGGAACCTGGGTAAGGTTACTTCGGGCTAAGTTCGTGTGAAACTTCTGGAGGAACCTAGGTAAGGTTACTTCGGGCTAAGTCTGTGTAAAACTTCAGGAGCAACCTGGGTAAGGTTACGTTGTGATAAGTTCGTGTAAAACTTCAGAGGTTACTTTGGGATGAGTTCGTGTAAAACTTCATTCTGAAATATATGAGAAAGGACCCGTGTAGGATTTTTCAGGATAAACCCGTGTGAAGCTACATTTAGGAGAAACCCGTGTAAGATTTCTTCGTGACGAACCTGTGTAAAGCTGCATTTGATCGTGCAGATAATTACTCTGTTTAGTTTCCGGAGTTAATCTTGAACTTGCTGGAAGTTGTTGATGATAACCATCTTTCCTGAAAAGGTACATGATTAATCGTATATGATGCATGACATGCATTGTATGATGATGTTCTCAAAATAAATGAAATTATGCTGTATGCGATATGTATGCGCACGTCATGATATATGAAATGCTATTGCGGTACGCCCGAGTTTGGGAAAATAAATCCTTGACTATTGTTGGAGAATAAAGAGTTTCGCTCGCTGGAGACAACGACCGAAGATGATTGGGAGAATAATCATGCAGGAGAGAATAACACCGCTGGGGAATGGACTGACGAGGAAATGACTCTGTGGGGAGTATATACTCTGCTAGAAGATCTGCTGATATGGAGAAATAAAACTCAGCTGGGGATGAATTACTATTGTTGGTGACAGTGAACCTTGTTGGGGATTGAATTTCTGTCTGTGAAAGGAATGAACTCCGCTGGGGATGATTTTCCAATGGCGACTTCACTAGGGATAATCTTTTAGACTCTACTGGGGATGATCTTCCAGACTCCACTGGGGATAATCTTCCAGTGCTGGTGATAGATAAACTATGCTTGGGGAGAATCTTACCGACCCATTCGTGGTTGCGAGCCTCAGCTGGGGAGAATTAACACCACTGTCCTTTTCTTACTCTACGGGGAGTGTAGATGTTACTGGGACGTAGGCTGAGGATATGACAATGACTTTGCATCGAGACTTTTCTGCCCCTGTATCTGCGAGAGAAGTTGCCTGCGGAGGCCTTGTGGATCGAGTATTATTCCAACCTATGAGGTGCTTGGTAATTGCCTAATGAAATAACAAATCTTCTTCTGGTAGCCAAGTGACGAGATGACGGGGCATAATCATACGCTTTAATCCCTAACTTTTTCCTGGACTGTCTTTTTAGATTTTTAGTCCACCGGGATACCCTTTCTTACCCAAGCCGCCTTTTCAGGTTTTCGACTTGCCGGGTGTACAATTTTTTTTTATCCCTAATTTTTTCCCGAACCCTTTTGGTTCGTCGGTATGCCCTTATTTTTGCCTAGGCCTGTCAACCTAGCGGGCCTTTATTCATGTGCAGTATTTTCTGACTATGTCCACGCTCTCATAGTGTAGGGAGTTGTCACTGTCGGTAGTGTTGTGTTGCCATACTACCAGAAAACGTTCGTTTGATCATGCAAGATTCGTTGCTGGAATTTATGTCCAATGCCCCAAGTGATTCAGATGGAGATTTGTCCCTGGTTATTTGGCATCTTTGAGAGATTCCTTGAATCTTGACTTGATTGCCCCAGATGATGGACAATGATCATGCCGTTCCCCTTGGTTGGAAGCGTTTTTCCACTTGAGGTGATCACTCTCATTGGAGGAGGTTTTTGTTCACTAGATATTTGTCATGTGAAATTCTCTGCTGTTGAACAAATAGTCATATGCAAACAATGTTATTTTAAGAATGCAAAGCTTATGTCTGTCTTGAAGTTTGGAAATTCATTTTTTAGTAAAACAAGTTTTTTTTTGTAATAGTGTGATGCCAACTCAGGATTTACAGCAAGTCCTACAGGAGTCAGGATACCTTTTGTAACAGTATGCTTTCGAACTAACCCTTGCTTCAGCTAGGACTTTTAAGGGTTATAACGTGTCCTGGTTCACGGTTCAAGAAACAAAGGATAAACGCTCAAATTTTATTTGTACCCACCCATTCTTCGTGATGTTCTTCGATCCTAAACTCAACTAATTGTGCATTTAGATCATGTTTGAGTCTTTGCTCTGATATTCCAGCGACGGTTCGGATACTGACAATTTATTTTGAATAGGCAGTTATTTTTGTTGAGAGTTTGTAGGATCTCTTTCTTTTTGATTTTATTATCCTTGTCTTTTGCCTGAACAATTTCTTTTGTGATTACAGTCAGCGGGATGCCCCAGTTTTTCTTAAGTTTCCTTCATAGGTTTTGACTTAATGGGCTTTTATTTTGAGAGATAATGACTGCCTGTCTTGACGATTATAAGGAACCATCACCGTCTTTTGTTTTGGAAGGACCTCTTTGATGCCATTCATTGTGCACCTGGATTAACTGAGAAAACTACCCTGCCCCAGGTTGTGATTAAGGGTTTTAATTTGTGTGAAAAGAAAAACTCCAACTTCTTTGGCTCAAAGGGGTTGACTAGGGATTATCTTCCTTATAACTCGACTGTTTAGGATTTGAAACAACGCCTGTACATCGTCAGCGGGGTCTGTTCAAAAGCATACTGTAGAGATTGTGGTATCATTTTCGTCATCCTCCCTCTAAAGGCTTAGAGTTTTTTAATCGAGAGTTGAATATCACAAAAGGAAATAAGAACGCATTTTTGAAGTAGTGAATATGAATGGATTGATTCAAAACAGACATATGCAATGTATTAATGAAATAATAAAGTTTTGACATGACTAAATGTTCGAACAATCAAAAGAAAATTACAAATTGAAAATTCTAATGAACAAAAACTCTTCTTGTGAGAACTTGTCACTTCATATGGTATGCCTTGGAGGGATGGCAGAAGAACTCAACCTGACCGTTTTGTGTGAATTCTAGCGCTCATTCATCAATCAGGTTTTGAATTTTATTTTTCAATGCCCAATAGTCATAAGTATCATGCCCCAGGCTGTTGGAATAGTATGCACACCTTGCATCAAGATTGTAGTTTGGGGAGGCTATGTGGGGATTCTGAGGAGGGTCCCTTAATGTCACCAGATTCAATCTCAACAGGTGTTGTAAAGTTTGAGACAACGGCATGTTGAGCTCGGTGAACTTCCTTTTGGGCGTATCTGGCTTACTCTAATTAACCCATTGCTTTTGGCGAGGTTGTCGTTGGACCCATGATGTAGTAGAATTTTGGAAAGGTCCACCCTTCACCAAACCAAACCATTGTCTTCTTGGAGGCTGATAAATGACTTGGTCCCCGGCCTCGACTGTTTGCTTCATACTGTTGTATCTGTCTTGATGAAGCTGGTTGGTAATGATTCTCAGCTCTTCTTGTTCCCGGGCTAAGCTTTGGATAAGGGTCGTCTGCCCCAACATTTGGGTTCTTATTGCATCTACCTCAGCTTGCAGTTGTTCTAGCCGTTCGTCCTTATTGTCTTCAGGACTTTTCTTGACCAAGTTCCCAATGAGGAGTGTTTTCAACTCTTCCTGCCCCTTGGATAGGTTTAGGAAGATTTCCCTGAACTGAGTTTCTTGAAGATCTCTAATATCTTGTTTGAGAGCCATTTCTGAAATAAATAGCGAGGATATGAGAGACCTTTACTGGTAGACCTGTTATGCAATGATATGTATAATATATGTATGCAATGTTTTCAAGGATCTCGCGGGGTAAACAAGAAACTGTTAGAATTTGAATTTTGCAGCTTTGATTGAAGAAACTTCGTGTCATCAAGAGTCCTTTTTCAAGAGTCAAGCTCACCATATCGAGTGGGTCATAGCCACCGACTCAAATTATCGTGTTTTGATCTCTAGATGACATTGGCTAGAGGAAAATAAATCCCCTTTGCCCTTTGCTAGACGTTGGATTTACCATAACCTGCATCACAAACCTTTGAGATCCTTGAAATGGTTAAGGAAATGTTAAGGCATGATGTTATGATGTGTATGTTATGCATTTAAGAAAAAGTACGAGGTAATGTAAACAAGTAAATCCGGAAAGAAATCCAAGGTATTGGATAAGGACTGTAAACAAAACCTGCAAGGAACTCTTGTTGTTAGGTAACAAACATGTGCAAGTAGTTCAAGTTGAAAGCACACAAGTCACACAATAGCCCTTAAGTTTCAGGCTGGCATGGAGTTTAGGTATTACCCTCTTTCAGTTTAGTTGGTTCAACCTGTCCTAGTAATAGTAACTGGGTTCTAGAGGTTCTCAATATCACTGACCATCCTCGATCGGTCATAATTCCAGTTTAGCAACCTTTTCTTGCAGCCGGAATCATCGCGAGAGTATGGTCTCAATGAGTGTAGCATACTGCTACTTTTCTATGGCCAAGTTGGTCAATTATAGGTTTTAAGGTTAGTTGATACTTAATGACCCATTAGCAGCCCCATACTCTCCTTGTTCCTCCACAAGGGATATTGGTACCAACTAATGTGTCACACCAACGTAGCTACTACTTCAACCGTATCGGTCTATGCTGTACAGTTCCCTCACAGTCTATTGCTACTTACCTAAAAGGTGTCCCTCAGATCCGAGTTAGGATCTATAGTAACTCCGATACAAGGCCCACAAATATAAATTAAACAATTCAAACAATTGAAAGCAATATGATGAACTATTCCTAAGGTACACCCCACTTATTCAGTCCCCAGCAGAGTCGCCAGTTCTGTGATACGGTGGCCAGAACTGAGACGTGGTTTCCCTATTTCGTTAAGGAAATTTTTCTGGTTTGCGTTTTGCGTTTGTGTTTGCAAAATGTCGCGGTAAGCCAGAGTCGCCACCGACTTTTATTTTATCCAACAAGGAAAGGAAAAAAGCACAGAAAAATTCCTTTTTCAAGAGGGAAGGTATTAGCACCCTTTCTATTCGTAGTTATCTATGGGCTCTTAGGTACTTGCTCATCATTTTCAAAATTGTTTTCTTTGTGTTTACGCGCTTTGAAATTTTTTTGTTTTAACTTTGATTTAACTTTTGCTTCTGTCTTCAAGAGTATAATGGTGTTTTTGAAAAATTTGTTTGTAAAGGAGTGTAAGTGTGAAAAATTTGTTTGGGATGAGCAAGTATTTAAGAGCTAATCTACCTACTCGAAAAAAAGAATCGTTCTATGTTTGTTTCCTTTAGACAGCGCTATCCCACTATTAGTGAGTAGGTAGCACCATCGTTGGAGTTTTGAGGGTCAATTCGAAAGGGACGTACGATCACTAAAGCAATGTTAGGATGTCTTAGTAATAACCCTAATGTCTTAGATCATTTATCCGAGGCAAAAATATCTGAGGAAACCGTTCTGAGGCAACTTTTCCGAATCGGGACTTTGATCTTTGTTTAGACAAAAGGACGACCACTAAAGCATCCTATACTCAACTACCGTTTACCAAAGGCAACCAAGTGGGAGTGTAACCTAGGAGTGCGCATGGGCGAGTGATTCAATTTCAGATTATTTATCTTTGCACATTTAGGGTGATCTAACTGTTTTAAAATTAATCATACATTCTTGTCATACATCCCTATATTATACATCTAACAATTAATAATTTGCGGAATTTAAAGTGCGGAATTTAAACTACGCTATTACAAGGCTTCGGGTATTTACATAGCCAAAAACAAACCCTTTGAAAATAAAGCGATAAATGTAAATAAACGTCCTAATTAAACTATTACAAATTGTAGGCAGTTACATCAATATGGTAAATAATAAAAATAAAGCGTGCGAGAAGAATTAAGATCGACGAGAATTTAAGGTTTTGACCCTTCTAACCTAATTAAAAGAAAAATTGTTTGTTTGTTGTTTTTAATAAAAGAAATAAGTTTTCTAAATTAAATATGCAATTAATTAGTTAATTAAATTAATTAATAAAAATAATTACATGACCTATTTTGGTTTCTTTGGTTATTTTAGGAAAAAATAAAAATATAATTAAGTTAGTAATAAAACCTATTTATTCTAATTATTTTTAAGTTATTTACAAAAAGAAATTAAAGTTTTACCTAAAATTAAAATTTAATTAAGAAAAAAAATCCTAAATCTATTTTTATGTGATTTTTATATTTGTTTATTAATAAAAAAATAAAAGCGATTAAAAGAAATAATTAAAACGAATAAAACATGAAAATAAAGATGAGCCTAGTAGCAAAAGTAAACAAGGCAGTGCAATCATCAAAAATCCCTAGGCCCGAATCTTCGAAAGCTTCATGCTCTAACTATGGTGTTTTTTTTATTCTTGCGTGGAACCTATGATTCAACCATCCATAATTGTTCTATATAAACTCAAACAAACGTTAGCATACCATAAAATGTGATTAAAATTAGAGATTCAAAGTTTAAAATTTTACCAAACCGGTGTTGTCAAATGGGGGCGTGCTAGGCGTGTGATGGATTGCTCTTGGGCCTTGTAAGACTCTTGAGGACTTCAAGAGGATGGTTTTAGGCTTAATGTCAATTGAGAGAGACCGGAACCTCGAGATATGACTTGCACCAATTCTTTGATTTCTGAAGAGCTTTTTGAATAGCTTTTAGAGAGCTTTTTGAAGAGCTTTTTGAGAGCTTTTTAGAGAGGGCTTTCGTCCCTTTCAAGCTTGTATGGCTCTATATTTATAGAGGAGAATGAGGAGACAAGAAAGCATGGAAAGAATCTCCCTCATAATGTTGTGTTTTAAGACCATGATCAAGATTTGAAAAAAATGTCATATTTGATGATTTTATGCCATTTTCACATATGGATGAACCTGTACATATTTGAAAGGTTATTGCACGAAATCAGTTGAGATAAACCATCATAAAACTTTCCCAAAATGGATTCACATCAAAATTTACATTATTTCTATTATTTATTTATTTAATTCTGAATTTTAATGAATAAAATATCAAAATAAATAGCATAAATAGTAGAAAAATGTATGGGTGGGCTTAGAGGTCGTGGACCATGTTAGGAATGAGTTTCAAACTTGAAAAGATAGGCCCATTTGGAAAAAGTCCATGTTTGGTCAATATTTGTTTCATGCATTTTTTCACAAATTGTCCAACTTTGACAATGCATATCTCTCTCAATTTTAACATTATGAGGGTGTTCTTGGACTTTTTAGAAATCTTAGGATGTCCCCTAAGAAACCTATTTTGTTTCATCTCAATTGGACCTTCCATGTTCATGTATGAAGCTTTGACAAAAAGGTATTTTTGTTGACTTTTCAAAATGACCTATAATGTCCAAATTCATAACTTCTTGTGAGTGAATATTTTGAACTTGGGAGATGAAGATGGATTGTAGGGAATTTCATCCTATTAAAAATGATCTTTGGATGGGTCATTTCTCATAAAGTATGAGAAAGTTATGCTTGGTCAAAGTTGAGTTGACTTTTCCTACAAAACCCTAATTTAGCAACTTTTGAGTCTTGATGAATTATGAGCAATCCTTGATGAATAATGATAAACACTAGATAAAATTATTAAATATACTTAAAAATGAGGATGTTGACCAAAAATCTTGAAGTTTGATTGTATGTAGGTCACAATTGACTTTTGCCCTAACATAGTCGATTTTTGGACCTTTGAGCAATTGACTGAGCAAACTTCCTTTGCAAGGGTTGAAAGTTGTCATGGATGGTCTTGAGAACATATTAGGACAAATTTGAGAATTTGGTACCACTTGGACTCAAGTATCTTGATGCAACATGAAACCCTAATTTGGGGTAGTCTGCCTTATGAGAGAACTTGTCTGGCCAACCCTTGGACTACCTTGAGCTACTTGGGGATCTTTCTTGAAATGTTTTGAGAAATATGGGAGGGAAAATTTTGGGGTACAACACAGAGGTCAAAGCGTGCCTTGAAAGGATAGAGGCATAGAAACTCCAGACTCAGAGAATCTGAATTAGGGAACAAAACCGAGCCATAAATGAGAAGTGCTAGGATGTGTTCAAATGCTTGAAAGTCCTAACTGTCCCAAAACTATTGAGCCTGATCAATCTAGAACTTAGCTAGGAAGCCTTTAACCCCACTTCGAGTCTCCCAGTTAGACATTACATCAGCCTTTGTCAGATGTAGGGCTGTAGCAATATCTTCTGGCCTAGGAGCTACCTCTAAACCTGTAAATGGTGTCTGCTCTAGAATAGATATGCCAAGTAAATCCGAGAACTCCTCCAAAGTAGGGACCAACTGATAGTCTGAGAAGGTAAAACAGTGATGCAACAGGTCAAAGAACTGGAACAAGACGCTCATCATTTGCTCATCCAACTTAGAAGTGACCAAACCAAGGAGGTGACCATGTCTTCTGACAAAGGAAGAAGTATCAGGAAATTTGGAAACCAAATCTCTAAGCTGAGCGGGGGTTTGTACGAAGCTGATGCGAATGGTATTTCTACGCATAGATGCCATGATCTGCAAAATAGGACAAAGATGAATCCCCTCGGTCTTTGAAATGGGTTTGTCTAATGAAATATGCAGGAAATGTCATGATGCATGATGTCATGATAAGAACACACCACAAGTATTCACATATAGAAAACATGGTAAGGACCCACAAGTCACACAATAACCCTTAAATTTCAGGCTGGCATGGAGTTTAGGTACTACCCTCTTTAAGTTTAGTTAGTTCAACCTGTCCTAGTAATAGTAACCAGGTTCTAGAGGATCTCAATATCACTGACCATCCTCGATCGGTCATAATTCCAGTTTAGCAACATTTTCTTGCAGACGGAATCATCGCGAGAGTATGGTCTCAATGAGTGTAGCATACTGCTACTTTTCTATGGCCAAGTTGGTCGATTATAGGTTCTAAGGTCAGTTGGTGCTTAATGACCCCTTAGCATCCCCATATTCTCCTTGTTCCTCCATAAGGGATATCGGTACAAACTAAAGTGTCACACCAACGTAGCTACTGCTTCAACCGTATCGGTGTACGCCGTACAGTTCCTTCACAGTCTATTGCTACTTACCTAAAAGGTATCCCCAGATTCGGGTTAGGATCTATAGTAACTCTGATACAAAACCCACAAAGAAAAAGCAATCAAATCAAACAATAGAAAACAATATAATGAATTATTCCTAAGGTACACCCCACTTATTAAATCCCCAGCAGAGTCGCCAATTCTTTGATACGGTGGCCAGAATTGGGATGTGGTTTCCCTATTTCGTTAAGGAATTTTTGCTGGTTTGCGTTTTGCGTTTGTTTTCGCAAAATGTCGCGGTAAGCAAGAGTCGCCACCGACTTTTATTTTGTCCAACAAGGAAAGGAAAAAAGCACAGAAAAATTCCTTTTTCGAGATATTTCTGAGTACGGGGGGTAGATTTATAGAAAGGGAAGGTATTAGCACCCTTTCTATCCGTAGTTATCTACGGGCTCTTAGGTACTTGCTCATCATTTTCAAAATTGTTTTCTTTGTGTTTGTGCGCTTTGAAAATTTTTTGTTTTGACTTTGATTTAACTCTTTCTTCTGTCTTCAAGAGTGTAATGAAGTGTTTTTGAAAACTTTGTTTATAAAGGAGTGTAAGTGTGAAAAATTTGTTTGGAATGAGCAAGAAATTAAGAACTAATCTCCCTACTCGAAAAAAGAATCGTTCTGTATTCGTTTCCTTTAGAAAATGCTATCCCACTATTAGTGAGTAGGTATCACCATCATTGGAGTTTTGAGGGTCAATTCGAAAGGGACGTACGATCACTAAAGCAATGTTAGGACGTCTTAGTAGTAACCCTAATGTCTTAGATCATTTATCCGAGGCAACAATATCCGAGGTAACCATTCCGAGGCAACTATGATCTTTGGACAACAGGACGACCACTAAAATATCCTATACTCAATGACCGTTTACCGAAGGCAACCAAGTGGGAGTGTACCCTAGGAGTGCGCGTGTGCGAGTGATTCAGTTTCAGTTACTTTATCTTTGCGCATTTAAGGTGATCTAACTGTTTTAAATTTAGACATACATTCTAGTCATGCAAACCCTATTATCAAACATCTAACAGTTAAATAATTTGCGGAATTTAAAATGCAGAAATTAAAACTACGCTATTACAAGGCTTCGTGTATTTACATAGCCAAAAACAAATCGTTTGAAAGTAAAAGCGATAAATGTAAAAGTCCTAATTAAAACTATTACAAACTGTGAGCAGATACAATAATTGGATAAAAATGATAAAGCGCGCGAGAAAATTAGATCGAAAGCGAAACTAGGATTTTGACCCTTTTATCCTAATTTAAAGATAAAATGTTTTTTTATTGTTTTTATTAAAAAGAAATAAGTTTTCTAAATTAAATGTGAAAATTGATTAGTGATTAAATTAATTAATGAAAATAATTAAATGACATATTTTTGGTTTTTGGTTATTTTAGGAAAAAAATAAAATAATTAAGTTAGTAATAAAAACCTATTATTTCTAATTAATTTTAATTATTTGCAAAATAAATTAAAGTTATCTAAAAAATTAATGACCTAATTAAATTAATTGATTTTTACTAAAAATAAATATCCTAAATTTAATTTATGAAAAATACTATTTTTATGATTTTTTGATAAAAGAAAATAATTTAATTTGTTAATAAAAATAATTAAATGAAATAATAAAATAAAATGTAAAAAAAAAAAGAAAAAGAGTGAGAAAATGGGCCTGGATAGCAATTTTTGGAGGGTGCAAACAGAATTCTGGGCCCAAAAGAGAAGGTCCACGTTAACCTTGAGGATCCCATGTGATGCATTTGACTTGGCCTTGGTGCATCTTCAGATGCTGGTCATCAGATCTGGCCATCTGACAATTGGCATGATTGATGATGAGGGCGTACCATGGTTATGGGTATTACATATGCACTGGATAACCAGAAATAAATGAAGAAAAACCACAAATGTTGGAGGCAGGGGTCGAACCCCTGACCTCATGCATTCCAACGCCTTAAGAACATGCCTGGGTACCACTGGGCCAATTATCTTTGTTGTCATAATATGGAATAATAATAATAATATGTGAAAACCTATAATTAGTGGATGTTTTGCGTGCAAATTCAAATGGCCAAATCAGGGGAGGACACATCTTCATTTCTCTCCTTGCACCGTCACTAAAGGTTCGTTCACCTATACCTACGGACAAATGTATGTTGCTACAAATTATGCATTCTCAAAATCTTCCACAACAAGAGGTTGAAACTGAAGGGTTCATCCCATCACCATCAAAAGTAGGGGAATTGCATACCCTACAAATTCTAACAAACAATGCAGACAACTACCTAGACTTGCAATACGGAGATCATGACCCAGAGGATGCTCACCAGGAACCCTTAAAGACGACTGGTACTCATACTGCAGATAATCCACTGGTAATGAATCAATATAAAGCCCTGGATGAAAGGTTAAAAGCTGTGGAGGGTTTTGATGCTTTCAAAGTAGACGCCCTCGAAATGGGTCTAGTTCCTGATGTGGTGATTCCGCTAAAATTCAAAGTACCATACTTTGGAAAATACAAAGGACTCGCTTGTCCAAGGAATCATCTTCATATGTATTGCAGGAAGATGCATGCCCATGCCCATGATCAGAAGCTAATGATCCACTGTTTCCAAGATAGTATGAATGGGGCATCTTTAGACTGGTACATGCAATTGGAACGAACACATATCCGGACTGGGACAGATCTTGCTAATGCTTTCTTGAAGCATTACAAATATAACCTGGACATGGTGCCTACCCGCATGCAACTCCAAAATCTGTCCCAAAAGAAGGAAGAATCCTTCAAAGAATATGCTCAAAGATGGAGGGAAATGGCATCCTGTGTACAACCATAATTGCTGGAAAAAGAACTCGTAGACATGTTCATGGGAACCTTACAAGGGCTTTATTATGAGAAAATGGTGGGAAGTGTCTCGTCGGGATTCTCAGACCTAGTGACTATTGGCGAAAGAACCAAAACTGGGTTAAAAAGTGGGAAGATATCAGGGGGGGTCGTCAGATGCTCCTTACAATTCAAAAAGACCAGCTTCAAACTTCCCAAGGAGAAAGGAGGCAGAAGTCAATGTCGTATCCTCACAACCAAGGGCACAGCAACCATTGGTGATCCCACAAGGACAACGACAAGACAGATTTAAAAGGGCCCCCATAAATTTTGATCCACTCCCCATGCCACCAAGCCAGTTATTACAACACTTGGTTAAGGCATCCTTGGTGGAAATCAAGCCTTTAGCTCCTCCAGTGAGGCCACTCCCATAAAGATACAATGCCGACGCCAGGTGTGAACCATGCTAACTCTCAGCGTCATACCATAGAACAATGTTGGGCATTCAAGCATAAAGTTCAGGATTTTTTAGAATCTCAAGACATCACATTTGAGAAGCCTAACATCAAATCAAACCCTATGCCTCCGCACAATGGGCCTATGATAAATGAAATTGAGGTGGTCACTGACTTTGGGGAAACCATAAAGGCAAAAACCCCTATCAACTTGTTGAAAGAATATCTGTTTGAATGTGGATTCTTGTTAGAGCATAATAAAGCTTTTGAAACAACTCTGCAAAAGCTGGTGGATCAGGGGATAGTCAAAATCGGACTGTACCCTGAGGAAAAATATGTAGCCACAATAGGAGGAAAAAAGCCACTGGTAATCCCATGCCAGATCCCAAATCTTACCAAGAAAACTCTAGTCATCCCGTGGGGAGAATCAACAGAGATTACAAGAAGGGTACCTAAGCAAACTCTCTTAATACCCACCACTCCAAAAGCCACGATGGTAATTAAGGGATCGTCACCTATCCCTTATGAAAATAACAAGGCAGTACCGCAGAGTTATGACTCAGCCGTGTACATCAACGACGTGAAGCAAGAAAGCGGGCCATCCCCAAGTCAGGGACCTGTAATTTCAAACATAGCAGGGACAGGAAATATGACCGGAAGTGGTCAAATTTTTGGAGCCGAACTATAAAAAAAGACTGATGTGATTCTAACGAAGGACAAAGGAAAAGCAGTGGTTGATACAAATTAAGAAACAAAATCTCCGAGCAAAGAATTTACCGATCAAGAGGCAGAAGGGTTTCTGAATATAATAAAAATAAGTGCCTACAGAGTGGTGGACCAGCTTCACTAAACTCCAGCAAAAATATCCATACTCTCGCTACTCATCAACTCTGAAGCACACCAAGATTCTTTAATGAAGGTGTTAACTTCAGCTCATGTCGCAAAGGAAATTTCAGTGAATTAATTTGACAATGTCGTAGCAAATCTAACGTCTGGATCCTACTTGGGTTTCAGCAACAGTGAATTACCGCCATAGGGCCGAGCTCATAACAAGACACTCCATATTACCATGCAAATAGTTATTACCCACTTGTCCAGGGTTCTTACTGACATCGGTTCCGCTCTTTATGTGTTGCCGAAGTCAAGTCTCATAAAGTTTACAATAGACGACGTGGTAATGAGACCAAGTTCTACGATAGTAAAGGCATTCGATGATTCTCGAAGCTCGGTGTTAGGAGAGGTGGACCTTCCAGTTAAGATTGGGATGTATATCTTCAATATTACTTTCCAGGTCATGGATATCGAGCCAGCATACACTTGCTTACCGGGGAGACCATGGATCCATGTTGTAGGGGCAGTAACCTCGACTCTACATCAAAAATTGAAGTTCCTAGTGGAAGGGAAGTTAATCATAATTTATTGCGAGGAAGACATCTTCGTAAGCCACGTTGAATCGTACAGATATATCAGTGCCGACGAAGACTGTATAGCTTCCCTGTTCCAAGCCTTGGAAATTGCTTCAATGGTGACATTACCAGTCGAGAAGGGTAATAACACTAAAGTGACATCATGGAGAGATATGCAAATGACTATGGGATGTGATGCCTCGAAACGCTGGGGAAAGCTCCTAGAAATTCCTGAGAAGAAGAATCGCTTTGGTTTGGCCTATGAATCATCGAAATCTACTCCAAAGGGCAAAGCATGTTTCCCTCCGATCCAAGAGACTTTTGTCAGCAAAGGAACAGAGCATGGGAGACACGTGGCGATGATATCAAGAAAAATCAATACCAAAAGGGAAACTGACTTCATCAGAGAGGGCGCCCCAGGAGAAGAACTCAAAGGATGGACCGCTGTGGAGATTCCTGAGATATTTTTCTTTTCTAAATAAATATTTCTTATTTTGAAAGAACCTATGTCAAACCCGAGGCATAAGGGTTGCTTGTAAGGGTTTTCCCTGTTCTTGTTTCAGACAATATTTACAATTAATAAAAGTCATATTCTGTTTTCAATTAAGATCCTTGTCTTTCTTTTGCATTTATCTATTAAATTTAAAAATGGTAATACTTTCTCTGCATGTGCATTTTCAAATCCCAGGCACTAAAATATGCACTAAAACATGATAAATGTGCAGATCCATGCCCAAAATTACCGATAACATTACTGTTGCGACCCAATACAATTTTAATGCTCCTATCAACCAAGCCGAAGAGGAAGATGACGAAGATCTTGAACTCTCCAAGGAAATGGAAAAGGAAATAGAGCGAAAGGCTGACATCATACAACCATATCAAGAAGCTATTGAGACCATTAACCTGGGCACAAAGGAAGATCCAAAAGAAATCAAGCTAGGGGCAATGCTGGAGCAGAGCGTCAAAGACAAGCTAATCAAGTTATTACATGAGTATGTGGATATATTCGCTTGGTCCTACAGGGACATGCCAGGGTTGGATACAGCCATCGTGGTGCACAAACTACCTCTCAAATAAAGGTGTTCTCCAGTCAGATAAAAAATCAGAAGAACTCGTCCAAATATGGTTAGCAAAATCAGAGAAGATGTTCTCAAACAGTTTGACGCAGGGTTCCTAGTAGTGGTAGATTATCCACCCTGGATAGCTAACATTGTACCAGTACCCAAGAAGGATGGCAAAGTAAGCATGTGTATATATTATCGAGACCTAAACAAGGCAAGCCCCAAGGACGATTTCCCGTTACCCCATATAGATGTCCTAGTGGATAACACAACTCAAGCCTCAGTATTCTCATTTATGGACGGTTTCTCGGGCTATAATCAGATCAAAATGGCGCCCGAAGACATGGAAAAGACTACTTCCATGACACCTTGGGGAACTTTCTGCTACAAAGTAATGCCATTCAGTATCAAGAATGCATGGGCAACCTATCAGAGGGCAATGGTCACATTATTCCATGATATGATCCACAAGAAGGTTTAAGTATGCGTAGATGATATGATTGTCAAATCCCATACGGAGGAGGAACACATCATACATATGTAAAAGTTATTCGAGCGGTTGCGTAAATTCAGACTGAGGTTAAATCCAAATAAATGCACATTTGGCGTAAGATCAGGAAAATTGTTAGGTTTCATTGTAAGCCAGCGGGGTATCAAGGTGGACCCCAACAAAGTAAAAGTTATACAAGATATGCCCGCACCAAGGACAGAAAAAGAAGTACATGGTTTCTTAGGGCGATTGAATTACATCTCAAGGTTCATATCGCATCTAACAGCTAGTGTGAGCCAATATTCAAGTTATTACTAAAAGATCAGATGGTAGTATGGAATGATGATTGTCAAAATTCCTTCGATACTGTGATACAGTGGCTAGAATCGGGACGTGGTTTCCCTATTTCGTTAAGGAATTTTTGTTGGTTTGCATTTTGCGTTTGTTTTTGCAAAATGTTGCGGTAAGCAAGAGTCGCCACCGACTTTAATTTTATCCAACAAGGAAAGGAAAAAAGCACAAAAAAATTCCTTTTTCGAGATATTTCTGAGTACGGGGGGTAGATTTATAGAAAGGGAAGGTATTAGCACCCTTTCTATCCGTAGTTATCTACGGGCTCTTAGGTGCTTGCTCATCATTTTCAAAATTGTTTTCTTTGTGTTTGTGCGCTTTGAAAAGTTTTTGTTTTGACTTCGATTTAACTCTTGCTTCTGTCTTCAAGAGTGTAATGAAGTGTTTTTGAAAACTTTGTTTATAAAGGAGTGTAAGTGTGAAAAATTTGTTTGGAATGAGCAAGTACTTAAGAACTAATCTCCCTACTCGAAAAAAGAATCATTTTGTATTTGTTTCCTTTAGACAACGGTATCCCACTATTAGTGAGTAGGTAGCACCGTCGTTGGAGTTTTGAGGGTCAATTCGAAAGGGACGTACGATCATAAAAGCAATGTTAGGACGTCTTAGTAGTAACCCTAACATCTTAGATCATTTATCTGAGGCAATAATATCCGAGGTAACCATTCCGAGGCAACTATGATCTTTGGACAACAGGACGACCACTAAAATATCCTATACTCAATGACCGTTTACTGAAGGCAACCAAGTGGGAGTGTACCCTAGGAGTGCGCATGTGCGAGTGATTCAGTTTCAGTTACTTTATCTTTGCGCATTTAAGGTGATCTAACTATTTTAAATTTAGACATACATTCTTGTCATGCAAACCCTATTATCAAACATCTAACAGTTAAATAATTTGCGGAATTTAAAATGCAGAAATTAAAACTACGCTATTACAAGGCTTCGGGTATTTACATAGCCAAAAACAAACCTTTTGAAAGTAAAAGCGATAAATGTAAAAGTCCTAATTAAAACTATTACAAACTGTGAGCAGATACAATAATTGGATAAAAATAATAAAGCGCGCGAGAAAATTAGATCGAAAGCGAAACTAGGGTTTTGACCCTTCTATCCTAATTTAAAGAGAAAATGTTTTTTTATTGTTTTTATTAAAAACAAATAAGTTTTCTAAATTAAA
Organism: Vicia faba; assembly: GCA_948472305.1. NCBI lineage: Eukaryota > Viridiplantae > Streptophyta > Magnoliopsida > Fabales > Fabaceae > Vicia > Vicia faba. The sequence goes on from OX451736.1 coordinate 1,456,361,830, forward strand.
TGTGAAAATTGATTAGTGATTAAATTAATTTATGAAAAATAATTAAATGACATATTTTTGGTTTTTGGTTATTTTAGGAAAAAAATAAAATAATTAAGTTAGTAATAAAAACCTATTATTTCTAATTAATTTTAATTATTTGCAAAATAAATTAAAGTTATCTAAAAAATTAATGACCTAATTAAATTAATTGATTTTTACTAAAAATAAATATCCTAAACTGAATTTATTAAAAGTACTATTTTTATGATTTTTTTATAAAAGAAAATAATTTAATTTGTTAATAAAAATAATTAAATGAAATATAAAAAAAAGAAAAAGAGTGAGAAAATGGAGCTGGATAGCAATTTTTGGAGGGTGCAAACAGAATTCTGGGCCCAAAAGAGAAGGTACACGTTGACCTTGAGGATCCCATGTGATGCATTTGACTTGGCCTTGGTGCACCTTCAGATGTTGGCCATCAGATCTGGCCATCTGACAATTGGTATGATTGATGATGAGGGTGTACCATGGTTCTGGGTATTGCATATGCACTGGATAACCTGAAATAAATCAAGAAAAACCACAAATGTTGGAGGCAGGGGTCGAACCCCTGACCTCATGCATTCCAACGCCTTAAGCCCATGCCTGGGTACCACTGGGCCAGTTATCTTTGTTGGCATAATATGGAATAATAATAATATGTGAAAACAAATAATTAGTGGAAGTTTTGCGCGCAAATTCAAATGGCCAAATTAGGGGAGGACTGGTCTTCATCTCTCTCCTTGCACCGTCGCTAAAGGTTCGTTCACCTATACCTACGGACAAATGTCCGTTGCTACAGATTATGCGTTCTCAAAATCTTCCACAGGCCATGGAAATAATATCTAAAGCCATGGTTGGGCTCGTCTCATCCTCCTGATCACAATGGTACCACTTACGAAGGCCAATTGTTCCTGAAATCAAAAACCCTAAAACAAACTCCAAAACCCTAACAATGGTGAATTTCGTTACGGACCATATAAATGAAATTGAATAATGCAGGAAGCTTGCAAATGCTTTATAGATTAATAATATATGATTAATTCAACCTAACAATGCTTAAAATACGAGATTCGAATTCAAGAACAGGGCGAAGTTGTGAACGACTTACAACGTGTTCTGGGACTGGAATGGACTGGTTCTTGATTGCTTTAGCTTCTGGAGAATCCCAGGAAGCGATTAGGATAGGTAACGAGCCTTGAGGATGCCTCTAAGTGGGATTTCGATCTGACACTTTTTCTTGGTTTTTTCAGATTTTTGTTCTTCCTCTCACGCCTGTTTCTAGCCACTTTTTAGGTCTGCCTCGCCTCCTTATGTAACAAAGAATGAATCAGGGTTGATAATTGATCAAAATCTTCCTCCTTTAATCCTTTTTGATTTGATTTGATTCACCATTTAAAACCATTACAAACATGGATTTTTTCAATCTTTTTGTTCACTCTAATGCCTTGCACGAATTTGAATGATGCTAGCTGTGTAATAAGACCTGAAACAACCATAAAATCTCTTGTTATCAATGTTTTGGATTTTATTTGATTTAAATTGGATTAATTCAAATAAAAATCAAAATAAATAATAAAAATAAGATATGGACAAGTGGCAAAGGCTAGAGCTCATGGGCTATATTGCCAACTCAAAACAAGTGAAAAAGATTGGGCCCATTTGACAAAATTTGAAGTTTTGAGGATAGTTGACTTTTGGCAATTTTACAAAAAAGGTCAACTTCAACAATGCATAACTTCCTCAATTTTGACTCTTTGGAGGTGTTCTTGGACTTTTTAGAAAGATTGAGATGTCCTCTAATCAATCCTTTTCGTATCATCTCATTTTGATATTCCATTCTCATTTATGAAGCTTTGACAAAAGAGGTGTTTTTGTTGACTTTTCAAAAAGACCTATAATGTCCAAATTCATAACTTCTTGTGTGTGCATAATTTGAACTTGGGATGGATTGTAGGGAATTTCATCCCCTTCAAAATGAGCTTTTGATGGGTCATGTTGTACCCCAAAATTTGCCCTCCCATATTCTTCAAGAAAATGCCAAGTCAAGTCTCAAAATTCCCCAAGGGTTGCACAGTGCAAAGGTCTCCTATACAGTCAAAACTAGGGTTTTTGTTCTGATCATGAAAATGAAGTTCCCAAAGGTCCAATCAAGTTTCACATGCCTACAAACATGGTCAAGCATCCTCATATCAAGTTTCAAGACATTCAGTACAAGATTGCACAGTCAAAAACCCTAATTGCACTACAGTCAACTGTAGGGGCAAAATGGTCATTTGGCAGTCAAAAGTTCAAATTTTTGGTCAACATATCATTTTGAAGCCACAAACATCATTTGATCAATGCTTGATCATGATTCTCAAAATTTGGCTCAGAAATCATCAAAATGCAAAAGTTTCCTTATTTGGACAGTTGAAAAAGTCAACTGAAATTGACCAGGGCATAACTTTCACATGGATTATCAGAAAAATTCCATCCAAAGCTCATTTTGAAGAGAAAGACATTTCCTACAACTCATATTCATACTTCAAATCCAAGAAATTCTCTCACAAAAAGTTATCAATTTCAACATTATAGGTCATTTTCAAAAGTAAACAAAAAGGGACTTTAAGTCAAAGGCCATAACTTGAGATTGGTAAATCCAAATGACATGGGACCAATGGCATTGGTTAGAGGACTCAAAGACCTTTCCAAAATGTCCAAGAACATGAGAAAAGCTTAAAAATTGAGCAAGTTATGCCTTGTGGAAGTTGGGAAATTTTTGGATATTTTGAAAAGTCAACATTGATTCAAATGACCTAAAATTGCTAATGGGCCCATTTCTCTTCCATAATTCATCATTCCAAGCATGTGCACGACCATTTGGCCCAAAGGGAAGTATTTTCTCATTTTTTATTTATTTATTTGAATTTTTATTCATATTAATTCATTTAAATCAATTAAATATATGGAAAATATTTAACTTAACCTAACCAATCTTTTTATACATGTTTTAGCCTCAAGATTTCGTGCATATGCAATTATGGAAAGATTTGGGTTGATTGGCTTGATTGAGAACAAAGAACACATGGAAAAAGATATGAAAAAATCTTAACAAATCAAATTTTCAAAAACAATGAATGCCATGGATTTGATTGGTTTTTCTTGACCTAATGCACTCACTACATATGCTAGAACACAACCCTAATCAGAATGGACACTGAGCTACGCAAAAGAGCACAAAGAAAACTTGGAATTTTTGTCTAAAAAAGCAATTCTGAAATCATCTTTACAGGTCGATTCAAAGCACAATTCTTGTTCCATTAGCTTCCTTGGAGATCATTGAACGTATTCCAATCAGAAACAACCATTAAAACGCAAAGAATTGGTATACAGCATTCAAGATACATCATGAAAAATTCATCATCGTGTTTCAATATTTACGCACATTCATAGCATTTTGATTGTAGATTCATGTTCCTTGTGAAATTCTGAGACTAACCAATATGATTAATTGCGTTTTTATGCTGTGAATATGATTTCACCATGTTTGATTTCTAGGGTTTGCAGGACCTCAAAATTGGGGTTTCTTATTTAACGAAAAATTAGCCTTCAAGAATGCCATGGTTGTAATCAGCAGGCTTGAACGATCACAAATCACCCATCGCGCCTAATTTATTGACCCTCTAAGACCTATTCGCTATTTTCTCAAAACTGACCTTAAACAACGCGTAAAAAACCGTTGCCTCATGTTTTGTATTTCAGGGATGGTGAAGACGATGACGTTGTGGCACACGCTGATTGGCTTGTTTAAAATTCGCGCGCGTTTCCAAGGCCACTGACCATTTTCTTTTATAATATTTAGTTGTTATATTGATATACAGATAAACAAAGCGCTTCAGTGGCAAACGTGTTGATTGGCAAGGTATGTGACCTGGGTTCGAACCCCAAGTCTTATATATTTCCATATTATTTTTCATTAACAAATCCCATGCGCTTCAAGGCTGCAGACGTACCATATGTCTTCAAATATCTCACATCCATGTGCCCCTGGAGATCAAATCAAGGGCGTAGATTGGATGCGCATCATGAGCCTGGTCAAAGGTGCCATATAGTGCCTGGAAAAGTCAACAAATTTCAAGGTTATTGGGCTCAGAATTCTTGGGCCAGACCTCCACTTTGGGGACTACCACCCCCCCTGGTTTGCAATTTTCCATATTTTTCTTATATTTTATTTTCAATTATTGTATTATTTTCTTTATTGTTTTGATTTAATTAATTATTCTCACAAAAATATAAAAAATGCATAAAAATCAGAAAAGATAAAAAATACAATAAATATTTTTGTTTTAATATTTTCATAAATAAAGTGGCATGTAATTAATTAGTTTAAATTAGGTGTTTTAACTTTAATTTCTTTAATAAAAAAATCTAAAAAGAAGTAGAATTAGGTTTAATTAATGTTTTTATTCCTTTTTAATTTTTCTTTCTCATAATAATATTTATTTATTTTATTTATTTTCATAATCAAATTTGCATGTAAATTAATTAGGGTTTAATTTAGGTTAAAAAAATTCAATATTTTCTTAAACAAATTAAAATAAAATAGAATTAGGGTTAATAGTTAATTTTAATTAATTCTCTCTTTTTTCTATTAAATCCTAAAATATTAAAAAACACCAAAAACAAATTATTGCTTTCTTTTAATTTTAATTTTAATTCCTCATTAATTTTAATTTTTGCAAAAGGGTCCAACGCCCACGTTCTTAATTTCTTATTTCTTTGCATATTTATTTTATTTTGTTTAAATAATTATGTACCTCTCCCGAAGCCTTGTAATTACTTCTCGCACTTTCAATTTATTTATTTTCTGTCAAATCGGGTCCTGGTTAATTTTGGCGATGTGGACCCACGCCATTTGTAATAGCTTTAGATTTACTTTTCCTCGCAATATTTTTAACTGTTAATCAAAAGCATGAAAGAATGAATGGACGAAAATAAAATCAAGCGTAGAACACCAATAAACATGACAAAAGACAAATAAATGAAAACGACACACGAATCGCACACACCACCCCTAGGGTACGCCTCACTGTTGCCTTGCCTCGAAAGGTGATCGTCAAGTAGAGGATGTCTTAGTAAGTCCTCATGATCCGGGAACCTGGCATGAGGGTAGCTTCTAAGGTGTCTTCCCATTGCTCTGGTGATCACCATGTCCCGAACCTCGAATTGACCCGAACACCTCCAATGGTGGTGCTACCTACCTCTCAATGGTGGGATGGCACTACTTTCAAGGACATCTACACAGACGAATTCCTTAGGGTAGGTAGACGACTCGTAGATACTTGCTCTAATTTCAAAAACAAATTCAAAAATACTTTACCGACACCTTTTCAAAAAGCTTTCGAAATCAATTTTTCAAACACTCTTGAGGACCGATACAAGAGTCGAACTGGAATTTTCAAAGAAACTTTTTAAAACCCACAGTTGAAAAGCAAACAAACCATTTTTGAAAACACAATGAGCAAGTATCTAAGAGCCCATGGATAACCATGGATAGAAAGGGTGCTAACACCTTCCCTTTCTATAATCTACCTCCCGAACCGAGAGCAATCTCTTTAAGGAATTTTTCTGTGCTTTTGTCCTTTCCATTTGGAGAAAATAAAAGACGGTGGCGACTCTTGCTTCCGCGACATTTCGCGAACCAACGTTAAACAGTCAGTTCCAGATCCACCGATCACAGGTCATTTCTCATAAAGTATGAGAAAGTTATGCTTGGTCAAAGTTGACTTGACTTTTCCTGCAAAACCCTAATTTAGCAACTTTTGAGTCTTGATGAATTATGAACAATCCTTGATGAATCATGATCAACCCTTGATCAAATGATGAAATATGCTTTAAAATGAGGATGTTGACCAAAAATCTTGAAATTTGACTGTATGTAGGTCACAGTTGACTTTTGCCCTAACAAAGTCGATTTTTGGACCTTTGAGCAATTGACTGAGCAAACTTCCTCTGCAAGGCTTGAAACTTGACATGGATGATCTTAAGAACATATTAGAACAATGTTGAGCATTTGGGACCACTTGGACTCAAATATCTTGATGCAACATGAAACCCTAATTTGGGGTAGACACCCTTAGGAGAGAGCTTATCTGGCCAACCCTTGGAATATCCTGAGCAACTTGAGGGTCTCTCTTGTAATGTTTTGAGGAATATGGGAGGGCAAATTTTGGGGTACAAAAGCTTCCCCTGTTCAATCTTCTTAAACCTGAGGATATAGATTGGCTTTTGTGCCTTTCGTGATCCGAAGGTGGAAGAGGATTGCACACTAGAGTGCCCAGAAATTTGCACTCGCATGAAGTGGTAATTGTCTTGTGATGTCGGGAATGGGCTTACAGATGTCATTTGGAAATTGATGACGAGGGGATGGGCTTAAAGATGCCATCTGAAGGAGTGTCGATCGCATAAGAGATTCCTTAGCGAGAGCTTGTATACCTGTTGTTGAGGAAGATTCCGCTGGGGAAGGCTGATCTTTATTGAGAGAAGTGGAATTTTTAGAAGCTTTGGTCGTCCGTTATTTTGCCGGTGAATCGTCTCTGTCGAGATTTAGGAACTCGTCCGTAATTCAATTGAGGAAACATCTCTGTTGAGATTTAGGAACTCGTCCGTAATTCAACTGAGGAAACATCTCTGTTGAGATTTAGGAGCTTGTCCATAATTCAACTGAGGAAACATCTCTGCTGAGATTTATGAGCTCATCCGTAATTCAACTGAGGAAACATCTTTGTCAATATTTAGGAACTCGTCCATAATTCAAGTGAGGAAACATCTCTGCTGAGATTTAGAAACTCATCCGTAATTCAACTGAGGAAACATCTCTGTCGAGATTTAGGAGCTTGTCCGTAATTCAATTGAGGAAACATCTCTGCTAAGATTTAGGAGCTCGTCCGTAATTCAACTGAGGAAACATCTCTGTCGAGATTTAGGAACTCGTCCATAATTTAACTTAGGAAACATCTCTGCTGAGATTTAGGAGCCCGTCTATAATTCAACTGAGGAAACATCTCTGTTGAGATTTAGGAGCTCGTCCGTAATTCAACTGAGGAAACATATATGCTGAGATTTAGGAACTCGTCCATAATTCAATTGAGGAAACATCTCTACTGAGATTTAGGAACTCGTCCGTAATTCAACTGAGGAAACATCTCTGCTGAGATTTAGGAGCTCGTCCGTAATTCAACTGAGGAAACATCTATGTTGAGATTTAGGAACTCGTCTGTAATTCAACTGAGGAAAAAGCTTCATAGCTTGAATTTTGTGAAAATTTAATCGTATCCTTCCTGAAAGGTAAAGGTTAGCTGTATGTAATGCATGATATGTATCAGGCAATGATGTTCTCAAAATAAATGAGATTGTGTCGTATGATGCGTATGCATGTCATGATGTATGGAAATGTGATGTTTTTAGCTGGGGAAAATAAATCCCAGATCGCTGCTGGAGAAAAGAGTTGAATTCTTTGTTTCCACTGAGGATAGTAAATGAAGATGATTGTGAGAATAAACTTGTAGGAGAGGATAACTCCGTTGGGGAATAAACTGACGAGAGAATGACTTTGTCGGGAAGAGATGCTCTGTTGAGGATTCCGCTGATAAATTCAGCTGGGGATGAATTACCGTTGCTGGTGACAATGAACCCTGTTGGGAATTGAATTCCTTTTTGTGAAAGGAAAGAACTCCGCTGGGGATGATTTTCCAGTTGCGACTTCCCGGGGAATAACCTTTTAGACTCTACCGGGGACAATCTTTCAGAGTCTACTGGGGATGATTTTTCAAACTCCACTGGGGATAATTTTTATACTCCGCTGGGGATATATTTTCATAACTGATGGTAGATAAGCTCTGCTTAGGGAGAATATTACTGATTCATTCACAGTTGTGAGTCTCAACTGGGGAGAGCTAACACCACTATCTTTCTTCTTATTCTGCGGGGAATGAATGTACTTTCAATCATTTCCTCCAGCTAGGTCTATCCTTATACCTGGTGGATAGAGCAACTGTACGGTTTGGACACTTCTCGTTTGCCCCTTGTTCCTGATATTACGAGTAATCGCCTTTTGTTTTGTATTGTAAATATTCATGAGCAGCAATTAATGTCAAATGCATATATCAAAAAATGAACATTGGACGTTCTCGCAAAATAAAACAGAAAAAGGGAAATAGTTTGAAATTTCTTTGTAAAAATAACTTGTATTGATTTTAAAGTTAGCCTGTAAATAGGCGTTTTTGTACAAGAGGCTGACGTCCTAGTAAGAGAACGCCGTCGAACAATAGAGTTTATACAATTTGTGAAAAAACAAAGAAAAAAGTAATGTGAATAATCCCACTGGGTTCCAACTCTGCTATTGCCTTTATGTCCTCGACCATCTCATCACTTTGCTACTTGGTTGAAGGTGGATCAGACTTATTAGCACCGTCCGAGCTTGATAGTCGATACCGAAGTCTGGTTGCAAGGTGATCCAATGAGACATATTTTTATGCTTTAATCCCTAATTTTTTCCTGGACCGCCCTTTAGGGTTTTCAGTCCATCGGGATACCCTTTTTTGCCCAAGCCGCCTTTTCAGGTTTTCGACTTGCCGGGTGTACAGTTTTTTTCATTTTCATCCCTTATTTTTGCCCGAACACTTTTGGTTCGCCGGGAAGCCCTTATTTTTGCCTAGGCCAGTCAACCTAGCGGGTCTTTGATTATGCGTAGTATTTTTTCACTATGTCCGCATTGACGGGGTGAGGGAGGTCATCACCATCCATGGTGGTTAAAATCATAGCTCCTCCTGAGAAAATGTTCTTAACCACAAATAGACCTTCGTATGTAGGGGTCCATTTGCCCCTGGGATCACCTTGTGGAAGTATGATGTGCTTGATTACCAGATCCCTAACTTGATACTCTTGTCGTCTAACTTTCTTGTTAAATTCCTTGATCATCCGCTTTTGATACGTTTGACCATGACAAATAGCGGTAATTCTCTTTTTGTTGATTAAGTTTAACTGATCAAGCCGGGTCTGGATCCAGTCATCTTCGCTCAAACCTACATCCTTCATAATCCGAAGAGAGGGTATCTAAACTTCAATGGGCAAGACGGCCTCCATGCCATAAACCAAGGAATAAGGTGTTGCCCCTGTTGACGTCCACGCTGAGGTACGGTGCCCATGAAGAGCAAACGGTAGCATTTCGTGCCAATCTTTGTATGTCACCGTCATCTTCTGCACAATCTTCTTAATGTTCTTATAGCCGCTTCTACAGCCCCATTCATCTTCGGCCGGTAAGGAGAAGAGTTGTGATGATGTATCTTGAACTGCTTGCAGAGCTCGGTGATCATCTTATTGTTGAGATTTGTACCATTGTCCGTAATGATCCTCTTTGGTACACCATATCGACAGATCAGATTGTGCCGAATAAACCGTGCCACGGCGTTCTTGGTTACAATAGCAAAGGAAGCTGCTTCAACCAACTTTGTAAAGTAATCAATAGCTACCAAGATAAAACAATGTCCGTTGGACGCAGTAGGTCTGATCTCGCCGATCATATTGATGCCCCACATTGCAAAAGGCCAAAGAGTTGTCAAGACGTTTAGAGGAACTAGAGGTATGTGCATCTTATCAGCATTGACTTGGAACTTATGACAGGTCCGAGAATGCTGATAACAGTCGGCTTCCATGGTGGACCAATAATATCCTTCCCGAAGGATCTTTTTTTCCATGGTGTGTCCACTGGAATGAGTTCCGAAAGTACCTTCATGTAACTCTACCATAATCCTTTCTGCTCTGTTCTTATCCATACAACATAATAAGGTTGAATCATGGTTACGCTTGTAAAGGATGTCGTTACTGATGAAGAACTTCCCCGTAAACCTTCTCAGAAACTTCTTATCATTAACAGATGCACCTTCGAGGTACTCCTGAGCTTCAAGATACCTCTTTACCTCATGAAACCAGGGTTTATCCGCTACCTCTTTAGTCTCAATGTCACAACAATGTGCGGGTTCGTCCAACCTCTCAATGGTAATCTGGGGAGCTTCATTGTCCCATCTGACCTTGAACATAGAAGACATCGTATCTAACGCGTCCGCCAACTGATTCTCCTTTCTAGGGAAGTGTTCAAAGGTTATATCCTTGAAGTGTGGAAGCAACGTCAACACATACTCTTTGTAAGGATTAAGATTAGGGAGTTTCGTATCCCACTCGCCTTTGATCTGGCTGATCACGAGAGCAGAATCTCTGAATACACTTAAGAACTTAATCCTTAGGTCAATTGCTTCTCAAAGACCCATGATGCACGCTTCATACTCCGCCATGTTATTGGTGCAGTTAAAATATAGTCGGGCGGTGAACGGAGTATGAGAGCCTTCAGGAGATATGATCACGGCGCCAACGCTATTACCCAAAGCGTTTGAAGCTCCATCAAAGTACATAGACCATCGGGATCCTTCCTCAGGTCCTTCATCCGGTCCAGGTGTTTCACAGTCAGTTACCAACATGATGTTCTCATCCGGGAATTCAAAGTTCATAGACTGGTAATCATCCACTGCCTGATGTGCCTAATGATATGCTAATACACTTCCCTTAATTTCCTTTTGGGTCGTGTATTGGATGTCATACTCAGTCAAGATCATCTGCCATCTTGCTATTCTTCCGGATAAGGCAGGCTATTCGAAGATATGCTTGATTGGATCCATCTTTGATATCAATAAAGTGGTGTGAGTCAGCATATACTGTCTCAGCCGGCAAGCAGCCCATGCCAAAGCGCAATAAGTTTTCTCAAGCAACGAGTATCGGGTCTCGCAGTCGGTAAACTTTTTACTAAGGTAATAAATAGCATGCTCTTTTCGGCCAGACTTGTCATGTTTCCCCAACACGCACCCCAATGAGTTATCGAGTACTGTCAAGTATAATATCAAAGGTCTCCCTTCAACTGGAGGCATCAGAATAGGTGGTTCTTGGAGATATTCTTTGATTATTTCGAAAGCGGCCTGACATTCATCGTTCCATCTTACCACTTGATCTTTCTTCAGTAGCTTGATGATTGGCTCACAAGTAGCAGTCAGGTGTGAGATGAATCGGGCAATATAGTTCAGATGTCCCAAAAATCCTCTGACTTCTTTTTCAGTTCGTGGAGCTGGAATTTCCTGTATAGCCTTCACCTTTGCAGGATCCACTTGAATACCTTTGTCACTAACAACGCAACCTAGTAGCTTACCAGACCTCACCCTGAAGGTGAACTTGTTCGGGTTTAACCTCAGCCTGTACAATTTCAACCTGTCAAATAGCTTCTGAAGGTGGTCAAGATGTTCTTCCTCAGTCTGGGACCTTGCAATCATATCGTCAACATATACCCCAATCTCATGATGGATCATGTCATGGAACAAATAGACCATGACGCGCTGATACGTTGCCCCAGCATTCTTCAATCCAAAAGGCATGACCTTGTAGAAAAAGGTACCCCATTGAGTAACAAAGGTTGTCTTCTCCATATCCTCGGGAGCCATCTTAATCTGATTATAACCGGAGAAACCATCCATAAAGGAGAAGACCTTATGTTGTGCAGTGTTTCAACCATAATGTCGATATGAGGTAGAGGGAAATCATCCTTGGGGCTTGCCCTATTCAGATCCCTATAGTCAACACACATTCGAACCTTACCATCTTTCTTCGGCACCGGAACCACGTTGGCCACCCACTGCGGGTAAGAAGTAACTGCTAGAAAACTGGCATCAAACTGTTTCATAACTTCAGTCTTGATTTTCTCGGACATCTCTGGGCGCATTCGACGAACTTTCTATTTCACTGGAGGACAGTCTTCCTTGGTGGGAAAGCGGTGAACCACGATATCAGTATCCAACCCAGGCATATCTTCATAAGACCAGGCAAAGATATCAACATAGTCACGCAACATCTAAATCAACCGCTGTTTAACACTAGGCTCTAGATTTGCACCAATCTTGACCTCTTTCTTGTCTACCTCTGTACCCAGATTTACTGTTTCCACTGGCTCTTCATGGGGTTGTATGGACCTCTCTTCCTGAAGTAACAGTCTAGCAAGTTCACTAGGCACTTCGCAATCATCCTCACCTTCGTCCTCGACTTGGTTGATCGGACTTTCGAAGTCATAACTGGCAGTTGCAGAGTCATTATCAGTGGGATCCAGAATGGATGTAGACCTGTATATGTGAGTGTGTGTAAAATAGTTGTTTTGCAAGATAGAAAAGAAAAACAAGGAGCGCAAAAATTCGTAATGCAAGAAAACGTCCAATGCTTTTATTAATGATATATGGAAATGACACATAATAAGCCATCAAACAAAGCCACGATGTCTCGGGTAAGGCACCGGGCCGTAAAGTTTAAAATTGTCTGTTACAAATCCAAAACAAAAGTCTATTAATGTGTAATAAAAGAAATTGGCACGAAGTCCTTTGCCGTCCAATTGCTTAGTCTGTCGTCGATAGTCAGGTAAATCCAGCTGTCAAACTCAGACTCTTCATCATCGTCTTCAATTGCATTGACTCCCGCGTCATGTTTTGGCATTGGAGCAGTTATGACATTAGGATTTTTTGGCGCTTCAAACTCGATCTCCTTAGCCTCTATCAAATCTTGTACCTTATTCTTCAAGGCCTAGCAGTTATTGGTATCATGCCCCGGGCTATCGGAGTGATAAGCACAACGGGCATTTGGATTATACAATGGTGATGTGGTGTTGGGATTCTTCGGGGCTTCCCTCAGAGTCACCAAGTTGGTCTTCAACAATTGCGGAAGAATTTGAGATAGAGTCATATTGAGCCGAGTAAATTGTCTTTGCGGTCTCTCTGCTCTTTGTTGATTGTTGCGTTGTGGGGTAACAGTTGGTCTTGATATAACTACCGCATTGACTGCTTGACGGTGCTCAGGACGGTTTTGGATCCTCGAGCTGTAAACTACACTAGATTCCTTCTTGAAAGGCTTCTTCTCTGTGCTTGACGAAGCACCTTTCTGTATTTTGCCGTTCTTGATACCGGCTCCAACCCTCTCCTCAGTCATAATTAACTCAGTGAAACCAGACGATGAACTACCGATCAAATGATTAAAGTATGGACCAGACAAAGTCCTAAGAAACATATCCACCAACTCCCTATTAGCCAGAGGGGGTTGTACTCTTCCTGCAAGATCTCTCCACTTCTGAGCGTAGTCCTTAAAACCTTCGCTCGCACCCATGGACATACCCTGAAGTTGGGTACTCGTGGGAGCAAGGTCGGCATTATATTGGTACTGCTTGTAAAAAGCAGCAGCAAGGTCCTCCCAGTTACGGATGTTATCTCCTTCTAGTTGATAGAACCATTCAAGTTGAGTCCCTGACAGACTGTCTTGAAAGAAATGAACCCAGAGGTTCCTATCAGCAGTATATGGTTGAATCTTTCTGACATACGAGCGAAGGTGTAACTTCGGACAGGAGACCCCATCGTACTTAGCAAAGACAAGCGCTTTAAACTTGTGTGGGATCACCACCCCAGATGCCAAACCCAAATCTCCAAAGTCCAACCCAGGTATCTTCTGGATCTCCATTGCGCTTAACCGGTCTTCAACTTGCTTATACCTATCCTCAGTCGGAGGTTACTAGTCTTCGTCAAAGTCGGTGTCATTGTCAGAAACCACAGGGCTAGGAGCCCTCCTTTCTTGTTGATTCTCTCCCCCTCTAGATGAGTGAGATAAATCAGCTTCTTGTCTCAACCGGTTCCCAAATTTGTGACCCATATTTAGGAGGACCGTCTTCTTCTTCTTTTTCTTCTTGTCCTTCAAGATAAGAGTCTTCAAGTCTTTCTGCCCCTTGGCCAAATTCATGAACATTTCCTGGAACTGAGCATTTTGAGTTTGAAGAGCCTTAATAGCTTGATCAATAGATGTTTTAGAAGACATGATGTGCTGAAATAAACAACGAAGAAGATGAGAAACCTGTAAGGGTACCTGTAATCAGGTGCATGGGAATGGAATGCGTATGATATGATTTCAAAGACTTTAGGAGATTCAAATTTGTAAACCAAAATAAAACACACTTTTATTAGATTAAAACTGAAATAATGTTTAACAAATGCCTTTAAGGCGTTACAAAAGAAAAACTGAAAAGTAAATCAAAACTAGAAATAACAAAAGACATCAGCGCTCCCACGGTCATTTTCCTCCTGTGCTGACATAGTCGTTGAGGACCTTCTCATTCTCCAGCTGTCTTGTAAGCTTCAGGATCTTCCATTCTTGTTCATGATACTTCTCTCTGTAAGTGTCCCGTAGGAATATAAGGGTGGAGAACTATGCAAGGAACCCCTTCTTCATCAGCATGCTCTACAATCACTGGCAAGACCGCTTCGTATGGAATCCCTAGCTTTTGAGCATGGGCTCGAACCCACCGGAGATACGGTAGCATCGGGAGAGAGGTCTCCATTCCTAGATCATGTGGATAAAACCTGTGCACCCTGTTCCAAGCTCGTGTGAATCTGCGGCGATGTCCCTCAACATCCCCCATGAAGTCAAAGACAATGTCCGGAAGCAGCAACTCATGAGGACCGTCCCTTCGAGCTCGTCCAAACTTTCGTAAGGCCAAACAAGGATTATAGGTGATCCCTCCCATAATTCCCAGCAATGGAACATTAGGGTATTCTCCGCACTGGTCAATGATAGCTATCTCTTCCATATCTTTAGTACTCCAAATGATGTCCACGTGATCAAGGGACATGATCCTGTAGGCCCAACCCATTCCTTCCTCATTCTTCAGTACAAATTTGGGGAGGTGAGAAATAAATCACCTCTCCAGTAGCGGTGCACAACACATAAGGATTCCCTATTTCCGAGCAATACGGGCATAAAGAGCATGCATGATATCACCTAAGAGAGTGGGCACTGGATTACGGGACATGAAGATCTTGACTGCGTTCATGTCGACGAAAGAATCTGAATTAGGGAACAAAACCAAGCCATAGATGATAAGTGCTAGGATGTCTTCAAATGCTTGAAAGTCTAAACTGTCCCAAAACTGTTGAGCCTGATCAATCAAGAACTTAGCCAGGAAGTCTTTAACCCCACTCCGAGTCTCCCAGTTAGACATTACATCAGCCTTTATCAGATGTAGGGCTGTAGCAATATCTTCTGGCCTAGGAGCTACCTCCAAACCTGTAAATGGTGTCTGCTCTAGAATAGATATGCCAAGTAAATCCGAGAACTCCTCCAAAGTAGGGACCAACTGATAGTCCGGGAAGGTAAAACAGTGATGCAACGGGTCAAAGAACTGGAACAAGAAACTCATCATTTGCTCATCCAACTTAGAAGTGACCAAACCAAGGAGGTGACCATGTCTTCTGAAAAAGGAAGAAGTATCAGGAACTTTGGATACCAAATCTCTAAGTTGAGCGGGGGTTTGTACGAAGCTGATGTGAATGGTATTTCTACGCATAGATGCCATGATCTGCAAAACAGGACAAAGATGAATCCCCTCGGTCTTTGAAATGGGTTAGTCTAATGAAATATGCATGCAATGTCATAATGCATGATGACATGATAAGAACACACCACAAGTATTCACAGATAGCAAACATGGTAAGGGCAAATAAGTCACAGAATAGCCCTTAAATTTTAGGCTGGCATGGAGTTTAGGTGCTACTCTCTTTCAGTCATAATTTCAGTTTAGCAACCTTTTCTTGCAGCCGAAATCATCACGAGAGTATGGTCTCAATGAGTGTAGCATACTGCTACTTTTCTATGGCCAAGTTGGTCGATTATAGGTTCTAAGGTCAGTTGGTGCTTAATGACCCCTTAGCAGCCACATATTCTCCTTGTTCCTCCACAAGGGATATCGGTACAAACTAAAGTGTCACACAAACGTAGATACTGCTTCAACCGTATCGGTCTATGCCGTACAGTTCCCTCACAGTCTATTGTTACTTACCTAAAAGGTATCCCTAAATTCGGGTTAGGATCTATAGTAACTCCGATACAAAACCCATAAAGATAAAGCAATCAAATCAAACAATAGAAAACAATATAATGAACTATTCCTAAGGTACACCCCACTTATTAAATCCCCAACAGAGTCTCTAGTTCTGTGATACGGTGGCCAGAACCAGGACGTGGTTTCCCTATTTTTGCTGGTTTGCATTTTGCGTTTGTTTTCGCAAAATGTTGCGGTAAGCAAGAGTCGCCACCGACTTTTATTTTATCCAACAAGGAAATAAAAAAAGCACAAAAAATTCCTTTTTTGAGATATTTCTGAGTACGGGGGTAGATTTATAGAAAGGGAAGGTATTAGCACCCTTTCTATCTGTAGTTATCTACGGGCTCTTAGGTACTTGCTCATCATTTTCAAAAAAAATTCTTTGTGTTTGTGCGCTTTGAAAAGTTTTTGTTTTAACTTCAATTTAACTCTTGCTTTTGTCTTCAAGAGTGTAATGAAGTGTTTTTGAAAACTTTGTTTATAAAGGAGTGTAACTGTGAAAAATTTGTTCGGAATGAGCAAGTACTTAAGAACTAATCTCCCTACTCGAAAAAAGAATCGTTCTGTATTCGTTTCCTTTAGACAACGTTATCCCACTATTAGTGAGTAGGTAGCACCGTCGTTGGAGTTTTGAGGGTCAATTCGAAAGGGACGTACGGTCACTAAAGCAATGTTAGGACGTCTTAGTAGTAACCCTAATGTCTTAGATCATTTATCTGAGGCAACAATATCCGAGGCAACCATTCCGAGACAACTATGATCTTTGGAAAACAGGACGACCACTAAAATATCCTATACTCAATGACCGTTTACCGAAGGCAACCAAGTGGGAGTGTACCCTAGGAGTGTGCATGTGCGGGTGATTCAGTTTCAGTTACTTTATCTTTGCGCATTTAAGGTGATCTAACTGTTTTAAATTTAGACATACATTCTTGTCATGCAAACCCTATTATCAAACATCTAACAGTTAAATAATTTGTGGAATTTAAAATGCAGAAATTAAAACTACGCTATTACAAGGCTTCGGGTATTTACATAGCCAAAAACAAACCCTTTGAAAGTAAAAGCGATAAATGTAAAAGTCCTAATTAAAACTATTACAAACCGTGAGCAGATACAATAATTGGATAAAAATAATAAAGCGTGCGAGAAAATTAGATCGAAAGCGAAACTAGGGTTTTGACACTTCTATCCTAATTTAAAGAGAAAATGGTTTTTTATTGTTTTTATTAAAAAGAAATAAGTTTTCTAAATTAAATGTGAAAATTGATTACTGATTACATTAATTAATGAAAATAATTAAATGACATATTTTTATTTTTTGGTTATTTTAGGGAAAAAAATAAAACAATTAAGTTAGTAATAAAAACCTATTATTTCTAATTAATTTTAATTATTTGCAAAATAAACTAAAGTTATCTAAAAAATTAATGACCTAATTAAATTAATTGATTTTTACTAAAAATAAATATCCTAAATTTAATTTATAAAAAATACTATTTTTATGATTTTTTGATAAAAGAAAATAATTTAATTTGTTAATAAAAATAATTAAATGAAATAATTAAATAAAATGTAAAAAAAAGAAAAAGAGTGAGAAAATGGGCCTGGATAGCAATTTTTGGAGGGTGCAAACAGAATTCTGGGCCCAAAAGAGAAGGTCCACGTTTACCTTGAGGATCCCATGTGATGCATTTGACTTCGCCTTGATGCACCTTCAGATGCTGGTCATCAGATCTGGCCATCTGACAATTGGCATGATTGATGATGAGGGCGTACCATGGTTCTGGGTATTGCATATGCACTGGATGACCTGAAATAATTCAAGAAAAACCACAAATGTTGGAGGCAGAGGTCGAACCCCTGACTTCATGCATTCCAACGCCTTAAGCACATGCCTGGGTACCACTGGGCCAGTTATCTTTGTTATCATAATATGGAATAATAATAATAATAAGTCAAAACAAAAAATAAGTGGAAGTTTTGCGCGCAAATTTAAATGGCCAAATCAGGGGAGGACACGTCTTCATCTCTCTCCTTGCACCGTTGCTAAAGGTTCGTTCACCTATACCTACAGACAAATGTCCGTTGCTACAGATTATGCGTTCTCAAAATCTTCCACAGGCCATGGAAATAATATCTAAAGCCATGGTTAGGCTCGTCTCATCCTCCTGATCACAATGGTACCACTTACGAAGGCCAATTGTTCCTAAAATAAAAAACCCTAAAACAAATTCCAAAACCCTAACAATGGTGAATTTCGTTACATACCATATAATGAAATTGAATAATGCAGGAAGCTTGCAAATGCTCTATAGATTAAGAATATATGATTAATTCAACCTAACAATGCTTAAAATACGAGATTCGAATTCAAGAACAGGGCGAAGTTGTGAACGACTTACATCGTGTTCTGGGACTGGTTCTTGATTGCTTTAGCTTTTGGAAAATCCCGGGAAGGGATTGGGATAGGTAACGAGCCTTGAGGATGCCTCTAAGTGGGATTTCGATCTCACATTTTTTCTTGGTTTTTTCAGATTTTTGTTCTACCTCTCACGCCTGTTTCTAGCCACTTTTTAGGTCTGCCTCACCTCCTTATGTAACAAAGAATGAATCAGGGTTGATAATTGATCCAAATCTTCCTCCTTTAATCTTTTTTTATTTGATTTGATTCACCTTTTAAAACCTTTCCAAATATGGACTTTTTCAATCTTTTTGTTCACTCTAATGCCTTGCACGAATTTGAATGATGCTAGTTGTGTAATAAGACCTGAAACAACCATAAAATCTCTTGTTATCAATGTTTTGGATTTTATTTGATTTATTTTGATTTAAATTGGATTAATTCAAATAAAAATCAAAATAAATAATAAAAATAAGATATGGACAAGTGGCAAAGGCTAGAGCACCTGGGTTATATTGCCAACTCAAAACAAGTGAAAAAGATTGGGCCCATTTGGCAAAATTTGAAGTTTTGGGGATAGTTGACTTTTGGCAATTTTGCAAAAAAGGTCAATTTCAACAATGCATAACTTCCTCAATTTTGAATATTTGGAGGTGTTCTTGGACTTTTTAGAAATCTTGTGATGTCCTCTAATAAAACCTTTTGGTCTAATCTCATTTTGATATTCCATGCTCATGTATGAAGCTTTGACAAAAAAGGTGTTTTTGTTGACTTTTCAAAATGACCTATAATGTCCAAATTCATAACTTCTTGTGTGTGCATATTTTGAACTTGGGAGCTGAAGATGGATTGTAGGTAATTGCATCCCCTTCAAAACGAGCTTTGAATGGGTCATTTCTCATAAAGCATGAGAAAGTTATGCTTGGTTAAAGTTGAGTTGACTTTTCCTGCAAAACCCTAATTTAGCAACTTTTGAGTCTTGATGAATTATGAGCAATCCTTGATGAATCATGATCAAACCTTGATAAAATGATGAAATATGCTTAAAAATGAGGATGTTGAACAAAAATCTTGAAATTTGACTGTGTGTAGGTCACAGTTGACTTTTGCCATAGCAAAGTCGATTTTTGGACCTTTGAGCAATTGACTGAGCAAACTTCCTCTGCAAGGCTTGAAACTTGACATGGATGATCTTGAGAACATATTAGGACAATGTTGAGCATTTGGGACCACTTGGACTCAAATATATTGATGCAACATCAAACCCTAATTTGGGGTAGACTACCTTAGGAGAGAGCTTGTCTGGCCAACCCTTGGACTATCCTGAACAACTCGAGGATCTCTCTTGTAATGTTTTGAGGAATATGGGAGGGAAAATTTTGGGGTACAACAGATACGATAAAACATTATCTGCAAGATCCACCAGTCTTAATGCCACCAGCCCCCGCAAGACCACTCATCATGTATTTGATAGTGCTCGAAGGTTCAATGGGTTGTGTTTTGGGACAACAGGATGAAACATGTAGAAAGGAGCATGCGATCTATTACCTCAGCAAGAAATTCACTAATTGCGAAACCAGGTATTCACTCCTCGAGAAAACTTGTTGCGCGTTGGCTTGGGCTACCAAGAGGTTGAGGAAATATATGTTGACCCTCACTACATGGTTGATAGCAAGAATGGATCCTCTAAAGTACGTGTTTGAAAAGCCAACTCTTACCGGAAGAATCGCACGATGGAAAATGCTACTATCAGAATATGACATTCAATATGTCACACAGAAGGCCATCAAAGAGAGTATACTAGCTGATCATCTGGCTCACCAACCGCTATCAGAATATCAGCCTATGAAGTTCGACTTTCCCGACGAGGATGTCATATTTATAGCTGACTACGAAATACCAGGACCTGACAAAGGGCCCGAGCCAGGGGCATGTTGGACACTCATGTTTGACAGGGCTTCAAATGCACTAGGTCACGGTGTAGGGGCAGTATTAACATCTCTAAAGAATTATCACAAACCCTACACTGCAAGGTTGTCTTTTGACTGCACCAACAACATCGTTGAATACGAAGCATGTATACTAGGATTGGAAGCTGCCATCGATTTGAGAATAAAGCACCTCGAAGTATTTGGGGATTCTGCATTAGTCATATACCAGGTTAATGGCGATTGGGATACTAAACACCCTAAACTGATTCCATATTGGGATCATGTTTTAAAGTTAGCCACGGAATTTACAGAGATCACTTTCAGTCATATCCCACGAGAAGAAAATCAAATGGCAGACGCCCTGGAAACTCTATCAGCTATGTTCAAAGTGACTTGGCAGAATCATGAACCACGTATTACGATCATACATTTCAAAGAGCTCGCACATTGACTTGCTATTTAGGAAGGAACTGACAATAAGTCTTGGTTTTACGACATCAAGAAGTACTTGGAAAGGCAGGAATATCCAGAAAATGCCTCTATCATTGACAAGCAAACCTTGTGAAGGTTAAATTCAAAATTCTTTGAGTAATGGAGTGGTATACAAAAGAAACTATGACATGGTACTACTCAGGTGTGTGGAAAATCAAGAAGCAGATACGCTCATGAGAGAAATCCACGAGGGTACTTTCGAAACTCATACAAATGGGCACGCCATAACTAGAAAGATTCTGCGAGCAGGGTATTATTGTTTAACAATGGAAGCTGATTGTTATCACTACACGAAAACGTGTCATAAATGTGCGATCTACGCCAACAAGATAAATGTACTGCCGACTCCTTTGAATGTCATAAGCTCCCCTTGGCCATTCTCAATGTGGGGAATTGATATGATTAGCATGATCGAGCCGAAAGCATCCAACGGAAACCGCTTTATATTGGTAGCCATCAACTATTTTACCAAGTGGGTAGAAGCAGCGTCCTACGCCAACGTAACAAGTCAAGTGGTTACACACTTCATCAAATAGAACATCATATGTAGGTACGGTGTCCCAAGCCGGATAATTACAGATAACGGGTCTAATTTAAACAACAAGATGATAAAGGAACTGTGCGACAACTTCAAAATCGAGCATCATAATTCCTCACCGTATAGACCAGAGATGAACGGGGCCATCGAAGCAGCCAACAAAAATATCAAGAAGATCATCCAAAAGATGGTGAAGACATAAAAAGATGGGCACGAAATGGTTCCCTTCGCCCTGCATGGCTATCGTACCTCTGTACGCACATCGACAGGCGCGACTCCTTTCTCACTAGTATATGGCATGGAAGCGGTACTCCCGGTGGAAGTTGAGATACAATCACTTCGAGTCCTGAAGGAAACAAAGCTGGAAGAAGCATAATCGGTTCAAACACGACTTGAACAACTCAACCTTATTAAAGAAAAACGATTGACAGCTTTGTGTCATAGTCAACTACATCAAAAGAGAATGAAGAGAGCCTTCCACAAGAAAGTCCGCCCTCGAATATTCAAGGAAGGGGATCTAGTGCTCCAGAAGATTCTACTACCTCGACTCGATTCACGTGGTAAATGGACACCCAACTACGAAGGTCCATATGTAGTCAAAATAGAATTCTCCGGAGGTGGTCTCATCCTCACAATAATGGATGGGGAAGAACTACCGCATCCGGAAAATTCAGACGTAGTCAAAAAATACTATGCATAAAAAGCTCGCTAAGCTCGAACCCCAAAAGGGCGAGTTAGGCAAAAAGGAGCGTCCCGGTGGATCAAAAACCCTAAAGGGAGATCCAGGCAAAAATTAGGGGCATATAACAAGAAAATTATCCTGGTGGATTGAAAACCCGAAAGGTTAATCCAGGCAAAAGTTAGGCATTTCATACAAAGAAATAAAGAAAAAAAGACTGTGATCTAAGAGCTACGGGTACGAACCACGAAGGGAAGGATAGATTGGAATCATACAACTCAAAATCAAAGAAGATAAGATCATCAAAGGATATGGGGGAACAGTAGTAGCGATTATCATTTTTCATTGCCATTTACTGTTTTAAAACTTTCTGTAATTACCTCTTTCTGGGAATTGCATCTTGTATTCTCGCCTACTCAGAGGCATATCAATAAAACATTTGTTTTCTTTACATGTTTCAAATTATGTTTTTCTTTTCTTGGATTTGTTTACAAAATACTACGTTTATTACTCGTGAATATTGTCTTGAAATCATTTTAGGGAATTAACAAAATAAAAGCATTTAACAAAACATCGGAAAATATTTTGGTTAGAAAAATATTGAAGGAAAATCCACGTCTACGTCCATGCACATGGCTGTGCCTACTTCTACATCTACGCATCCATACACAAAGTCTACAGCGCCTATGCCTACACTTGCAACATGAGGATTACGTTTGCACGCATCCACGCACATGTCTACTCTTACGTCAATAATAAAAGTTATATATGCATGTCCACATCCGCGCTTACAACATAAGAGTCTACACATATGCCAATATCTATGTCTACACCTATGCATATGCCATTACCTACGTCTACGTCTGCACACGCGCTCACAATACAAAATCAACGTTCAAACTTTACTAACATTGTCCACTGTGTTCAAGATCAACAATGCTACGACAACACACAATGCCAGGGATCGGTAACTCTGAGCCAATGATTTAAAGGAGAGAATGACAAAAATAGTCTTCATAACATCCCGAGGCATAAGCGTATCTTACGCACATTTCATACATACACATATTTTGCATATCTCGAGCACACATACACTATGCATTCCTGCATACAATACACATATATTCAGGGTTCCATATCAATGTCAAACATCACACATTTATCATTCATCCAAACATCTCGATATCAGACGTCATACGCATGTATCATGCAGCAAACAAACAATACTACCCTCGACTCAATCATCTAAGGGTCCATTAGCCAAACACTTCTCCTGTGATCCAACCCATCATCTAAGTCTTCACGCTGTGACGCGTTCAGCCCATTACCTAAGTCTCCATGCAATAATGAATGAAACTCAGAACGTTGCCTCTAAGCCGTAATGTATTTGCAAACTCAGAACATTGCCTCTAAGCCGCAATGTATCCTCAAAACTTAACACATTTCCTCTAAGCCACAATGTATTCGCAAACTCTGGACATTGCCTCTAAGCCGCAATGTATTCTCAAACTCGGAACATTGCCTCTAAGTCGCAATGTATTCGCAAACTCAGAACATTGCCTCTAAGCCGCAATGTATTCGCAAACTAAGGACATTGCCTTTAAGCCGCAATGTATCCTCAAAACTCAACACATTTCCTCTAAGCCGCAATGTACTCGCAAACTCAAAACATTGCCTCTAAGCCGCAATGTATTCGCAAACTCAGAACATTGCCTCTAAGCCGCAATGTATTATCCAAACTCAACACATTGCCTCTAAGCCGCAATGTATTACCCAAACTCAACCCATTGCCTCTAAGCCATAACGTATTACCCAAACTCAACACATTTCCTCTAAGCCGCAATTTATCATCCAAACCAACACATTTCCTCTAAGCCTCAATGTATTC
Organism: Vicia faba; assembly: GCA_948472305.1. Taxonomy (NCBI): domain Eukaryota; kingdom Viridiplantae; phylum Streptophyta; class Magnoliopsida; order Fabales; family Fabaceae; genus Vicia; species Vicia faba. The sequence goes on from OX451736.1 coordinate 1,456,385,765, forward strand.
ACACTCGAAACAACACCTCAGTATTCAAGCAGCTATGCACCATCAAGTGTTATTCATCCTCCAAATGGGTGAATAAGCCAAGACATACGAAACTACACTTTAAGATCAAGGACTCTCTGCCTCGTTATCAAACCCTAGTAAGTGATATATCATCAACTTTACCTATTTTCCCAAAGACTCGTAAGGATATGCTATATCAGTGTAACCTTATGTTTGTCGGACAAATTTTGGGGATACTTCAAGTATTCAATAAACTTCTAATCAGAATGCACAAGACTCAAGTTTTCTCACGCTATTCGACTGGAAGATAATCGAATAGGGGCAGCTATCGTACCCCTAATTATTCCTACCTCGATAATTTCATTTTTTGAGATTAAAATAGAAGAAATATTTAAAGATGGTACAGCAGTATCTGATGGCCCATCCTTATCCAAATCTAGGGGGTGTATTTTGAATTCAGGAAAATGGGGCTTTCTGAATCAAAAAGACTCATAAATCCATTCGCGAAGCATGTTGGTCTGTGGCCCATGAGATTCGAAAATGAAAATTATTTCAGAGAAGATAATTACTTAGTTATTGAATTAGTTAAGCCCATTTACTTTATTATTGAATTACTAAGTTATACTAATTAAGCCCATTTTTATAAGGATGCAATTATATTATAATTCAAATTAGGCCCATTAAAGTTTTAAAAAAATAGCCCAAATGACGTTGCTACTGTTTTATTAAAACCATTATTTTATTATAAAAAGAAACTTTTGTCATGACGTTATGATTTTCTAGTATTGTTGTTAAACCTTTTATCCATTATAATAATGTTTCCATTATATTAAATGTTATTTGTAAAATTTATTTAGTAATGGTTTTTTGTGCTTTAAACAATTAGTATTGGGTATGGTAAAAAAGAAGGCCAATTGGGCTTGGTTATACCAAAAAAAATATTTTTGCTGTAATAAAATATATAATGTTGCTGGACACAAATAAAAAAAAACGCAGGCCCAAATTCATTAAAACATAAGCTGGACAAAAAGAGGCCCAATTCATAAACAAGTACTGTGTAAATTAGCCAAGATTTGTGCACGCTTCCTCCACAAAACTAGTACTGTTGAAATCATTTTTTTAACTAAAACAAATCTCCAGAACATCTAATCTAATCCATAACGCCTTTTACAGTGCAAAACATTAGAACAATTAAATCAAATCTAAAATTAAAGCTTGAATCTAAATATGCAAATTAACTAAATCGAATCTCCAAAATTGAATCCGGAAGATTACAATCAAGCATATCAAATCTCCAGAAAGTCCATACTAAAACGAAATCTAGAAATTACAATATATAGCAAAGTAAATCATATCAATCCATATCCCAGAAAATCAATTAACAGCACAAACGAAATCCAACATTAAAGCTGAATCAAATCAATTACAAGTATAGCAGAATCAATTACAAATTGGAATTAACAAAAATCAAATCCCTAAATCTCTAATAACCCTTAATTTTTGATAATCTAAACTATAACGATAGAGATTGGGTTGCAAGCAGAGAGAGAGAGAGATGGAAGGATACAGATATTGTAAAACGAAGGATAATTGTGAAAAATGAAAAGAAAAAAAAACAAGTTATATTCCGCTTCGATTCTATACCCGCGCGTGCATGTTTGTTGCTACGCTCCCTCAATTCCATCCCTGTGATCTTGATCAGACGGCCAGACGCCAAGTCTGCATCGTAAGTCCATGCACCCTCGCCATACACAGTTGAACCAGCCCCTCTCCAAACGCATTTTGGGCCAAGGCCCGTTAATAATTACACCCCCATTCTACTATTTTACTGGAATATATAATAACATGCACCCCCCTGCCTGGGTGCATATTGGGCCTAATTACCATTAATTTTAACACCCCCTGCTTTACTTGTTAATCAGAATTTACACCCCCCTTTTTTGGATTTTATTTATTTATTTTTATAATTCAATTATCATTATTTCATTTTATATATATATATATATATATATATATATATATATATATATATATATATATATATATATATATATATATATATATATATATATATATATATATATATATATATATATATATATATATATATATATATATATATATATATATATATATATATATTATTTATTTACAATAAATATTATTATCAAATAGTTTTATTATTATTATTATTATATTTTTATATTATTATTATTATTATATATTTCTATAATTACTTAACTTTTTATTATTATTTATAATTATCATTATTATTATAATTCTTTTTTTTTCATAAATATTATTATTCTTATCTTTTATTTGCTATTTAAGTATTACTATGTTATCAAATAAATTTATTTTATATCAAAATTGCATATATTATTTTATATATTATTTGCATTAAATTTTTTCTAATCATGCATTAATCAAGATCTTTGCAATTAATACAATTAACAAACGCAAACAAATCATCAAATTATTTTTCGCAATAAACTAAACTAATCAACTGTTTTTTTGCAAAAGAGTTTCAAACTGGTTTGACTTACTGCACATTCAGTCAAAATCTCCGCAATCACTACTCCCGACCGAGTGCGAGATTCAAAATATGTTTGCAAACCCCTAAAAAACACCAACCCCGTACGAACTACAAATTAGGACTCTGATTCCTCATAAGAGGATGCATAGGCATACGATCAAAAATCGTGGCGAGCCTTTCTACTTAAAACTTAAAATCCAGTTTACCCCAAACCTAAAACTATAGCTTAGTATCCTTGTGAACAAGGTAGATGAAAGATGCCTAACACCATCCTTTCGTCTAAAGAAGTCCGAAACCTAGAATCTCTGTCTGCGAATTAGGGTTTTCTGTTAGATTCCCTTCCTTAGGATAAAAACTAATAGTGGTGACTCTGATTTAAAAACTAATGGTACAATTAACACTTGATTCCACTACCATGAAAGGATGGACGCGTTGCACGATATTGTTCCCTACGTTACTGTTTAAGTTGCCAATGTTTCTTGAAATTCCAAGAGTATCCATCAACGAATACATTATGCTAATGGCTATATAAAAAGTTTTGATGACTAAGAAAGATAGCAACCAACTAACAAAATATTCACGCGTAAACGTTGTTCATTGCTTTCACATTCTTAAGTCACTGTTCATAAAATAGTTTACATACTCGACTTTTTAGAAGCAACATTCTTGTAAAAAGAAACTTGTATTCAAAATGTTTGGTATTCCTTAAAGGATCGGGTAGGTCTGAATCCTTAAGAAGTCTAGAGCTTACGAGTTTTAGAAGTTATTAGTCACTTGCGGGTAACTTGTGCATTGTAATAATAGGGTTGATTATTAGTTGATATTCCTTAAGGGACCGGGTAGGTCTGAATCCTTATGGAGTCTATGGCTTGGGAGTCTAGAGGTTGTTACTCACTTGCGGGTACCTTGTGAAAATTGTAATCAATTTGGTTATAGTGAATTAAGTCCTCGATTGAGTGGGGAAAAATCACCTTGACGGGTGGACTAGACTAGCTTGATAATTTTCAAGTGAACTAATATAAACATACATTATTCTTTACTTCCTATTCTTACTTATTGTTATTATCAAGAGTGAAGGAAAAAGCATTTTAACTTAAAAGGGGAATATTTTTAAAAGAATTATATTGTTTTAAAAACCCAATTCAAAACCTCCTTTCTTGTGTTTTTCACACCTTCAATTGGTATTAGAGCCCCGGTTCTGAGAAGATAAAAAGTTTGAAATTTTATCAACACTTAACAGTGTCCAGTACGGATCCAGTGTGTGTGAAAAACCAATGGCTACATCTACTTCCATTATTGATGATAGGGATAATGATAGAGGTCACTATAGTTCAAATCCTCCTATGTTTGATGGGATGAAATATGACTATTGGAAGGATAGAATAGAAAGTTAGTGTCTAGCATATGACATGGGACTTCGTAGTTGATGGCTACACTCACACAGTAGATGATTGTTGCTGCAGTAGAGCGGCAAGCAAAAAATAAGTTATTAATTTACCGGGTGATATTTAGGTTATATCGTATCGTGTCCACAGAGATTGGTTATTGATTCGCCGTTCGACAAATTTCACGTTAATGAGTTTGGATTGAATGGGTTGAAAGAAAATGTATTAACACAAAATAAATGTATAATAAGTAAAAATGAATAACTTATCAAGCATGCATATATAATACTTCTCACAGACTTAAACTTATCGACCTGTTATACTCAACCTACAATACTCATCAATGTCACTATGTATCACTCACAACCTAAGTCATTTCTAACCCAAATTGAGAGGCCGACTGCATCACCTCGGTAGCAATCTCTCAACCACCTCAACAACATAGAAGTCAACCGTGCTCTCCTGTATCGATGATATCTCAGAGCGACACAAACAACACAGAGGCATTAAGCTCTGACACCCAAGAAGATAACAACGCTAAATCTATCTCTAGAATTAAGACACTATAAGATAATCATCCTAGATAAGAATCTAAGCATTATATGTCTATAACAACTTAAATCCCTAGCACAAAGCAAAAATCTAGGACAACAATCCACAAAGATTCGAAAAGAAAGTTTTATATAACGCTAAGGGAGACACATATACATTAGCTCAAAGAAAATATAAATATAAACCTAACCAGTAGAGTATACTCAAAGAAAAAGAGAAATGCACCGCAAATCTACCAATTTGTCAATGTCGATCGAAGAGTAATTCACCCTAGATAATCTGTATGCAAGCTTTATAGTTGTTATCTAAGCTAATCCTAACAAAATTTACAAATTGTTGGAGTTGGGAGAAAAAACTTTCCCAAAACCATCCCTAAAAATAAACTGAAATGAAAGTTATAAAATAAATCTCAATAGACCATGCTAAGCGGACCTGGCACACTAAGCGCGACTTGCTTATTTTACACATTAAACCGACCAAAACCGCGCTAAGTGGACTTTCAAAACATTGATTCTGCCAAATTGTCAAATGCAAGTAGCGCGCTACAAAATGCGTCGAGCGAAACTCGCGCTTAGCGGCCTCTGCGTGCTAAGAGGGCTCTCCTGGATAGAATGTCCCAAAAACTGGTCTTTTATTCTGAAAACACGCATTCAGAGTCGTGCCTTCGACAATTTACTCCTCAATGCTCCAAATACCTACAAAATGAATGTAAAAACATCAAAAGATACAATATGTACACAAAAACACAAATAAACACAAATTAAATGTAGTTACACAAAAGTCAGGTTTATTCAACGATATTTAACAACAAAGAGTTTATTAGTGTAACAAATAGTATATACAAAAATAACTACAATTTGCACTTATGAAACTCTCCCCAACTTAAACTTGTTTGTCCTCAAACAAGGCCCAACAACTCAAATAACAAAAATTAATCAACCCAAAATATCATGAATCAACAAGTTTTGAAAATGGACAACAAATGCAATGGCTCAAATGAAAAACAGTACACACGAAGAAAGATACCTACCACTAAACTACAACGATAACATAAACATGAAACAAATGTTAAATACAAAAAAAAATTCCAAACATTTTAAAACAACATTAGTTCATAAATGAATCACACCTAGAAAATACAATTATCGGTAGATGAAAAACACATAAAAATGGGGTATTTTCACTCATCCAACAATCTTGCAAACAATAGACTAAATTATGCATTCATCCAAAAATTTACATTGAAAATATAAAAGCAAGAATCTCAAGGGCATTCAAGTTTGTAACGTTGTCGGGTGAACAAATAAGGGATAATTCCTAAGGCTAATTAAAACAAAAACTTGCCTAAACCTAAGGGAGTGATCAATTCACCAAAGTTTCAAACAATAGAATTTCAAGCATACTTCTTCTTCATCTCCAGTGTTACACCAAACACACATCACTTATTAACACAATATTATTCTATACTCTTTTTGTTTTTGTTTTTTAAAAAAAATTTCAATATTTTTTTTATTCTTTCTTTTTCACTTATTTTTCACATTTTTTTCTTAGCCTCATAGCAATAAACAAATAAATACACAATCATTTTTCTCCCCAACTTTAATTCGAACATACATAAAGTGAATACTCCCTACTTTTTAAGGCAAGGTAAAAATTCAAACCAAAACAATGATTGAGGGTTCAAGAAAACAACAAATCAACATCCATGCAAAAAGGAAAACTAAACACTCATAGACAAGCATTTAGAAAATAAAACATGGATATTGACAAAAAGCTCAAAAGGGTTACTAATGATCACACACTCACAAGGTTAATTAACTATTTGACCAAGGTAGTTGTGCTCAAAATGGAACAAAAAAGTTGCCTTGAACATGTTCAAGATTTCATACAATCAACACAAACAAAAGATTAAACATAATAAAATTCAGTTAAAACAATAATTGTGGTCTCCAGCATATATGAACAATGGAAAGCTACCTCACAAAAAGGATAGGAACTAAAGGGATTCACAACTGAACAAGTATACAAAAGAATGAATGGCATAAAAATTGTAAAAAGTCTAAGTATCATGAATATGCTAAAGGTTAGAAAGTGATAAATACATACCTCAAACGTGTACAAAACTTTAAAAAATACATTGCCACTCATTCGCAAGTTGAAACACTCAAACTTGGAAAATCACCAAAAGTGACTTGAAGTTATTGAACCAAAATTTGAGTCTAAAAAACAACAAAAGAATTAATTATTCTAATATTATTTACTATTCAAAGTCTAGGTGGAAGTGGGTAAAAAGGAAAACCAAGCAAAAAATTAAAAAGAGTTCACTGGTTCTGCACAACAGAGCGCGCTAAGCGGCACAGAGCACGCTTAGCGCACTACACCAGTTACAGAAAAACAGGAAAGAAACTAGTGCAGCTGCTATGCAAGCTCCACAATCACCTTACACACTCAATGTACAGAGTATTCACAACATATAAACTTCATCAAGCTAAACACGACAAGCTTACGGAAAAACACAAATCTACATAACGAAACAAATGATTGAAAGTGAATTAACAAATTGAAAAGTTAAAATTTGAAAATTTAAAACAAGTCCAATTTCAACTTGTTAAAAAATAAGTCATGTATAACAAAAACAAATACAAAAAAAACATGTTTGTTTTACATCGTAAACTCGATGCCTTTATTGTGCAAACTAGTAACCTCCTCTCGTCATGCCATGGTATTGTCACATCGTGCAAACCTAAATAAAGTGTCTAAACATTCACACAACAAACGTTAGGAAAACGAGACAATTCACAATAATACGTGAAAACAAAGAAAAACACATATATGCACAAGTATCATATACAAGTTAAAGTGAAATTTCTATACAACATATACATTAACTACAAAACTCAAAAACAAAAGAATTATCGCAATATGAAAACAATAGAACATATCCCCGGCAACGGCGCCATTTTGTTGCTGCGACAGAGCGGCAAGCAAAAAGTAAGTTATTAATTTACCGAGTGATATTTAGGTTATATCGTATTGTATCCACAGAGATTGATTATTGATTCACCGTTTGATAAATTTCTCGTTAATGAGTTTGGATTGAATGGGTTGAAAGAAAATGTATTAACAGAAAATAAATGTATAAAAAGGAATAACTTATCAAGCATGCATATATACTACTTCTCACAGACTTAAACCTATCGACCTGTTATACTCAACCTACAATATTCATCAATGTCACTATGTATCACTCATAACCTAAGTCATTTCTAACCCAAATTGAGAGGCCGACTGCATCGCCTCGGTAGCAATCTCTCAACCACCTCAACAACACAAACGGCAATCGTGCTCGCCTGCATCGATGATATCTCAGAGCGACACAAACAACAAAGAGGCATTAAACTCTGATACGCAAGCAGATAACAATGCTAAATCTATATCTAGAATTTAGACACTATCAGATAATCATCCTAGTTAAGAATCTAAGAAGTATATATCTGTAACAACTCAAATCTCTAGCACAGAGCAAAAATCTAGGACAATAATCCACAAAGATTCATAAAGTAGGTTTTATATAACGCCAAGGGCGACAAATATACATTAATTCAAATAAAATATACATACAAACCTAACCAATAGATAATACACAAAGAAAAATAGAAATGAACCACAAATCTATCGGTTTGTCATCCGTATGCAAGCTCCATAGTTGTTATCTAAGCTAATTGTTGCACCCCAAAATTTTCCCACCCATTTTATTCAAGGCATGATCATTAAGGTCCTCAATTGCTCAAGGCTGACCAAGAATTGATCAGACAAATTCTCCTCCTAAGCAATGGATTTCCAACTAGGGTTTCATTTCTCACAAAGAATTTTGGTTTGTAGAAGCTTCAAATGATTTCCATGGCACCCTGTACGCCTCAGCATAATGGCGAAGCTGAAAGAAAGAAAATAAGTCTACGAAACATGACGAGGTGTATGTTGAGAGCTAAGAATATGTCTAAGGCTGAAGCAGCTTCGACAACAGTATACATTGTAATTAGATGCCCAACAAAGCAGTGTTAGCTGGGAATTTCGATTACACAAGTTTTGAATAATGGACACTATGATCGAAAAAAGGATAGTTCGAAAGAAAGTGTGAGGAGGCTTTTATGAAGTCTTCAATTGATGAAGATCTAGTAAAGAGCTTCGAAGGGTTCGTATTTGAACTATTGAAGTATAAGTTATTTGAATCATTACAAGGAAAGACATTTCGATTGTTATGTTGATTGAATTGGAGCTTCGAAAAGAAGAAGATATTGAATTCAAAAGCACGTGGAAGTCTAATGGTTCGAAGGACATGAAACCTTCGAACGTAGCGTGATTTCATAGAAGAACTATTAGGGTCGAATAAGCTAAATATAATTCATCTTTGATTTTTTTTTATCAATGTGTTTCAGGCATGTACCTGAACAGGCGAGGAAGGAGTTGGATGATCGAAGTGATGTCTTAGTGCTCATAGGTTATCATTCGATTGGTGCACACAAGCTGTATTCACCAATCGAAGATAAACTAGTGATCAATAAAGACGGTCTTGTAGATGAAAGCAAAGGGTGAGATTGGAGTCGAAGTTCAGTTCGACAAGAAGATAAATATAACGAAGCTTCGACACAGTCACAACTGTCACAACTATGTTCGAAGAAGATGAATAGAACTAAGCTTCGACAAGTCAAGATGAAGAGGTGATACTTCGATTGGTCCAATTGAAGGAAAAAAGATCGAAAAGAACAGAGTGAAGCTTCAATAAGTCAAGATGAAGAGGTGATACTTCGATTGGTCGAATTGAAGGAAAGGAGATCAAAAGGAACAAGAACTGTTAGATTAGGCTGATGTTTCCAGATCAAGCAATCGATGCAGATGGTGACTTAATCGAAAAAGCCATTATGATGAAGCCTTGAGTAATTCGAATTGGAACTCAGAGCCATCAAAAAGAACAAGGCTTGGGTGCTTGTCGAAAGAATCAATTGATGTGAAATAGAGATGCAAGTCGAAACACCAACCGTAACATGTCTAGGTTCATTATGTTTCAAGAATGGCAAGAAAATTATCAAAATGGCAACTTTTCAAATCTTTTGATTTTTCTTTCAAAACCATGATTAATGGCTTATTCATGCCATATTTGTTCACCACCAGACCCATATATGTAAATACACAAATTTCCTCGAAGGAGATAGAGACAGAAATTGCCTCAAAGATCCACACGCATACACTGCCTCATACAACCATCTCAAAACTCTCAAAAATTCCATAAGTTGTCAAAATTCAAAACCAGCTTTGCAAGCTCCCTCAGTCCAAACAAATACCAGATTCATGTTCCTGAGAAATCCAAGAACGCGTACCAACCCTTGCACAAGCCATCCCACGCTCAAGAACTACAGATCGAGACACCTTTGTTTGGTAAAAAAATTTCCAATCTCAAACTCATTCAAACTCATTTTGATTGCATATTCATGTTATTATTGTTGTTTGTGAATGATTTAACGTAATACATGTAAGTTGCAGTGCTCAAATAACAGGATACCATTTTTAGGGTCTTCGAAACTGATTGCTTTTGAAACTCATGGTACAAGCCGTTTCAGGCCAAAACAACCCAGATTCGGACTCAGGGAGTTCGAATTAGGGGGGTTCCAATTAAGGGGAAGGACCTAGGTTCGACACCCAGGTCATGCATTCGGTTTTTTTCTAACATATTATATGCAGATATGATGTTTCAAGTCCAAACATGTGCATCGTAAACCATCAATCCAAGCCATCAAATCAACACTTGATCCAGATCCAGCGCCTCCAATGCGCAGACCACCATGCACTCTCTAGATCATTCCTCACTGGATTTGCTGGAAACCCGGGCTTCAACAATTTGGGCCTAGCGTGTTTTTTAATCACACCCCCAGTTCTTGTTTACTACCCATTCCCATTTGCGTTTTTTGTTTACTTGTTTTATTTTTATTTTATTTTAATGTTTTTTTCTTTAACTATAAAATCAAATCAAATCACAAAAAAATATTAGGTTAACATTTTCTCAAATAAATTAATTTTTGTAAATTAATTGATTAATCATTTTAACCTTTTTTTAATTTAGAACTAAATAGACTTAGGATTTTAAATTAAATTTCTTTCCATGATCAAAAACAAACAAAAAGAGTTTTTATACCTTACGATTTTTAGACGTGTTTTTAATTCGCGCGCGTTGTTACTTTTCGCATTTTTATTTCCATATTTTCTGTAACTGCCTACTGGGATGTAATTGAATTAATTAGGACTTTTACTTTATTGCTTTATTTTTCCAATTTTTGAACATGTAATTAATCCCCCTTCCCGAAGCCTTGTAATAGTTTAGGATTCATCTTTCCGCATTTTAAATTCATGCGAACTATTAAACTGTTTAGATGCATGACTAATAGGATTGTATAGCAAGAGATTAAAATCAAGCGCTACCAAACCTAAATGCAAAGATAAATAACTGAATACAACACAATTTCACATGTACACCTATAGGGTATCCCACTTTGGTTGCCTTCGGAAAAAACAATCACAACTCTCGAAACGTGAGAGATTTTAGTGGCTACCCTCCGGTTTAAAGATCATATGTCCCTCGATGACCCTCTTGGCGTTGCCTCGGTAAAGTGATCTTAAAACCCTAGGGTAGTTATTAAGGTTTCTTGCCCAATTGCCTTTGTGACTATAAATGTCCCTTCGAATGTCCCTCAAACACCCAACGACTAGGGCTACCTACTCACTAATAGTAGGATAGCACTGTCTAAAGGAAAAGAGGAAAAGAACATCCCTTTCGAAGCACTGACTGGCCTTAGAACCTTTAATTGAACAACTTGGCCATTAGGAAGTAGTGAGATAGCCGGTTTTGGTGCAGTCTAAAGTTGGTTGATAGTTGATACAATGCTTATTGAGATCAGACTTTCGGGATATTTTGATCGCCAATAAAGAGGCTTGTGCTGAAACAATGCCCGATGAAGAAAGATCAGTGATATTGAGATTCCCTAGAACCCCATTATTTTCTAGGACAGGCTGAACCAACTAAACTTCAAGAGGGTACTTACCTACGGAACCCATGCAAGCCTAAACTTAAGGGCTTGTTTGTGTGCTTGTATATATTTATTTGTACATAACATTATGACATCATAACATGGCATGTCGCACTAACTATTTCAAGGATTTTTAAGACTTATCTTTATGTTGTTTTGTAGGACATGGCTTCCACTCGCAGAAACATTATCCAAGTCAACCTCGTAAGGGTGCTTCTGCAACTCAAAGAGTTGGCATCAAGGGTTTCTAAGAATTCTTCATTCACCAAGAGATATGGTCAAATCCCCAATTTGGTCACCTCATGCCCTGATGAAGACATGGCGAAAGTTCTCTTTCAATTCTTTGACCCTTTACACCACTGCTTTACATTTCCTGATTACCAGTTAGTGGCTACCATGTAAGAGTTTTCTCAGTTATTGGGAGTTCCTATTCTCAATCAATTACCCTTCAACAGTATGGAAAGAGACCCAAAACCTGAGGAGATTGCTCGAGATCTCTATTTACAACGGTCCGACGTTGTGGAAAATTGGGAAAAAAGAAGTGGTGTCAAGAGGTTTCTAGCCAAGTTTTTGTTTGAGAAGGCTCACTATTTTTGGGGTACTCTGGATTTACAAGCCTTTGAAGAAGTGTTATCCCTTCTCATATATGGGATGGTACAATTTCCTAATCCGGACCAACTCATAGACGTGAATACGGTCAAATTTTTTTTGTATCCTAACCCGATGCCTACTTTACTTGGAGACATTTTACACTCTCTTCACACCTGAATCGTGAAAAGAAGAGGGATCCTTATGTGTTGCACTCCTCTATTGGCTAGGTGGTGTATTTCGTACCTACCTCAATCTATTTTGAAGAATGAGCAAGGCATGAGATGGTTTAATAGGTTGATGTCTCTCACGCATTCGAATATTAACTGGTGCCCTCGATCTTTGGAAGATGTTACCATCATCACTACGCCAAAAGTGAGTTTTAACAGCACACATTAGACAACGCTTTTGTAAAAAAGCATTGCTATAAGTAAATAAATAAAACACGTAAAACGTATTAAATTATTAGTAAAAGCGCTGCTAAACATATGACCTTAGACAGCGATTTTAAAAACCGCTGCTAAAGGATTGCTTTAGAAAGCGCTTTATCATAAGCGTTGGTAAAGGGCCACTTTAGACAGCGCTTTAAGAAAGCGTTGTCTAAAGTCATAAAATTTTTAAAAAAAAATAGAAAAGTGCTGCTAAAGGTCACTCTTAGCCAGCACTTTTCAAAAGCGTTGTCTAAGGTCCATATTAGCCAGCGCTTTTAGAAAGTGATATCTAAACCCTTATAAGTCAGAATTAAAAAAATAAAACCTTTGTATTCACAGTTGTGATATGGTGGGAGAATTGACTTGAGGTTTGCGTTTGTGTTCGCAAATGTTGCGGTTTAGTAAGAGTCGCCATTGACTTTTCTTTTATCAAAAAGGAAAGGTGAAAAAGCACAGGAAAGACCTTTAGAGATGTTTTCTTGAGTTCGGGGGTAGATTATGAAAAGGGAAGGTGTTATCATCCTTTTCATCCATGATTGTCCATGGGCTCTTAGTTACTTGCTAGATCACTTGCTTTTGTTTGAAAAATGTGCTTTGTGTGGTTTTTCGAAAGTATTTTAAAAAGGCGCCATCGTTTAGGAAAAATTTTGTAATGATTCTCATTCGTAAGAATGTATACAAAGTTGTTGAGCTTTTGAAAATATTTCATGTTTGGAAAGTGTTTTGAAAGTGTTTGTTTGTGAAAATAGCAAGGATGTTTGTTTTGAAATTGAGCAAGTAATTAGGAGCAATCTACCTACTCAAAAGGTCTTAGGTGTTCTTTTCCTCCTCCTTTAGGCGTTGCTATCTTACCATTGTTTTGTTAAGAAGCCCCATCGTTGGATGTGAAAGGACGGGCACGGGTCATCGTATAACCATGATAGCAATGTTGTGAGATGACTTAGCATTTTTCTTTTAGGGACTAAGATCATTTCGAAAGGCAACTTTGATAGCGTCATCGAGGGACTATGATCTTGTATTTTGATTTCTTTATGCTAAGACATTCCACATGCATAACATGGCCATTTTTGTAAGGCAACAAGTGGAATAACCCTAGGAGTGCTAGTGTGCAAGTGCATTTTATTGCATGCATAAATTTGTTTTGAATTAGGGTTTTCTAGACATTGATTTTAATCTTTCCATACATACCCTAATTACTAACAGTACATGAAAATAGTAAAAGTGCGGAAAATAAAGATTCTACGCTATTGCAATCATTAGGGGGATGGGGTGCACAAATTTCAAATGGGGATTGCAAATTAAATCCTAAGTTACTATTACAACCATATTGAATAGATAAGAATGTACAGGAAATGTATAATGTTTGTTTCGTTTAAGAAAATAAATAAATTTGTTTAAGAAAATATTTTTGGTCTTTTTGATTAATGAAATAAAAGTGATGACAAAAAATAATAAAAGAGAAAGAAGACAGAATCAGCGCAAATGCTGAAACAGAAGAGGTCAGAAGTTCTGACTCTGACGTGCTGCACAAACAGAAACAACGTTAGTAGAAATATGGAAGTTCAGAAATTCTGGATCTTCTGAGAATTTAGAAGTTCTGATGCAACTGACAGGACTTTGCCTCTCTTCTCCATGCTAGTCAGAGCATCTGCGACTTAGTCATTTCTTAACAAAGCAGAAGTTGCACACATAACAGTTATGGCAAGTTTAATAATATTTTAGAAACAAGAGATATCAGAAACACAAATCAGAAAATTGAATTTGCTAATCCTAATTCTGAATCCTAATTTCTTTAGGAAACTCTGAACTGGAATTCCTTCTACTTAGGCAAACAAATGCATGAAATCTCATAATATGTACATTATCAGAATCTGAATATCTACATTGTGTTAAAATATGCAAAATATGACAATGCCTAAATAATATGATGAGAGTCAGCAGAAAGCTTACTTTGCAGCTGGAAAATACTCTGGGAGCTGGAACCTGGTTCTGACCACTTGTGGTGTTCAGAACAGTTTTCTCATGTGTTTAGCAGGCTGAAACTTTCAACTTGAGTTGTAAATGATTAGAAAATTTTGGAACAACCAAGGGATAAAGTTCTGACCCTTTGAGGTGGATATTGGTGGAGAATGTGTTACTGTTTGACTACAGAGTTTTGGATGGCTTTTGAATGTATATCAGGAACTGTATGGGTGGTTTTGGTCAAGAAACAACTTGAGGAAAAATGGAGTTTTAATGCAAGAATCAAAGGCTAAGGTTTTGTATTTTTGTGTTTATGATCTTTTTGGACTCTTGGATTTTTTGCAGGGGTTCAAGGCTTTTCTTTCTCAAGTTTTATTTTCCTCTTTTCTCAAATTTTTCCCGACCTCTTTCAAGGGCCAAAGGTGTTCTATTTATAGGCAAAGGTTTTGTAGTTTGGAGAGGTCAAGTGGCACCAACGTCATACGCTAGACGCTAACTTACTCTTGAAGTAAGCTTAAACAAGTGTGGTTCAATGCACCAAGTAGGATGGTTAACAGCCCCTAAGCTGGATTTGTCAGCATGAATTAAGGAAAAGTAGAAGCAGCGCATGGGCCTAGCATACTTTTGCACAAAAGTTTGTCTTCCCAAGGCAGTAGGGGTACACGTGGGGGAAATCCTTTGGATAGCAACTCAAAAGTGGTTGTGAGAATTAAATGATGATGAGATTTATCAAATCAGAAATCATGCCATGTAAAACTCTGCATCCTTGCTTAACTCTGGATTAGAAGTTCTGCTTCAGTGTAGTATCCAATCTTCTGATCCTCTTATCTTCTAGCTCCAGCATGTTCTGAAGGAGCTTTCATACTTTCTAGAAAGCTTGCAGCACGCTTCTTAACCTTCTTTGAATTACCCTAGCAAACTATGACTGAACTTTTGTGAAAACTTACCCAGAAGTTCTGACCAAACTCTGTCTTGCAAACTTCCAGAATTTGCTGAGTGTTATGGTGATAACCTGGTCAGAAGTTCTGAAATTGTCATATTTCTTAAACACTTAGAAGAATTTCTAAGTACTTAGAATTTGACTTTTCCAAAGTAAAATTTGACTTTGGAATTGCTTGATGAAACAAACTTCATATTCCAACATGTCTTGATGAAGTATGATTTTTGAGACTTGATTTTGATCAAAAGTCAAAGTTATGCTTCTCAATGTGCAAATGACCATTTTTCCCTTGTGACTGATTTGCTTTGAAAAGTTGATAATTCAAGGCCTGGAAACTTGATAGAAGCAAACCTGGGATCCAGGGTGATCCCTTGTGAAATGAGAGGGCAAATTTTGGGGTACAACAACAGTATATCACGAAAACAGAAACCCTTTCCCTCGCGAAACCCATTTCCTTCTTTGTCTCAAATCGTCCTCCACTGTTCGCTGTCGTACCGTCCTCCACCGTCTCGCTCTGTTTCGCTCCATTTTCCTCCACCCTCCCCGTCCGGTTCTCAAGGCATGTTCTTTATTGAAAATGTGTTTAACTCCAATGAAAACGTGTTCTTTAGCATTTTTAGCATTTAGAATTTTTAGCATTTTTTGGATATATAACAGCATTTGGTAGGGCTTGATATATAACACCATTTAGCATTTTTAGCATTTGGTAGGGCTTGATATATAACAGCAACATTTTTAGCATTTAGCATTTTCTGGATTCTTGGTTCTATGTTTTGGAATATAAAAGATGATATATATGATGGTGAAAGATAAAAGATGATATAAAAGATGATATATATGATATATATGATATAAAAGATGATATAAAAGATGATATATATGATATAAAAGATGATATAAAAGATGATATATATGATCCTTTTGTATTGGTGTAGTTAGGTGAAGACCATCACCGATTCGAAGAACATCAAAGTCGCATCATCTGTCGTCGACACCAATAGTCCCTTTTCTTTCTTTGGTAAGTCAAGTTCAAATACTATTTGTATCGATCAATTAAAAAACACAATTATTTTTATATAGATATATTTATTTTTAGTCCATGTTATTAACTCTAGAAATAAATTTCTAGAAATAATTCGTTTTATTTATAGTGTTTTTGTTTACTTGAATAAGTAGAAAAAAATGGATAAAAATGGATGTTTCTCGATCGATTATCACAAGAGTACGAGAATGGGGTATTGGAATTCGGTAAGTTTCCTGTTGAACACGCCAAAGACCCCAGTCGAATGAGGTGTCCTTGCTTGGGTTGTTGTTATATGGGTCGGGTTAATGCAGATGGATTGAATTCGCATTTACTAATGCGTGGAATTGATTGAAGTTATACGTGTTGGATATTTCACGGTGAAAAAAGTAACGACAACATTGAATCGGGGGAGAAAAGTAGTACGGCCTATGCTTCAGACAACAAGGACACGGATATATACGATTTTGATCGAGTCGACGAGATTGTAGATGCACTTGAAGAAGATCTTCAGGATTGTCCCAAAATGTTTGAGAGATTGGTAAGCGATGCAGAGAAACCATTGTATAAAGGGTGCACTAAATTCACAAGACTGTCTGCGGTAATAAAGTTGTACAACTTAAAGGCAGGAAATGGATGGTCAGATAAAAGTTTCAGAGTTATTAGCCCTTATGAGAGATATGCTTCCGGAGGATAATGTTCTTCCTAATCGAACCTATGAGGCCAAAAAAATGTTGTGCTATATTGGCATGAGCTATGATAAGATACATGCTTGTCCAAACGATTGCGTTTTGTTTGGAAACGTATATGCTTCGTTACATGAGTGCCCTAAATGCGGTTTGTCTCGATATAAGAAAAAATTGTCTCCAGCAAAAGTCTTATGGTATTTTCCTATAATTCCAAGATTTAGGCGAATGTTTCATAGTGAAACCGATGCAAGACACCTTACTTGGCATGCATATGAAATAATTATTGATGGAAAGTATCGACATCCGACAGATTCACCATAGTGGTCGAAAATTGTTAATGATTATCTTGATTTTGGAGAAGAAGCAAGAAACCTTCGGTTGGCTTTATCTATTGATGGAATTAACTCGCATGGTCTTCAAAGTATCTCACATACCACATGGCCTGTGATTCTTATGATTTATAACCTACCTCCATGGCTATGTATGAAGCATAAGTACATGATGTTATCTATGTTAATATCTGGGCCTAAACAACCAGGGAATGACATAGATGTATACTTGAAACCTTTGATCGAAGATTTAAAGATTTTGTGGGAGAATGGGGTGGAGGTTTATGATTGATATAGGAAACAAAGTTTCAATTTGAGGGTTATGTTGTTTGGAACAATTAATGATTTTCCAGCATACGGGAATCTATCTGGGTATAGCATTAAAGGTCAACGTGCGTGTCCTGTTTGTGAAGATGGAACCGATACGACGCGTTTGGAACTTTGTCAGAAGAATGTGTTTCTCGGTCATCATAGATTCTTACATTCTAAACATCACTATCGTGTATGGAGAAAAGCATTCAATGGAGACACCCAATAATGTAAAGCTCCACCTGCATTGTCAGGTGACCAAATTTTTGAAAAGGTGAAAGATGTGTGTACTCAGTTTGGCAAGCCTTTTGTGCATACAATTATCAAAGGTGGGTGGAAGAAGAGATCGATTTTTTTTTATTTCCATATTGGAAGTCTCTGTATGTGAGACATTTTCTCGATGTTATGCATATTGAAAAAAATGTGTTTGAAAGTGTTATTGGTACGCTACTTAATATTAAAGGAAAGTCTAAGGATGACCTTAAAGCAAGGGAGGAAATGTTAAAGATGGGAATATGAACTGAACTAGGACCCGTGAAGAAAGGAAGTCGAACATATCTACCACATGTTGCTTTTACTCTATCTAGAAAGGAGAAAAAGATATTGTGTAAGTTTCTAAGTGAAGTTAAAGTTCCAGAAGGATACTCTTCAGATATTAGAAGACTTGTGTCAATGAAAGACCTCAAGTTAAAGATTTTAAAGACACATGATTGCCATGTTATAATGGAGCATTTTCTACCAATAGGTATACGTCTATTTGGCCAGATAAAGTAAGGAGTGCGATAACTAAGTTGTGTTTTTTCTTTAGGTCAATTTGTAGTAAGGTGATTGATCCTGAGATCTTACTAACATTGCAAAAGGAAATTGTTATTACTTTGTGTGAGCTTGAAATGTATTTTCCTCCCTCATTTTTTGACATAATGGTACATCTAGTTGTTCATCTTGTAAAAGAGACACAGTTGTGCGGCCAAGCTTATATGAGATGGATGTACCCTGCTGAATGTTATATGAAAGTATTAAAAGGGTATGTGAAAAACCGAAGTCGCCCAGAGGGTTGTATTGTTGAGTGATACATTGTTGAAGAATTGATTGAGTTTTGTACTGAATATTTGTCCAAAGTTCAATCCATTGGACTCCCCAAAATTCATATCTTTAAAAAAAAGGCAGGTAAAAGATTAATTGGAAATAAAATTGTGACAGTATCAAAAGATGAACGGGATCAAGTGCATATATATGTTCTGCACAATAACAGTGAGGTTGAGCCATATGTTGAAATGCACAAGGATATACTCCGAGGGTTAAATCATAATAGAAATGAAAATTGGATAGTACGGGAGCACAAACAAAGTTTTATACCATGGCTTAAGGATCATATTTTTTCAAAGCTTCATTCAGATCTCGCTTCAATAACAGAAAGGTTGATATGTTTGGCATATGGTCCAAGTTTGCATGTGTTTTCCTATAGCGCATACACAATTAATGGATACATATTTTATACCAAAGAACAAGATGATAAAAGTACTATGCAAAATAGTGGTGTCACCGTGCTTGCTGAAGCAATGCACATTTCTTGTATGAAGGACCTAAACCCCAAATATGCAAATCTGTCATATTTTGGAGTTATCGAGCATATTTGGGTGTTTGACTACGAGAAGTTTCAGATTCCTATCTTTGGTTGCAAGTGGGTAAGTAGAGGTGGCATACAAATGGATATGTCAGGATTTTTGCAAGTGGATCTTCATAGAGAGGGGGTACAAAGAAGAGCCTTTTGTTCTTGCCTCTCATGCTAAACAAGTGTTCTATGTCACTGACCTGACGAGTACAAAATGGTCTATAGTGCTTTTTTCTAACAAAGTGGTTGATGATAACGGTGTAGACCAAAGTGGTATTAATGATGAGAATGAGTCATGTATTAGACGGAATGAGTCGTGTATTATAAATGATCAAGATGAGAATATTATAGCGGATGAATCATATATTAGAAATGATCATAACAAGGGAATTTGGATAAATCCATCCGTGTGCATTGTTAAGAAGCAAGTAATTCATGTTGCAACCAAGAAAAGAAAGAGATGTTAGTGAAAGAGGTAGGATATTAAAATGTTTATGTTTGTGTTTGTGTTTACGTTTAAGTTTATGTTTATGTTAATTTTTGGCATTGTCATTTTATATATATTTTTTGACTCGCTTCTGACTTGCTTTTATATTGGGTTTATGTTTATGTTTATTACATGTTACATGGCTACTAACGACGATCACCCATGTGATGATTTTGTGCATGATGGAGATATAAAGGTATATTGTCTTATTTTCTTTGATGAGAACTTTCGAGTTTTGAGTATAAATTAAATTCGAATAAAGTGCAACGTTAATATTATCATGTTATGAATTTTGATCATTTGGTTTTTTTTCCAGGTTTATAGGTACATGTGTAGAAGATAGAGCTAAGATATTCATGTTGTTGTTGTTTCATGAGAATTCTCAAAGATAGAAAGATGTATAGATGTAAATTCAATTTTGAATATTTTAGGCATTTTAACTTGTAGAATTTAAACTTGTATCATAAATTTTGTAAATGTTATTGTCTATATCTTGTAGAATTTTAACTTGTATCATAACTTATGGAAAGATGTATAAATGTTATTATTGTTGTTGTCTTTATTGGAATGAAGCTACCAAATATGGAGCATAAAATATAATTCTGAAAACCTGGATCAAAATATTGGAATGAAGCTACCAAATATTGGAATGAAGCTACCAAATATGATAAAAATTCGGATTAAAATAGATAGTTTATTAAAAAAAAATTGTAAACAATAGACAGTGCTTTAGGATAAAAGCGCTGTAAAAACTTTTAAAAAAAGTGCTGCCTAAAGTCTGAAAGCGTTGTCTAAAGTGGGGGAATAGACAGCGCTTTCAAAGGAAAGCGCTGTCTAAAGCCTACCTGGAAAAAAAATACAAAGCGTTGTCTAAAGCCCAAGTGCTGCTAAATGGGTATATAAAAAAGCGTTGTCTATTCTGAAAGCGCTGTCTAAAGTGGACATAAGGCAACGCTTTTACGTTGAAAAAAAGTGTTGTCTTTTCTTTTAGCAGCGCTGTTAAAGGCCAAAAAAAGCGCTGTCTTTTCCCTTTTTTATAGTACTGCATTGACCGCTGGGGGGAATTCCCTAATGTCCCTCTCCTATGCATTAGGGGAGAAATCACTTATAAACCTTGTTTGGCGTTGTGACAATTTGGGTACGCTATGAGGGATGGTCCTCATGATGCACTTGTTCAAGGAATTGCATTCGACTATGAAAGCAATGTCCAAGGGTACCGTCAGAGGTTCATACGAGCATGGGGCATGGTGAACATTGTAGATAACAAGACATTGGGGCATAAGAACTCCATACCTTTGGAGCCTTATCTTAAATGGGTGCGAGCACGCGCTCAAAATCTCATGATGCCTTATGAGGCCATCATACCTATCATCATAGAGCCTATTGCCGAGAGAGATGTTCCTTACATTATTCTCTATCCTGACATACCGACTACTCTTGAGGAGTTGCAAAGATCTTGGATTCAACTCAAAGAGGAACGAGACACCTTTGAAACCCAATTCTACGCAAGCGAGAAGAAGGTTTTAGAGCTCACAAGACAACTTCATGAAGAGTAGAGTTTGAATGCCTACATTGCATTAAAGAGGATGCGCTAATGGGAAGCTTGAGTCCTGTTTGTTTTAGGAGTTTTATTTTGTATTATCTTTGTTTCTTCCATTGTATGCCCAAGGGGCGTGGTTGTAACCGTTTAAACTTATGAATGCAATTAATGTTTGTTCTCTCTTTATCTAAGCAAATTTAAATCTTAAAACTCCTTGAAAACATTGCATAAGCACATCATGCATATGATTACACAAGCAGGTGTTCCAAAACAGGTTTCTTATCTTTTCGCTGTTTATTTCATCCAAAAGAAATGGCTCTCGAACAGAACATCAAGGACCTTCGAGCACAAAATGCTCATTTCCAGCAGATGTTCCTGGCTCTAGCTAAGGGACATGAAGATTTGAAGGCTCTGATTCTCAAAGACAAGAAGAAGAAGAAGACAAAGAAACTAATGGGTGTCCTGAATATGGGAAGGAGATTTAGAGGACCAGCAAAGCAAGCTCTAGATTTCACAACTCCGTCAAACGAGGGAGACAATCAGGAAGAGAAGCCAAAATAATAAGACAACAACCCGGGGACTGATGAAGAAGAAGCTGATTACTCTGAGGAACAATATCCCCCTGCTGATGACAAATACAAACAACTGGAGGATCGTCTCAATGCAATGGAAATTTAGAGGGTACCTAGTCTGGATTTCGAAGAATTAGGGCTGGTTTCTGGAGTGGTTATGCCAAAAAAATTCAAAGTTCCCACTTTTGCAAAATATGACGGTGTTTCATGTCCCAAGCTTCATCTAAGATCTTATGTCAGGAAGGTTCAACCTCACACTGCTGATAGGAATTGGTGGGTGCATTTCTTCTAGGAAAGTCTATCAGGGACTCAATTGGAATGGTTCTATCAGTTGGAGGGAACCAACATGCGCAACTGGGAGGATCTGGCTGCTACTTTCTACAGGCAGTACCAATACAATGCTGACCTCGCTCCAACCCATACACAACTTCAAAGCATGTCTATGGGTTCCAGCGAGGGTTTCAAAGATTATTCCCTGAAGTGGAGAGATCTTACGAGAAGAGTCCAGCCTCCTCTGTCTGATAGAGAGCTGGTAGATATGTTCTTGGGTACTTTGTATGGTACATTTTTCAACCATTCGATTGGAAGCTCTTCAGTTGGGTTTACTGAGCTGATATTAACTAGTGAACGAGTAGAAACTGGTATCAAGAGTGGTGAGATTCAGAGAGATGCATCTTCAAGTACAGTGAAAAAACCATTCTCTAGGAAGAAGGAAGTAAGTGTTGCCTACGGTCAGAGGAATCAAAGCAAAGCTAAACGTCGTCCAATGGTAGGAGTTGTGATGATCTCCAACCCTGTGTTAAATCAACAACAAAACAATCAGCATTGACAGGATGCGCCCAGAAGACAGTTCACCCAGATTAACATGTCTTTATATTAAGTTTTTCCACACTTGTTAAAGTCTAATCTGGTCACTCTGAGGGAGGCTTCTAAAAATCCAAATACTACATCTCCCCGCTACAACCCAAATGCTCGATGTTCCTACCACTCCGACAGTCTAGGGCATGATATAAATGACTGTTGGGCTCTGAAGAACAAATTGCAAGATCTCATTGAGGCAAAGGAGATTGAATTTGACCCTCCCGAGACCCCTAATGTGTTAACTGCCCCAATGCCCAAGCATGGTCAAGGTGTTAATGATGTTGATGATGACCTGTTTGTTTCTTCTGTTGATGAGCTAGCTACTCCTCTCCCGTTAGTTAAGAAAAATTTGAAGATGTGAAAAACACAAGAAGGGGGGGGGGGTTGAATTGAAAACTTGAAATTAAAAGCTCAATGACACAGTATTTTTATCCTGGTTCGTTTGATCTCAAACTACTCCAGTCTACCCGTCAAGGTGATTTCGACTCTCTCCAACGAGGTCTTAATCCACTAATCTCAAAGGATTACAAAAGCTACTTTAAAAACTGTTAAAGTCTTCTTGAGTACAACCACAATCCGGTTAATCTCAAGGAATATTGTTTCAATACAATTTTACAAGATATGTGTTGTTGTGTTTCTAACAAAAACTGTTTATCACAATTGTGATAAATTACACAGGATTAAGCTTGGAAATATAAAGAATATTGCTTGCAGCTTTGAATATGCGTGAGTGGTAATATGGAAAAATCGTTGTTGATTTTGAAAGCTGACTTTGTTTATATAGGCAGTGGAATGATGGTGATCATAAAGCATGTTTAATGTCATTAACACACTTTCATTTTGGAGAAGATCCTGTCTGAAAGAAGCCGTTGGAATTGATGATGTCTTGAATGATCAGTAACGCATCAGAATCTTATCTCCTTACTTGTTGATGACGCTACAGAATACTGATGACTTGGATTGGTATGTTCTTGTTCAGAATCACAGTTTACTTTGATTAAGCGCAGGTTCTAGTCATCAATCTTCAGCGTATGTTCTGATTTCTTCAGCGTTAAGCTCTTATGGCTCATCTTCTGATGGATATGGTCAGAACTTATGTATTCATAAAACATAATTTTTAGCTGCATATTTGTTCTTTGAATCTATTATTTATTCTTTGTATTTGTTATCATCAAAACTCTAACCAAGGGTTGTAGAATCAAACTATGTTCTAACAATCTACCCCTTTTTTATGATGACAAAAACTAGATTTTTCAATTAAATATAAAAAATAAAAGGTTTAGGAGAAACTCCTCCTGAGTTGATTACTTCCCTTAAGTTCCTTGAGCATCAGAGTTTAGCTGCATCATTCATCAGAGTTTGTACCTATTCAAGCTTTTTAGAAGATAGAGGTTAAGTAATTCAGAATATTTGAGACTTCTGTCTCAGTAAACCGTTATTGAAAATATCTTACTTTCTCCCCCTTTTTGTCAGTTATCAAAAAGGAAATATAATCAGATCCAAAATAGTTGAATTATATTAAAAACAAGAAGCAATGATAAGTTCCAGAACAGAAGTGGTAAAAAAATTAACCGTTACAAATAAACAGATTTAAAACAGAAAAGATTCTAAGAGGGAGGAGGAAGACGTGTGAACAAAGCTTACAGCAAGCTCTTGATCTGGGTATTAGATTCTTCTTGTTTGCCCAAGATGCTTTTAATCTCTTTGTTTGTGTCCTTCTACTTATCCAACCTTGCATGGATAAGAGTGTTTTCTTTCTTCAACTCTTCCAGAGTTTGCATGACTGAGGAAGGTGTTGGAGATTCTTCAGTAGTTGGACGCTTCTCAGAGCATTCTGCAGCTTGTTCACAGTGAACCATTTCCTCTATTATGATCATCTCTTCTGGAGTAGCAGTCAGGCAGAGACCTTCTGATTCTGGTTGAACTTCATCTGAGGGATGATGTTCTGACCAAGGAGCATTATCTAGAGGGAGAATATCTTTCTTGAGCAGATGGCTCAGAACTTGGTCTTCAAAAGCCTTTAGCTTAACACTGAAGTTCTGTTGAACATGTTCATAGCTCTGTTCCTTTAGCTTTAGTGTTTCAGAACTCATCCAGTTTCTGAATTTTGTCCATATATAATCAGAAGCAGCAGGATTAGTCATCTCTTGACTAGCATACCTCAAAGAATTTATCTATTCTTGTATACCTGTTTCAAAAATCAACAAATTTATACCAACATCTGATGTGGTTTTAGTTGGTTTAGGTTTGGGAATGGCAGTTTTTTGAGAGATACCAGCTAGTCTTTCCAGTGCAATTGGATCAATGACAAGTCTTACGTTGTCAGCTGAACTGCTATTGGGTGAAGGAGTGGGAGAGTCGGGTATGATGATTGGACTGGTAGGGGAGTTTAGTGGTGTGGATTCCAGAGAAGAAGGAATTTCTGGAATGTCGTGGATGGTGAGAGGCATGTAAATGGCAAGTGGTTCAGTGATTCCAGGTATTGGGATTGTATCAGAATCTGAATGAGGTTCTTTAGATTGGTTTGTTGAAACATGGTGATGTTCTGGTTTATGGATATCAGAGGATTGATTCTCAGAAGGTTGAGCTTCTGGTTGTTGTTGTTCAGGTTGAGGTGATGGTGGATGAGGAATATCTTGTTGTGGAGAGAGAGGTTGTGTAATTTCTGGTGTGGTATCAGAGTTTGGATTTTCAGGGAGTTTAGAATTTGGATTTTATGGTACGGGAGCTGAAAAGTCTTGGTCAAATGAATCAATATCAGACAGAATTTTGGTAAGTTCTGGTTGAGTTTGTTCAGGGTTTGGATTATGAGAACGGGAGTGAGTTTCATTCAGACCTAGAGTTTCTGATGGTTCAAACATATGTCAAAGTCTTCTAAAGTTTGTGGAGTAGGATGTTCTGGTTGAGTAGGCATGGTTTCAGATGTTGATATATTTATTGATTCTAAAACAGTAATAGAGGAAGGATTACCTTTCTTTTTGGTAGCTTTTGGAGTCCTTTGAGATGGTCCTTCTGATGTAGCTTTCCTTTTCTTGGTCTTCTTCAAAACAACTTTTGGAGCCGTCTTATGCAAATCCTGGATGTTGATTTCTGGTGCAGTACCATCTGCCTTACAAGCATCCATATATTTGACTATTATCTCTGGCTTGGAGTCAATCTCATAGAAAAGAGGAAAATCATCCATAGGAATTCTTCTTAAAGTGATGGTTGCAAAAGAAGTAATGTTGGGTTCCTTCTTTATATTCTCAATGATTTTCATCTTCTTCAGATTTTTTGCGTTCATAGGCTTCCCAGCGGTTGCTTCCAAAGAGTTGATTTCCTAAGCTTCAGTCAAATGCTCTATCAACCTATTCTCTATCAGAATATCTGATATGAGTCTTCCTAAGGGAATCCAGTCCCTCTTGGTCCGTTCATCTTCGCTTGTTTCCTTCACACTAGTTCTAAGATGATTAAACAACAAGTGTGGGAGGTTTACCTTAGTCTTCTTGGAAATGAAATAGATCAGAAACTGTTGATCAATGTTGATCTAATCAGGAGAGCTATTTGGCTTCCTGTGGTTGATACACCCCAGAATAATTCTTGCCCAAATTTTGTGGTGATCCTTCAGATATCTGATTTTGCTGGAGGGAAGTCCAAGAGTAAATATTTCCCTTTCAATAGAGGCTACAACAGAGCATCTCTCAGCCATGTCAATGCATCTGACACCTCCACCATTGTAACCAATAAGCTTTGAAATTAGGTCTTTTGTAATGACAATTTTCTTTCCCATGACATAAGAGGTAACTTGATGATTTGAAGAAGAAGCATGTATCCAGAATTCTTTGACAAGAATTGGAAATGTTGGCCCTAGAAGACGGTCAAAATATTTGTTCCAACCTTGAGCATTGACGTCTTCATACAGATTGAAGTCGTCTTCTTGCAAGCTTTCAAAGTCAATAATCAGTTCTGAAAGAACTTCCAGATTATCAATGGGAGTGAGTAGCGTTCTGTAAGGTTCTTCGTACTGTTCCATTGAAGGATTTTCCTGAGTTCTGATGTTTTGGACGCTTGAGAAAGCCATTGTTCACACAAGATTTGAGAAAGATGAAATGGGTTTTTTGAAAACATGAACTTGAAACGATTGAAAGTATTTAGAGAGTAAAAATATGTGATTGTAAAAAGTGAGATTTGAGCTTAAATAGTTTTTCTTGAAAGCGTAAACAATAAGAGAGAGAAATAATTAGTCATGATTATAAGCATTAATGACAACTGAAATTAGGGGATTCAGAAAGATACTGGAACGGTTACCCATGACGTGTATCTCAATGCACCCAATCAGGGCTTTTGACCTTTAAGAAAAGTGAGCGCGTGTTCAGCCTCAGAAAGTAGCTGATGAATGGATGACAATTGTTTGATTATGTGAACAACATACTTCTATCCTTTAAATGAAACATTCAGATCTTCATGGATAGATTCTGATGCAATTTGTACTTCTAAAACTCTGAAGGCAGTTGATCAGTAGTTCACAGAAACTAACAAAGTTTTGATGGTTAAGATATATAAACAAAACAATTTATTCTGGGCATAGCTTCATGCTGAGATGCTTCAGAATGAAGTTAAACCTATCTTCAGAAAGAGGTTTTGTAAAGACATCAGCCCATTGATGGTCTGTGTCAATGAATTTTAAGTTAAGAATCCCTTTCTGAATATAGTCCCTAATAAAATGATGTTTTATTTCTATATGCTTAGCCCTGGAATGCAAAATTGGATTTTTACTGAGACAAATAGAAGAAGTATTGTCACAGAGGATAGGAATGTTACTCTCAAATATATTGAAGTCTTCAAGTTGACTTTTCATCCAGAGCATTTGCATACTATATCCAGCAACTGCTATGTATTCAGCTTCTGCTGTTGATAGTGCAATTATGGATTGTCTCTTGCTGGACCATGAGATCAGATTTTCTCCCAGAAACTGGTAGCTTCCAGAAGTGCTTTTACGTTTTACTCTGTCTCCAGCGAAGTCAGCATCATAATATACTACTAATTAAGCTATAATGATTTGATTTTCTATAAAACAAAGCCAGATTAGCAGTACCTTTCAGATACTTGAAAATTCGCTTAACTGCTGTTAAGTGAGATTCTCTAGGATATGATTGGAATCTAGCACATATGAAAACACTAAATAAAATTTCAGGCCTTGAAGCCTTCAGATAGAGAAGAGAACCAATCATACCTCTGTAGACCTTCTGTTCTACCTTTTTACTTACCTCTTCCTTTTCCAGAATGCACGTGGGATGCATTGGAATCTTTGAGGGCTTATATTCTGAGAGATCAAATTTCTTCAGAAGTTCTCTGACATATTTGCTCTGATGAATGTAAGTTCCTTCTGGAGTTTGGTTTATCTGAATGCCTAGAAAGAATTTGAGTTCCCCCATTAAGCTCATCTCAAACTCTGCATGCATACATTTAGCAAACTCTCTTCCCATAGAGGGTTTAGTAGATCCAAATATAATATCATCAACATAAATCTGACATACTAACATGTCATTCTTAACTGTATTACAGGATAAGGTTGTGTCCACTTTTCCTATGGTGAATTCCTTTTCTAACAGGAAGTTACTTAGTCTTTCATACCAAGCTTTGGGAGCTTGTTTCAGACCATAGAGTGACTTTTTTAGTTTGAAAACATATTCTGGATTTTTGGAATTCTCAAAACCAGGAGGTTGGTGCAAATATACCTCTTCATCTATATAGCCATTTAAGAATGCACTTTTGACATCCATCTGATACAGAGTGATGTCTTTATTAACAGCAAATGATATTAAAAGTCTGATAGATTCTAATCTGGCGACTAGAGCAAAGGTTTCTGTATAGTCTATCCCCTCTTGCTGACTATAACCTTGTGCTACCAGTCGTGCTTTGTTTCTGATGACTTCACCTTACTCGTTCAGTTTGTTTCTGAACACCCACTTTGTACCAATGACGTTGAATCCTTTTGGTTTGGGAACCAGATCCCATACGTCATTTCTGGTGAATTGATTTAGTTCCTCTTGCATTGCCAGAATCCAGTCATTGTCCAGAAGTGCTTCATCAATAGTTGTTGGTTCAATCAGAGAGACCAGTCCCATGAGGGATTCTTCAGAGTTTCTGAATGTTTATCTCGTTTTGATTGGATCATCCTTCTTTCCCCGTATTGTATCTTCTGGGTGATCAATGCTACTTCTGGATAGTCTTTTCTGGAGTTGATCAACAGAAGGTGCTGGATTTCTTGCAGTGACTCTTTCTGATATTGAGGGAGTGTCTCTGTTGAGAACTTCTGATGAGTTGTCTTCAGTACCTGCGAGTTCAACTTCCATACCTGCAAGGAGTTCATTCTGCTTTGACTTTTGAGAGTTAAGCTTATCATCAAACCTGACACTGATTGACTCTTTAACAATCTGTGTTTCTGTATTGTATACTCTGTATCTTGAGCGTTCAGAGTATCCTAACATAATACACTTTTGTGCTTTAGAGTCAAACTTGTTCAAATAATTTTTTGTATCCAGAATAAAACATGTGCATCCAAATGGGTGAAAATAAGAAATGTTGGGCTTTCTGTTCTTCCACAATTCATATGGAGTCTTTTCCAGAATAGGTCTTATGGAGATTCTATTCTGAATGTAACACACTGTGTTAATTGCCTCTGACCAGAAGATCTTAGCAACGTTAGTCTCGTTGATCATGGTTCTAGCTATTTCTTGCAATGTTTTGTTCTTTCGTTCTACAACTCCATTTTGTTGGGGAGTTCTAGGACAAGAGAAGTCATGCAAGATGCCTTTTTCATTAAAAAATAATTCAAAATTTTTATTTTCAAATTCCCCACCATGATCACTTCTAACTTTGAAAATTCTAAGATCCTTTTCATTCTGAACTTGGTTGCAGAAGGTAACAAACATGGAGTGTGAGTTGTCCTTGTGTCTTAAGAACTTTACCCATGTCCATCTGCTATAGTCATCTACGATTACTAACCCATACTTCTTGCCACTGACTGAAGCAGTTTTTACTGGTCCAAATAAGTCAATATGCAAAAGTTCTAATGGCTTAGAGGTGGAAACAACATTTTTGGATTTGAAAGCAGGTTTTGCAAATTTTCCTTTCTGACATGCTTCACACAGAGCATCTGAGTTGAACTTCAAATTTGGAAGTCCTCTGACCAGATTGAGTTTATTAATCTGAGATACTCTTCTCATACTAACATGCCCCAATCTTCTGTGCCAGATCCATTGCTCGTTGTTAACAGAAAGTAGGCATTTTACATTCTAACTCTTTATTTCAGAAAGTTTTATTTTATAAATGTTGTTTTTCCTCTTTCCATTAAATAGGATAATCCCATCTTTCTGACTAACAGCTTTGCATGAATTTTGATTGAAGATTATATCATAACCATTATCACTTAATTGACTTATGGATAACAGGTTATGCATTAATCCATCAACTAATAATACATTACTTATAGAGGGAAGATTTCAGTTACCTACTGTTCCAGATCCAATGATCTTTCCCTTCTAATTACCTCCAAAGCCCACGTAGCCTCCAGGCTTAAGTTCCAGGCTTTGGAACATATGCCTTCTTCCTGTCATGTGTCGCGAGCAGCCAGAGTCTGGGTACCATGATTGGTGTCTTAGCATTGCTGCTAAAGATATCTGCTACATGTATAATTTTATCCTTAGGTACCCACATTTTCTTGGATCCTGATTTGTTCGTTTTACCAAAATTCTGATTGAATTTTGGTTTAACATAATAATCACTACTTGTGTATTTTATGTCATGTGTGTGCCCATATATAAAATGTGAATTGAAGTGTGTGCGTTTTATAACAAAGTCCATGGCATTTTTTGGTGTAGATACCTTACCTTGATATCCTATCCCTTTTCTGCCATTTCTGCTAACTCCATAGATCATTGAAGCCATCTTGCTTCTGTCTATGTTTTTAGCTAGAAACTTCTGAAAGTTGTGATCATACTCTTTGATGATCTCATCAGCATTGCTGGAAGTTTCAGAGATTGTTTCCTTCTGAGAGTTTTGCAAATCATTTTCTAATTTTGAAATTTTTTCTCTTAACTCAGAATTCTCCAATCTGAGACTCTCAGACTTTTCAGAGTCAGAGGCAAGATTCCTTTTCAGGTTCCTGAATTTGACTCTGATTTGCTGATACCTTTCCAGAATTTCATTTAGACTTTCTGCAAGTTCAGCCTTAGTAAATTTTATGGTAAAGTCATGGAATACCTCTTCAGTATCTGATTCTGAGTCTGAGCCAGAAGCTTCATTGTCTTCTGATACGTTTTCAATGAGAGTTATGTTTGCTCTTTCATCATCTGATTCTGAGTCAGCTTCAGATGTGTCAGAATCATCCCATGTAGCCATGATGCTTTTCTTCTTTTCCTTGAAGAACTTCTTTTTGGGCTTTTCCTTCTGAAGCTTTGGGAAGTCACTTTTATAGTGTCCTTGCTCGTTACATTCATAGCAGATGATGTCCTTGTTGTTTGGCTTTCTGTATCCTGAAGAACCTTCAGATCTTCTGTTCCTAGAGGAAGACTCGGACTTTTTGTATCTGGAGGAGGATTCATTCTGATTCTCTGATCTTCTGGGATTTCTGAACTTCCTTTTTCTTTGCTTCCACAGTTAGTTCACCCTTCTGGAGAGGAGAGACAGTTCATCTTCTTCTGATGAGGATCCATCAGAAGTTTCTTCCACAGCCTGCAAAACCTTAGAGCCAGATTTTCTGTTAGATTTTAAAGCTAATGGTTTACCTGGATTTTGAGGCTCATCTTCTTCTAGCTCTATCTCGTGACTTCTGAGGGAGCTAACAAGTTCCTCTAGAGAAATTTTGTTGAGATCTTTGGCTAGCTTAAGTGTTGTGACCATTGGCCTCCATTGTTTGGGCAAGCTTCTGATGATCTTCTTAACGTGATCAGCAGTAGAATACCCTTTGTCAAGAACCTTTAGTCCAGCAACAAGAATTTGGAATCTTGAAAACATAGTTTCTATTGATTCACTATCTTCCATCTTGAATGCCTCATACTTCTGAATAAGCGCAAGGGCCTTGGTTTCTTTGACTTGAATGTTGCCTTCATGCATCATTCTCAGAGAGTTAAACATGTTCTTGGCAGTTTCTCTGTTTGATATTTTCTCATATTCTGAATATGAGATGGCGCTGAGGAGAATTTTTTTGGCCTTGTGGTGGTTTCTGAATTCACGCTTTTGCTGATCAGACATCAAATTTCAGTCTATCTTCTGACCACGTCAATCCACTGGATGCGTGTATCCATCAGTCACCATGTCCCACAGATCAGCATCATGGGCCAGAAAGAAACTCTCAATTCTGTCTTTCCAATAGTCAAAGTTTTCTCCATCAAAGGCTGGAGGTTTGCCACTGAATCTGTCCTTGTCTTCATGGTTGTCATTGCTGATGTTTTGGCTTGGTCCCACCATAGTGTTTTTCTGAAGCTTGGATCTTGTACTGACACGGTTAAGTGTTTAAGCTCAGAACCAGGCGCTTTGATGCCAATTGAAGATGTGAAAAACACAAGAAGGGGGGTTGAATTGAAAACTTGAAATTAAAAGCTCAATGACACAATATTTTTATCCTGGTTCGTTTGATCTCAAACTACTCTAGTCCACCCATCAAGGTGATTTCGCCTCTCTCTAACGAGGTCTTAATCCACTAATCTCAAAGGATTACAAAAGCTACTTTAACAACCTTTAAAGTCTTCTTGAGTACAACCACAATCCGGTTAATCTTAAGGAACATTGTTTCAATACAATTTTACAAGATATGTGTTGTTGTGTTTCTAACAAAAACTGTTTATCACAACTGTGATAAATTACACAGGATTATAGCTTGGAAATATAAAGAATATTGCTTGCAGCTTTGAATATGCGTGAGTGGTAATATGGCAAAATCGTTGTTGATTTTGAAAGCTGATTTTGTTTAT
Source organism: Vicia faba (assembly GCA_948472305.1). Lineage (NCBI taxonomy): Eukaryota > Viridiplantae > Streptophyta > Magnoliopsida > Fabales > Fabaceae > Vicia > Vicia faba. The sequence goes on from OX451736.1 coordinate 1,456,418,608, forward strand.
ATAGGCAGTGGAATGACGTTAATCATAAAGCATGTTTAATGTCATTAACACACTTTCCTTTTAGATAAGATCCTGTCTGAAAGAAGCCGTTGGAATTGATGTTGTCTTGAATGATCAGTAACGCTTCAGAATCTTATCTCCTTACTTGTTGATGACGCTTCAGAATACTGATGACTTGGATTGGTATGTTCTTGTTCAGAATCATAGTTTACTTTAATTAAGCGCATGTTCTGGTCATCAATCTTCAGCGTATGTTCTGATTGCTTCAGCGTTAAGCTCTTATGGCTCATCTTCTGATGGATATGGTTAGAACTTCTGCATTCATAAAACATAATATTTAGGTGCATATTTGTTCTTTGAATTTATTATTTATTCTTTGTATTTGTTATCATCAAAACTCTAACCAGGGGTTGTAGAATCAAACTATGTTCTAACAAAATCTCTTGAGAGTCGTTTTATTTCCGAGTTATGGTAAAGGTTGCCACATGTGCATGTCTCTACCCAATGGTTGCTTGTTGTTGAAGGTAGGTGTCCAGCGCCTGATGAACAACAAAGAAATTTTGTTCGAGAATACTCCCTCTACAAGAAGTCTATGTGAAGATATATCAATAATTACCATTACCGACAATCCTCCCAGGGTCTCCTCCAAAACACCCGTCAAGATTACATCCGCTCCTAAGGTTTCTCCTTTAATTATCACTTTTCCTGGGACTATACCATATTCCTCCGATAAGCTTGTTCCTTAGAACTATGGAGCTCACGTCTACTACCATGGCGTTAAGCAAGACCTGTTGGCTATCAAAGATGAAGTTACTGAAGATAATGATCCTAACATCGACAACATTGTTGGGACCAGTAAAATTACCAGAAGGGAAGGATATTCTCTCCTGAGATCTCTCCAAAGACTATTTCCACTCCTTTGGTTATTCTTGCTAATGATCTTGTTACTACTCCTGTTACTCATGTTGCTACCCTTACTATCATTCCAGTTGTTATCCATGCTACTGAGTCAGCTGATACTCGGGGCAAAGAGGTACTGGTTGAGCCTTCCCAAACGGAGGCACATAAAGAAGCCGTTCCTGAAGCTTTTAAAAAAAGAAATGGAAGAGATACTGAAAATCATACGGAAAAGTGATTACAATATGGTGGAACAATTGGGGAAGACCCCTTCAAAAATTTCAATGTTGGCCTTACTGTTGTGTTCTGAAGCCCATGCTGAGGCTTTGGTGAAGTTCCTGAAGTCTGCTCATGTGCCTCAAGAGACTTCTGCCGACCAATTATAGAACTGTGTTGCTAGTCTGACTACTGACAATGGACTCAGTTTCTCCGATGCGGATTTAACGTCCAAAGGAAGAAAGCACAATGATGCCCTGCACGTATCTATTGAGTGCAGGGGCACTACCCTAGATCATGTTCTAGTGGATACAGGTTCATTATTGAATGTCTTACCTAAGAATGCTTTGGACATATTAGATTGTGAAGGACTCACTTTGAAGCCCATTAATATTATGGTGAGGAATTTTTATGGTTCTAAAAGAATGGTACACAGGGAGGTGGACATCCATATTAAATTTGGTTCTCAAACCTTTGACTTCACCTTTTACGTAATGGACATCTGCCCGTCTTACTCCTGTTTATTAGGTCGCCCTTGGATCCATGGGGTCGGTGTTGTTGCTTCTACTCTGCATCAAATGTTGAAGTACCCAATTAATGGAAAGATTGTTACAGTTCATGGCGAGGAAGAATATATGGTGAGCCACCTGAACCCTTTCAGGTATGTTGAGATGGACGGTGAGTTCATTGAGACCCCCTGCCAAAATTTTGAAGAGGTTCCTCAGACAATTGCTGCAACCAAGACTGCTACCAATGTTCTGAAGATTACCAGACCTCCATTGAGGATGGCTTCTTTGAAAGATGCCAAAGAAGTAGTCGAAGAGGGTGGGTGTACCATTTGGGTCCAACTCCCTGATATACCCTACAAATCTGACAAGTTTGGTTTGGGTTTTACTTCAGGAGTCCAAAGAATTATTCGTCGTGCTCGTGCCGGAGGACCACCACTACGCATCAGCAACCATGGAATAAATGCTTTGGAGGACAGTGATAATGAAAGCGACATAGACAAATGGATCTTCCCAACTATCAACGGTGGACTCAACAATTGGGAGACCAAGGATTTTGTTCCCATTACATTTATCCAGGAGTAATTGTCTTTTTGTTTTTGGAATATGTAATATTTGAACAATTTGTGAGCAACCCCTTAATAATTGATTTTGAATGATTGCAAATATATGTGAAATAATAATTACATGTGTTCAACCCCCAATTTAGGGGGGGTAGGTTCAATTTCTGGCTTGGAATTGTGTTATTTTGCAGGTTAGGGATTTGAGCTGACTGGAGAAGGTGATCGGAGTCCAACTCTGGCACCTTTGACTTCCCTGACTCTGACGATGATACGTGTGGCACCTGGTTGCATTTTGGTTGGTTAGTTAATATAGCAGGGACCCCACTGAAACACGTGTGTTTGATAACTCAGCACTATCACTCGTTTTACATTATATTATAATCTTTTGACATATACTCCCGGATATAAATTCGTTCCAATGGTTGGGTGTGTGAGTGTTAAGGCATTGTGTGTGTGAGAGGTCAGGGGTTCGACCCCTGCATCTTGCATTTTATTTTTTTCCTAACTTTGCTTGCAGGTTCTATACTGTAAGTCTAAGAGTGCCTAAGAGGGGGGGGGTGAATTAGGTATATAAAAATTTATTCGGTTTTATGAGAATACTTGTAGTAATTTTTGGTTAAGTGTTTGAAGGTTTTTGACTATATCTTATCTTTTCTTGATTATGGTGATGAAAATGATAAAAGCGGAAAAGTAAAGAACACGGCGATATATCCTGGTTCCCCTCACAATCCGAGAGTACTCCAGTCCCCTTTCCAACACGAAAGAGATTTCACTATAGTTTAGAATGATTGTACAGCCTATGCTTACTATCTAACCTATAGGGTGACCAAAGGTTCTTAACACCTTTAAGGTCAAACAAACACTAATGTGAATGAAGAACAATCCTCTTCAAATCACAACACTTACTTCCAACAATCCTGGATAGTAAGGGAACACCTTTAAGGTCAAACAAACACTAATGTGAATGAAGAACAATCCTCTTCAAATCACAACACTTACTTCCAACAATCCTGGATAGTAAGGGAATACTTTCTTTTTGTAATACAATGATTTATTTGAAAGAGATGGAGAGCACTATCAATCTTTGATTGATCTTCTTCTTCAAGAAAGAAACAATTCTCAAGCAATGATTATAAATGTTCACAATGAATGTATGAAACTTGTAATGATTTCTTAATGAAAATGTATATGGCAAGTTTCACAAAATTTATGATTTGTAAGAACACTTGAAAGTTTGTAAGAATATGCAAATTTGAATGATGAAAATTGTTAATTGAAGAAGGTTATTTGAATTTGAAAATCTGCACAATTTATAATGTCACAAATACCTCTTCATTCATCCCATTTGATATGAAAAGATGCAATGCAATCATGAAAGAATACCATTTGAATTATGTTCAAAAAACAAAAGAAAATCTGTATTGGTTCGCTGGGAACCGGTTCCGACCCAGGCAGAACCCAGTTCCTAGTGAACGTTATAACCCAGAATTCAAAAATAACACGCAGGAACTGGTTCCCCTATAGGTACAACCCGGTTCCTGGTACAAATTCCAGGGAAGTGTTTTTTGAACAAGTTTGGAACCCGGTTCCCTGTTAGGTAGGAACCGGTTCCTGAAAGTTTATTTTCAAAAAATCCTTTTGAAAAAGGATCTCAAACATAGTTTTTCTTATTGTTAAAAATGTGGGATATGCATATGATAATGAATGCATATTTGTGAACATCTATATTCAAGTTTAAGAATTATTTATACCTTTTGACATTTGTTGTTTCTTTAATAATTCTTCTTCTAATCTTCAAGACTTGTAACAAGGTTTTATATGATATTGATAAACTTTTTGCACATCCTTTGGATGTTGATATCCATGTTGTCTTCATCAAAACTAATGCTTTAAACATGACTTGAGAAGCTTGCAATTACATTCTCCCCCTTTTTGATGATGACAACCAAGTCTTTAAAACAAATCTTGAAATGTTTATGTTGTTTTGTGTAGCAAAAATGTTAAGCAAATGCAAGGCTCCCCCTAAGTCCATGATTCTTTGAATTTTGGAGTGAGTTTTATGATAGTTATTTTGGCCTACAATTTCTTTGAAACAAAACAACACATATGCATATTCTTCTCCCCCTTTGTTAACATCAAAAAGGATGGGGAAAAAGAGTGAAACAAATTCATTTAAAAAACACAAACAATTTTAAACACAACCACACATATTTTATCAAATAAAAACATATAAAAGAAGGAGTAGAAGCAGAGTGTACTGAAACATAAATTTTTTGAAGAAAAATTAAGACGTGCACCTTATGAGAAACATTTAGAGATCACCTTCATCCAAAATACCAAGTTCTCTTCGGATTTTGAAGAATGGTTCTCGAGCAAGCGGTTTTGTGAAGATATCTGCGAGTTGGTTATGAGTATCCACAAAAGTGACTTCGACATCTCCTTGAAGTACATGATCACGGAGAAAATGATGTCGAATATCTATATGTTTGGTTCTTGAATGCATGACCGGATTCTTTGTAATATTGATAGCACTTGTATTGTCGCATCAAAGAGGAATGCATCCGAGATCAAGTCCGTAATCATGGAGTTGTTGCTTGAGCCAAAGAATTTGTGCACAACAACTACCCGCTGCTATGTATTCTGCTTCGGCCGTGCTAAGAGCAACACATGCTTGCTTTTTACAAGCCCATGATACTAATGCATTTCCAATAATGTGACAAGTACCACTTGTGCTTTTACGATCAGTTTTACAACCAGCATAATCCGCGTCAGAATAACCAATTAAAGTGCAAATACTACCTTTAGGATACCATAAGCCGACATTGGTTGTTCCTTTGAGATACTTCATGATCCTTTTAACTGCCATGAGGTGTGATTCCTTTGGATTTGCTTAGCATACTTCTTAAAAGCTCCGAAGCTTATTGTTCTTGATGGACCAAAGAGATCCATGTGTAACAATTGAAGTGGTCTTGTTGTTGAAACCACATTCTTTGGTTTGAAAGTTGATTTGGTCTGTTTGCCCTTTTGGCATGCACTACATAATTTGTCTTTGATGAACTTCATCTTTGGTAGACCAATAACTAAGTCATGCTTAACCAATTTGTTCAAGTACTCCATGTGAATGTGAGCAATCCTCTTGTGCCATAACCAAGCGACATTGTTGTTTACCATAAGACATTGTACCTTCATAGACAAATCATCTAAAGTAATCATAAAAATATTGTTAGATCTTATAACTTTGAGTTTTACCTCACTGGTTGCCTCATCCATAATAAGGCATTCTTCTTTGTTGAATTTGATCTTGAACCCTCTATCGCAAAGTTGACTTATGCTAAGAAGGTTGTGCTTTAATCCTTCAACATAGAGAACATCCTCAATTTGAATGGATGGAGGCGTTCCAACTATTCCAACGCCAAGCATCTTTCCTTTGGTGTTGTCTCCATAGGTGACATACCCTTTGTCTTTATGTACTAGATATGAAAATTGGTGTACATCTCCTGTCATATGCTTTGAACATTCACTATCAAGATACCAAACATTTGATGTGGATTTCAAGCATATCTACAAAAACAAATTATTTCTTGTTAGGTACCCAAGTTGCCTTGGGTCCTTCATAGTTAGTTCCCTTTTTCACCCATTCATAATGTCCACTAGCCATACTGAAATTTCTAATATAGCATGCATTGGGTGTGTGTCCAATAATACCACAGTAACAAAAGTTTGGAACAAATTTGCTCTTGTATCTAGGAATTTGTTTTCTTTTAGATACATTAGCCTTTTTCTTTTGATGATTATGAAAAAATTGCTTCTTTTCTACTTTCTTAGGATTGGAACTATTACTAGCCTTTACAAAAACAGTGGGATTGTTGCTTGGTTTCTTAGTATTCACATAACCAAGACCTCTTTTATCATTTGGATAACGTTGTTGGCTTAGTAATCCTTCCAATCCTATTTGTCCTTGTTCATATCGTTCAATGACTCTTTTCAATTGAACAATTTGAAAGACATTTGATTCACACTTGGATCATGCAAAGTTTTCCTTTTCTTTAATAAAATTTTGTTTTTGAAGATCAAAATCTTTAGTCATGGTGTCAATTTTTTCTAGACAAATTAGAAGTTCTTTTTCTTGTTTTGACACCTTTTTGTATAAACTTTTGCATTCTTTCAAGAGTTCATCAATTGCACCTTGAACATCATCATCAAAAAGATTAAATTCATTACTGTTGTACCCCAAAATTTGCCCTCCCATATTCTTCAAGATTGGCAAAGAGCATGCTTCAAAATCTCCCAAGGGTTGCACAGTCCAATGGCCTCCTAACAGTAAAAAATTAGGGCTTTGGTTCTAGCAAAGAAATTGAAGTTTTCAAGGGTCCAAACAAGTCCCACATGCCTATAAACATTGTCAAGCATCCTTATGCCAAGTTTCAAGACTCACAGCACAAAATTGCACATTCAAAAACCCTAATTGCTCAACAGTCAACTGTAGGGGCAAAATGGTCATTTGACAGTCAAAAGTCAAAAATTTTGGTCAACATCTTATTTTGAAGCCACAAACATCATTTGATCAATTCTTGATCATGATTCTCAAGGCATGGCTCAAAAAGTCTCAAGATGCAAAAGTTTCTATTTTTGGACAGTTGAAAAAGTCAACTACAAATTGACCAGGGCATAACTTCCACATGGTTTATCAGAAAAATTCCATCCAAATCTCATTTTGAAGAGAATGACATTTCCTACAACTCATCTTCACACTTCAAGTCCAAGAAATTCTCTCACAAAAAGTTATCAATCTCAACATTATAGGTCATTTTCAAAAGACAACAAAAAGGCACTTTAAGTCAAAGACCATAACTTTAGATTGGTAAATCAAAATGACATGGTACCAACGGCATTGGTTAGAGGACTTCAAGACCTTTCCAAAATGTCCAACAACATGATCAAAGCTTAAATATTGAGCAAGATATGCCTTGTGGAAGTTGGGAAATTTTTGGGAATTTTGAAAAGTCAACTTTGCTTCAAATGCCTCAAAATTGCTAATGGGCCACAATTTCTTCCAAGAATCATCATCCAAAAGCTATGCACGACCCATTGACCCAAAGGGGAGTTATTTTCTTATTTTTAATTAATTAATTGAGTTTATTATCCTATTAATTCATTTAATTAAAATAAAATATGACAAAAATAGCAAATCATGTTTTCCAAACCTTTTTGTGCAGCATATTCTCTCATTAAGGCCTCAATATTTTGTGCATACTCAAAAAGGCAAGAATCTTCAATGATTGGCATAAGAAAGGTATGAAAAAGATTGAAAAAGATGCTTGAAAAATCAAATCTCAAAAACATGAATGCAAAGGATTATGGGCTTGGATTGGTAACCTAATTCACTCCACATATATGCAAGAACATAACCCTAATGCCACAACAAGGAAGCTGCGCCCAAAACTCAAAGAACAACTTTGCATTTTTTCACAAAATTCTGAAAACTGTTTTCACAACTGCCGTTCGTTTCAAGGCCTAAGAAGCATTCCAATAGCTTGCTTACACATCCAGGAAGGGATTGCAATCAAAAACACATCCCCTAACCTCAAGAACTGGTAGAACACAGTCGCCCTATTCATGAGATTTTTCTTAATCGTATTTGAATTTACATGCCATATCAATGCATTTTAATGTTTAATTTGTACTAACATGATCATTCTAAAGCTAATGGTACCATTCAATTGAAGAATGGCTGCATGTACAAGAATACGCCATTGATGCTTGCTAGGGTTTCAGAAACCTCAAAAGAGGGGTTTATGTATCTGGAAAAATTAGGCCATGAGACCCAGACCAATGCACTCGTGACATTCCAACGAATCTAAATCACTCATCGCGCCCTTTTTATATTCACGTATGGCTTAATCGCTATTTTTCAGGTTTAGGGTTAGTGGGGGTTTAAAACCCCTGCTATCTGTTTTATAAATGCAGGCAAAACGAAGAAGAAAGGAGACGTGGCTCATGGGGACTGGCGCATTTGAATTTTGGCGCGTTGGATACCACTCAGCGCTGCTTTGCATTATATTATTTGCTTGCCAATTTCCATATAACGCGCGCGCATGGCTCAGACGGTTGGACGTACATGGGGTAAACGCTAGGACCTGGGTTCGATTCCCAGGTCCCCTTATATATTTCATACTTTTTCTCTAACATATTCCAGCGTAGCCTTCACTCCAAGGAGCACCATGCATCCTAATATCCAAGTCTGCCATGTGTCTATAATGATCAATCTGAAGGCCATGATGAGAGTTCCAGGGTACACACTAGTCAACCATGCACACGTAATCCCAGAAAGTCCAAAGGGCCTTGCATTTCAATGGCCTTTATTGCTGCAAATCAACCTCCAAATTGGGCAGACACCCCCCAATGTTTGTATATCTTTCAATCTCTTTTCTTTTCTTTTCTATTTTTTAATTCTTTTGATCATTTTTTTTATTTAATTTACTTCAAATAATTTTCTTTTCATAATAAAATCAGAAAAATCATAAAACAAAAAAATATGTTTTATTAATATTAATTTCTATTAATTTTGTAAATAAATTTTCTTAATCAATTTAGTTTAATTTTAGGTTTAACTTTAATGTTTTTTTTCTTAAACAATTAAAATACATAAAAATTAGGGTTTTTAGCATTTTACTCTTTTTTTCTCAATAATTAAATTTTTCTTTTTATTATTAATCATTAACTAATTTTTATAAATAAATATGTCATTTAATTAATTAGGGTAAATTAGGTTAAAACTTAAACATTTTTTCTTTAATAATTAAAAACAATTTAGACTTAGGGTTTTATTTAACTTTTAATTCCAATTAATCTTCTTTTTTTTCATAAATATCAAAAACATCAAAAAAATAATTTCTTTTCTTCATTTAATCATTAATTAATTTGCAATTTCAATTCAATTTCCTTAAAGGGCCCAACGCCCTCGCACCTTCGATTATAATTCCTTTTCGCGCGTTTGCTTTCATTTTTCTTTTTCATCTTATGTAATTGCCCCAAGGCCTTGTAATAGATAATTAGGACATTTACTTTCCGCATTTTATTTATTCAAATCGGGTCTTTGTTTAATTTGGCGATGTAGACCCGCGCCTTGTAATAGCGTAGGACCTTTATTTTTCGCATTTTAATTTCTGCACCCTTTAAACTGTTAATCACATGAAAGAATGTATGCCCAAATAAAAACAAGCGTAGCTCGCCCAATGCATGACAAGACAAATATAACTGAAAATGACACACAATTCACACACCACTCTTAGGGTACGCCTCACTGTTGCCTTGCCCCTCGAAACGTGGTCGTCGAGTAGAGGACGTTTTTAGTAAGTCCTCATGTCCATGAACATGGCATGGGGGTAGCTTCTAAGGTGTCCTACTATTGCTCTGGTGACCACATTGTCCCTTAACGAATTGACCCAAACACCTCCAACGGTGGTGCTACCTACCTCTCAATGGTGGGATGGCACTACCTTAAGGACATTTACACAGCATAATTCCTTAGGGTAGGTAGACGACTCGTAGATACTTGCTCTAATTCAACACAAATCAAAAACTTCTTTTCACACCGACACTTTGCAAAAAGCTTTCAAAACAACTTTTTAAACACTCTTGAGGACTGATACAAGAGTCGAACTGAAATTTTAAACGAAACTTTTTTCAAACTCACTCACCTTGAAAAGCAAACACTTTTGAAAACACAAATGAGCAAGTATCTAAGAGCCCATGGATAACCATGGATAGAAAGGGTGCTAACACCTTCCCTTTCTATAAATCTACCTCCCGAACCGAGAGCAATCTCAATAAGGAATTTTTCTGTGCTTTTGTCCTTCCCATGTTGGAGAAAATAAAAGACGGTGGCGACTCTTGCTTCCGCGACATTTCGCGAACCAGCGTTAAACAGTCAGTTCCAGATCCACCGATCACAGAACTGGCGACTCTGCTGGGGACTATAAACTTAAAGTGAGGTGTACCTTAGGATAGTTCATAATTGTGTTTTCAATTGTTTTGACTTGTTTGCTTTAAATTGTGGGTTGCATCGGAGTTACATACATCCTAACCCGGATCTGGGGATACCCTGTTTAGATAGCATAAGCTGTGAGGGACCTGTCTGGCGTAGACCGACATGGGTGAAGTAGTGGCTACGTTGGTGTGGCGCCTTGGTCTGTACCGATATCCCTTGTGTTGCAACGAGGAGAATATGGGTCTTCTGAGGAGTCATTAAGCACCAACAGACCTTAGAACCTTAAATGACACAACTTGGCCAATAGAACAGTAGCAGTATGCTACGCCCATTGAGGCTAAACTCTCGTGATGGTTCTGGCTGCAAGAAAAGATTGTGATGCTGGAGTTATGATCGATTGAGGGTAGTCAGTGATATTAGGATCCACTAAGAACCCGGTTACTTTTGATAGGACAGGTATGAACCAACAAACTGAAAGAGGGTAATACCTAGACCTCATGCTGGCCTAAACTTTAAGGGCTTGTCTTGTGTGACTTGTGTGCCTTATCAGGTTTGCCTTTGTAAATATTTGTTGTGTGCTTTATCATAACATCATAACATCATGAGCATTGCATGCATCCTGCATAAGGACTGACCATTTCAAAGACAAGAGGGTTTCACCTTTTCTCTGTTTTGTAGGACATCATGATGCCTATGCGAAGGAATACTATTCGGTTCAACTTTGTTCACCCACCTGAGTTACTTGAAGAATTGGTTAGCAGAATTCCAAACACCACTTCCTTCATCCAGAGGCATGGTTCTCTTCTCAGTTTAGTCACTGCAAAGCGGGATCAACAGTTGATGAGTGTCCTGACCCAGTTCTATGACCCTCTGTACCAGTGCTTCACCTTTCAAGACTTCCAGCTGGTCCCCACCCTGGAAGAGTTCTCTGATTTGCTTGGTATCCCTATCTTGGATCAGACTCCTTACACTGGTTGGGAAAAGACCCATAGGCTTGAGGAGGTTGCTGCATCTCTTCCCCTGACCCATCAAGAAGTAATGGACAACTGGGTGACTAGAAGCGAAGTTAAGGGTTTCTTGGCCAAGTTTCTGATTGGTAAAGCTAACAGTTTCTGGAATGACTTGGACTTTAGGGCATATGAAGACATCTTGGCTCTCTTAATCTATGGGCTAGTCTTGTTTCCTAATCCTGACAACTTCATCAATGTCACTGCCATAAGGATCTTCATGTCTCAGAATCCTGTGCCCACTCTCTTGGGTGACATCTTGCAACAACTTTATGCTCGTACTGCCCGAAGACGAGGAACTTTGTGGTGTTGTATCCCTTTGTTGGTGAGGTGGTTTATTTCGCACCTCCCTAAGTTCGTGCTGAAGAACCAAGAAGGAAGAGGTTGGGCTCATAGGTTAATGTCTCTCACTGATAAGGACATCATTTGGACTTTCAGAGGTTTGGATGAGATAACTGTTATTGATCGTTGCGGAGAATACCCTAATGTTCCTTTGATTGGTACTCAAGGAGGAATCTCTTACAATCCATGTCTAGCGCTCCGTCAGTTTGGAAGGGCCAGAAGAGCAGGGCCTCATGAGATGTTGGTGCCTCACATCAGTTTTGAGTTTCAGGTGGATAGTGACGAGTTGCGTCGTAGGTTCATCAAGGCTTGGGACAGAGTTCATAAAGCTGACCCACAAGAGTTGGGGCCCAAGACTTCTCTACCTATGGAAGCCTACTACAAATGGGTTCGCATCCGTGCTCAGAAGTTAGATATGCCATACGAAGCTGTCAGACCTATCATTCTTGAGTATCCTGACAAAGATGGGGCTCCTCCAACTGTCCTCCCTCCTCAGATACCTACTGATTATGAGACATTAAAGAGGTCTTGGTCGCAACTGCGAGAAGAACAGGATTCTTATCGGGAAAAGTTCAACGAGCAGGAATTGAAGATCCAGAAGCTGACAAAGCAGTTGGAGAATGAGCGAGCTCTGAATGACTACATCCGTACTGAGAAGAGGAGACCCTGGGATCAATGATGAGCTTTGGATGTTCTTTTACAGTTTTATTTCCCTTTTCAGTATTTCCATTTTATGTAACGCCTAAGGGCAATCTGTTGAACAATTTAAGTTTCAAAGTTGAATCTAATGAAGTGTGTTCCTTTTTGTTTACAAAGTTGATTCCCGATTGTCTTTGAAAACATAAATCATACGCATTCCATTCATCATGTGCATAGCAGGTATTCTTATTTTCAGGTTGCTTATTGTTCTTCGCTGTTTATTTCAGCATCATGAACCCTGAATCATCAACCAAGATGTCTATCAAGGCCCTTCAGGCGCAGAATGCACAATTTCAAGAGCTGATCATGGGTTTGGCTCAAGGCCAAGAAGAGCTGAAGGCCTTGCTCCTGAAGAAGGAGAAGAAGAAGAAGAGAACTGTACTTTTTAACTCGGGCCGGAGGTTTGGTAACACTCTGCAGAATGAGGAGGTTGGTTCTTCTGTAGGCAAAGACAGTCCCCAGAGGGGAAAGGCTCCAAGTCCAGTAGTCTCTGACAACGAGACTGACTTTAATGAGGAACAGTATCCTCCGGCTGAAGACCGGTACAAGCAGTTGGAAGACAGACTGAATGCCATGGAGATCCAACAAGTGCCTGGGCTGGATTTTGGAGACTTGAGCTTATCTACTGGTGTGATCATTCCTCACAAGTTTAAGGCACCATCTTTCACCAAGTATGATGGGGCGTCTTGCCCCAAGCTACACCTCAGATCTTATGTGCGGAAGATTTAACCGTACACAGTGGACAAGAACTTGTGGATCCACTTCTTCCAGGAGAGTCTTTCAGGGACTCATCTCGAATGGTTCTATTAGCTGGATGGAACCAAGGTTCGTAACTGGGAGGAGTTGGCTACTGCTTTTTACAAACAGTATCAATATAATGCCGACCTTGCTCCTACACGTACCCAACTCCAGGGTATGTCGCTAGGATCAAGCGAAGGTTTTAAAGAGTATGCGCAAAAGTGGAGGGACCTGGCTGGCAGGGTGCAGCCTCCGTTAACAGACCGTGAGCTAGTGGATATGTTCTTGGGGACCCTCTCCGGGCCATTCTTCAATCATCTTATCGGTAATTCGTCTGCAGGATTCACTGACCTCATTCTGACTGGGGAGAGGATAGAGGCTGGAATGAAGTCCGGTAAAATTCAGAAAGGTGCATCTTCGAGTTCTGAGAAGAAACCTTTTAAGAAGGAGGCCAGTGTTGTGTATGGGCCTAGAAGGCAAGATAAACCAGAGCGCCGCCAGTCTGTCAACGCGGTGGTTATTGCTAAGCCTGTTGTCGCTCCTCGGAAACCCAATCAACAAAGGGCTGAAAGACCCAGAAGAGAGTTTACCCGGCTGAGTATGACCCTGTCACAAATCTTGCCGCAACTGTTATCTACCAAATTAGTGACTGTCAGGGAGGCCCCGAAGGTTGTGAATACTGCCTCTCCGAAGTATAATCCAAATGCCCGCTGTGCTTATCACTCTGATAGCCCGGGGCATTCTATTGATGATTGTTGGGCCCTGAGGAATAAGGTGCAAGACCTTATTGATGCGAAGGAGATACAATTTGAGGCGCCTGAGAGGCCGAATGTGGTGACTGCTCCTATGCCCTAGCATGGAGTGAATGCCATTGATGAAGATGTGTATGCCGTTTCTGTGAATGATGTAGCTACTCCTCTGTTGACTGTTAAGAGGAACCTGTTGCTGGTCGGTTTATTTCCGGGTTGTAGCGAGGGTTGCCTTTTGTGTGTTGTTTCCCTTACTGGTTGTCCGTTGCTGAAGTTAGGCATCCAAAGCCTGATGGATAGCAAGGAGATTTTTTTCAAGAAGACCGCTGTTCCTTTTGTTCCTGTGGAAGAAGTATCTGTTGTTACAATTTTCAGCAATCCAATCAAGGCTCCCCCGAGGAAGCCAGTTAAAATCATGACCGTCGCACCCATTGTTATTACTGTTCTGGGGCCCCTCCCCTATGAATCTGATAAGGCTATCCCATGGCACGATGGGGTAGATGTGTATGTACATGGAATAAAGCAAGAGTTCAACACCGGTACCAGCATCAGCAATATTACCGGTCCAGCTAAAGTAACCCGCAGTGGCAGGCTCTTCTCGCCTGACATTGCGCCACCAACTATTCGAAGACCTCTCATAATAACGCCTGCAAGAGCACCTGTTTCCATTTCTGATCAAGTTGTGTCCCCTGCTGCCGAGTCATCTAACGCTCGGGGCAAAGGGATTAAAGATGAGCCTGCCCGGGTGGAGGCACCAAAATCTGTGAATGTTGAAGCCTCCCAGCAAGAGATGGAGGAAATTCTTAAAATAATCAAGAAGAGTGATTTTAATGTTGTTGAACAGCTGGGGCATACCCCCTCCAAGATCTCTATGCTCTCCTTGCTGATGTGCTCAGAGGCCCATGCTAAGGCCCTGATTTCATTTCTAAAGACGGCCCATGTGCCACAGGAGACATCTGCAGACCAGTTTACTGACTGCGTAGCCAATTTGACAGCTGACAATGGTTTGGGTTTCTCGGATGCTGACCTTACTGCTAAGGGAAAGAACCACAATGATGCCCTGCATGTCTCTATAGAATGCAGGGGCACTACTATTGCGCACGTGTTGGTGGACACTGGTTCTTCCCTGAATGTGTTACCCAAGAAGGCCTTAGACCGGTTGGATTGTGAGGGCCTGGAGCTGAAACCTAGCAACATCATTGTTCGAGCCTTTGACGGATCGAAGAGGATGGTTCATGGAGAGGTAGACATTCCTATTCATGTGGGTTCTCAAGTATTCGACTCAACTTTCTATGTGATGGATATTCGTCCATCTTATTCCTGTTTACTAGGTCGACCTTGGATTCACAAAGCTGGGGCTGTGACCTCTACCCTACACCAGAAGCTCAAATACCCCGTCAGAGGGAAGATTGTCACTGTGCAGGGAGAGGAGGAGTATATGGTTAGTCATTTTAATTCCTTCCGGTATATTGAGATGGACGGGGAGTTTATTGAAACCCCCTTTCAGCATTTTGAAGAGGTACCTCCAACATTGGCAGCAGCAGAAAAAGTGGTTGAAGAGGATTTTCCTTTGAAGATGGCTTCCTTGAAGGACGCCCAGGCTGTAATCAAGAAAGGTGAATGTGCTAACTGGGGCAGGCTCCCCGATTTTACCCCTAAAACTGACAAGTTTGGACTGGGTTTTACTGCAGAGGCTCAGAGGGCTGTGCGCAAAGCTAGAACCGGAAAACCTCCTGTGCTCATCACCAATCCAGGAGTGAATGCTGTTGGGGATGAAGACGAAGTGGAAGAATCAGAGTTCGATAGCTGGATCTACCCGACGACTGACGGTGGATTGAACAATTGGACTGCAAGAGATCATACTCCTGTTACTTTTGTTACGTAGTAATGAATTCCTTTGTTTTTGTTATTTGTAATAAACAATGAATTGAAACTCTATGGCCCGGTGTCTTACCCGAGGCACCGTGGCTTCATTTGTGAGGGCATATTAATTGTCATTTCATATATCATGAATAAAGACCTTGGATGTTTTCTCGCACTTCAAATCTTATGCTCTTTTTCTTTCTTTCCTTTCTTTATATATTGCAAAACATCTGTATTTACACACACTCACTCATACAGGTTTCAATCCACTCTGGATCTCACTGGTAACGACTCTGCTACTGCCAGTTATGACTTCGAAAATCCGATCAACTTAGCCGAAGACGAAGGTGAAGATGATTGTGAAGTGCCTGGCAAGCTTGCAAGACTGTTACTCCAGGAAGATAGGGCAATTCAACCACATGAAGAGCCAGTGGAAACGATAAATCTGGGTACTGAGGCAGACAGAAAGGAAGTCAAGATTGGTGCCAACCTAGAGCTCAGCGTGAAGCAACGGTTGACTCAGATGCTGCATGACTACATGGAAATATTTGCCTGGTCCTACAAAGACATGCCTGGTTTGGATACCGACATTGTGGTCCATCACTTGCCTACCAAGGAAGACTGCCCTCCGGTTAAGCAAAAGGTCTTCCGTATGCGTCCAGAAATGTCCGAAAAGATCAAAGTCGAGGTTATGAAACAGTTTGATGTCGGGTTTCTTGCAGTGACTTCTTACCCTCAGTGGGTTGCCAATATGGTGCCCGTACCGAAGAAGGATGGTAAGGTCAGAATGTGTGTTGACTACAGGGATCTGAACAGGGCCAGCCCCAAGGATGACTTCCCCTACCTCACATTGACGTTCTGGTTGATAATACTGCTCAGCACAAGGCGTTCTCCTTCATGGATGGTTTTTCAGGGTATAATCAGATCAAGATGGCTCCTGAAGACATGGAAAAGACTACCTTTGTTACTCAGTGGGGCACCTTCTACTACAAGGTCATGCCATTCGGGTTGAAAAATGTTGGGGCAACCTACCAACGTGCCATGGTTGCTTTATTTCATGACATGATCCATCATGAGATAGAAGTGTATGTCGACGACATGATTGCAAGGTCTCAAACAGAGGAGGAACACCTTGACCATCTGCAGAAGCTGTTTGACCGGTTGAAATTGTACAAGTTGAGGTTGAACCCGAACAAGTGCACCTTCTGGGTAAGATCTGGAAAGTTGCTAGGCTTCGTGGTAAGTGACAAGGGTATTCAGGTAGACCCTGCCAAGGTTAAAGCCATTCAAGAGATGTCAGTTCCTAAGACAGAGAAAGAGGTCAGAGGATTTTTGGAGCGTCTGAATTATATTGCTCGATTCATCTCGCACCTAACTGCTACCTGTGAGCCAATCTTCAAGCTGCTGAAGAAAGATCAGGTAGTACGTTGGAACGATGAATGTCAGACCGCTTTTGACAAAATCAAGGAGTATCTCCAAGAACCACCTATCCATATGCCACCGGTTGAAGGGAGACCTCTGATACTATACCTGACAGTACTTGACAACTCAATGGGGTGTGTGCTGGGGCAGCATGACGAGTCTGGCCGAAAAGAGCATGCCATTTATTACCTTTGCAAAAAGTTTACCGACTGTGAGACCCGATACTCACTGCTTGAGAAAACTTGATGCGCTTTGGTATGGGCTGCTCGCCGGCTGAGACAGTATATGCTGACTCACACTACCTTGTTGATTTCAAAGATGGATCCTATAAAGTATATATTTGAAAAGCCTGCTCTATTTGGGAGAATAGCAAGATGGCAGATGATCTTGACGGAATACGAGATCCAGTACACGACCCAGAAAGCCATCAAAGGAACTGTATTGGCAGACCACTTGGCACATCAGGCAGTAGACGACTATCAGTCAATGAACTTCGAGTTTCCAGACGAGAGTATCATGATAGTGACTGGTTGTGAAGTACCTGGACCGGATGAAGGACCTGAGGAAGGATCCCGATGGTCTATGCACTTTGACGGAGCCTCCAACGCTTTGGGTAACGGTATCGGCGCTGTGATCATATCCCCTCAAGGCACTCATACTCCACTCACTGCCCGGCTATGTTTCAACTGCACCAACAATATGGCGGAGCATGAGGCATGCATCATGGGTCTCCAAGCTGCGATTGACTTAAGGATCAAGTTTCTGAGTGTCTTCAGAGATTCCACTCTCGTGATCAATCAGATCAAAGGAGAGTGGGATACGAAACATCTGAATCTTATTCCTTACAAAGAATGTGTGTTGACCTTGATCCCCCACTTCACAGAGATAACCTTTGAACATTTCCCAAGAGAGGAGAATTAGCTGGCGGACGCGTTAGCTACGATGTCTTCCATGTTCAAAGTCAAATGGAACAATGAGGCTCCCCGGATCATCATTTGGAAACTGGACGAACCGGCATACTGTTGTGATCTTGAGACTGAGGTAGTGACTGAGAAACCTTGGTACCATGAGGTGAAGAGATACTTGGAAGCTCAAGAATACCCTGAAGGTGCATCTGTCAACGATAAGAAGTTTCTGAGAAGGTTCGTAGCGAAATTCTTCCTCAGCAATGGCATCCTGTACAAGCGAAATCATGATTCGACCTTACTGCGTTGTGTGGATAAGACTGAAGCAGAAAGGATCATGGCAGAGCTACATGAAGGTACCTTCGGAACACATTCCAGTGGACACACTATGGCGAAGAAAATCCTTTGGGCAGGGTATTTCTGGTCCACAATGGAAGCCGACTGTTACCAGCATTCTCGGACGTGTCATAAATGCCAGATTTATGCAGATAAGGTGCATGTTCCTCCAGTCCCTCTGAATGTCCTGACTGCACCTTGGCCTTTTGCAATGTGGGGCATAGATATGATCGGCGAGATTAAACCTACAGCATCCAACGGGCATCGCTTCATCCTGGTGGCGATCGATTACTTTACAAAGTGGGTTGAAGCAGCTTCGTACGCCACAGTAACCAAGAATGTCATGGCACGGTTCATTCGGCACAATCTGATTTGTCGATACGGCGTCCCAGAAAGGATCATTACAGACAATGGTACCAATCTCAATAACAAGATGATCACTGAGCTCTGCGAGCAATTTAAGATACAGCACCACAACTCTTCTCCTTACCGGCCGAAGATGAATGGGGCTGTAGAAGCAGCGAATAAGAATATCAAGAAAATTGTGCAGAAGATGACAGTGCCCTATAAAGATTGGCACGAGATGTTACTGTTGTACCCCAAAATTTTCCCTCCCATATTCTTCAAAAATTGCAAAGAGCATGCTTCAAAATCTCCCCAAGGGTTGCACAGTTCAAGGGCCTCCTAACAGTCAAAAACTAGGGTTTTGGGTCTGGCAAAGAAATTGAAGTTTTCAAGGGCCCAAACAAGTCCCACATGCCTATAAACATGGTCAAGCATCCTCATGCCAAGTTTCAAGACTTACAGCACAAAATTGCACAGTCAAATGCCCTAATTGCTCAACAGTCAACTGTAGGGGTAAAATGGTCATTTGACAGTCAAAAGTTCAAATTTTTGGTCAACATCTCATTTTGAAGCCACAAACATCATTTGATCAATTCTTGATCATGATTCTCAAAGCATAGCTCAAAAAGTCTCAAGATGCAAAAGTTTCCATATTTGGACAGTTGAAAAAGTCAACTGTAACTTGACCAAGGCATAATTTCCACATGGTTTATCAGAAAAATTCCATCCAAAGCTCATTTTTAATAGAAAGACATTTCCTACAACTCCTCTTCACACTTCAAGTCCAAGAAATTCTCTCACAAAAAGTTATTAATTTCAACATTATAGGTCATTTTCAAAAGTCAACAAAAAGGGACTTTAAGTCAAAGACCATAACTTGAGATTGGTAAATCAAAATGACATGGGACCAAAGGCATTGGTTAGAGGACTTCAAGACCTTTCCAAAATGTCCAAGAACATGATCCAAGCTTAAAAATTGAGCAAGATATGCCTTGTGGAAGTTAGGAAATTTTTGGGAATTTTGAAAAGTCAACTTTACTTCAAAAGCCTCAAAATTGCTAATGGGCCACATTTTCTTCCAAGATTCATCATCCAAAGGCTATGCACGACCATTTGGCCCAAAGGGTATTTATTTCATCATTTTTTATTATTTATTTGAATTTTTAATTACCATTAATTCATTTAATAAAATAAAATATGAAAAAATACTAAAACAAGTGTATTTGAATCTTTTTATGCAGCATTTGCTCTCCTTGAAGACTCAAGATTCGTCCACAACAAAATTGGAAAGATTGGCCATGATTGGAATCAAAATCACATGGAAAAAGATTGGAAAAATATTCATGGAAAATCAAATATCTCATACATCAATGCATTGATCTTTTTGCTCAAGATTCAACCCTAATCCATCCCTCATATAAGTCAGAAGCAAAACCTAATAAAAAGAACCTTGAAGCTGCGCCCCATATCAAAGAACAAACTTGGTATTTTTGTGAAAAAAGTGAAAACTGAAAACACCATTCCAAAGCGTTTCAAGACAAGAGAACAATCCCATTACATTCCTGAGGCCCCAAGGAACGTTTCTGGATCAAAACCACTGCTTCTAATGCAAAGAACTGGTAGAAACATGTCTCACTTTTCATGAAAATATTCATAATCGCATCTTGAATTCCATGCATTTTTCATATGTTTTTGATACTGATTTATACTAATCTAACCATTCTAAAGCTAATGATGTCATTTAATTGGATTTTCGTGCCCTATATGCCAAATCACCATTGAAGCTTTCTAGGTTTTCAGAGGTCACGAATTGGGGCTTCCTTGTTCCGGAAAAATTGAGACATGAGACCTACACCATTGAACTCAGCACGCTTAGACGATCCAGAATCACTAGTCGCGCCCTTTTTATATTTTCTTAATTCCTATTCGCTATTTTTCGTATTTCAGATTGTGGGGGTTTAAAACCCCCGCTATTTAGTTTGCTTTTTCAGGTAAAAATGCAAACGAGTGGAGAAGAAGATCATGTGGCAAGATATGGTTGGACAGTTTAAATTCCAGCGCGCGTTTTTTATTTCTATGGCACTAACGACAATTTTCCCTTATATTATTTGTCCTTTATTCCATGTACAACGCGCGTTAATGGTTCAGTTGGTGGAGGGTGCACTTGGTAAGCATTGGGACCTGGGTTCGAACCCCAGGTCCCCCTACTTTGTTTCATATTTTTCTTCCTAACGTGGTTCTATGTAGCTTGCTTCCTGAGGCCTACCATGCAACCTCATATCTTGGCTTGCCACACGTCCCATGGCATCAATCCAATGGTCCAGATCTAAAGCCTATGGAATGATTCAGTCAACGCCTACACACATGATCACTGAGAAGTCAGAAAGGGCCAAGCTTCTTGGGCCTAATTGCTGGACAATACCTCCAGATTGGGGCAGAACCCCCCTAGTGTATTATATTTCTTTCTCTTTTCTTTCTTCTATTTTCTTTATTATTTGTTTTAATTCAATTGTTTTTTCTTTTAATTCATCAAAAAAATAAATTTTATAAAAGTACCAAAAATACCAAAAAAAATCAGAAAAGACAAAAAATATAAAAATATTTTATTTAAATGTTATTTTGTAAATAAATCTTATTAATTAATTTAGCTTTTTAAATCTAGGTTTGATTCTAATATTTTTCTTAATAAACTAAAAAATGTAGAATTAGGGTTTTAAGTATTTTTTATTCTTTTTCTTTTCTTTCACCATAATTAATTATTAAATATTATTTTTGTAAATAAATCACCATGTAAATAATTAGGTTAATTTTAGGTTCAATTTTAACATGTTTTTTTTAATAAATTAAAAATAGTTAGAATTAGGTTTTAATTCCATTAATTCTCATTAAAATCCATAAATACAAAAAACTCCAAAAAATAATTTCCTTTCTCATTTAATTTAATTAATTTCATAATTATAATTTAATTTCCTTAAAAGGGTCCAACGCCCTCGCATTCCCGATTTTAATTCTCTCCGCATTTTTAATTCTTTTTGTGAATATTCATGTAATTCTCCCAAAGACATGTAATAGCTTAATTAGACATTTATATTTCCGCATTATTTTTTTATTTCAAATAGGGTCCTGGACTAATTTAGCGATGTGGACCCGCGCCTTTGTAATAGCGTAGGACTTTTATATTCCCGCAACTTTTAACTGTTAACTATTACATGAAAGAATGAATGTCAAAAATAAAAGCAACGCGTAGATCACCAATACATGACAAGACAAAAATATCTGAAAACGACACACAAATCACACACCACCCCTAGGGTACGCCTCATTGTTGCCTTGCCCCTCGAAAGGTGGTCGTCGAGTAGAGGACGTTTTAGTAAGTCCTCATGTCCATGAACATGGCATGAGGGTAGCTTCTAAGGTGTCTTCCTATTGCTCCGGTGATCACCATGTCCCGAACCTTCGAATTGACCCGAACACCTCCAACGGTGGTGCTACCTACCTCTCAATGGTGGGATAGCACTACTTTAAGGACATTTACACAGACGAATTCCTTAGGGTAGGTAGACGACTCTAGATACTTGCTCTAATTTCAAAACAAATCCAAAAATACTTTTCACACCGACACCTTTTCAAAAAGCTTTCGAAAGCAACTTTTCAAACACTCTTGAGGACTGATACAAGAGTCGAATTGAAATTTTCAAAGAAACTTTTTTAAACCCACAGTTGAAAAGCAAACAAACATTTTTGAAAACACAAATGAGCAAGTATCTAAGAGCCCATGGATAACCATGGATAGAAAGGGTATTAACACCTTCCCTTTCTATAATCTACCTCTCGAACCGAGAAACTATCTCTATAAGGAATTTTTCTGTGCTTTTGTCCTTTCCATTTGGAGAAAATAAAAGAAGGTGGCGACTCTTGCTTCCGCGACATCTCGCGAACCAGCGTTAAACAGTCAGTTCTAAATCCACCGATCACAGAACTGGCGACTCTGCTGGGGAAGCTTTATAAAGTGAGGTGTACCTTAGGATTAGTTCATAACTGTGTTTTTAATTGTATTGATTTGCTTGCTTTAAATTGTGGGACTGTCTTGGGAGTTCTATAGATCCTAACCCGGATCTGGGGGATACCTTCTTAGAAAGTAGCAACAAGGCTGTGAGGGAACTGTGCGGGGTATACCGACATGGTTGAAACAGTCTGCTACGTTGATGTGGCACTTTGGTGTGTACCGGTAACCCTTGAGTTCAGTCAAGGAGAGTACGGGGCCTCCGCGTGATGTCGTGAAGCATCAACTGACCTTAGGAACCTTAATTGAACTATCTTGGCCTCTTTAGGGTAGTGAGATAACTGACTTTGGTGCAGTCCGAGGTTGGTTGATACTCGATACTACACTCAATTGAGGGTTTCTTTCCTGGAATATTTCGGTCGCCAGTTCAGTGGCTAAATCGAAACGATGAACAATGAAAGCAATCCAGTGATATTGGGACCCTTAGAACCCGGTTACTTCTAATAGGACAGGTTGAGCCCACCAACTTCAAGAGGGTAATACCCAGACCCCATGCTGGCCTAAACTCTAAGGGTTTCTCTTGTGTGACTTGTGTGCCTTCGTACTTGACTATTTGCATGCTTGTTGTCTGACACCTGAGTTTCTCGCAGGTTTTGTTGATAGTCCTTAATTGGGACTCATGACAGGTTTTACTTTAGTTTCTCGCAGGTTTTGGTTTGCGGTCCTTAATTGGGACTCATAACGGGGTTTACCTACGTTACCCCATGCATACCATGACATCATACCATTGCATACATCCTAACCCATTTCAAGGATCTCAAAGGCTTGTGATGCAGGTCATGATGAACCAACTGTCTAGCAAGGGGCAAAGAGGATTTATTTTCCTCTAGCCAAGGTTGTCAGGGGCTATGACCCACTCGATATGGTGAGCCTTGACACTTGAAGAAGGACTCTCAACGACGTGCAGTTCCTTCAATCAAGCTATCGGACTCCAATTCTAACAATTTTCTTGGTTACCCCGCGAGATCCTTGAAAACATTACATGCATGTCATACACATCATTGCATAACAGGTATCCTTGTTGCAGGTCACTTACCTTTCTCGCTGTTTATTTCAGCAATGGCTTCCCAACAAGATAACCAGGACCTTCTTGCTCAAGAGACTCGGTTCGGGGAAATCCTCCTGAATATATCCAAGGGGCAGGAGGAGCTAAGGACACTTCTCATGGGGACTTTGGTCAGGAACAGTGCTGAGGACGAACGGCTGAAACGTCTGCAAGCTGAAGTGGATGCATTGAAAGCCCAGATGTTGGGGCATGTGACTATCATCCAAGACTTAGTTCAAAGACAAGATGAGCTCGAGGTTCTCGTCAACCAACTGCTTCGGGGTAACCAACTGGGGCAAACGTCTAAGGGTAAAGAGCCAGTCATCGTTCAACCACCTTTGAGACAAGGAGATAAGGGGAGAGCTCCTCAAATGGCTCCAATGTCACAAATTTAAAAGCAACTTCACCAGCTTCAGCCGGACAAGCCCAGGAGGCAATTCACCCAGCTCAACATGTCGCTGTTTCAAGCTTTACAACGCCTGTTGAGGTTGAATCTGATCACATTAAGGGCTCACCCCCGGAACCCCAACACAGCATCTCCTATCTATGATCCCAATAAAAGGTGTGCCTACCACTCTGCCAGTCCAGGACATGATACAAATGAGTGTTGGGCCCTGAAGAACAAGATCCAGGACCTGATTGATGAAGGAGCATTAGAGTTCACACAAGACGGTCAGGCTGAGTTTTTCTACCATCCCTCTAAGGCTCACCATTTGAAGTAACAAGCCCTGAGATGAAAAGACTTTTGTTCATTAGGATTTTCAAGTTGTAATTTTCTTTTGTTCAAACATTTACTCATGTTAAATGTTGTTATTTCATTAATGCATCGCATATGTCTGTTTTGAAGCAATATATTCGTATTCACTATATGCAAATTATTTTCATATTTTTTCTGATGATCAATGCCCGACTATTAATTCTAAGCCTCTTGAGGGAGGATGACGAAAATGATACCACGATCTTTACAGTATGCTTTTGAACAGACCCCGCTGATGAGGTACAGGCATTGTTTCAATTCCTAAACACTGGAGTTATAAGGAAGATAATCCCTTGTCAACCCCTCTGAGCCAAAGAAGTAGGAGTTTTTCTTTTCGAAATTTAAAACCCTTAATCATAACCTGGGGCAGGGTAGTCTCTCAGTTGATCCAAATGCATAACGAATGGCACCAAAGAGGTCCTTACGAAGAAAGACAATGATGGTTCCGAATAATCAATAAAGAAAGGCAGTCATTACTTCTCAAAATAAAAACCCAATAAGTCAAAACCTATGAAGGAGACTTACGAAACTGGGGCATCCCGCTGACTGTGATTACAAAAGAAACAGTTCAGGCAAAATTTAGGGATAGCGAAAAGAAAAAGAAAGAGGTCATACAAACCCTCAACAAAAACAAAAATGACTGCCTATTCAGAATAAATCATCAATATCCGAACCATCACTGGTACATCAAAGCAAAGACTCAAACAAGGTCTAACGTATGATCAACTGAGTTTAGGTTTGAAGAACATCACGAAGAGCGGGTGGGTACAAATAAAATTTGAGCCTTTATCCTTTGTTTCTTAAACCGTGAACCAGGCCACGCTACAACCCTTAAAAGTCCTAGCTGAAGCATGGGTTAGTTCGAAAGCATATTGTTACGAAAGGTATCCTGACTCCTTAAGGCCTACGGTAAATACGGAGTTGACATCACGTTTTACAAACATTCACTTGTTTTATGAAAAAGAATGCATTTTCAAAATCTTCAAGACAGACATAAGCTTTGCATTTTTGATATAACATTGTTTGCATATGACTATTTGTTTGAACAGCAGGGAAGTTCACACGATGAATACCTAGTGAACAAAAGCACTTCCAATCAAGGGGCAGACGTGATTATTGTCCATCATCTGGGGAAATTAAGTCAAGATTCGGAGAATCTCTCAAAAGGCCAAACAGCCAGGGGAAAACCTCCATCTGGATCACTTGGGGCATTGGACGATCAAACGAAGATCTTCTGGTATGGCGACACAATGCTACAACAGGGGCACCTCTCTACATCCTGAGAGCGTGGACATAGTCGAAAAAAATGTTGCGCATAATCAAAGACCCGCTAGGTTGACACACCTAGGCAAAAATAAGGGCTTACCGGCGAACCAAAAGGGTTCGGGCAAAATAAGGGATGAAATGAAAAAAAATCTGTACACCCGGCAAGTCGAAAACCTGAAAAGGCGGCTTGGGCAAAAATGGGTATCCCGGTGGACTGAAAACCCGAAAGGGCAGTCCAGGCAAAAGTTAGGGATAAAGAGCGTACGACTATGTCCCGGCATCTCGTCACTGGCCTACCAAAGGGAAGATTCGTCAATCGGCAGTCATCCAGCACCTCCACAAGGTATCTTTTCTCCTCACCTCAGAAATAGGGGCAATAATGAGTCGTCCAGGCGATCCAGTTGCTCTGTCAACCAAAGTACCAAGGAAAGGTTAATACAAAGATGATTACCATCTGCCTTTACAAATTCCAGATTGTGGGTTAACATCCGGAACAAAACAAGACAATCATCCTTTTGATCATCATCGGGCAACCCTACACCGGTTCCTTCTTAACTTTCAGACAAAGTCTTACACGGACTTACCTCAAAAATAACCTTTACCCCGGTTCATCAAGAAGTTTTACACGAACTTACCTCAAAGATAACCTTTACCCCGGTTCATCAAGAAGTTTTACACGAACTTACCCTGCAGTAACCTTACCCCGGTTCCTCTAGAAGTCTTACACGGACTTACCTCAAAGATAACCTTACCCCGGTTCATCAAGAAGTTTTACACGAATTTACCCTGCAGTAACCTTACCACGGTTCCTCCAGAAGTTTTACACGAACTTATCCCGAAGTAACCCTACACAGGTTATCTCTTTCCAGACGTGGTTTTACACGGACTCGTCACCCAGAAACCCTACACAGGTTCTCCATTTTTAAGCATGCAGTTCTACACGGATTCGTCACCTAGAAACCCTACACAGGTCCTCTATTCTCAAGAATGCAGTTTTATACGGACTCATTGTCAGTAAACCCTACACAGGTTTCCTTCAACTCCAAATACAGCTCCACACGAGCCCAACCTCAAGGTAACTCTACACAGGTGTCCTTCTTTCCAAAATGCGGCTTTACACGAGCTCATCTGCAGGCAACCCTACATAGGTTCCCTCTTTCAGCTTACAAAAAATATATCTCAAAACTTCCCCAGGAGAGTCCAATCCAGTTTCCCCAGGAAAAGTTGGAATCCATCTCCCCAAGCAGTAAGCTTATCCCTAGTAGATTCTAGAAGCTTCTCCCTCGAAGAGCACGAACGCGTCTCCCGACTTTATTCAAAGAGTTATTTCCCTACCAGGATATAACTGGGTTATCCTCAGCCAAAAGCCACGGAAAGATCGTCCACGGCAAAGTCTTCTTATCCCCAGCGAAGTCTATTAGCACTTCCAACACAACAATGGTATCCCCAGTGGAGTTATCATCATTCCAGCAAAGTACCTCTCTCCCCATAGTGTATTGCTCCCCAGCAAGATCGTTAGAGTACTTTTCTCCCCGCAGAGTAATCCATTCGCCAAGTTTATTCCCCAACGGAGTTATCTTCTTCTACCGGTATTCTTGCAACTATCATCCCCAGCGGAGACAGAGCTCTACTCTTCCACACCAGCCCAGGAGTGACTTCCCGGCACCCGTCAAGGATTTATTTTCCTAAGACGAAAGCACACATTCATAAACATCGCACTTCCATACATTATAGCATGCATATATGCATCATATCTTACAAATCTCATTTATGTTGAGAACATCATTGCTTGATTCATATCATGCATTGCATATGACTGACCTTTACCTTTCAGGAAAGATCTAGTTAAGTTCTCAGCTATATTCTAAGACCTAGACCGGTTAAGTTAAATCGACCCTAAGATTTTCCTGTTTCTTATCCAGTCAAAGGCCTTCTCTGGTTCAGTCAGATCAACCCTAAGATCTCCCTGTTTCTTATCCAGTTGAAGATTTCAAGACCTTGACCGGTTCAGTTAAATCGACCCTAAGATTTTCCTGTTTCTTATCCAGTCAAACGCCTTCTCTGGTTCAATCAGATCGACCCTAAGATCTCCCTGTTTCTTATCCAGTTGAAGATTTCAAGACCTTGACCGGTTCAGTTAAATCGACCCTAAGATTTTCCTGTTTCTTATCCAGTCAAAGGCCTTCTCTGGTTCAGTCAGATCGACCCTAAGATCTCCCTGTTTCTTATCCAGTTGAAGATTTCAAGACCTTGACCGGTTCAGTTAAATCGATCCTAAGATTTTCCTGTTTCTTATCCAGTCAAAGGCCTTCTCTGGTTCAGTCAGATCGACCCTAAGATCTCCCTGTTTCTTATCCAGTTGAGGATTTCAAGACCTAGATCGGTTCAGTTAAATTGACCCTAAGATTTTCCTGTTTCTTATCCAGTCAAAGGCCTTCTCTGGTTCAGTCAGATCGACCCTAAGATCTCCCTGTTTCTTATCCAATTGAAGATGTCAAGACCTTGTCCGGTTCAGTTAAATCGACCCTAAGATTTTCCTGTTTCTTATCCAGTCAAAGGCCTTCTCTAGTCCAGTTAAATCGATCCCTAAAAGATTTTCCTGATGAAGACTCAGAAGAAGATATCCAAGATTCTCTCAGCGTTACTGTTGAGGTTGAAGTCGCCCAAGATTCTCTCAGCGTTACTGTTGAGGTTGTAATCGTCCGCAGATTCTCTCAGCGTTACTGTTGAGGTTGAAGATATCCAAGATTCTCTCAGCGTTTTTGTTGAGGTTGAAGTCGCCCAAGATTCTCTCAGCGTTACTGTTGAGGTTGTAATCGTCCCCAGATTCTCTCAGCGTTACTGTTGAGGTTGAAGTCGCCCAAGATTCTCTCAGCGTTACTGTTGAGGTTGAAGTCGCCCAAGATTCTCTCAGCGTTCCTGTTGAGGTAGTAATCACCCCAGATTCTCTCCCCGTTACTGTGGAGGTAGTAATCGCCCCAAGATTCTCTCAGCGTTCCTATTGAAGTAGTAATCGTCCAAGGTTCTCTCACCGTCCTGTTGAGGTAGTAACCATCCCTGGTTCATTCATCGCCGTTTGAAGCTCCAGATTCAATTCCTGTAACCAGTCAGGGCGCATCTATACAAAGAGTTTGAAGACCAGCTCCTGTAACAGGCCAGGTAATCATTTTCTTTTTCAGGTACGAGAATTCTCGCTAAGGAATCTCTTACGCGATCAACATCCAGATGGCATCTATAAGCCCATCCACCTTCCATCATCTCTTAGCATGGCATCTATAAGCCCATTATCATATCCACCAATCTCCAAATGGCATCTGTAAGCCCATTCCCACCATCACACTATTATGTGAGCGCAAATTTCTGGGCACTCTAGTGTTCAATCATCTTCCACCTTCGGATTACGAAAGGCACGTCAGCCAATCTGCATCCTTAGGTCTAAGAAGATTGAACATGGGCAACTGTTGTACCCCAAAATTTGCCCTCCCATATTCTTCAAAAATTGCAAAGAGCATGCTTCAAAATCTCCCCAAGGGTTGCACAGTTCAAGGGCCTCCTAACAGTCAAAAACTAGGGTTTTGGGTCTGGCAAAGAAATTGAAGTTCTCAAGGGCCCAAACAAGTCCCACATGCCTATAAACATGGTCAAGCATCCTCATGCCAAGTTTCAAGACTTACAGCACAAAATTGCACAGTCAAATGCCCTAATTGCTCAACAGTCAACTGTAGGGGTAAAATGGTCATTTGACAGTCAAAAGTTCAAATTTTTGGTCAACATCTCATTTTGAAGCCACAAACATCATTTGATCAATTCTTGATCATGATTCTCAAAGCATGGCTCAAAAAGTCTCAAGATGCAAAAGTTTCCATATTTGGACAGTTGAAAAAGTCAACTGTAACTTGACCAAGGCATAACTTCCACATGGTTTATCAGAAAAATTCCATCCAAAGCTCATTTTGAAGAGAAAGACATTTCCTACAACCCCTCTTCACACTTCAAGTCCAAGAAATGCTCTCACAAAAAGTTATCAATTTCAACATTATAGGTCATTTTCAAAAGTCAACAAAAAGGGACTTTAAGTCAAAGACCATAACTTGAGATTGGTAAATCAAAATGACATGGGACCAAAGGCATTGGTTAGAGGACTTCAAGACCTTTCCAAAATGTCCAGGAACATGATCAAAGCTTAAACATTGAGCAAGATATGCCTTGTGGAAGTTGGGAAATTTTTGGGAATTTTGAAATGTCAACTTTACTTCAAAAGCCTCAAAATTGCTAATGGGCCACATTTTCTTCCAAGATTCATCATCCAAAGGCTATGCACGACCATTTGGCCCAAAGGGGATTTATTTCATCATTTTTTATTATTTATTTGAATTTTTAATTACTATTAATTCATTTAATAAAATAAAATATGAAAAAATACTAAAACAAGTGTATTTGAATCTTTTTATGCAGCATTTGCTCTCCTTAAAGACTCAAGATTCGTGCACAACAAAATTGGAAAGATTGGCCATGATTGGAATCAAAATCACATGGAAAAAGATTGGAAAAATATTCATGGAAAATCAAATATCTCATACATCAATGCATTGATCTTTTTGCTCAAGATTCAACCCTAATCCATCCCTCATATAAGTCAGAAGCAAAACCTAATAAAAAGAACCTTGAAGCTGCGCCCCATATCAAAGAACAAACTTGGTATTTTTGTGAAAAAAGTGAAAACTGAAAACACCATTCCAAAGCGTTTCAAGACAAGAGAACAATCCCATTACATTCCTGAGGCCCCAAGGAATGTTTCTGGATCAAAACCACTGCTTCTAACGCAAAGAACTGGTAGAAACATGTCTCACTTTTCATGAAAATATTCATAATCGCATCTTGAATTCCATGCATTTTTCATATGTTTTTGATACTGATTTATACTAATCTAACCATTCTAAAGCTAATGATGTCATTTAATTGGATTTTCGTGCCCTATATGCCAAATCACCATTGAAGCTTTCTAGGTTTTCAGAGGTCACGAATTGGGGCTTCCTTGTTCCGGAAAAATTGAGACATGAGACCTACACCATTGAACTCAGCATGCTTAGACGATCCAGAATCACTAGTCGCGCCCTTTTTATATTTGCTTAATTCCTATTCGCTATTTTTTGTATTTCAGATTGTGGAGGTTTAAAACCCCCGCTATTTAGTTTGTTTTTTCAGGTAAAAATGCAAACGAGTGGAGAAGAAGATCATGTGGCAAGATATGGTTGGACAGTTTGAATTCCAGCGCGCGTTTTTTATTTCTATGGCACTAACGACAATTTTCCCTTATATTATTTGTCCTTTATTCCATGTACAACGCGCGTTAATGGTTCAGTTGGTGGAGGGTGCACTTGGTAAGCATTGGGACCTGGGTTCGAACCCCAGGTCCCCCTACTTTGTTTCATATTTTTCTTCCTAACGTGGTTCTATGTAGCTTGCTTCCTGAGGCCTACCATGCAACCTCATATCTTGGCTTGCCACACGTCCCATGGCATCAATCCAATGGTCCAGATCTAAAGCCTATGGAATGATTCAGTCAACGCCTACACACATGATCACTGAGAAGTCAGAAAGGGCCAAGCTTCTTGGGCCTAATTGCTGGACAATACCTCCAGATTGGGGCAGAACCCCCTAGTGTATTATATTTCTTTCTCTTTTCTTTCTTCTATTTTCTTTATTATTTGTTTTAATTCAATTGTTTTTTCTTTTAATTCATCAAAAAAATAAATTTTATAAAAGTACCAAAAATACCAAAAAAAATCAGAAAAGACAAAAAATATAAAAATATTTTATTTAAATGTTATTTTGTAAATAAATCTTATTAATTAATTTAGCTTTTTAAATCTAGGTTTAATTATAATATTTTTCTTAATAAACTAAAAAATGTAGAATTAGGGTTTTAAGTATTTTTTATTCTTTTTCTTTTCTTTCACCATAATTAATTATTAAATATTATTTTTGTAAATAAATCACCATTTAAATAATTAGGTTTTAACATGTTTTTTTAATAAATTAAAAATAGTTAGAATTAGGTTTTAATTCCATTAATTCTCATTAAAATCCATAAATACAAAAAACTCCAAAAAATAATTTCCTTTCTCATTTAATTTAATTAATTTCATAATTATAATTTAATTTCCTTAAAAGGGTCCAACGCCCTCGCATTCCCGATTTTAATTCTCTCCGCATTTTTATTTCTTTTTGTGAATATTCATGTAATTCTCCCAAAGCCATGTAATAGCTTAATTAGACATTTATATTTCCGCATTATTTTTTTATTTCAAATAGGGTCCTGGACTAATTTGGCGATGTGGACCCGCGCCTTTGTAATAGCGTAGGACTTTTATATTCCCGCAACTTTTAACTGTTAACTATTACATGAAAGAATGAATGTCAAAAAATAAAAGCAACGCGTAGATCACCAATACATGACAAGACAAAAATATCTGAAAACGACACACAAATCACACACCACCCCTAAGGTACGCCTCATTGTTGCCTTGCCCCTCGAAAGGTGGTCGTCGAGTAGAGGACGTTTTAGTAAGTCCTCATGTCCATGAACATGGCATGAGGGTAGCTTCTAAGGTGTCTTCCTATTGCTCCGGTGATCACCATGTCCCGAACCTTCGAATTGACCCGAACACCTCCAACGGTGGTGCTACCTACCTCTCAATGGTGGGATGGCACTACTTTAAGGACATTTACACAGACGAATTCCTTAGGGTAGGTAGACGACTCTAGATACTTGCTCTAATTTCAAAACAAATCCAAAAATACTTTTCACACCGACACCTTTTCAAAAAGCTTTCGAAAGCAACTTTTTAAACACTCTTGAGGACTGATACAAGAGTCGAACAGAAATTTTCAAAGAAACTTTTTTAAACCCAAAGTTGAAAAGCAAACAAACATTTTTGAAAACACAAATGAGCAAGTATCTAAGAGCTCATGGATAACCATGGATAGAAAGGGTGCTAACACCTTCCCTTTCTATAATCTACCTCCCAAACCGAGAAACTATCTCTATAAGGAATTGTTCTGTGCTTTTGTCCTTTCCATTTGGAGAAAATAAAAGACGGTGGCGACTCTTGCTTCCGCGACATCTAGCGAACCAGCGTTAAACAGTCAGTTCTAAATCCACCGATCACAGTTACCGTTTGCTCTACATGGGTACCGTACCTCAGTCAGGACATCAACCGAGGCAACTCCTTTTTCCTTGGTCTACGGCATGGAGGCAGTCTTACCGATCGAAGTGCAAATACCCTCTCTCCGGATAATGAAGGATGCAGATCTGAGTGAAGATGATTGGATCCAGACACGACTTGATCAGCTAAACCTAATTGACGAGAAGAGACTTGCTGCTATTTGTCATGGTCAGACATACCAAAAACGGATGATCAGGGCATTTAACAAAAAGGTCAGACCACAAGAATATCAAGTTGGAGACCTGGTAATCAAGCACATCATCCTTCCTCAGAGTGATCCAAGGGGCAAATGGACCCCTACGTACGAAGGGCCATTTGTGGTTAAACATGTGTTCTCAGGAGGAGCCATGATCCTAACCACCATGGATGGTGACGACCTTCCTCACCCCGCCAATGCAGACATAGTAAAAAGATACTACGCATAATAAAGACCCGCTAGGTTGACATACCTAGGCAAAAATTAGGGCTTCCCGGCGAATCAAAAGGGTTCGGGCAAAATGAAGGGATGAAATGGAAAAAATCTGTACACCCGGCAAGTCGAAAACCTGAAAAGGCGGCTTGGGCAAAAATGGGTATCCCGGTGGACCGAAAACCCGAAAGGGCGGTCTAGGCAAAAGTTAGGGATAAGGCGTAATACTATGTCTCATTGGATCACCTTGCATCCAGAATCCGGTATCAACCATCAAGTTCAGACGGCATCAATCAATCAGCTTCATCTTCAACTAGGTCATCAAGTGATGAGACACTCGAAGATATAAAGGCGATAGCAGAGTTGGAACCCAGTGGGATTTTTCTTTTCACATAGCTGTTTTGTTTCCCCTTGTACAAATTGTATAAACTCTTTTGTTCGGCGGCGTTCTCTTACTAGGACGTCAGCCTCTTGTACATAAACGCCTATTTACAGGCAAATTCAAAAATCAATATAAATTCACTTTTCAGTTAAAATTGCCAATTGTTTTTCTCTTTTCTGTTTTGTTTTGCGAAGAACGTCCAAGGTTCAATTTGTGATATATGCATTTGACAATAACTGCTAACTCATAAATATTTGCATACGAAACAAAGGATTAATTACAGGTAACATTAGAAACAGGGGCAATAATGAGTTGTCTAAGCGATCTAATTGCTCTGTCCATCAAGGTATCAAGGTAGGTTCAGCTGAAGAACACAACCAGTATACCTTAACTCCCCAGAGAGTGAGCCAGCAAGTCAATGCACTCTCCCTAAGCAAAGCTATACTATCAGCCTTAAGGAAGTTGGATGTCCCCAGCAAATCTCAACATTCCTCAGCAGGGTATACAAACATTCTTAACAAGCATCCCCGGCAGTCTTGATCTAAGATTGTTCCCCGGTGGTATACCAGATATTCAGCGGAGCCACTTCCCCAATATATCTCAAAGATTTCCCCAGGAGAGTCCAGTCCGAAGATTTCCCCAGGAAAGTTTGAATCCATCTTCCCAGCAGGAAGCTTATCCCCAGTAGATTCTGGAAGCTTGCCACCTACAGAGCACGAACGCGTCCCCCGACTTTATTCAAAGGTTATTTCCCTACTGGGATATAACTGGGTTATCCTCAGCCAAAAGCCACGGAAAGATCGTCCTCGGCGAAGTCTTCTTATCCCCAGTGGAGGATATTAACACTTCTAACATAACAACGGTATCCCCAGCGAAGTTATCATCAACATCCAAGCAAAGTACCTCTCTCCCCACAGAGTATTGTTCCCCAGCAAGATTGCTAGAGTGGTTATTCCCCACAGAGTAATCTCTTCATCAAGTTTATTCCCCAACGGAGTCATCTTCTCCAGCCGGTATTCTTGCAACTATCATCCCCAGTGGAAACAGAAGCTCTCCATCAGCCCAGGATTTAACTTCCCGGCACCCGTCAAGGATTTATTTTCCTAAGACGAAAACATACATTCATGAACATCGCATTTCCATACATTATAGCAGGCATATATGCATCATGAACATACGATCTCATTTATGTTGAGAACATCCTGGCTTGATCCATATCATGCATGCCATATAACTGACCTTTACCTTTCAGGAAAGATCCAGTTAAGTGCTCAGCT
The DNA here is from genome assembly GCA_948472305.1 of Vicia faba. NCBI lineage: Eukaryota > Viridiplantae > Streptophyta > Magnoliopsida > Fabales > Fabaceae > Vicia > Vicia faba. Next base: position 1,456,453,614 of record OX451736.1, read on the forward strand.
AATTTCAAGACCTTCTCTGGTTCAGTTAAATCGATTCCTAAAGATTTTTCTGATTCTTATCCAGTTGAAGTTATTTCAAGACTTTTCTGATTCTTATCCAGTCAAAGTTAATCCAAGACCTCCTCTGGTTCAGTTAAATCGACCCTAAGATTTTTCTGATTCTTATCCAGTTGAAGTTATTACAAGCCTTTGCCTGGTTCAGTTAAATCGACTCCTAAAGATTTTTCTGATGCCGATCCAGTCAAAGGCCTTCTCTGGTTCAGTCAGATCGACCCTAAGATCTCCCTGATTCTTATCCAGTTGAAGATTCCAAGACCTTGCCTGGTTCAGTTAAATCGACTCCTAAAGATTTTTCTGATGCCGATCCAGTCAAAGGCCTTCTCTGGTTCAGTCAGATCGACCCTAAGATCTCCCTGATTCTTATCCAGTTGAAGATTCCAAGACCTTGTCTGGTTCAGTTAGATCAATTCCTAAAGATTTTTCTGATGCCGATCCAGTCAAAGGCCTTCTCTAGTCCAGTTAAATCGATTCCTAAAGATTTTCTTGATGAAGACTCAGTAGAAGACATCCAAGATTCTCTCACCGTTATTGTTGAGGTAGTAATCGCCCAAGATTCTCTCATCGTTACTGTTGAGGTAGTAATCGCCCCAGATTCTCTCATCGTTACTGTTGAGGTAGTAATCTCCAAGATTCTCTCATCGTTACTATTGAGGTAGTAATCGCCCCAGGTTCTCTCATCGTTACTGTTGAGGTAGTAATCACCCAAGGTTCTCTCATCATTACTGTTGAGGTAGTAATCGTCCCTGATCCATTCATCATCCTGCTGAGGGTGCGTCTGAAGAGTTTAAAGATTCAATTCCTATAACCAGCCAGAACGCATCTACACAAAGAGTTTGAAGACCAGCTCCTGTAACAGGCCAGGTAATCATTTTCTTTTTCAAGTACGCAAGTTCTCGCTAAGGAATCTGTTACGCGATCGACACCCAGATGGCATCTATAAGCCTATCCACCTATCCATCACCTCTCAACATGGCATCTGTAAGCCCATCTTCCTACCCATCAATCTCCAAATGGCATCTGTAAGCCCATTCCCATCATCAAACTGCTAACATGTGAGCGCAAATTTCTGGGCACTCTAGTGTTCAATCATCTTCCACCTTCGGATTACGAAAGGCACGTCATCCAATCTACATCCTCAGGTCTAAGAAGATTGAACAGGAGCAACTGTTGTACCCCAAAATTTTCCCTCCCATATTCTTCAAGATTGGCAAAGAGCATGCTTCAAAATCTCCCAAGGGTTGCACAATCCAATGGCCTCCTAACAGTCAAAAATTAGGGTTTTGGTTCTAGCAAAGAAATTAAAGTTTTCAAGGGTCCAAACAAGTCCCACATGCCTATAAACATTGTCAAGCATCCTTATGCCAAGTTTCAAGACTCACAGCACAAAATTGCACAGTCAAAAACCCTAATTGCTCAACAGTCAACTGTAGGGGCAAAATGGTCATTTGACAGTCAAAAGTCAAAAAATTTGGTCAACATCTTATTTTGAAGCCACAAACATCATTTGATCAATTCTTGATCATGATTCTCAAGGCATGGCTCAAAAAGTCTCAAGATGCAAAAATTTCTATTTTTGGACAGTTGAAAAAGTCAACTGCAAATTGACCAGGGCATAACTTCCACATGGTTTATCAGAAAAATTCCATCCAAAGCGCATTTTGAAGAGAATGACATTTCCTACAACTCATCTTCACACTTCAAGTCCAAGAAATGCTCTCACAAAAAGTTATCAATCTCAACATTATAAGTCATTTTCAAAAGACAACAAAAAGGCACTTTAAGTCAAAGACCATAACTTGAGATTGGTAAATCAAAATGACATGGGACCAAATGAATTGGTTAGAGGACTTCAATACCTTTCCAAAATGTCCAAGAACATTATCAAATCTTAGAAATTGAGCAAGATATGCCTTGTGGAAGTTGGGAAATTTTTGGGAATTTTGAAAAGTCAACTTTGCTTCAAATGCCTCAAAATTGCTAATGGGCCACAATTTCTTGCAAGAATCATCATCCAAAAGCTATGCACGACCCATTGACCCAAAGGGGAGTTATTTTCTTATTTTTAATTAATTAATTGAGTTTATTATCCTTTTAATTAATTTAATTAAAATAAAATATGACAAAAATAGCAAATCATGTTTTCCAAACCTTTTTGTGCAGCATATTCTCTCATTAAGGCCTCAATATTTCGTGCATACTCAAAAAGGCAAGAATCTTCAATGATTGGCATAAGAAAGGTATGAAAAAGATTGAAAAATATGCTTGAAAAATCAAATCTCAAAAACATGAATGCAAAGGATTATGGGCTTGGATTGGTAACCTAATTCACTCCACATATATGCAAGAACATAACCCTAATGCCACAACAAGGAAGCTGTGCCCAAAACTCAAAGAACAACTTTGCATTTTTTCACAAAATTCTGAAAACTGTTTTCACAGTTGTCGTTCGTTTCAAGGCCTAAGAAGCATTCCAATAGCTTGCTTACACATCCAGGAAGGGATTGCAATCAAAAACACATCCCCTAACCTCAAGAACTGGTAGAACACAGTCGCCCTATTCATGAGATTTTTCTTAATCGTATTTGAATTTACATGCCATATTAATGCATTTTAATGTGTAATTTGTACTAACGTGATCATTCGAAAGCTAATGGTACCATTCAATTGAAGAATGGCTGCCTGTACAAGAATACACCATTGATGCTTGCTAGGGTTTCAGAAACCTCAAAAGAGGGGTTTATGTATCTGGAAAAATTAGGCCATGAGACCCAGATCAATGCACTTGTGACATTCCAACGAATCCAAATCACTCATCGCGCCCTTTTTATATTCACGTATGGCCTAATCGCTATTTTTCAGGTTTAGGGTTAGTGGGGGTTTAAAACCCCCGCTATCTGTTTTATAAATGCAGGTAAAACGAAGAAGAAAGGAGACGTGGCTCATGGGGACTGGCGCATTTGAATTTTGGCGCGTTGGATACCACTCAGCGCTGCTTTGCATTATATTATTTGCTTGCCAATTTCCATACAACGCGCGCGCATGGCTCAGACGGTTGGACGTACATGGGGTAAACGCTAGGACCTGGGTTCGATTCCCAGGTCCCCTTATATATTTCATACTTTTTTCTCTAACATATTCCAGCGTAGCCTTCACTCCAAGGAGCACCATGCATCCTAATATCCAAGCCTGCCATGTGTCTCTAATGATCAATCTGAAGGCCATGATGAGAGTTCCAGGGTACACACTAGTCAACCATGCACACGTAATCCCAGAAAGTCCAAAGGGCCTTGCATTTCAATGGGCTTTATTGCTGCAAATCAACCTCCAAATTGGGCAGACACCCCCCAATGTTTGTATATCTTTCAATCTCTTTTCTTTTCTTTTCTATTTTTTAATTCTTTTGATCATTTTTTTTTATTTAATTTACTTCAAATAATTTTCTTTTCATAATAAAATCATAAAAATCATAAAACAAAAAAATATGTTTTATTAATATTAATTTCTATTAATTTTGTAAATAAATTTTCTTAATCAATTTAGTTTAATTTTAGGTTTAACTTTAATGTTTTTTTCTTAAACAATTAAAATACATAAAAATTAGGGTTTTTAGCATTTTACTCTTTTTTCTCAATAATTAAATTTTTCTTTTTATTATTAATCATTAACTAATTTTTATAAATAAATATGTCATTTAATTAATTAGGGTAAATTAGGTTAAAACTTAAACATTTTTTTCTTTAATAATTAAAAACAATTTAGACTTAGGGTTTTATTTAACTTTTAATTCCAATTAATCTTCTTTTTTTTCATAAATATCAAAAACATCAAAAAAATAATTTCTTTTCTTCATTTAATCATTAATTAATTTGCAATTTCAATTCAATTTCCTTAAAGGGCCCAACGCCCTCGCACCTTCGATTATAATTCCTTTTCGCGCGTTTGCTTCCATTTTTCTTTTTCATCTTATGTAATTGCCCCAAGGCCTTGTAATAGATAATTAGGACATTTACTTTCCGCATTTTATTTATTCAAATCGGGTCTTTGTTTAATTTGGCGATGTAGACTCGCGCCTTGTAATAGCGTAGGACCTTTATTTTTCGCATTTTAATTTCCGCACCCTTTAAACTGTTAATCACATGAAAGAATGTATGCCCAAATAAAAACAAGCGTAGCTCGCCCAATGCATGACAAGACAAATATAACTGAAAATGACACACAATTCACACACCACTCTTAGGGTACGCCTCACTGTTGCCTTGCCCCTCGAAACGTGGTCTTCGAGTAGAGGACGTTTTTAGTAAGTCCTCATGTCCATGAACATGGCATGGGGGTAGCTTCTAAGGTGTCCTACTATTGCTCTGGTGACCACACTGTCCCTTAACGAATTGACCCGAACACCTCCAACGGTGGTGCTACCTACCTCTCAATGGTGGGATGGCACTACCTTAAGGACATTTACACAGCATAATTCCTTAGGGTAGGTAGACGACTCGTAGATACTTGCTCTAATTCAACACAAATCAAAAACATCTTTTCACACCGACACTTTGCAAAAAGCTTTCAAAACAACTTTTCAAACACTCTTGAGGACTGATACAAGAGTCGAACTGAAATTTTAAACGAAACTTTTTTCAAACTCACTCACCTTGAAAAGCAAACACTTTTGAAAACACAAATGAGCAAGTATCTAAGAGCCCATGGATAACCATGGATAGAAAGGGTGCTAACACCTTCCCTTTCTATAAATCTACCTCCCGAACCGAGAGCAATCTCAATAAGGAATTTTTCTGTGCTTTTGTCCTTTCCATGTTGGAGAAAATAAAAGACGGTGGCGACTCTTGCTTCTGCGACATTTCCCGAACCAGCGTTAAACAGTCAGTTCCAGATCCACCGATCACAATTACTAACCTCTTCTTCATCGTCGGAGTGATGTGAAGCCATCAATGCTAGATTTGCACTTTCGTCACTATCCGAATCGGATGAAGAACTTATCTCATTATCTTCCCATGCAACATAAGCCCTTTTGTTCTTGAACTCCTTTTTGCCTTTGAATCCATTTTTCTTGGAGAGTTTTGGACAATCCGGCTTTATGTGACCTTGCTTTCCACATTCATAGCATGTGACATCTTGTGTTGATGTGGAGGCTTCTTTATCTTTATGCTTATAAAATTTCTTTCTTTTGACAAAGTTAGCATTATGAAGATTATTTTTATGACCAAAATATTTTCCTAACCTTTTTACAAGAAGCAAGAAGTTTTCATCTTCCTCTGATGCATCTTTATCTTGACTTTCTTTTGAATAAACTTTCAAAGCAATGCCTTTGGATTTCTTCTCATGATTCTCATGTTTTTCAAGCCTTCCAAGTTCCGTCTCGTATTCTTGAAGCTTTCCGAAAAGTGTTGCGGAAGTCATAGTTGCTAGGCTTTTCTTTTCGGATATTGCCGTCACTTTTGGTTGTCATTCCCTAGTTAAAGACCTAAGCACTTTAAGATTTAATTCATCGTTAGTTAAAGTCTTACCGAGTGCCTTCAAATGGTTTGTCAAGTGAACGAATCTGTTTTGCAAGTCAAGGATGGATTCTCCGGGCAGCATTCTGAATAATTCATATTCTTGACTCAAAGTGTTCAATCTAGACCTTTTGACTTCGGCGGTTCCTTCATGAGTTTCTACAAGAGTATCCCAAATTTCCTTTGTCGTTCTACATGCCGATACTCAGAAAAATTCATCCATACTAAGAGCACTTTGGAGAATATTGATTGCCTTTTTGTCAAAGAGAACTTTTTTCTTGTCATCGTCATCCCATGATGCTTTAGGCTTTGATGACCCAACACCATTGACAACACACACCGGAGTAAATGGACCATTCTCAACAGCATTCCATATTTCTTCTCCTTGCGCTTCAAGATGAGCCTTCATGCGAATTTTCCAAAAGTCAAAGTATTCACCACAAAACAATGGAGGCTTGTTGTTACTACCACCATCTTTGAAAACCGGATTTTGATTTGCGAAAGCCATTCTGGATCTTTAGGAACAAGTTACCTATAACTTGCTCTGATGCCAATTGTAAGTCTAAGAGTGCCTAAGAGGGGGGGGGGGGTGAATTAGGTATATAAAAATTTATTCGGTTTTATGAGAATACTTGTAGTAATTTGTGGTTAAGTGTTTGAAGGTTTTTGACTATATCTTATCTTTTCTTGATTATGGTGATGAAAATGATAAAAGCGGAAAAGTAAAGAACACGGCGATATATCGTGGTTCCCCTTACAATCCGAGAGTACTCCAGTCCCCTTTCCAACACGAAAGAGATTTCACTATAGTTTAGAATGATTGTACAGCCTATGCTTACTATCTAACCTATAGGGTGACCAAAGGTTCTTAACACCTTTAAGGTCAAACAAACACTAATGTGAATGAAGAACAATCCTCTTCAAATCACAACACTTACTTCCAACAATCCTGGATAGTAAGGGAACACCTTTAAGATCAAACAAACACTAATGTGAATGAAGAACAATCCTCTTCAAATCACAACACTTACTTCCAACAATCATGGATAGTAAGGGAATACTTTCTTTTTGTAATACAATGATTTATTTGAAAGAGATGGAGAGCACTATCAATCTTTGATTGATCTTCTTCTTCAAGAAAGAAACAATTCTCAAGCAATGATTATAAATGTTCACAATGAATGTATGAAACTTGTAATGATTTCTTAATGAAAATGTATATGGCAAGTTTCACAAAATTTATGATTTGTAAGAACACTTGAAAGTTTGTAAGAATATGCAAATTTGAATGATGAAAATTGTTAATTGAAGAAGGTTATTTGAATTTGAAAATCTGCACAATTTATAATGTCACAAATACCTCTTCATTCATGCCATTTGATATGAAAAGATGCAATGCAATCATGAAAGAATACCATTTGAATTATGTTCAAAAAACAAAAGAAAATCTGTACTGGTTCGCTAGGAACCGGTTCCGACCCAGGCAGAACCCGGTTCCTAGTGAACGTTATAACCCAGAATTCAAAAATAACACGCAGGAACCGGTTCCCCTATAGGTACAACCTGGTTCCTGGTACAAATTCCAGGGAAGTGTTTTTTGAACAAGTTTGGAACCCGGTTCCCTGTTTGGTAGGAACCGGTTCCTGAAAGTTTATTTTCAAAAAATCCTTTTGAAAAAGGATCTCAAACATAGTTTTTCTTATTGTTAAAAATGTGGGATATGTATATGATTATGAATGCATATTTGTGAACATCTATATTCAAGTTTAAGAATTATTTATACCTTTTGATATTTGTTGTTTCTTTAATAATTCTTCTTCTAATCTTCAAGACTTGTAACAAGGTTTTATATGATATTGATAAACTTTTTGCACATCCTTTGAATGTTGATATCCATGTTGTCTTCATCAAAACCAATGCTTTAAACATGACTTGAGAAGCTTGCAATTACATATACTCCCACTGGCCAGATGCGTACCATACACCTTCATTTCATCACCATCAGATTCATGCAGCATCAGATCTAACGTTCTCAAATGGCTAAAGACCATGGTGTACCTTAGGGTACACTCCCTACTGGATTAGGCACAGAAGCTGGGCTGGATTGGTTTGGGCCAAACGAATTTTAACATACATACCCCCCATTTACTTTAAGCGCCAGACCCATCATGTTTTTTTGTTTTCTTATCGTTTTAGCTTTTTTTTTTATTTGTTTTATATTTATCTATTTGCAAAAATCATAAAAATCATAAAAATCAAAAATCACAAAAAAACAGATTTAGGTTTTTTTTCTAAATTAATTTTAATTTTTTAAATTAATTAAATTAATTATTTTGACTTTATTTTATCAATTTAAAATCAATTAGAATTAGATTTATTTCCTTCAATATTTTCTTAATGAAAATACAAAAAATATTAGAATTAGGCTTAGATTCATTTAATAATTATCCTTTTAATTAAATTTAGATTTAAGATAGTTTAATTATTTTATTAAAATAAACAAAGAAAACTAAAAAAAGATTTTCTTATTTTACTTAGAAGTTTTTAGGGTTTTAGACGTCTCTTTCCATTTCGCACGCGTTGTTTATTTTCACACCTTTTTATACTAATGTATCTGCTGATGGAATGTAATAGAATTAACTAGGACGTTACTTTATCGCTTTCTTTATTTCCCCCCATTTTTGGACATGTAAATACCCCATCCCTGAAGCATTGTAATAGCGAAGATTTAACTTTCCGCATTTTAAATTTATGCAATATTTAAACTATTTAGATGCATGATAATAGGATTGTATCACAAGATTAATAATCAAACGTTAGCAAACCCAATATCTAAGACTAAAATAACTGAACATAACACACTTGCACATGTGCACCTCTAGGGTACGCCCACTTTGGTTGCCTTTCAGAAAATAAAACAGTCATGTCCCTCGAGAATAGGGACGCTTTAGCAAAAGACCCTTAAATCAAAAGATCATAGTCCCTCGATGACCCTACAGTGCTGCCTTTCCGTAAATGATCTAATACCTTAAACAAAATTGCTAAAGTGTCTCTATATGTTGCCTTTATGACTGTGTGTCCCTTCGAATGTCCCTCATACATCCAAACGTTATGGCTACCTACTCACTAATAGTAGGCTAGTCTTTTCTAAAGGATATGAGGAAAATAACCAACCTTTCGAGTATAAGTAGATAGTTCCTAGATGCTTGCTCAAAAACAAACTTTTACACTTACACAAAACATTTCAAAAACACTTTCAAAAAAATGCTTTATCAACACTCTTGAGGACTGATACAAGAGTTATCATAAAGCAAATCTCCGCACTAAGGCATTTTCAAAATACTTTTCAAGACACACAAAAGCACAAAGGTATTTCAAAAATGAGCTAAGCATCTAAGAGCCCGTAGAAAACTACAAATGGAAAGGGTGCTAACGCCTTCCCTTTCCATAATCTACCCCCCTTACTCAGAAAATTCTCGAAAAGGTCTTTTTCTGTTCTTTTCACCCTTTCCTTAATTTGGATAAAAGAAAAGTTGGTGGCTACTCTTGCTTACCGCAACATTTGCGAACACAAACGCAAAACCAATATAACAATCGGTTCAACCACCGTATCACACATGCATAAAAAACTGAAAGACAGTTACTAATGGCTTTTAGAAATGGGACAGTGTCTAAAAAAGGCCTTCTACAAATCCCCTCGGATACTTTCTCCAGCATGTATAGAGGCGGAGGCATCCTATTATAAAGTCACTACCATATCCTCAATATGCAGCCACAAGATGTCAAAGTTTCTGATATCCCCGACAGAGCAAAAATTTCCAATTATTTCCCCGGCATCTTAAAGAATTCCCTAGCCTGGTTCACAAACTTTTTGGGTTTCCCAACAGGGCTTCATAAAAAAATCCCCAAGCAGTTTACGGAGTTTTTCTTTCCCCAGTGGAGTTTATTTCTCATCACAGAAGTCCATCTCCCAAGAATTTCAAATTCAACAAAATTTGAGGACTCACATTCTTCATCCCTAGCAACAATCAGGGATTTATTTTCCCCAGTTCAACAACGCTACAATAGAACAACTGATATGTTAACATATTGCATTCATACATCATTTTACAAGCGTCATAGCATATGAAGCACAAATGCATATATCACAATCTCATTTATTTTGAGAACATCATTATCCAATGTACTTCACGCATCATGGTATTGTATACAACTAATTATTTACCTTTTCAAGAAAGATCAACAGACGAATATCATCAACAATTTTCAAAAAAAGTTCCAGATTAATTCCGGAAACCAGATAAGGCAACTATCTGTGAACAACTAATTGTAGATCAATTCTCGAAACAAGACGGGGTGACTATCTACAAGATCAGGTTAGAGAGTAATTCCTGAAGCCGGACAGGGCAACTATTTCAACGACCAACAAAAGCAAGTTCCAGATTAATTCTTGAAACAAGACAGGGCAACTATCTGTGAACAACTGATTGTAGATCAATTCCTGAAACAAGACAGGGCGACTATCTACAAGACCAGGTTAGAGAGTAATTCCTGAAACCAGACAGGGAAACTATCTCAACAACCAACAAAAGAAAGTTCCAGATTAATTCCTGAAACCAGACAGGGCAACTATCTGTGAACAACTGATTATAGATCAATTCCCGAAACAAGACGGGGCAACTATCTACAAGACCAGGTTAGAGAGTAATTCCTGAAACCATACGGGGCAACTATCTCAACAACCAACAAAAGCAAGTTCTAGAATAATTCCTGAAACCAGACATGGCAATTATCTGTAAACAACTGACTATGGATCAATTCCCGAAACAAGACGAGGAAACTATCTACACGAACAGATGAAGCAGCCCTACCCAGGCTCCTTCTAATATATTTCCGGATGCAGCTTTACACAGGATCATCCTGAAGCAATCTTACACGGATTCCTTCTCCTCCTGAAATGCAGCTTTACACGGGCTCATCCTGAAGCAATCTTACACGGCTTCCTTCTCATAATCTCCAGATGCAGCTTTACAAAGGCTCATCCTGAAGCAATGTTACACGGATTCCTTCTCATCCTGAGAAGCAGCCTTACACGGGCTCATCCTAGAGCAATCTTACATGGATTCCTTCTCACAATTTCCAAATGCAGCTTTACACGGGCTCATCCTTAATAAATCTTACACGGATTCCTTCTCACAATTTCCAAATGCAGCTTTACACGGGCTCATCCTGAAGCAATCTTACACGGATTCCTTCTCACAATTTTCAAATGCAGCTTTACACGGGCTCATCTTAAAGCAATCTTACACTGGTTCCTTCTCATAATATCCAAATGCAGCTTTACACATGCTAATCCTGAAGCAATCTTACACGGATTCCTTCTCCTCTTGAGATGCAGCCTTACACAGGCTCATCCTGAAGCAATCTTACACAGATTCCTTCTTACAATTTCCAAATGCAGCTTTACACGGGCTTATCCTTAAGCAATCTTACACAGATTCCTTCTAACAATTTCTAAATGCAGCTTTACAAGGGCTCATCCTAAAGCAATCTTACACGGATTCCTTCTCATCCCAAAGCAGCCCTACACAGGTTCCTTCTCATATATATCCAGATAGAAGTTTACAACACTACAAAGCTTAGACCTGACCAGATGATAACATACCTCAAGTTCAAGTTGAAGCCTGGACCCGACCAAATAACAGCTTAATTTCTGAAGCCCGGACCCAACCAGATAACAGATTAATTTCTGAAGCCTGGACCCAACCAGATAACAATCAACCTCTTCAATTAATGAAAAGCCTGAAGATCGACTAGATAAAAGTTAATTTCATATTCCCCAGCAAGTTACTGTGAATCCTGGAATACGACCAAATAACAATCAATGTTATTATCTTCAGCAAGTTACTGTGAAACCTGGATTTCAACCGAATAAACAGCTAACTTTCATCTCTCCAGTCCAGAGATAACTCCTCAGTAGGGCCATGGATAACTAAAGCTCCTAGACTTTATTCCCCATAGAGTTTTCCTCAAGCAAAAAAACAGAAATCAACATTCCCCAGTGGAGTCCTCCTCAGAAAACAGGAACAGGAATCCCCACAAAGAGACCTCTTATGAAGTCAACATCCACTTTGGATGTCATCTTTCAGCCCATCTCCAACAACTCTCAGTTATCTTCTCTAAATGGCACCTATAAGCCCATTCCTGATATCATCAACCAACGGCGTTACTTCATGCGAGTGCAAATTTCTGGGCACTCTAGTGTTCAATCATCTTCCACCTTCAGATCAAGAAAGATAAACAAGCCAATCTAAATATTCAGGTTTAAGAAGATTAAATAGGGGAAGTTGTTGCACCCCAAAATTTTCCCTCCCATTTTATCCAAGGCATGCTCATTAAGGTGCTCAATTGCTCAAGGTTGACCAAGAATTGATCAGACGAATTCTCCTCCTAAGCAATAGATTTCCAACTAGGGTTTCATTTCTCACAAAGAATTTTGGTTTGCAGAAGCTTCCAAGGATTTCCATGGCACCCTATACGCCTCAGCATAATGGCATAGCTGAAAGAAAGAAAAGAAGTGTATGGAACATGACGAGATGTATGTCGAAAGCTAAGAATATGTCTAAGATATTTTGGGCTGAAGCAGCTTCGAAAGCAGTATGCATTCTAATTAGATACCCAACTAAGCAGTGTTAGCTTGGAATTTTGATTACACAAGTTTTGAATAATGGACACTATGATCGAATAAAGGGTAGTTCGAAAGAAAGTGTGAGGAGGATTTTATGAAGTCTTCGATTGATGAAGAGCTAGTAAAGAGCTTCGAAGGGTTCGTTTTCGAACTATTGAAGTATAAGCTATTGGAATCATTACAAGGAAAGACATTTCGACTGTTATGTTGATTGAATTGGCACTTTGAAAAGAAGAAGATCTTGAATTCAAACTCTTTGAAGAAACACGTGGAAGTTTAATGGTTCAAAGGACATGCAACCTTCGAACGTAGCGTGATTTCATAGATGGACTGTTAGGGTCGAATCAGCTAAATATAAATCATCTTAGAGTTTTTTGGAACAATGTGTTTCAGGCATGTACCTGAACAGGCGAGGAAGGAGTTGGATCATCGAAGTAAAGTATTAGTGCTCACAGGTTATCATTTGATTAGTGCATACAAGCTGTATTCACAAATCGAAGATAAACTAGTGATCAGTAAAGATAGTCTTGTAGACGAAAGAAAATGGTGGGATTAGAGTCGAAGTTCAGTTCGACAAGAAGATGAACAAAATGAAGCTTCGACACAGTCACAACTGTCACAACTGTGTTCGAAGAAGATGAACAGAGCGAAGCTTCGATAAGTCAAGATGAAGAGGTGATACTTTGATTGGTCGAATTGAAGGAAAGAAGATCGAAAAGAACAGAACGAAGATTCGATTAGTCAAGATGAACAGGTGATACTTTGATTGGTCTAATTGAAGGAAAGGAGATCGAAAGGAACAAGAACTGTTCAATTAGGCTAATGTTTCCAAATCAAGCAATCGATGAAGATGGTGACTTAATCGAAGAAGCCATGATGATGAAGCCTTGAGAAATTAGAATTGGAACTCAGAGCCATTGAAAAGAACAAGGCTTGGGAGCTTGTCGAAAGAATCAATTGATGTGAAATAAAGATCCAAGTTGAAACCCCAACCATAACATGTCTAGGTTCATTATGTTTCAAGAATGGCAAGAAAATTATCAAAATGGCAAGTTTTCAAATCTTCCGATTTTGCTTTCAAATCCATGATTAATGGCTAATTCATGCCATATTTGTTCACCACCACACCCCTATAAGTATAGACAGAAATTTCCTCGAAGGAAACAGAGACAGAAATTTCCTCAAAGAGCCACACGCACACACTGCCTCAGAAAACCATCTCAAAACTCTCAAAAATCTCATAAGTTGTCAAAATTCAAAACCAGCTTCGCAAGCTCCCTCAGTCCAAACAAATACCAGATTCGTATTTCTGAGACATCCAGGAATGCATACCAACCCTTACACAAGCCATCCCACGCTCAGAACTACAGATCGAGACACCTTCATTTGGTAAAAAAATTCCAATCTCAAACTCATTCAAACTCATTTTGATTGCATATTCATGTTATTGTTGTTGTTTGTGAATGATTTAACGTAATACATGTAAGTTGCAGTGCCCAAATGATAGGATACCATTGTTAGGGCCTTCAAAACTGATTGCTTTCAAAACTCATGGTATATGCCGTTTCAGGCCAAAATAACCCAGATTTAGACTCAGGGAGTTTGAATTAGGGGGGTTCGAATTAAGGGGAAGGACTTGGGTTCGACAACCAGGTCGTGCATTTTGTTTTTTTCTAACATATTATATGCATATCTGATGTTTCAAGTCCAAACACGTGCATCGTAAACCATCAATCCAAGCCATCAGATCACCACTTGATCCAGATCCAACGCCTCCAACGTGCAGACCACCATGCACTCTCTAGAGCATTCCTCACTGGATTCGCTGGAAACATGGGCTTCAACAATTTGGGCCTAGCGTGTTTTTTAATCACACCCCCAGTTCTTGTTTTTACTACCCATACCCATTTGCGTTTTTTATTTAATTGTTTTATTTGTTTTTTTCTTTTAATGTTTTTTTCTTTAATTATAAAATCAAATAAAATCACAAAAAAATATTGGGTTAACATTTTTTCAAATAAATTAATTTTTGTAAATTAATTGATTAATTATTTTAACCCTTTTTTAATTTAGAACTAAATAGACTCAGGATTTTAAATTAAATTTCTTTCCATGATCAAAAACAAACAAAAATATTTTTTATACCTTAGATTTTTAGACATATTTTAAATTCGCGCACGTTGTTACTTTTCGCATTTTTATTTCCATATTTTCTGTAACTGCCTACTGGGATATAATAGAATTAATTAGGACTTTTACTTTATTGCTTTATTTTTCCAATTTTTGAACATGTAATTAATCCCCCTCCCTGAAGCCTTGTAATAGTTTAGGATTCATCTTTCCGCATTTTAAATTCATGCAAACTATTAAACTGTTTAGATGCATGACTAATAGGATTGTATGGCAAGAGATTAAATTCAAGCACTACCAAACCTAAATGCAAAGATAAATAACTGAATACAACACAATTTCACATGTACACCTCTAGGGTATCCCACTTTGGTTGCCTTCAAAAAAAACAATCACAACTCTCGAAACGTGAGATATTTTAGTGGTTACCCTCCGGTTTAAAGATCATATGTCCCTCGATGACCCTCTCGATGTTGCCTCGGTAAAGTGATCTTAAAACCCTAGGATAGTTAATAAGGTTTATTTCCTAGTTTCCTTTGTGACTATAAATGTCCCTTCGAATGTCCCTCAAACATCCAACGACTAGGGCTACCTACTTACTAATAGTAGGATAGCTTGTCTAAAGGAAAAGAGGAAAAGAATAACCCTTTCGAGTAAAAATAGATAGTTCTTAGACGTTATGCTCAAACAATTTTGACACTTACACAAAACCTCTTTCAAAATCATTTTCAAACACTTTGTATACGTTCTCTACTATTCCGAGAAACATTACAAAGTTCGCCACACTAAGGCGCTTTCAAAAATGCTTTTCAAAACACACAAAGCACAAGGTATTTCAAATGAGCTAAGCATCTAAGAGCCCGTAGATAACTACGGATGGAAAGGGTGCTAACACCTTCCCTTTCCATAATCTACCCCCTTACTCAGAAAACTCTCGAAAGGTCTTTTTCTGTTATTTTCAACCTTTTCTTTGTTGGATAAAAGAAAAGTCAATGGTGACTCTTGCTTACGGCAACATTTATGAATACAAATGCAAAATAGTATAACAGTCAGTTCTTCCACCGTATCACACTAATCCTAACAAAATTTATAGGTTGACGGAGTTGGGAGCAAAAACTTCCCCAAAACCATCCCTAAAAATAAGATGAAATGAAAGTTATAAAACAAATCCCAGACCGCGCTAAGCGTGCCTGGCGCGCTAAGCGCGACTTGCTTATTTTACACATCAAACCGACCAAAACTGCACTAAGCGGGCTTCAAAACATTGGTTCTCCCAAATTGTCAAACGCATGCAGCACGCTACAAAATGCGCTGAGTAGTACTCGCGGTTAGAGGCCTATGCGCGCTAAGCATGCTCTCCTGGATAGAATGTGCCAAAACTGGTCTTTTGTTCTGAAAACACACATATGGAGTCGTGCCTTTGACAATTTATTCCTCAATGCTCTAAAATGCAACAAATACCTACAAAATGAATGGAAAAACATCAAATAGTACACTATGTACACAAAAGCACAAATAAACACAAACTAAACATATTTACACAAAATTTGGGTTTATTCAATGATATTTAACAACAACGAGTAGATTAGTGCAACAAAAAGTATATACTAAAATAACTACGATTTGAACTTATCAATGATAAAGATCATAAGATTGCAAGAAGTACAATGATTGAAGCATTGAAGAAAGTATGCATAAATCACTACAAAGCAAGGACCATTCTTTTAAGTGTTATCTCATATAATAAATATGAGAAAATCACATATAGAGAGACTGCAAAGTCTATTTTTTATTCACTTCAGATGACACATAAAGGAAACACACAGGTAAAAGACACAAAGCCTCTGGCCTTAATTCAAAAGTATGAAGCATTCAAGATGGAAGATGACAAATTTATGGAAACAATGTTTTCAAGATTTCAGACTCTTGTGGCAGTACTTAAGGTTCTGAGCAAAGGTTACTCCATCGTAGATCGCGTTAAAAAGATTATTAGAAGTTTGCCTGTTAAATGGAGACCAATGGTAACTGCCTTAAAATTGGCGAAGGATCTGAATAACACCTCTCTTGAGGATCTAATTAGATCTTTAAGAAGTAATGAAATAGAGCTGGAACAAGATGAACCTCAGAAGAAGGTAAAATCAATTGCTCTAAAGTCTACTTCTGGGAAAAGCAATTCTTACCAAGATAAGGAAGAGTCAGAAGAATCTGAAGAAGATTCAGATGATGATGAACTCTCTTTAATATCCAGAAGAATAAGTCAAATTTGGAAGCACGGACAAAGCAAGTTTAAAGGTCAAAAAAGGACATATGGAAGAGGCGAATACACTTCTGGTCAGAGAAATTCTTCTGGAAAAGAAGTCACTTGTTTTGAATGCAACGAGCCTAGACATTACAAAAATGATTGTCCAGAGCTTAAGAAAGACAAAAATCCTAAAAAGGCTTACAAAGCCAAGAATGGTCTCGTGGCAACATAGGATGATTTAGAATCAGAAGATGAAGATTCTGATGAAGAATAAGCAAACATGACATTCATGGTCAGGACCAGCAGAGGAGAAACAACATCAGAAGACGAACTGACAATAAATTATGAGTTAGACTCTGATGACGACAAAGAGGTGCTTTCTTCCTTATCTTGTTCTGAACTTGAAATTGGTTTAACTGAATTAATGAAAAGGTATCAATCTCTTCTAAGTAAACACACAATCTTGAAAAAGAGTGTTGTGGCTACTTCCGAGAACACGACTATAGATGAGCAAAGAATTTCTCTTTTAAATGAAAAACTATTTGTTTTAAAAAAATAAAACATTGCTCAGAAAAGTAAAGAGTCTAGATTAGAAGAAAAAAATCGCTCTAACACAACTGTTACTGACGAAGTAATTAAATATGATAGAGCTTTTCAACACTTTCTTGATAAAAGCATAGATAGAAGCAAAATGGCTTCAATGATCTATGGTGTTAGTAGAAATGGAAGCAGAGGCTTGGGGTATTCAGGACCATCAAAGAAATTTGATGAGACTCTGAATGTCAAACTAAAACCTCTTTCTGAACATTTTGTGCCTGCTGGCACATATTTGAAATGTCCAGAACAAGAAGGTTCTGATACTTCTGTAGCACAAACATAGACACAAAAGAAAAATTTTAAACCAAAGTATTATGCACAAATTTCACATGATTATTCTGTTGCACGAAAACTCCAAAGGGGTCAGAACCTTTGGAACTTGTAACAAAAGAGAGCCCATAAATTGGGTACCTAAGGATAAGATAATCTACTTGCGGATCTCCTTAATGGCGCCATTGAAACAACATTCATGGTACCTGGACAGTGGATGCTCACGACACATGACAAGAGAAAGGCATATGTTCCAAGATTTGGAACTTAAATCTAAAAATATGACCAGTGTTAGAAGCAACCAGAATTGAAAAATTATTGACTCGGAAAGTTGTATAATCCAATATGCTATTGTCAGAACAAGACCAAACCTTAAATTTTCTGAAGAAACACTTCTGAGTTTAAATATTTTGCTTATGCCAGCTCATCTTCTGAATAAAGTCTGGATTCTGAAGATTATCTATCAGACTTCTATGAGTAATGTTTCTACCTTCTTTAAATCCTATTACTGCTAATTCTTTCAGAATCTCAATAATCATTAGATGTTTTGGTCAGAAATATCTTTGATTAGATGGAAATCTTTTGGTTTTCCAAAACTACGAGGATATTAAATGTGTCACTTAGTCAGATGTGTTGATTAACATGTGTAACCCTTGGTTATGCTTAATCATCACACGCTACCTAAGTTATGCAATGAGCAGTGTATGTATTTCATGGAATTTGATTGATATCATATTCATTACTCTCATTTGATGCTCCTAATTATTATGTCTAATTAAAATTCAGTTTTATTTTATATTCTCTCACTTCTCAAACACTATAAAGCACACACGTTCACTTCACTTCCACACATTAGAAACCTTAAACCCTATTTTTCTCTCAACCGTTCAACAAGTTCTCTGTGATCACCATCTTCATCAAAGATCTTCACTAAAAATCATCACCGTCATCAACAACCTTCATCATCTTCAACATGATGAATGCTCAACAGCAAGAAGATGTTCATTTTGCCAAAGAAATGGAACGAGCCCTAAATCCTTATGGGTCATCTTCTTCAACTATTCTAACCAGTTCTTCTTCCCCTATGGTAACTGGTTTATCTTCTCTATCAATTATTGATAAACACCACTTTTGTACCCAGAAATTTGCCCTCTCATTTTACTCAACACATGCCCATTGAGGTCCCCAACTTGCCCGTAGATAACCAAGAATTGACTAGACAAATCCCCCTCCTAAAGGCAACGAACCTCTAACTAGGGTTTCAATTTTCATCAAGATGTGTGAAATCCAATGGTCTCAAATGTTGTACATGGTCCTAATATGTTCTCAAGGTTATCAATGCCAAATTGCATGCCTTGCACAACAAGTTTGCTTAGTCAACTGCTCAAATGCCTGAAAATCAACTGTACTAGGTCAAAAGTCAATTGTGGCCAATACACAGTCAAACATCAAGATTTTTGGTCAACATCAAAATTTTGAAGTGATATCCATCATTTGATCAAGGGTTGATCATGATTCCTCAAGAAGTGCTTCTAACTCATCAAAGGTCAAAAATTGCAAATTAGGGTTTCTATAGGAAAAGTCAACCAAACTTTGACCAGGCATAACTTTCTCATACTTTACATAAAGTTTTCCACCAAATCTCATTTTGAAGAGAATCCAACCCCCTACAACTTCTCTTCGGCCCTCAAGTTCAAGAAATGCCCCAGTTAAAATATACAAGCTCAGGCATTATAGGTTATCTTAAAAGTCAATAAAAAGTCATCTTTTTACAAAGATCCTTACATGAACATGATA
Source organism: Vicia faba (assembly GCA_948472305.1). Lineage (NCBI taxonomy): Eukaryota > Viridiplantae > Streptophyta > Magnoliopsida > Fabales > Fabaceae > Vicia > Vicia faba. Next base: position 1,456,472,905 of record OX451736.1, read on the forward strand.
AATCTAATTGAGATGAAATCAAAAGGGTTGTTTATAGGACATCCTAAGCTCTCTAAAAAGTCCAAGAACACCATCATAGGATTAAAATTGAGAGATATATGCATTTCTAAAGTTGACCAATTTTTGAAAAATGCACAAAAGTCAATGTGAGCAAATTGGATCTTTTGAACTAATGCGTGTGGGTTTTGGATCTCAAACATATCCATGGACTTATTCAAGACATTTAAATCCAATATTTGATTTTTATGAGATTTATTTTTATTTATTTGAATTTTCATTCATTTAAATATTAATAAATCAAATAAAATAGTAAAATGATGAATTAAATCCAAAAGATTTGTTTTATGATCATATCATGAGTCTAAAATCAGAAGAGTAAGTCATGAATTCGTGTGAAGGATGATTGCTGAGAGAGGAGCAAGTTTTGGCCAAATTTAGAAACATAAAATTCTAAGATGCAAATCAAATCCTTTCCATCCAATCTTCAAGATCCAATCCATATTTTTTGACCTAATATCATATACTATATATGCATAAACATTCCAGACCTAAAGCAGGCGCAACTGTTGCAAAAAGACCCCGCTCACAAGCTTGAGATTTCAAAGAAAAGTGGCAATCAGATTTGGAGTTGCAGAGGGATTCAAGAGGTTCTGAAGCTTGCAATCAATTCCTGGAGGCATTCTAAAGCTAAGTGCATCGTTTCAAAGCATCAAAGCTCCCAGAATCACAACCCATCCTATCACGGTTTAAACTTTATACATCAAAAATGATTATGATCATACATGCATTATAAATGTTTTTTGATCATGCATTCCTGTTTGTACGAATGTTTAGAATGTATTTGAATCATTAATTGAAAGTTTTGATGAATGTATGATGATCTACCATTATTAGGGTTTTGACCTTTATTTTAGGGTTTTCAGGTACATGCAAAATTGGGCCCAAAGATGAGTACCATCATGCTTAGGGGATCAAGCCTAATTGATCTATGGCATTAGGCTTAATTTATATTGTGTGCTGTGGATTTTGGAAATTGCAGGTGCTGTAGTGACGGACAACGTCCGTAGGTAAAAGCACAAAAGCTAACACGACAGCTGGGTGGAGAATATGATTGTGTGGCGCAACCCGGTTGGCTGGTATGAACCAGCGTGCGTTTTTTGTTTCAAATATATTTTGGCCCTTGTTTTACATATAATATTGTGTGTGTATTATAATAAACGAATTGACAATTGGCTCAGATGATCAGGCAGCACGTTGTGAAGGGAGAGGACCTGGGTTCGAGTCCCAGGTCCAGCATTTTTCTATTTTCTTGACATTTCCTGCAGATTCCAGTGTGGTACATAGCCAGACGTCCATCCTGCATCCTTTTTCACAACCACTGGATCATCCCCTGATCCTGATCTAACGCCCAGCTAGCAGTCCCCACGGTGGACCCTCAAACACGCTCAACACTGGATCACATGCAAGGCAATTGGGCCAACAGATCTGGGCTTAACAAAAATTCAACCAACACCCCATCTCATTGCTCATATCAGGCCCATTTTTCCATTCTTTTTTTGTTTTTTTTTAATTTCTTTGTTTTTTTTATTTTAATTGTTTCAAAATCATTTTTTTTATTTTAATCACAAAATCACAAAAAATCACAAAAAAATAGACTTAGGGTTTTTTCCAATTAATTTAATTTTTGACAATTAATTTAATTATTTTACTTATTTCCTTAATTAAAATTAACAAGAATTAGGTTTATTCACTTATTTAATTTATTTTCTTTTAAATCAAAAAACACAAAAAAAACATGTGTTGATTAATTTTTCTTGTAAATAAATCACCAATTAATTTTATTTCTTGTAATTAAAGATAATTAGATTTAAATATATTTTTGGTAATTAACATTAATTAGGTTTAGATATTTTTTCCAACTAAAATCAATTAGACTTAGGATAATTTAATCAAATCTTTTTTTCTTAAATTAATCAATTTTGAATCTTTTGCAATTAAATTTTAAATATTTCTTTTTTACTAACCCTAATCTTCCCAACCTCCATTCTCCCGATTCTGACATTTTCTTGCCTCTTCATTTTGTTAAGTTACTTTCTCGTTTTGAATTATGTAACTGTTTCTCGGATTGTAATAATTTTAATTAGGTTTAAATTTCTGCATCTAATTATGTAACTTCCCCAAGGCCTTGTAATAGTTTAGGAGTTTTTATTTTCCGAAATTTATTTTTTGCATTATTATTAACTGTTTAGATTAATAGGATTGCATGAAAAAAAGACTGAAATTAAAACGATTAGATAACCCTAAATGCGCTAGATAATATATCTGAATCAAGCACACTTGCACATGCTCACCCCTAGGGTATCTCCCACTTCGGTTGCCTTCGAAAATGGTCATAATTCTCGAAACATGATAATTTTTAGTGACTGTCCTTGAGTTCAAGAGATCACAAGCCCCTCTATTACCCTTTCGACTATTGCCTCGGTTAAAAAAGTGATCTTAGAACTTTAGGACAATTACTAAGAGTTCTTGCCCAGTTGCCTTAGTGACCGTAAACGTCCCTTCGATAGTCCCTCAACATCCAACGATAGGGCTACCTACTCACTAATAGTAGGATAATGTTATCTAAAGGAAAGGAGAAAAAGAACACCTTTTTCGAGTAGGTAGATAGTTATTAAGTACTTGCTCAAAACAATATTTTTCACACCACACTTTCAAACATTTTCAAAAACACTTTATCAACACTCTTGAGGACTGATACAAGATTTATCATAAAGCAAGCAAAATTTTCAAAACACATAAACACGAAAACAATTTTCAAAATGAGCAAGTACCTAAGAGCCCGTAGATAACTACTGATGGAAAGGATGCTAACACCTTCCCTTTCCATAATCTACCCCCCCCCCCCTTAATCAGAAAACTCTCGAAAAGGTATTTTTATGTTCTTTTGACCCTTTCCTTAATTTGGATAAAAGAAAAGTCGGTGGCGACTCTTGCTTACCGCAACATTTGAAAACAAAAATGCAAAACCAGTATAACAGTCAGTTCTGCCACTGTAGTACAAACTGGCGACTTTGCTGGGAACATTTTAAAAATTTGGGCTTACCTTAGGGTCTAGTTCATTTCTAAATTTATTTCCTTTTTTTTTTATTGCTTTACTTTTAAAGGTTTGCTTGGGATATTGTAGATCCTACACCCAGATCTGGGGCATATTTTTAGGTAAACAATAATAGATCGTGGTGATTGTTTGGCGTAGACCGATATGGTTGAAGCGATAGCTGTGTTGGTGTGACACTTTGGTTGGTATCGGTATCCCTTGTGTTGAATCGAGGAGAATATGGGGCCGCCGCGTGGTGTCGTGAAGTACTAATGGACCTTAGAACCTTAGTTGAACAAAATTGGCCATTAGAAACTAGTGAGATAGCCGGCCTCGGTGTAAATCTGGGAATCGGTTGATACTCGATACTACACTAATTGAGATAAGACTTTCGGGATATTTCGGTCGCATGAAAAGATTACTAAGCTGAAATAATACCGATAAAGAAAGATCAGTGATATTGAGATTCCTTAGAACCCGGTTACTATTTCTAAGATAGGTTGAGCCATCTGAACATTCACGATGGTACTTACCTTAAACCCCATGCAATCCTAAACCTAAGGTTGCTTGTGTGATTTGTTTGCTTTCAACTTAAGCTACTTGAAAGGTTTTTATCTAACAACATGATCTCCTTGCAGGATTTGTTTACAGTCATTATCCAGTAACTTGGACTTCTTAGACTCACTTGTCTTCATCACCTTACACTTTTGCTTAACGCATAGCATACACATAATAACATCATGTCACGGAATTTACTTAACCATTTCAAGGATCTCAAGGGTTTGTGATGCAGGTTATGATAAATCAGACGTCTAGCAAGGGGAAAGGGGATTTATTTTCCTCTAGCCAATGCCGTCAAAAGATCAAAACTCAATAACTTGAGTCAGGGGCTATGACCCACTCGATATGGTGAGCTTGACTCTCATAGAAGGAAACTCAACAATACGAAGTTCTTAAATCAAAGCCGCAAATTTCAACTTCTGACATTTTCTTGTTTATCCCACGAGATCCTTGAAAACATTGCATGCATGCCATTTCATAACAGGTCTTCCAGTACAGGTTTCTCATATTTTCACTGTTTGTTTCAGCAAAAGAAATGGCCCTTGAACAAACAGTAAAAGACCTTCAAGCTCAAAACGCTCAGTTTCAACAAATGTTCATGGCTTTGGCCCAGGGGCAGGAAGAACTGAAATCTCTCATCATCAAAGAGAAGAAGAAGAAGGCATATAAATCGGCTGGCATCCTGAATATGGGAAGAAGACTCAGAGGACCGGTTAAAGGAGCTCTAGATCTTTTAAATCCATTAAATAAGTGGGATAATCATGAAGAAGATAATAACCCCGAGGCTAATGAAGACGGAACTGGTTATTTTGAGGAGCAATATCCTCCTGCTGATGATAAATACAAATAGCTGGAGGATCGTCTCAATGCTATGGAGATTCAGCAGATACCTGGATTAGACTTTGAAGAACTAGGGTTGGTTTCTGGCGTGATCATCCCACCAAAATTCAAGGTTCCCACGTTTTCCAAATATGATGGGGTCTCTTGTCCTAAGTTGCACTTAAGGTCCTATGTCAGAAAGATCTAGCCTCACACTGCTGATTGGAAGTTATGGGTCCATTTCTTCCAAGAAAGTTTAGCTGGCACGCAAATGGAGTGGTTCTATCATTTAGAAAGAACAAACATTCATACCTGGGAAGACTTGACTGCTGCTTTTTACAAGCAGTATCAATACAATGCTGACTTCGCTCTAACTCGTGCACAACTTCAAAGCATGTCTATGGGTTCTAGCGAAGGCTTCAAGGAATATGCCCCGAAATGGAGGGATCTAGCTGGCAGGGTACAACCTCCTCTTAATGATCGGGAAATGGTAGACATGTTCATGCGAACTCTGACATTCCCGTTCTTTAATTTTCTAATTGGGAGTTCCTCATCCGGGTTCACAAAGATGGCTCTGATTGGAGAAAGGATCGAAAGTGGTATCAAGAGTGGGAAGATCCCGATAGCTGCATCTTCTAATGCTGAGAATAAGCCATTTGCTGGTAAGAGGGAAGCCAATGATGTGTATGTCCATAAGGGTCGTAATAAGGCAGACTACCACTAATTTTTAGGGGCAGTGTTGGTCTCTAATTCGGCACGTTTGTAACGACCACAACAACGGGGTAATCAGTGAAGGCAAGACGAGCCTAAGAGTTAGTTTACCAAGATCAATATGTCGCTGTGTCAAGCATTACAACATATGTTGAGGATGAATTTGATTACGTAGATAGGACCGCATCCAAACCCAAAGACTTTTTCTCCTAACTACAATCCTGATGCAAGATGTGCCTATCATTTTGGCAGTCCTGGGCATGATACTAACGATTGTTGGGCACTTAAATACAAGATTCAAAACACGATTGACGCCAAGGAGATTGAGTTCGACCCTTCTGAGACTCCCAACGTGATCACTGCTCCCATGCCAAATCATGGCCAGGATTGAGAGCATTTTTGTTCATTTGAATTCTCAAGTTGTATTTTGTTTGTTCAACCAATTATTATCATGTCAAACTTTGTTATTTCATTAACGCATTGCACATGTTTGTCTTAAATTAATTTGTTTTCATTATGCTTAAACTGCTTTCTTACTTCCTTTTTGTGATATTCAACTCTTGATTAAAAGCTCTAAGCCTTTAGAGGGAGGATGACGAGAACGATACCATAATCTCTACAGTATGCTTTTGAACAGACCCCACTACGATGTACAAGCGTTGTTTCAAATCCTAAATAGTGGAGTTATAAGGAAGATAATCCCTAGTCAACCCCTTTGAGCCTAAGAAGTATGAGTTTTCTTTTCACACAAATTAAAACCCTTAATCATAACCTGGGGCAGGGTAGTTTTCTCAATTAATTCAGATGTGCATTCAGTCGCAAGCTTTCCCTTCATACACGACAAATAGTGTAGAAGATGCTCTCCAAAAGATGGTGATGGTTCCACATAATCATTAAGAATAGGCAGTCATTATCTCTCAAAATAAAAACCCATTAAGTCAAAACCTATGAATGAGACATAAGAAAAAATTGGGGCATCCCGCTGGCTGTAATCACAAAAGAAACAGTTCAGGAAAAAGACAGGGATAGCAAAATCAAAAAAGAAAGAGGTCCTACAAATCCTCAATAAAAAGAAAAGGTCACAAAAATGACTACCTTCTCAAACAAACGTTCAATTTATGAACCATCACCAGAATATCGGGGATAACATTCCAGAACTCAACTGGGATTCGAAATGCACAATTAACTGAGCATAGAACTGAAGAATATCACGAAGAGCGGGTTGGGTACAAATAAAATTTGACATTTATCCTTTGTTTCTTGAACCGTAAACCAGACCATATTATAACCCTTAAAAGACCTAGCTGAAGCATGGTTTAGTTCGAGAGCATATTGTTACAAAGGTATCCTGACTCCTGTAAGGTTTGCTATAAATCATGAGTTGATATCACATTCTTGCAAATTTTGTTTTAATACAAAAAACGCATTTTCAAAAAATTTCAAGATAGACATAAGCTTTGCATTCTTTAAATGACATTGTTTGCATATGGTTAATTGTTCAAATGGAAGAGAAATTCACACAACAAATATTCAGTGAACGAAGACCCCCTCAATAGACAGAATCACCTCAGAAGGAAAAAACATTCCCTATAACAAACCTTTCATGATCAAGGGGCATGACATGGTGTCTAACTAAGTTGGGGCAGTCAAGCCAATATGCAAAGAATCTCTCCAAAAATGATGAATAGCCAGGGGAAGATCTTCATCTGAATCACTCGGGGCTGTTACATTGATTGGGGATTCTAGCAGAAAATCACTGTGAAATTTGAATCTTTGGTACCATAAAATTGCTTGTCTGTGCTAGTAGTATCAGATGGTGTCAGTATCATGTCTTTGAATCCTTCCATGACAGTTCTTAGAAAAGATACCTAGGAAATTCAAGACTATCACAAACTTGATCAAACATCAGGTGCACCAGATTCATCCTGAATCATCCCCACACAGGCTCCCACATATGAAAGGGCACACGCGATCACATAAACATTTTTTGGAATTTCTACAACAGTTGTTGTCATAGACGGTGACAACTCTCCACATCCTATGAGCGCGGACATAGTCAAAAAATACTACGTATGAAAAAGACTCGCTAGGTTGACAGGCCTAGGAAAAATTAAGGGCATCCCGGCGAACCAAAAGACTTCGGGCAAAAATTAGGGATATATACAAAAAATTGTACACCCGACAAGTCGAAAACCTAAAAAGGCGGCTTGAGCAAAAAAGGGTATCCCGGTGGACTGAAAACCCGAAAGGGCGGTCCAGGCAAAAGTTAGGGATTAAAAATGTACGACTATGTCCCATCATCTTGTCATTTGTTTATCAGTAGAAGACTTATCATCCTGGTCAGCATTTACCAAGCATCCCAGGAGTTGGGATGACACTCAAACCATCCACAAAGTCTCCGCAAGTACTTTCTCCAGCAGGTACAGAGGCAGGGGCATCTTACTAAAAATTCGCCGCCATATCCTCAGCTTACAACCTAGTGATGTCAGGTGTTCTTATATCCCCAGTAGAACAGGAATTTCCAACTACTGCCCCGACATCAGGTTTTCCCCGGTAAATTCGTCAAACATCTCAAGATTCCCCAATAGGATTTCACAAAATCCTCAGGCGGTGCACAGAGCTTTCCTTCCCCAACAAATTTTATTTCTCTAACAACGGAAGATCATCTCCCAGCAGTTCAGCTTCAACAAAATCTGAAGACCTAAATTCTTCATCGCCAGCTGCAATCAGGGAGTTATTTTCCCTAGTTCAACAACACTGCAATAGAACAACTGATACATTAACATATTGCATTCATACATCATTACGCAAACGTCATAACATCTGCAGTACAAATGCATACATCCCAATCTCATTTATTTTGAGAACACAATTACACAATGCAATTCATACATCATGACATTGCATACAACTAACACTTTACCTTTTCAGGAAAGATCAATCAACAGATATTTATCATCAACAATTTTCAACAGGTCCAGGATTAGCTCCTGAAACAAAATAGAGTAATTATTTGTGTGGCCAAATATAGCTTTACACGGGCTCATTATGAAGCAATCTTACACGGGTTTCTTCTGACTTCCAAATACAGCTTTACACGGGCTCATCATGAAGAATTCTTACACAGGTTTCTTATGACTTCCAAATACAGCTTTATACAGCCTATTCATGAAGTAAGCTAACACAGGTTCCTTCTCCCTCCTTCTGAAGTTTTACACGGAATCATCCTGAGGCAACCCTACCCAAGTTCCTTCTCTTGAATTTCCAGATGCAGTTTTACACGGACTCATCCTGAGGCAACCCTACCCAAGTTCCTTCTCTTGAATTTCCAAATGTAGTTTTACACGGACTCATCCTGAGGAAATCCTACCAAGTTCCTTCTCTTGAATTTCCAGATGCAGTTTTACACTGACTCATCCTGAGGTAACCCTACCCAGGTTCCTTCTCACAATTTCCAGATGCTGTTTTACACAGACTCATCCTGAGGCAACCCTACCCAGGTTCCTTTTTACAAATTCTAGATGAAGTCTTACCCGGACTCATCCTGAAACAGCCCTACACAAGTTTCTTCTGATACATTTCCAGATAGCAGTTAATTTCATTCTCCCCAGCAAATTACTGCGAAGCCTGGATTTTAACCAGAAAACAACAAACTTTCATCTCTCCAATCCTGAGATAACCCCTCAATAGAGTTATGGACAACTGAAGTTCCTAGACTTTATTCCCCACAGAGTTTTCCTAAAACAGGAAAACAACGGAAATCAACATCCCCCAGTGGACTCCTCCTCAAACAACAGGAATAGGAATCCCCACAAAGAGACCTCTTATGAAGTCAACATCTACTCTGGATGGCATCTTTAAGCCCATCTCCGACAACTCTCTGTCATATCCCTGGATAGCGTCTTTAAGCCCATCTCCGACGAATTTCAGTCATCTTCTCTAAATGGAATATTTAAGCCCATTCCCGATATTATCCACCAACAATGCTACTTCAGACGAGTGCAAATTTCTATGCACTCTAGTGTTCAATCATCTTCCACCTTCAGATCACGAAAGGCAGACAAGCCAATCTACATCCTCAGGTTTAAGAAGATTGAACAGGGGCAGTTGTTGTACCCCAAAATTTTCCCTCTCATTTTAGTCAACACATGCCCATTGAGGTCCCCAACTTGCCCATAGATGACCAAGAATTGACCAGACAAATCCTCCTCTTAAAGGCAATGAACCTCTAACTAGGGTTTCAATTTTCATCAAGATGTGTAAACTACAATGGTCTCAAATGTTGTACATGGTCCTAATATGTCCTCAAGATTGTCCATGCCCAATTTCATGCCTTGCACAACAAGTTTACTCAGTCAACTACTCAAATGCTTTAAAATCAACTATATTAGGTCAAAAGTCAACTATGGCCTATACATAGTCAAACTTCAAGATTTTTGGTCAGCATCAACATTTTGAAGTAATATCCATCATTTGATCAAGGGTTGATCATGATTCCCCAAGAAGTGCTCATAACTCATCAAAAGTCAAAAATTGCAAATTAGGGTTTCTATAGGAAAAGTCAACCAAACTTTGATCAGGCATAACTTTCTCATACTTTATCAGAAATTTTTCCACCAAAGCTCATTTTGAAGAGAATCCAACCCCCTACAACTTCTCTTTAGCCCTAAAGTTCAAGAAATTCCCCAATTAAAAGACACAAGCTCAGACATTATAGGTCATCTTAAAAGTCAACAAAAAGTCATCTTTTTCTAAAGCTCCTTACATGAACATGAAAAATCCAATTGAGATGAAACCAAAAGGGTTATTTAGTGGATATCATAAGCTCTCTAAAAAGTCCAAGAACACCCTCATAGGGTTAAAATTGAGAGAGATATGCATTGCTAAAGTTGACCAATTTTTGAAAAATGCACAAAAGTCAATGTGAGCAAATTGGATCTTTTGAACTAATGGGCATGGGTTTTGGATCTCAAACATATCCATGGACTTATTCAATACATTTAAATCCATTATTTTATTTTTATGAGATTTATTTTTATTTATTTGAATTTTCACTCATTTAAATATTAATAAATCAAATAAAATAGTAAAATGATGAATTAAATCCAAAAGATTTGTTTTATGATCATATCATGAGTCTAAAATCAAAAGAGTAAGCCATGAATTCGTGTGAAGGTTGATTGGAGAAAGAGGAGCAAGTTTTGGCCAAATTTAGAAACATAAAATTTAAAGATGCAAATCAAATCCTTTCCATCCAATCTTCAAGATTCAGTCCATATTTGTTGACCTAATATGATATACTATATATGCATAAACATTCCAGACCTAAAGCAGGTGCGGCTGCTGCAAAAAGACCCTATTCACAAGCTTGAAATTTCAAAGAAAAGTGGAAATCGGATTTGGAGTTGCAAAGGGATTCAAGAGGTTCTGAAGCTTGCAATCAATTACTGGAGGCATTCTGAAGCTAACTGCATCGTTTCCAAGCATCAAAGCTCCCAGAATCACAACCCATACTATCACGGTTTGAATTTTATTCTTCAAAAATGATTATGGCCATATGTGCATTATAAATGTTTTTTGATCATGAATTCCCATTTGTACGAATGTTTAGAACGTATTTGAATCATTAATTGCATGGTTTGATGAATGTATGATGATCTGCCATTATTAGGGTTTTGACCTTTGTTTTAGGGTTTTCAGGTACAGACAAAATGGGCCCCAAAGATGAGTACCATCATGTATAGGGGATCAAGCCTAATTGATCTATGGAATTAGACTTAATTTATATTATGTGTTGTGGATTTTGGAAATTGCAGGTGCTTTAGTGACAGACAACGTCCGTAGGTAAAAGTACAAAAGCTAACACGACGGATGGGTGGAGAAGATGATTGTATGGCGTAGCCCGGTTGGATAGTTTGAACCAGCGCACGTTTTTTGTTTCAAATATATTTTGGCCCTTGTTTTGCATATAATATTGTGTGTGTGTGTGTGTTATAATAAAAGAATTGACAATTGGCTTAGATGGTCATGCAGCACGTTGTGAAGGGAGAGGACCTGGGTTCGAGTCCCAGGTCCAGCATTTTTCTATTTTCTTGACATTTCCTACAGATTCCAGTGTGGTACATGGCCAGACGTCCATCATGCATCCTCATTCACAACCACTGGATCATCCACATATCCAGATCTAGCGCCCAGCCAACAGTTCCCACGGTGGACCCTCAAACACGCTCATCGCTGGATCTCATGCAAGGCAATTGGGCCAACAGATCTGGGCTTAACAAAAATTCAACCAGCACCCCCCTCTCATTGATCATATCAGGCCCATCTTTCCATTCTTTTTTTATTTTTTTAATTTCTTTATTTTTTTTATTTTAATTATTTTAATATCAGTTTTTTTTTATTTTAATCACAAAATCACAAAAACTCACAAAAAAATAGACTTAGGTTTTTTTCAATTAATTTAATTTTTGACAATTAATTTAATTATTTTACTTATTTCCTTAATTAAAATTAACTAGAATTAGGTTTATTCACTTATTTAATTTATTTTCTTTTATATCAAAAAACACAAAAAAACATGTGTTGATTAATTTTTCTTGTAAATAAATTACCAATTAATTTTATTTCTTGTAATTAAAGATAATTAGATTTAAATATATTTTTGGTAATTAAAATTAATTAGGTTTAGATATTTTTGCCAACGAAAGTCAATTAGACTTAGGATAACTTAATCAAATCTTTTTTTCTTAAATTAATCAATTTTGAATCTTTTGCCATTAATTTTTAAATATCTCTTTTTTATTAACCATAATCCTCCCAACCTCCATTCTCCCGATTCTGACATTTTCTTGCCTCTTCATTTTGTTAAGTTACTTTCTCATTTTGAATTATGTAATTGTTTCCCGAATTGTAATAATTTTAATTAGGTTTAAATTTCCGCATCTAATTATGTAACTTCCCCAAGGCCTTGTAATAGTTTAGGAGTTTTTATTTTCCGCAATTTATTTTCTGCATTATTATTAACTCTTTAGATTAATAGGATTGTATGAAAAAAGACTGAAATTAAAACGATTAGATAACCCTAAATGTGCAAGATAATATATCTGAATCAAGCACACTTGCACATGCTCACCCCTAGGGTATCTCCCACTTCGGTTGCCTTCGAAAACGGTCACAATTCTGGAAACGTGAGAATTTTTAGTGATTGTCCTTGTGTTCAAGAGATCACAAGTCCCTCGATGACCCTTTCGACTGTTTCCTCGGTTAAAAAGGTGATCTTAGAACTTTAGGACAATTATTAAGAGTTCTTGCCCAATTTCCTTAGTGACCGTAAATGTCCCTTCGATAGTCCCTTAACATCCAACGATAGGGCTACCTACTCACTAATAGTAGGATAGCGCTATCTAAAGGAAAGGAGGAAAATAACACCTTTTTCGAGTAGGTAGATAGCTATTAAGTACTTACTCAAAACAGTCTTTTTCACACCACACTTTCAAACATTTTCAAAAACACTTTATCAACACTCTTGAGGACTGATACAAGAGTTATCATAAAGCAAGCAAATTTTTTAAAACACACAAACACGAAAACAATTTTAAAAATAAGCAAGTACCTAAGAGCCCGTAGATAACTACGGATGGAAAGGGTGTTAACACCTTCCCTTTCCATAATCTACCCCCCTTACTCTGAAAACTCTCGAAAAGGTCTTTTTATGTTCTTTTCTCCCTTTCCTTAATTTGGATAAAAGAAAAGTCGGTGGCGACTCTTGCTTACCGCAACATTTGCAAACACAAACGCAAAACCAGTATAACAGTCGGTTCTGCCACCGTATCTCAACCACATAACACAGAAATCTGTTCAAATTCACTGTAATCTAAAACCACGTGAGTTAAATGTTCTTCGTGAATATATTGTGGACTTCAATAACCTTTCTGCAAATGGTGTAAACCTAATTGATGACTTGAATACTCAAGGATGGTAGCATTATTTCATGCGTCTTCATGGTCCTGTTTATGATTCTTTGGTTAAGGATTTCTGAATTCAAGCAGATTGTGACAATCTTCATGTAGTTGCTGATGTGTTGGGTCTAAAAATTGTCATTAGTTAAAAGTTTATTGCTTATCTTCTAGACATACGACATCTTAAAGGAAAAAAAATTTATAAGATGAAAAGAAAATCCACATTTGTAACGGAGACGATTAACAAAGCCCTCTTCAAGAACTACTCTCCTGAGAAAAATGAGTATAAAAGTAAAGATCTCCATGACAAACTTAGAATATGGCACAAAATCATTCTAAATTGTATCAACCCCATACCTCCGTCTAGTTCTTCTGACTACTTCAATGTTAATCAGAAGTACGTGTTATACTATTTGATAACCCATCAGAAGATGTGTCTTCCAGCTCTTCTGTTTCATTATTTGAGAGACCCTATTTCAAAAACCAGAACCATTGATGATCCCAAAAAGAAGGTTTACAACTATATTTCTTTTTAACGTCTCATCACTGACATCCTAGTAGAAAGTGGCTTGGTGAAAGCTCTAGTAGAAGAAGCTAAGTTTACAGAGGATCGGGCTTCTAGTCTTGGAGATTCCTTCAATTGACAGACTCTAAAGAATATGAGGCTGATAGAGGAAGTTGTTACTAAACCTCTACTTGTTCCACCTAAAAGCATCAAAATCATGAGAATTCCTGTAAATGACTACCCTTTATTTACCAAGGGAGATAACATGTATAACATTGCTATCTACGTCAAAATGATGAAAGCAGAAGGATGTGATATATCTAGTTTCAACTATTTTAATTTACCTTCTGCTCAAGAGTATATTGACTCCTACAAAGGTAAAAGAAAGAATAGTTTAGAAGCTTCTAAACCCGGAAAGAAGAAGAAGAAGAAGAAGTCCATAACTTCTAAGACTGAAACCCTTGATACTTATTCAGAAACAACAAGTAAGTCTATTACTGCTACATTTTACCTATTTCTTTGTCTACATGTAATTTTGTTAATGAATGCTCATCCACAACCTCCACTACACAAATTAGTCCTCTTCCACCATCTACCATAATTATTCTTGTTTCTAATCTTGTTCCCTTAACTACCGAAATTTTTATTTCCAAAACTATCTATAACTATACCTGAAATAACAATTGCTTCTCCTCAAAACATCATAACCACTTCCGACCTTGCAGCCTTATCAACCATACACGTTTCCAACTTACTTTCATTAATCGTTACGTCAAAATGTCTCGTCTCAACCTTCAAAAGAGATTCTTATTGCTTCAAATCCTATTCCATCTCTCACTACCTTCATTCCATCAGAACCAATACACACCTCTACGTCTCCATTAACTTCGTCTCAATTACTTACACATACTTCTCGTTTATCAACGTTTAACACCGATCTTCTCTTCACCTTCTTTAACAAATAAAACGCTCTTTATGACTCACCCATTGTCTATCCTGATCAAATTTCTCCCTTTGTTCCTGAAATATCTGAGAGAACAATCTCTGGTGATTTTGGAAACTTTGCAAACCAAACAACTGAATCATGCTATATGTCTAATCTTTTCGATCTAACTGAACAACTTAATTAAACTTAACATATCACTTCTGAAGTCATTCCTTCCAAAAAATACCTAGCCATATTTTTCCATGAAAAATATGTTCTAAAAACCATGGATGAATGCATTAACATCTTTAGAATCAAGGCTAAGAAAAGGATTGCTAAGTTAAAAGCAGAGGCAAGTACAAATACTGAGCCTCAAGACATGGATGGTTCTTGGAAGAAATTTCAGAAGTGGATGTCCTCTAAAGTTGAAAGAATAAACTCTTTTGTTGAAACATCCAGAATTAGGGATGTTGAAATGGTTAAGGAAAGAAAAGAAACAAGAGAAAAATCTATATATATTGAACTAATTGCTACAAAACAAATGAAGTAAAAGCTAGAGCACTAAACAAGGCTGAAGAAGCCAAAAAAGTTAAGGAAGCCCGATTGGCTGCAGAAGCTACAAAGGTTGTTGAAGAAAAGGGTAAGCAACATGATTTGATGGTTTCCAACTCAGATTCTGACTATGATCCAAAGAAAGCCATTAATGAAATAATGGAAGAGTAGAAAATGTTCAGGGAAACTTAAAAGCTTATAAAAAAGTCAATGAGTCTGCTCAAACTATGCTCAAGATGATTTTGCCAAAAATATCTGAACCCTCATCATCTGCTCCTACAACTTCTGAACCTTAGGCTCTAGGATTTTTCATGTTTGTTTCTAAAGCCATAGGACAATACTTATTTGATGTCTGCAAGACTTTTCTTTTTGGATTTTGGTTTTTTCTACGTCTTTTGACTTACCTATCATGTGACCATTTAAACTTAATGAAGTTTTCTATTGACACATCAATGAAACTTCTTATCTTTTCTTGATTGTTTCTTCTAGTTTTTATGTTTTCACACATAATTACCTTTTTGATTCTGACAAAAAGAGGGAGTAATTTAAATGACCATAATTTTGATTTCAATAATCAAGTTCTGGAAAATGTTCTCTGAAAAGAGATGCTTACATTCTAACCCAGTTAAACTCATGTTTCTGTTAGAATTGTTTTTCTTTTTCAGGAAATTAGAACTTTGATTAAAAGATAAAGATCTGAAAGCACTATTCAAAGCTTATGCCTAACCTGTTGGCTTCATACTCTGAAGATGTTCTTCAATTCATAATCAGAATTCAAGAAGTAAAACTTGAATCATACTCCAAAATTGAGAATCTATTGAGAATCTGGAAGATGTCTTAGTCACATTAAAGTTTCAAAGATTCAATAAATAAGTTGTGTGAAATCAAGATCTCAATTTGTCTATCGGCATCCAAAGTCAAGACTCTCATGATCTTGATATATGATCTATTGGAACCAGGAGGAGTTTTTTACTCAAATGGTTCGGAGTTAGGGTATTCGATCTTCATAAGTCATTGACTAAGGAGGAGTATCAGAAAAAGGATAAGTATTTCTTACCCTTCTAATTTCACTTATTATGATTATATGTACAAAATTGTGTCATCAAAATACATAGTTTTGTCATCATTTAAAAGGGGGATATTGTAAGAACAAGATTTGGTTCTGTAATATTATCTATGAGTTTTGATGATAACAAATGAGTATGATTGTATGAACAATTTTAATATACTAATGTTTGTTATTGTTGAGTACTTAATAAATATGTTCTGCTTCTGATGAATGGCATGGCCGAGACATTAGAAGAGAATTGATTCCGCTTCTATGCTACACAAGTTATGTTGAACAGTAGCAAGACACTTTAGAAGGCTCTAAAGTGTAAGACCTGACATTTTTCTGAAGAAACCAGTGAAAAGATCTGAAGACAGAAGTTATTACTTACGTCCAGATGTTGAAGACTCGCGTTTCTAAAAGACAGTGTGTTTCAAGAAACAAAGTTAGAAGATCTGAAGATAAGTTTCTACTGAAGTCCAGATGCTAAAAAATTAGTTTCTGAAAGACAACTTGTTCCAAAGAAGACAAAGTTAAAAGATATGAAGACAATGTTTCTAACTGAAGTCAAGATGCTGAAGACTTTGTGTTTGTAGTAACAAGGTTCTAAAGATAAGGGTTCTGAAGACCAAGTGCTGAAGACTCTAAAATATAGAAGGTCTAAAGACTCTAAAGACTTGAAGTTCTAAATACCAAGGTTCCAATAAAATGTTCTACGACCAAGTGTTGAAGACTCTAAAGACGCAATTCTGAAGACTTTGAAGACTTGAAGTTATGAAGACCTAATGTTATGTTATCGCTTTTAAACTCATGCTCGCAGAAGCCTCTAAAGTGCAGAAGGAAAGAAGATAATGTTAACGTGGTACAAATAGTATATGGTATAATCAACGCTTCATTCCACTACCATGAAAGGACGGACGCGTTGCACGATCTTGTCTCCCACGTTATTATTCAAGCTGCCAATGTTTCTGGAAAATCCAAGAGTATCCCTCAACGGATACATTATGCTAATGACTATATAAAAAGGCTTGAAGACTAAGAAAGATAGCAGCCAACTAACAAAATATTCACTCTCAAACGCTGTTTATTGCTTTCATATTCTGAAGTCAATGTTCATAAAATAATTTACATACTCAGCTTTTTTGAAGCAACATTCTTGTGAACAAAACATGTATTCAAATTGTTGTTTGATATTCCTTAAGGGACCGAGTAGGTCTGAATCCTTAAGAATTCTAGAGCTTGCAAGTTTTAGAAGTTGTTAGTCACATGCAGGTAGCTTGTGCATTGTAATAATCAGGTTGATTATTAGTTGATATTCCTTAAGAGGTTGGGTAGGTCTGAATCCTTAAGAAGTGTAGGGCTTGAGAGTATAGAGGTTGTTAGCCACTTGCAGGTAGCTTGTGCAAATTGTAATCAGTTTAGTTATAGTGAATAAGTCCTCGATTGAGTGAGGCGAAATCACCTTGGCGGGTGGACTAGACTAGCTTGATAATTTTCAAGTGAACTAGTATAAACATACATTGTTCTTTACTTCCTGTTCTTACTTATTGTGATTATCAAGAGTGAAGGAAAAAGCATTTTTACTTAAAAGGGGAATATTTTTAAAATAATTATTTTGTTTTAAAACCCAATTAAAACCCCTATTTCTTGTGGTTTTCACACCATTATTGGATCCTATCGATGTTCTTGGTAAGTCATACACACCTGAGCTACCATTGCAATGTGTCCCGAGTGGGTCTGAAAGGGTGTTTCTAATGAGCGTAAACTTCGGTGTGCTTGGTATGGAGAGGGTGTGATGCCATGTAGGCTATATCATGTCGGGAACTTGCCTCTAGTGGTGTCACTTAGGCAATTCCACTAGGCTTTCGCCTGACGGGCTCGTGTTTTCAAAATAGCATATTTGTATTGTGCTTGATGTGTTCTCTCACACGTGCGTTTTGATGATTGACGGGGTCGTGACGCCATGTAGGCAATTTAACCGCTGTAACTTGTCACGGATGAAATTCCACTTAGGACTCATTTGTCCCATCATGTAGTGTGCTAGTACAAGTCTCTTGATGCTATGCACGGGAGTAACTCACTGAGGGTATGAAATGCATAGCCTAGATATGAAGGTATAACTTACTTCTGGATTCCTCTTATATGTATATGGGTTTGCATATTGATTTGTGTTTGGCTATGTACTTGTGTTTTTGCCTTATTGGTTAGTTGTGGTACTACCAATGATGGTGTACCTGATTGTGTACTTGTACTTGGCCGTAAGGAAAACCCCGAATCTATTGCATATCCATTTTGTTCTATGCACCTAGTAGAACCGAGTAAACCCTTAAGATAGCGAGACTCACTAAGATTTAATAATCTCACCCCAATCCTCTTAATATTTTTAAGGAATAGGTTATAAGTCATAGAATTACTAGATGGCCATTTTTGAGGACTGTGGGCAAGCAGATGGCAGGAAGACCTTGTAGATGTTATCTTTCTGATATGTAATGTTGAAGACGAGCTTATTATATACATCCGGATTTGGAGTTGTATTGTATACAATTTTAATATCTTGTCTTTTCCAACTATTTATATGTTTATTTGTACCATATTTAACATCATTTCCTATTATTCTAGACGTATATGTACAGGGTGTTACATTCTTCTAATGCGATACTTCTGATCTGAAGTAGTAAAGAGAGTGTAGAAGAGATCACATTTTTGTTCTAAATCTTCTTATGGAGTATTTCTGATGTGAATTGATAAATATTCCATAGGACGTTTCACTGTAATATTTCCAAAGGTATTAGAGTCTTCAGAATCAGAACCTTGTCTTCAGACTTGGAGTAACAACTTATCTGACAAACAAATCTTGATATCTGAGATGGAAGCAAAAGCTTATCTGATGAAGCACATCTTTAATTTCTGAGCTTGAGACAAAATCTTATACAAAATTTATTTTCTTATAAACACATATTGACTTCTAAGTTTAAAGCAAAAGCTTTATCTGAGAATCCCATATTGGTTTATGATCTAGTGAATGATAAGTGAAAATTGTAGCTATTTTTGTATATACTTTTTGTGGCACTTATTGACTCTTTATTGTTAATATCATTGAATAAACCCGAATTTTATGTAAATACGTTTAGTTTGTTTTTATTTGTGTTTTTGTGTACATAGTGTACCGTTTGATGTCTTTGCATTTATTTTGTAGGCATTTGTTGAATTTTGGAGCATTGAGGAATAAAGTGTCAAAGGCATGGCTCCGGATGAGCGTTTTCAGAACAAAAGACCAGTTTTGGGACATTCTGTCCAGGAGAGCCCGCTTAGTGCACAGAGGTTGCTAAGCACGAGTGCCGCTCAGTGTATTTTGTAGCGTGTTGCTTGCATTTGACAATTTGGCATAACCAATGTTTTGAAGCCCACTTAACGTGGATAGCACGCTTAGTGTAGTTTAGGTGGGTTTGATGTGTAAAATAAGCAAGTCGCGCTTAGCGCGCCAAGCCTGCTTAGCGCGGTCTGCTGAGATTTGTTTTATAACTTCATTTCATTCATTTTTTAGGTTATGGTTTTGGGGAAGTTTTTGCTTCCAACTCCATTAACCTGTAAATTTTGTTAGGATTAGCTTAGATAACAACTGTGGAGCTTGCATAAGGATGATTCGAGATGGATTACTCTTTAATCGGTGCTGACAAACTGGTGGATTAGCGGTTCATTTCTCTTCCTCTTTGTGTATTCTCTATTGGTTGGGTTTGTATGTATATTTTCTTTGAACTCATGTATATCTGTCGTCTTTGGCGTTATATAAAACTTGCTTTACGAATCTTTGTGGATTGTTGTCCTAAATTTTTTCTCTGTGCTAGGGATTTTTGTGGTTATAGACATATACTGCTTAGATTCTTATCTAGGATGAGTATCTAATAGTGTCTGAAATCTAGAGATAGATTTAGCGTTGTTATTCACTTAGGGTGTTTGTGATTAATGCGTTTGTGTTGTTTGTGTCGCTCTGAGAGATCGTCGACACAGGCGAGCACGATTGACTTATGTGTTGTTGAGGTGGTTGAGAGATTGCTACCGAGGTGATGAAGTCGGCCTCTCAATTTGGGTTAGAAATGACTTTGGTTGTGAGTGATACGTAGTGAGATTGATGAACATTGTAGGTTGAGTTAAACAGGTCTATAGGTTTAAGTTTGTGAGAAGTAGTATATATGCATGCTTGATAAGTTATTCCTTTTTATACATTTATTTTTCGTTGATAACATTTTCTTTACAAACCAATTCAAACCAAACTCATAAATGTGAGAATTTTTTGAATGGTGAATCAGTAACCAATCTCTGTGGACACGATACGATATAACCTAAATATCACCTGGTAAATTAATAACTTACTTTTTGCTTGCCGCCTTACCGCATCAACAAAATGGCATTTTTACCAGGGATTGGTTCTATTGTTTTTGCATTGTTATAATTCTTTTGTTTTTGAGTTTTGTAATTAATGTATATGTTGTAAAGAATTGTACATTAGTTTATATATATATATATATATATATATATATATGTGTGTGTGTGTGTGTGTGTGTGTGTGTGTGTGTGTGTGTGTTTCTTTGTTTTCACGTATTGTTGTGAATTGTCTCATTTTCGTAACGTTTGTTGTGTGGATGTTAGGACACTTTCTTTAGGTTTGTGCAGTGTGAAAATACCATGGAATAACGAGAGGAGGTTACTAGCTTGCACAGTAAAGGCATTGAGCTTATAACATAAAATAAGTATGTTTTGTTTGTATTCGTTTATGTATGTGTTGACTTGTGTTTTAACAAGTTGAAATTGGACTTATTTTAAATTCTCAAATTTTCACTTTTCAACTTGTTCATTCACTTTCACCCATTTGTTTCGTTATGTCAATTTGTGTTTTTCCACAAGATTATCGGGTTTAGCTTGTGTAAGTGTGTTTGTTAATGTTGTAAATATTGTAATTATTGTAAATTAAATGTGTAGGTAGATTCTGGAGGTTGTGCTGCTGCACTGCTACTGCTGCCTGTTTTTTCTGCAACTGGTGTAGCGCGCTAAGCGCGGTTTATGCCTCTTAACGCGCTCTCTTGTGCTGTGCCAGTGAAGTTTTTTTAGTGATCACTTGGTCTTCCTTTTTCCCACTTCCACCTAGGCTTTAAATAGTAAATAGTATTAGTATAATTAATTCTTTTGTTGTTGTTTGGACTCAAATTTTGGTTCGGTAGCATGAAGTCGCTTTTGGTGATTTTCCAAGTTTGAGTGTTTTAACTTGTGAATGCATGGTAATTATTTTGTTAAAGTTTTTTACACGTTCGAGGTATGTGTTTATCGCTTTTTATACTTTAGCATAATCATGATACTTAGACTTTTTACAATTTTTATGCCATCCATTATTTTGTATACTTGTTCATCTGTGTATCACTTTAGTTCCTATTCTTTTTGTGAGGTAGCTTTCCATTGTTCACATATGCTGGAGACCACAACTCTTGTTTTTACTGGACTTCATTATGCTTAATCTTTTGTTTGTGTTGGTTGTATGAAAGCATGAAAATGATCACGACAATTTTTTTGTTCCATTTTGAGCACAACTACCTTGGCCAAATAGTCAGTTCACCTTGTGAGTGTGTGATCATTAGTAACCCCTTTTGACTCTTTTTTTCGATATCCATGTTGTATTTTCTAAATACTTGTCTATGAGTGTTTAGTTTCCCTTTTTGCATGGATGTTTATTTGTTGTTTTCTTGAACCCTTGTTGCAGCGGTAAAGCAGCAAGCAAAAAGTAAGTTATTAATTTACCGGGTGATATTTAGGTTATATTATATCGTGTCCACAGAGATTGGTTATTGATTCTTCGTTCAAAAAATTTATCATTAATGAGTTTGGGATGAATGGGTTGTAAATAAAATGTATTAACAGAAAATAAATGTATACAAGGAAAAAGGAATAATCTATCAAGCATGCATATATACTACTTCTCACAGACTTAAACCTATCGACTTGTTATACTCAACCTACAATATTCATCAATGTCACTATGTATCACTCATAACCTAAGTCATTTCTAACCCAAATTGAGAGGTCGACTGCATCACTTTGGTAGCGATCTCTCAACCACCTCAATAACACAGAAGTCAATTGTGCTCACCTGTATTGACGATCTCTAAGAGCGACACAAACAGCACATAGGAAGTAAGCTCTTATACCCAAATAGATGTTAGCTTTAAATATATCTCTAGAGTTAAGAAACTAATAGATAATCACCCTAGATAAGAATCTAAGCAGTATATGCCTATAACAACTCAAATCCCTAACACAGAACAAAAATCTAGGACAATAATCTACAAAGATTCGTAAAGAAAATTTAATATAACGCCAAGGGCAACACATATACACCAGTTCAAATAAAATATACATACAAACCCAACCAATAGAGAATACACAAAGAGGAAGCGAAATGAACCACAAATCTATCAGGTTGTCAGCATCGATCAAAGAGCAATCCACCCTGAATCATTTGTATGCAAGCTCCATAGTTGTTATCTAAGCTAATCCTAACAAAATTGATAGGTTGATGGAGTTGGGAGCAAAAACTTCCCCAAAAACGTAGCACTCGGGGGATGAACGCTTATTTGATTTTATGATGTTTTCAGTTTAATCCAAGTTGTTATTTTAAGAAGTTGTTTTCTTTGAATTAAGTTGTTGAAAAAAAAGATGCTATGTTTCTTTTGAAGTTTTAAAGTTGTGAAGCCGCTGCGTATTTATGGAATCAAGTTGAAATATTTTGGAAGACTAATTAATTGTTATCAGTTATTTGGATTAATATGTGTTGTGTATCTATTATGATAGGTTTTTATGTTGTTGGTTTTTGAAATGAGAATGTAATGCCTCATGTTTGCGGAAATTTTGGCACTCTGATTTTAATATAACTTTGGGGTAGATTTTGGGTGTTACACCACATCCATCAACCTGTAAATTTTGTTAGGATTAGCTTAGATAACAACTATGGATCTTTCATACGGATGATCTGGGGTGGATTGCTCTTTGATCGATGCTGACAAACCGGTAGATTTACGGTTCATATTTCTTCCTCTTTGTGTATTCTCGATTAGTTGGGTTTGTATGTATATTTTATTTGAACTCATGTATATTTATCGCCCTTGGCATTATATAAAACTTGCTTTATGAATCTTTGTGGATTGTTGTCCTAGATTTTGGCTTTGTGTTAGGGATTTGAGTTTTTGTAGACATATACTGCTTAGATTCTTATCTAGGATGGTTATCTAATAGTGTCTGAATTCTATAGATAGATTTAACGATGTTATTCACTTTGGGTGTCTGTGATTAATACCTCTGTTGTTTGTGTCGCTTTGAGAGATCGTCGACACAAGCAAGCACGGTTGACTTCTGTGTTGTTGAGGTGGTTGAGAGGTTGCTACTGAGGTGATGCAGTCGGCCTCACAATTTGGGTTAGAAATGACTTAGGTTGTGAGTGATACGTAATGACATTGATGAATATTGTAGGTTGAGTATAACAAGTCGATAGGTTTAAGTTTGTGAGAAGTAGTATATATGCATGCTTGATAAGTTATTCCTTTTTCGTTTTTATACATTTATTTTCTGTTAATACATTTTCTTTCAACCTATTTATCCCTAAACTCATTAAAGAGAAATTTGTCGAATGGCGAATCAATAACCAATCTTTGTGGAAACGATAAGATATAACCTAAATATCACCCGGTAAATTAATAACTTACTTTTTTCTTGCCGCCTTACCCCCAACAACATCGAACATTCAACATTCTTCAGAATTGCTGATGTTTCTTGAAAAGTGAATACAATAGTTCTTCTGATGGTGCCAGCAATAATTCTAATGATCTTATCCTGAATTAAATAGAATATTATTTTTCCACACTTAAAGAAACTATTAGAACACAAAAATTTTGTAAGCACAACTTCATCATCAAAGGTTTTAAATGATGTCAAAACTGGGAAAAGCTAGAACTTATGTACATTGGATGGTATCCTTATGTATTGTTGCACTCCTCTGCATTAGAGATCTTAGGAATCATTAAAAAGCATTTTTAAATTGATCCATGTCATTAGAAACAATTTTCTGCATAGTTTTTTATTGCATGTGGGGACAAGTCTTCTCTTCACGTCAACACGTGCAATTCATTTTTGAAGCTTGTATCCTCTGGAAGACTCAGGTTGATACATGCATTATATAGGTCGACAAATACTAAAGCATTTCTTAAATTTCAGAAATTCTTATTTTATGTGTCGACACATCCATTTTCCAGGTCGACACATTTACTATTGTTTTAAAGTCTATAGCCTCTGACTTGGTTCAGTTGACACATAACCTTATACAGGTCGACACATGAAGTTTAAAAATCACGTATATGTTGACACATATGATATATAGGCCGACACATCTTGTTTGATTGGTCAATTTTTCCAAATATTTTTAATTCTGAATTTATCCTTTTTGCCCTAAAAGTTCCAAAGCTATAAATACTCATTCATGCATCATTTATAACTTGGTGAAACCATAGAATTAGCCTACTTCTCTTTTCATCTTCAACCTTCAACCTATGCATAAAAATTGACATTATATTACAATGATGTTTCCTTGGGGTGTCATTTAGACGAGGATTGATAGTGTCCAATTGTGTATTAGGTTAAGCTTTGCAGGGGTCTTCATTCAGGAAAAATTGCAGGTTTTTCCTCCAAGATCATTAGTTGATTTGTGGGTTTTCATGTAAGACTTTTGAAAGGTAATTGCGGCCAAGTGAAGTCCTTTGGAGATAAAGGATGCAGGTGATCCTATGGAGATAATGAATGCAAAGGAAGTAGTGCGGGAATGGTGGATTACAATTGAAGTCTTGTGTTGCAATAGTTGAAATTGACGGTGCGTGAAAGCTTTAGAGATGAAGTATGCAAAGGAAAAGCAAGATCCAGATATTCAATTTGCACCTATTATGTCTTAGTCTGTCTCAAGATTAAAAGAGGAGAAGGGTTTCAATCAACAACAAGCTTAGGGTTTATGGAGTTTCTCTTAAACACTTCTCTTGTATCAACAATTTTGCATAGTAAGAATTATCCTAATTCCATTGGAATTGGGCGCAGACGTACCCACACGCAAGGAAGACATTGGGGAATTATGAAGACAAATTCCTTGTGTCTCTTTTATTTTTTACTTTTACTTGCTTTGATATTCATAGATTAATTTGTCAAATAACATTGTGTTATCAATTGAATTGTAAGAATTTCCCGAACTATTTTTTGATTATAAATTAAGTGTTGATATAGTTTATAATTACTTTTGATTATAAGTGGTTTTGTGTATCAACACAACTAACGGAAAAATTCTGAAAATTCACTTGCACACCAAGTATTTAATAAATTGATTCAACTAGTTCTTTTTAATATTCCCATTGGAAATAGTTTTACTAGTAACTTGTGATAAATGTTAAATAAGTTATTAAGCGATTCAAGTATATTAATTCAATTTTTTTCTTCTTATTCCATATTGAATTTTTTGTTACGGTTTGCATATACGAGCCTCCATTAACGTTCATATAGACGATATTTTGAAAAAAGCTTCTGCGTCGCTCTTTGGTAAAATATCTTTTTCAAAACCAGATTTTTGTCTAAAATTTTTTAAGAGGTATTTATTCACCCCTCCCCCCCCCCCCCCCCCCCCCCCCCCCCCCCCCTTCTAGATATGTTGTTGTCATCTAACAAGTGGCATCAAGAGTCCGGTTCATTTCGGCTTTGACACTTTTAGAAAATGGCTTACAAACCTTAAAGGGGATTATAAAAGAGCCCCAATTTTTAGGGGAGAAAATTATAGTTATTGCAAAGCTTGTATTCAAATTCATGTCAACTCATATGACAAAGGTGTTTGGGAATCCATTCAAAATGGTCCAACACTGGTGACATATGTTGGTGATGGTGCTACCATACCAAAGCCGAGAAACATCATTGTATCCACTCTTGGTGTTGATGAGTTCTATCATATTTCCCATTGTCAAACTACTAAAGCTATGTGGGATTCTCTAAAAGTTACCTATGAGTGAACTAATGAGGTCAAACAAGCTAGAATTAATACACTTAATCAAGAGTTTGAACTCTTTTGCATGAAGAAAGGGGAAATCATTTCTCAAATACAAAAGCGGTTCTTGCATCTTATTAATCGTTTAAATTTACTAGATAATCCTATTTCCAATGATATTGCTACTAACAAGGTGTTGAGATGTTTTACACTTGATTTGAATCAAAAAGGCAACTTTTGTTCAAAATACTGTTTTGATCATAACTTTTGATTCATAAGTCCAAATGTGTTGTCGTTTGAAGCATTGGAAAGCTAACACGAATTAGCATCAAATGGAATTGTTTTGGGGGGCTGAATATGTTGTGATAACATTAGTATTTGATGAGGATTACATGGATTGTTGATGTTACATGGAAGATGACGAAAGTTAATAACTTGGAAATTATTTAATCAAGTAAATGTTGAATTATGAATTTTTAATGTTCTGATGATGTTATGATGTTTGAGAATATTAATTATAATTGGTTAATGATGAAAATGTTTAATATTGTTGATGTTTTATTGGATGAATATAAGTTGTGATGATTAAACGTTGTTGTACGGGCTTGATGTTGATTATGTTATTGTCGTCGAATAATAGTTTGAGTAGGGTTAGCTATTATTGTTGCGACAATGCATGTTTTGTTTATTGTCAAGAGGGGACTTTAAACATTATGTGGTTGTTTTATTAACGTGTTTTGACATGAATTCATAGTGTCGTTCTTATTGATAACAGAGGAAAGTTGCAATTCGAGCAGGGTGGATTCAAGGTTCGAGCAGGGTGAACCCGATTCTTAAGTGAACCAATTGTTGAGATGGTACCATATGCATATACATTGAGTTACATAGTTGAGTTACATTATATAAATGAATCGTACACATGATATATATTTTGTGTGTGATTCTTGAGTTGGGTGTGAGAATGTATTGTGCAATGTTGTATGCAATTATTTGTAGAATATATACGAGTTGATAGTCTATCTTGTAGTATGTATCTCTTACTTTATTAATGTGATTTCTCACTCCTTTGTTATTGTTGTTGTTTTGATTTGGGCTCCTTGTTGTACCCCAATTTTTACCCCTAAGATCCCTCTATCATCTCATATCAACTTAATCACAACAAGATCAAACTAGGGTTTGGTTCTTCTCCTTATCTTTAGCTTTGCTCATGGGGAATCACCAAGCACCTTGACTTGTATGTTTTTTTAATATATGTTTTGTATTGATTAAATTTTAACTGATAAATACTATAAATTTTTGCTCTAGTTGATGATGCTATAAGTGGAAGCACAACACATTTCATCAAGTTGATCTATAGGTTCATGAGTTTATTTCCATGCCTTCTTCAACAAAGCTTCATTGAGATTCAAGTTTCATCATTGAAGATGATTTGAAGTAATATAATTACAAAGTCTATTATTATTTATCATACCTCAAGTATTCAAAGATAGTTCAAAGATGTAAAGGTTGGCTGAAGAAATTTTGACCTAATTGGATGAGTTCTTCATTTCTTGATCACAAGTACATATTTCCCTCAATTCTAAATATTTGTAAGTGGTTATGGTTTATATGGTTCCTCATTATCATCCTCAACAACTTCTATTTACATGACAAAGGTATTTTTGCAAGAAAGTTTGTCAAATTTGAAAAGGGTTTCTAAAGCATTTTATTGCTCTAGGAGCTAGGGTTTTGAACTTATAAAGGCTATATCTTGCTCATCTTTTGGTATTTTGGAGTGGTTACAAAGACACGCTCCTCTTTAAATGGTTATCAACAAATCACTTCAAAATTTTCAAGGAAATTTTATGTGGAAGATTCCAAATGATTAATAAAGATTACAAGTCCTCTAAATAGGCCATAAAATTCCCTTATGAGACTTCAAAAGATCATAACTTGGTCAATTTTTATCTCCTTGAACCCATTCTTTTTTCATAATGATCTTAAAGATGTGAAATTCAACCCTTATTTTATGTTCAAAGCTTGAAACTAAATGGAAGATGTCTTAAGGACTCAAAATATTATATGTCATCTCATGAATTTTTACCAAGTCATAACTTTCTCATTTTTTTAGAGATTTTAAATGGTTCAAGTCTCAAAATCTCATTCAAGGGATCTACTTCATGCCATATTTTTTTATCAAGAGAAAATTTTAAATGGAATACCATGTTTGGATGCAAGACATTATAGGTCATTTTTGAAGAAAAACTTAGAATTTTTCTAAATACAAAAAGTCAGCATCTTTTTCTCAACTTTGACTCATCACAACTTTCAGCTCAAGCATCCATTTGATTTCATTCTTTGCATATTGTAAAGTTTGTGATGTTATATTTCTAATGCATTAAGAATCAATTCCTAAGATTCCCTAAATTATGCATACCATGATTTCAAAGTTGGTACCTTGGAATTGAAGTTTCTCAAATAGTCAGAATGCAACTTCCATAATTTGACTTATAATCACCAAATTTGTGCGTCTTTTCTACTTAAACATGATTAGCGTAAGCGTTTGGATGATTTAAAGTGTCAAAACACGTCATTTGGAAGAGTTTTAATGCACATGTGATCACACTTATTTCATGAAAACAAGTGTGCACCATTTCCCTCCAAATTGCATCATTCACCCTCCTCTTAATTCCATTCACTTCTCCTATAAATACAAGTTCTATCCCACTCATTTTTGCAAGCTTAGATAGCTAGAATCACCCTGCCAAACACTCTCTTGAACCCATTTTACTGCAACTTCGAATTTGGTTTTACAGCTTTCCTCAATCCATTTTCTTTGTTAATTCATCATCCTTGAACTTCACTGAAGCTAACAGAAGAAGAACCAAGCTCTAAGACTTCCTAAATTGTGCTAGCCAAGTCTAGCTTCAGAGCTCTGAATTTGAACTTCAATAGGTAGATTCCTTGACCAATTCTCTCAAACTTTGATACTGTAATAAAGCTCTCATCATTATGATTTTAGCTGCAATATTTTTTTTCAACTAGAAGTGAGTTTTTGCCATGGATTTTTAAATCCCTTTTCAAATATTTCCTTCCAAAATGAATGAGCTACACTTTACATAAATTTTTTGTGAGGGTACCCTTGGAATCATCTTGAAGAGAGGAAGCAAATGGCACCGGTATCGAGCTCTAATTTTTCCATTTCATGAACCTGCAAATTGCTTGGGCGGATGTTGAAGACAGCCTATGTGTCTGTCTTCAACCAATGACAAATTGCCACACATTTTTTTCAAATCATTTTAATAATTGATCACGTGTGTTATTTCCTGAGGACCATGATATGCATAGCGCGCCTGATCCGTTGGATTAGCTTACTGACGCGTTTTGACTCTCATCCAATGGTCTACATTTTTTGTTTTTATTTTATTTTCTGATTTTATATTTTATTTGTTTTAAACTTCAAATTTTAATAAAAATATCATTTTAACTTTAAAAAATCTGAAAAATATTCTTAAAAATACTTTTGATTTTTCTCCTTATGATTTTTTTTCTTCACAATTTTATTTTGTGTTTTTATATTTTTTTCACTTTATTTGAGTTTTTTTAAATGGTTAAAAATACTTCTCTTAATTTTTAAATTCTGAAAAAAATATGGAAGGATCCAATGACCTCTTGACAAATACTGGTGACCTCATTTTATTTTTATTTCTGACTTTACTATTTTTCACACTTTTGGTTAATTTTGCCTATTTCTTTTAACTTTAAAAATAGTTTCTGGTTTTAAAAAATTACCAAATTTTTTATAAAAAAAATTAAGCTCATCTCTAATTTTTCTATGGTCTCATTGAATTTTTCTTGGATGTTTTGGATATAGTTGCTATTTTTCCCGTTTATTTTCATTTAAAACCATTTAAAAAAAAATATTTTTCTTTATTTTTAAATACAATTTTATTTTTGTATATATTTTGGCTGATCTTGAACTATGAGATTTTAACCATGAGCTTCATTAACATCATTGGATCTTGGGTGTTGAGTTTAACTCCACAAAAATGGATGATTGATTTTAATGATAGCTTCATTAAATTTTTTATTCAAATGTGGTTTAATTCTTATCCCTTCCTTCTTCATCTTATCTCCTTCTTACTTGTACTACGTGTTATTGGAGAATGATTTACATATCATTTATCTAAACATATGGTACATAGATTTTTATTGACCGGCCTCAAAATAGGTGCGACTTCTATATAAGTCAACCTATGATTGGTTAACATAGCGCTAAATTTTATCCTGATTCGAGAAATGATCATTCGTGGTCCAAAGCTATGTTTGCAAGCCCAAGTATGTTAATTTTAAACCTTTGATCCAATAATCGTGTGATTCATTGTTAGGAGGCTTTGGTCTTATCAATCCTCTGATAAATCTTCATAAGCTTTGGTCAAAGTGAATCACTTAAACATAATTGACCACTCATTGTTGCCTTGAGATTTTGAAACGAATGACATACTTGACAAAAAGAAATAGAAACTTGTTGTTAAGAGGCTTTGATTTTATCAATCTTTTAATGAGTTTTCAAATGCAAGCTTCAAGATGGTCATTCAACTAACCTCTAATTTCTAGCAATTGACTTGGTTTTATGTTTTTACTTTATGCTTTTTACTTTAAGCACATTTATTTTAGCATTTTCATTTCATGCTATTTTCATCTTTGCTCATTTGAGCATTTATCTTTATGTCATTTTTATTTTTCTCACTTGAGTTTTTCACTTCTTTTTGAAGATATCTAATAATCAACTAGAACCATAAAAAACTTTAATGTTACTTGGAATTTTTGGTTACTATCCTTGGCACTATGGAGATTATGGACTTCTTGGACTTCGGTTTAGAGACCTTGGCCTAACTTGAGACCTTGTGAATTTCATTTCTATTTTGTCTGGATTCCTTGGGGTTTACCCCAATACATTGGGTTGTTTGTTTTCTTTGTGTGCAGGTTGTTTTGATTATATGCTTTGTCTGTGATCAGGAATTTATCTGTATACAGTTGTTACTCTGCTCAATTTTTGTGAAAGACCCAATGCAATTGAAGCTTCATTTTCTTAAGAGGTTTATTATCTTTACTTGTTTGGTTTCAATACAAAGGATGAGATTTCTACATTGACTCATTATGTCAAGTGTTTGATTCTTTTTGGTTAGACGGTTCTTTTCCTTGGCTTTTACCTTATGTTTTAGGATAGTCCTTCCATCTCCTCCCATCTTCTTTAATTTCAAAAATCTTCTCCCTCCTTTTGAAAACTCTTCTTGTTTTTGAACCGCCTTCACAATAAACTTAGACTTAGGTCCATGCATTTTCAAAATATTTTCTTAATTAAACTTTAATCAACTTAATAATACCTTGACATTTTTTGTGAGAAGACTAAAAGTCAATCAATCTCATTCAAACCATTTGGCCACTTTGGATCTTTTACTTTAAAAATTTCTCAAAAGATAAGACTCTTATCAATCCTTGTAGTGATGTGAACCACTACACTTCTATGATATGTAGTAAAGTGAGAAATATTCCACTTGGGTGTTGAGTGAGGCTTTGTTGATTTTTAAAATCTAAGCCATATCCTCCACTTTGAGATGATGAAAATTCCCCTTTCTCATTATCATGGGTAGTAAGTATATTATTTCACTCGGATAAGAGGATGGTGTCTTGCTCTTAAAATTAACCAACACACTTGTGTTTTAAAAATTTTAAAGGTGAACTACGAGTACCCTGATCCCCTATTGAACAGAAGGTGGTATGTAGGCACTAAAAGTTCGCAACCGCGGTGGGTGCAAAAAAACTGTAAAAAATACTTCTTTTCTCATCTCCACAATTTATTTGTATACAACTTTTATAGTCAAAATACACAAATTTTGAAAGAGGTTCCTGCGGAGTACCGTAGATGTTTAGGGTGCTAATACCTTCCCTTTGCATAACCAACCCTCGAACTTAGATTCTCTCCCGCTGTTTTTGGGTTATTCACTCTTTTCCCATTCCTTTGGAAACAATAAAGCACGGTGGCGATTTTTATTTGATTTGTATGAATTAAGTCAATCCAATGGCTTAGTATCAACATTTCTACCGCTACAGAAAAATGGCGGCTTCACTGGGGAAAGATCGACCTATTGTTGGTCCATCCCTAAGTGGGTTGAGCATATCTTTGTTTATTTGTGTATATGATATTGTTGTTTATATGTTATATGTTGTATATATGTTTGTCTTGATTTTCCTGGTTTTCAGGGTGCTTGGTGATTTCTCATAAGTCCTCTACCCGGACTTGGGTAAACTTAAGATAGGACGGGCGGTATAGTCATGTTAACTTTGAGGGAGTAATCCCAAAAAAGGAGACATGAGATCCCCCACTCAGTGGAGGCCCCTTTAACTGTAGTGTCATTTACCGAGTAATCAGGATGACGTGCTGCTTTCAACCTGGGAGCCTGCTGAAATTAAGGACCGTAGAACCTTTAACCCATCTTGGCCTTTTTAAGTGTAGTGCGAAAGCTATACCGAGTAATCCGGAAATGGTTGTCACGTGATACTACGCTCAAATGAGTTTTTCTTGAGAATATTACTAATTATAGAGTCAATCGGGGCGTTAGTAATATCCGAAGGAAGGATGTAGACTCTGGGAACCTCTTAGAACCTTGTTCGTCATGTGATCAACTATTAGGCCATACCTTGTGGGTAGTACCTTTGACCTCATGCTTGTGACATCAAACTTATGAACTCCCCATGTTTGTGATCTTGTGTGTGATTGTTGCATCATGCATTCATGCCCCCATGAGCATCTTTTAAGACATTATGGTTCAAGGGACTTAAAGTTGACTCTTTGTGAATATCTCATGTACTTTTGACCATGGATTCTAGAAAAAGAAAGAATCGGAAGTACAGTTTCAAGAATCTCAAGATAGATGATTTGATGATTCTAATTCTTGAGATTGGGAGTTCTACATATTTTAGGAAGAAGTATGGATCCATCGTGCCTCTGATGTATCGATGTTTCACCTTCCCCAATTATAAGTTAATACCTATATTAGAGGAGTATTATTATCTACTAGGTTTACCTATTACTGATTGTGTTCCTTTCACCGGTTTAGAGGGGGAGCCAAAATCTCATGAGATTTCTACTTTGGTTCATTTAGGAAAGTCTGAGGTTGAAGCCCACATGACTACAAAAGGAGGGATTAGAGGATTTCCCGCTCAGTTCTTATTGGAGAAAGCCCATTACTTTGCTAGGATGAAGAGTACAGTTGCTTTTTAGGCCATCTTTGCTCTACTTGCCTATGGGGGTTTCTTATTTTCGAACGTCGACAACTTTGTGGATGTCAATGCCATCAGGATCTTTTTGATAGGGAATCCAATCCCTACATTATTAGGAGATTCTTATTATTCCATTCATCTTCTGGATTCTTATCATGAAGGGATGATCATATGTTGCACGCCTTTATTGTATCAGTGGTTTATTTCTAACTTGCCCCGATCTAATGTTTTCTAGGATATCAAGAAGGAACCTCGTTAGGCTCTAAAGATTACGGCCCTAACTCATTCAGATATTGTTTGGTATCATCAGGCTTACCATGATGTAGAGATTGTCGATAGTTGTGGTAGTTTCCCTAATGTACCTCTTCTTGGTACAAAGGGAGGAATCAACTACAATCCTGTTCTTACAGATGACAACTTGGATATCTGATGAGGGATAAGCCAAATAGTATTGATCTGAGTGGTTTCTTTCTTAAAGAGGGAAAGAACCATAAGGAAGCTAAGGAGCAGATTGCAAAGGCTTGGCGTCATATTCACAGGAAGAGTAGAAAGGACTTGGGACATATATGAGTTGTTTCTCTGGAGCCTTATCTTCAGTAGGTACAAGCAAGAGCCATCCAGTTGAAGATGCCATATTCCCTTGAAGCACTTATGCCTGATATGTTTGTGAAGACCACTCGTCCCCTTTTGGATGATGTGGAAGATCTTTAGCTGGCCCTAGTTTGGATGCAGCAAGAGAAAGAAGCTTGGAAGAATAAGTGTTAGACTTTAGAGATATCTTACCAAGCAGACTTGAAGGAGAAGGATGACCTAATTGAGATTCTTGAGAGTCATGTTATAGATATAATGGAGAAGCAAGAGGATTTATTTTCCTCTAGCACTCAGTTAGGACTTGGTCATTCACTTCCCGACTCTGGCGATTGGAAAGAGGTTGTCGTTAAGTGCGCAGAAGAAAGCAGGCACCTAAAGGCTCAGATTGCTAGACTCACAGAAAAGCGTCAGTGTTATTCATCATCTTTTCTTTCTTAGACTTTTTAGATTCTAACTTCTTTTTGTACTTGGGATTGTTGAAACTTGTACTGAAAAAGTTGTAATCTGTTTTGAAGTTATTATAATGAGATTTTCAGTATTTCAAATGCGGTAGTACTTTAATATTTGCAAAATTTTCTATAATTCTTTGAGTCCCTTGAATTACTAATAAATTATGTGCATTGCATATCATGCATCATCTTGTACATATTTCTTGCATTTCTTTTCATACACAGGTGTCTTACTAAATTTCTCTGCTTCGTATAGCAGGATGTCTCACCGGTATAATACTCTAGCTAATTCCAAGAAGAAAATGGAGAACCTTGAACAAGAGAATCGCTAGTTGCGCGAATAGGTTACTACTCTGAAGGCTAGTATGGCTAATTTAAATTATTTGATGGAATCGCTGGTGGCTGCTCAGAATCATCCACCACTTGCTCAGCCTCAACAAACAACATTTGCTTTTGAAGGTCCACCAGTTCCCGGTTATGTTGTCCCAGTTACTGCTACTCAGAATCGTATGCCTTAGGGTTATCCATGGGGAATTCCAGAAGGTTTTAATCTTGATACTCCAGTTGCTCCAATTGTTCAAGTTGCTGCTACTCCAGCACCTCATGTGGTGCATGTTACTCCTGCTGCTAGAAATGAGATTCGCTATGTTGCACCTCCTTCAGTGAATATTGTGTAGTTTGTTAATGATGAAGTTTATAGTCCTATTCCTCCTCCAAGTGAAAGCTTGGGCTTCTATGGTCGAATGGACGATTTTCAGGATCAGTTTGACAAGATGTAGAAAGAAATGAAGGCCCTCAGAGGAAAAAAATTGTTTGGGCAGAAGGTGAATGATCTGTGTTTGGTTCCAAATGTGAAAATACTTGTTGTTGTACCCCAAAATTTTCCCTCTCATTTTATTAAGATTATCATCACGAGACTCTTTGAACTCCAGACAGGATTAGAGTTTGCTCTGCTCAAGACATCTCCTTGCACTGATGACCTGAAATTAGGGTTTTAGTTTGCACAGGGATTTTTGGACTCCCAATGCTCAATGTGACTTTCATATTTCATGTTGGACTTATAAGATCGCCCATGCCAAGTTTCAAGCTTTGAATCAAATTTTTGCCCAGTCAATTGCATAGTTGACCTAGAAATCAACTATATTAGGGAAAAAGTCAATTGTGGCCAATTTACAGTCAAACCTCAAAAATTTTGATCCACAACAACATTTTAGACTCATATGAACCATTTTATCAATTTTGGACCACAACTCCTCAAGAAATTTGATCAGATCATCAAAAGGGCAAAATGGTCATTTTTAGGGTTTTGAGTGCAAAAGGGTAATTTCTGATTTTTGACCTAGCCAATGGCAAATTGGGTTCAAGCATGGATTCAAGGACTCAATGGAATCATCTTGACCTAATCACAAAGTTCAAAAGATCTCAAAAGCATTGGATTGACAAATGAATTTTCTAGTCAACTGATCAAAAATCAATTGTACACTAAAAAGTCAAACTTTGACTTTTTGATCAAAATCAAGTGCCAAGGGTCATTTTTCATCAAGATGTGTCAAAACATGAAACTTGTTCACCAAGAAACCTAAAATTGGAAATTAGGGTTTGAAATGGAAAATTTTCATAACTTAGAAATTTTCTAAGTTATGAAAATTTCTTATTTTTTCCCAACTTTGTCCAACATTTTCACCATGATGCAATTGGATTCAAAGAATACTTCCAACATTAAAGTTGTATTCCTCCACAAAATCTACAACTTTTAATCACAAAGTTTTCCCAAAAGATGCTTAGATCTCAAGTTATGATTTTATGAACAAGGGTCCAAAAACTTTCTAACTTAGTGAAATTTTGCCCTAGTTTAGGCAGGATTTTGACCTATCTTCATGGAAATTTTTCACCTAGTTCCAATTGAAATATCAAAATTCATTTCAAATATGGATTATAGAGCATGTTACAAGCTTTATAAAATGTCCAAGAACT
This sequence comes from Vicia faba, assembly GCA_948472305.1. Taxonomy (NCBI): domain Eukaryota; kingdom Viridiplantae; phylum Streptophyta; class Magnoliopsida; order Fabales; family Fabaceae; genus Vicia; species Vicia faba. The sequence continues at coordinate 1,456,509,403 of OX451736.1, forward strand.
CTCCAAAATCATTTATGGTTATGGAGAACCGAAGGTTTGAATTTGGAAAAATGTCACTTTGATCCATGGCATTTTTCATGTTGCTACAAGTTGCAATTTCTGTCCAGCCTTGTTTGTACTTGTTTACAGGTATCTAAACCCTTCCACACTCAAAAATTTAATGCAAACACAAAGGATTAAGGCATTGTTCTGAACTTTAGAGGTTTACACATTGAATTAATCTAAAAATGGTAAAAAGGAAACATTGCCACTTTGATAAAGTTGGCTTTATGTCAAGTTGTTCCTCTTGAGCCAAGGACCCAATCTTTTGCAGCAAAAAAAGTTCACTAATATCAGGAAATTGTTACCAACTCTTGGCAGACCCTAAGCTAGATGGTACAACCCTTTGCATTGTCTTTTCACACTTTTCTTCAAAACCAAGTCAACTTGCCAAAATCACATAACTCTTGTATCTGATATAACCAAGTGTTGTAACCATTTCAAACAAGCTTTGCATATTTCCTAAGGTCAGAAACACGAGCTAGCCAGCCCTCAAACACCCTTGAACAGAAAAACACCAAAAACTTGCAAAATAGGGTAGCTTCTGCATTTTTATTTCCAAAACAAAAACTACTTGTGCGTTTTGCGCCAAACCTCTTCCAACACACTCCATACAACCTACCTAGACTATTCCAACCATTGGCCAGCAACTCTAACCTTGTTTTCAAGCTTCACCATTTTTGAATTCTGACTGTGCAGGTTGACTTCTACAAGCTTATTCAGGCAAGTTCAAAGCTAGCTAAGCATTGGGAAAGCTTTAAGGAACTTCAAGCAAGCTCACATGCATCTCAGGCCTCATTGAAAACCCCTACATTGCCATACTCGAGCTCAACTGAAACAGGTAAAGTTCAAACTTCTATCTCTCTATTTAGGAAACATTAGGCTTAAGTTTGTGAATAAAAAATGTAGTACTCATTGCCCTTGAGTTGTTTATATGCATAGATTTCATTTAAATTAACTGAGTTGGGAGAATTTGAATGATGAACTTTATGAAAAAACTAGGTTAGAAATTAGGGCCAGAAAAATTCTCTCTGGTCTTTGAGAGTTAGATTAAGTTTTTTACATGGTTAGAATCGTATGATCATGCTCTATAACTTTCATGTTGCAAGTTTTCATTTTTAAGCACAAATGTAGGAGATACGAATATTGAACATTGGCGCGCGTTCTTGCTGTCACAAGGTTGAAGATGAAGGCCACTTGGGCTGGGCCTGGGATTTTTCATTATTTGCACCCCTGACTTGCTTCTCACACCCCCTTGGCCCATTTAATTTACTTTTGTATATTTTTCTTTTTTTTTTAGTTTCTGACTTTATTTTATTTTTCTAAACATAAAAAATATCAAAAATATTTTACTTAAAATTTCACATTTTTATTATATTTTTTTATTTTTATTTTGGCATAATATCTAGTTTATTAAGTTTAATATATTTATTTCCTTAAATAAAAACTTGTAAATAATACAAAAAATATTATATATTTTATTTTTATTGTTTATATACTTAAATAATATTTTCTCACATTATTTTTATTTTTTTAACATTTGTATATATTTTTATTTATTTTATTGTACATAAATAATATAATTAATATATATACTTTCTTAAAACAAATTAGGGTTTCCACCCTTAATAAAAATAATATTTTATTTTATTAATTTTAATGCATTAAATAGTTTATTTTTACATACATAAAAATAATACAAAAACATTTTTTGCATATTTGTAATATATTGCATATTTATTTAGTTGTCCAATTAAATATTTGCTTATTTATTATTTGAACAAAGAATTCAATATGGTTGTAAAAATTTTAGGGTTTTTATTTCTTGCAAATATCCCCTATTCAAATTTGTATCCCCCTCCCCATATCAATGTTGTAATAGCTTAGATTACTTTTACGCATTTTATTGCTTTCAAATATGCCATGATAGAAAGATTAGGGTTTGTATGCAAAAATCCAAAATCAACAAATAGCTTGACTAAAATAAGACAAAAATGCATGAAAATTGACAACACAATGCACACAAGCACCCCTAGGGTTTCATCCACTTGTTGCCTTTAAAATGGTCATGGTATGCATGCTAGGTGTCTTGGTAAAACAAAAATCAAAACAAAAAGATCATAGTCCCTCGATGACGCTATCTTGGTTGCCTAAACAAAAATGATCTAGTCCCTCAAAAAACTTGCTAAGATACTTAGCACCATTGCTATCATGATCATACGATGACCAGCGCCTGTCCCGTTTAACATCCAAACACAAGGTTGTTTACCAAATAAAATAGTAAAACAACAATGTCAAAGGGTTAAAAATGTGTAGGAAAGATCTTTGAGTAGGTAGGTAGATGCTCCTAGTTACTTGATCAAACTTGCAAACATCCTTGCTATTTTCAAAAACACATCACAACATAATTTCAAAACATTTCCCAAAACAAATTTTCAAACATTGAAACATTTTTTCAAAAGACAAAACACCTTTGTATACATTCAAACAAGAATCATTACAAAGGTTGCCTAAACATAGGCCTCTTTTCAAAATGCTTTTAAAACCACACACAAAAGCACCATTTCAAACAACTGAAAAGCAAAAGCAAGTGATCTAAAACAAGTAACTAAGAGCCCATGGAAAACCATGGATGAAATGAGTGCTATCACCTTCCCTTTTCATAATCTACCCCCTGAATCCAAGAAAATATCTCAAAGGTCTTTCCTGTGCTTTTTGACCTTTTCTTTGGATAAATAAAAAGTCGGTTGCGACTCTTGCTAAACTGAAACATTTGCGAACAAAAAACGCAAAACCTCAAGTCAGTTCTCCCACCGCATCACAGAACTGGCGACTTTGTTGGGGAGTTGGACTAAAAAAGTGGGGTTACCTTAGGGTTTTAGATCACCTTTACATGCTTATATTGATTGACTTGATTGCTTTACATTTAGTTCTATTGTTTGGGTTTGAATCCTCTACCCGGATTTGGGAAACATTCATAGGTAAATAGCAATACGTTGTGGAAACTGTGCGGGGTATACCGACATGGTTGAAGCAATAGCTATATTAGTGCGACATATTTGTGGGTACCGGTAGCCTTTGAGTTAATCAAAGAGAATACGGGGCCGCTGAGTGATGTCATGAAGCACTAATGGACTTTTAGAACCTTTACTTGACCATCTTGGCCTTTTTAGGGGTAGTGAGATGACCGACTTTGGTGCAGTCCGAAGTTGGTAGATACTCGATACTACACTCATTGAGGGTTGTTTCTTGGAATATTTCGGTCGCCAGTTAAGTGGCTAAACTGAAACAATGAACACAGAAAATAATCCAGTGATATTGAGCTCCTTAGAACCCGGTTACTATTTATAGGACAGGTTGAGCCAACTAAACTTCAAGAGGGTACTTACCTATGAAACCCCATGCAAGCCTGAAACTAGGAACTTGTGTGACTTGTTTGTACATATATACTTGTGTATAACATCATAACATCATGAAGCATCATATGCATCCACTAACCATTTCAAGGATTTGGATTTTCATCTTTGTTCCTATTTTGTAGGTAATGGATTCACTTCGCAGGAAAACAATTCAAGTCAACCTTGTAAGAATTCCTCCTCAACTCAAGGAGCTTGCTTCCAAGATTCCTGAAAACTCTCTGTTCACCGAGAGGCATGGTCGTCTTCTCAACTTAGTCAACACCAACACTGAGGAAGACATGGTGAAAGTTCTCTTCCATTTCTTTGACCCCCTACACCACTGCTTCACATTTCCTGATTACCAGCTTGTGCCTACTTTGGAGGAATTTTCTCAACTCTTAAGGATTCCTATTCTCCATCAACTACCCTACAACGGTACGGAAAGAGATCCAAAGCCAGAAGATGTTGCTCAAGCCTTATACTTGCAACCATCTGATGTCAAAGGTCATTGGGAAACCAGAAGTGGTGTCAAGCGTTTCTTGGCAAAGTTTCTGTTTGAGAAAGCTCAAGAATGCTGGAATTCAATGGATTTACAAGCTTTTGAGGAGATTGTAGATCTTCTCATCTATGGGTTGGTCTTGTTCCTAAACCCTGACCAGCTTATAGATGTCAGTGCTGTCAAAATTTTCATGGCTCGCAACCCAGTGCCTACATTGCTTGGGGATATCCTCCACTCATTTCACACACGAACAATGAGGAAAAGGGGTGTTCTCATGTGCTGTACTCCTCTTATAACAAGGTGGTTTATTTCTCACCTTCCCCAATCAGTTTTAAAGAATGAGAAAGGTTTGAGGTGGTCACAGCGATTGATGACCCTTACACATTCAGATATCTATTAGTGTTCTCGATCCAGAGAAAATGTTATCATCATTGACCGTTGTGGGGAATTCCCTAATGTCCATATACTTGGAATTAGGGGAGGCATTACCTACAACCCTTGCTTGGCTCTGAGACAGTTTGGGTATGCTTGAAGGGATGGCCCACATGAAATGTTGATTCCATATTTGGTTTTTGACTTCAACAACGACTATCAAGGACTTCGACAAAGGTTTATCTAAGCTTGGAGAATGCCCAACAAAGTGGACAATAAGACCTTGGTACACAAGAATTCCATCCCCCTTGAGCCTTACCTCAATTAGGTGCGAACCTGCGCCCAAAGTCTTATGATGCCTTACCTCTACATTCTTCCTGTGATCAAAGAGCCTGTTATGGAAGGAGAGGTTCCATACACCCTCCTACATCCTGACATGCCAACATCACTTGAAGATTTGTAAAGGAGTTGGATACAGCTCAAGGGAGAACGCGATACTTTTGAAGCCCAATTATACGCCAGTGAGAAGAAGTTTTTAGAATTTACTCGTCAACTTCATGAAGAGAAGACTCTCAACACCTACATTTCACCAAAGAGGACGCGCAACGTCTTTTTACATTAGAATTTTGTATTATTTTTCCCAAGGGGCATTTGATGTACTAACAAATTCTTCTTATTAATATGACGTGTGTTCTTTTTGTTTAAAACAAATTTGAATTTCTGAATCCTTGAATTCATTACATGAATACATATCATTCATCATATGCATAAACAGGTCTTCACACCAGGTTTCCTTATCTCTATGTTGTTTATTTCAGCAAGATGGATATTGAGCAGACGGTTAAAGACTTACAAGCGCAGAATTCTCAGTTTCAACAGCTACTTCTGACCTTGGCAAAGGGGCAGGAGGAGCTCAAAACCTTGTTAGAGAAGGAAAAGGAGAAAAAGAAAAAGAAAAGAGTTGGTGTAGCTACTTTGGGAAGAAGATTTGAAGGTCAATCTAGAAGGGTCCTGGATTTTCCCTCAACATCTGATGAAGGGGCAGGAAAGGGAGCTACAGTGCAACCTGAGTCTGAGGAAGAAGAAGAAGAAGAGGATGAAAACTATTCTGAGCAGCAGTACCCACCTACAGATGACAAATATAAGAATTTGGAAGAGCGTCTGGCAGCCATAGAGGTACAGAGGGTGCCTGGGCTGGACTTTGAAGATCTAGGGCTAGTTTCTGGGATTGTCATTCCCCCTAAGTTCAAGGTGCCTAAATTTTCTAAGTACGATGGTTTGTCTTGTCTAAAGATGCATCTGCGGTCTTACGTCAGAAAAATCCAACCGCACTCTTCTGATAAGGATCTGTGGGTCCATTTCTTCCAAGACAGTCTTTCGGGGACGCGGTTGGATTGGTTTTACCAACTAGAGAGATCTGATGTGCACAACTGGGAGGATTTGGCTGCTGCCTTCTACAGACAATATCAATATAATGCGGACTTAGCACCAACCCGTACTCAACTACAGAGTATGGGTATGGTCTCAAATGAAGTTTTCAAAGAGTATGCCCAGAAATGGAGAGACTTGGCGGGACGGGTGCAACCACCATTGTATGAGAGGGAGCTTGTAGATATGTTCTTGGGTACACTGTCAGGTCCCTTTTTCAATCACCTGATTGGAAGTTCGTCTGCGGGGTTCACCGAGTTAATTCTGACTGGTGAGAGAGTCGAAGTTGGAATCAAGAGCAGAAAAATTCAAAAAGATACATCTGCTTCTGCTGCCATCAAGAAGACCTTTCCAGCAAAGAACGAAGTCTCAGCTGTCTACTCCCAGAGAAGTCAAGGAAGAATTGAGCGCCGGCCAGCGGTAGGGGCTGTAATGATTCAGAAGTCTGCAGCTGATCAGCCCAGAAATGTTCAACCTAGAACCAACCAAGCAAGGGTGGAAAGGCCTACACGGCAATACACCCGGATCAACATGACACCTGCTCAGGTTCTCCCTCACCTCTTGGAGTTAAACCTTGTTAATCTGAAAGAAGCCCTGAAGAATCTGAATACATCTTCTCCTTTCTACCATTCAAATGCCAAGTGTGCTTATCATTCAGATAGTATAGGGCACGACACCAACAATTGTTGGGCCCTCAAAAATAAGATTCAAGATTTAATAGATGCTAAAGAAGTTGAATTTGACGCCCCTGAAAAACCTAATGTGATCTCTGCTTCAATGCCAAAGCATGGTCACCATGCCCATGCTGTTGAAGAAGACCTTTTTGTTGCTAGTGTCGATGATTTGATGACTCCTCTACCGATAATCAAGCTGAATTTGATGAAGGCTGGGATTTTCCCAGGATGTGAAGAAGATTGCTACCTTTGTTCATCCTTACCTACCGACTGTCTGTTGTTGAAGTTAGGCATCCAACGCCTAATGGATAATCAAGAAATCCTTTTTGAGAAGACTCCTGTCAATGATGTTTCGATAATTACCATATCCGCCAATCTTTCTAAGGTCTCCAAAAGAACTGTTAAGATTACATCCGATCTGAAGATTGTACCTTTGAAGATAACTATGTTGGGGCCTATCCCGTACAAGTCCAACAAATCAATATCGTGGAACTATGGGGGAGAGATCTTCTACCACGGTGTTAAGCAAATTGAATCAACTGAAAAGAGTTCTAATGAGGAGACTTCCGACATTGGAAACATTGTTGGAATGAGTAAAATCACCCGCAGTGGAAGAATTTTATCTCCGGAGATTGCGCCACCAAAGGCAATCTTCGGACCCTCATCCGCTCCTAAGGTTACTCCTGCACCAGTCAACATATCTGCGAGAACCCCAGTTATTGAAGAGGTTATAACTCTTGTGGTTGTCCCCTCTGTTGTTGCTGATGATAGAGGGAAAGGGATCCAAGAAGAGCCTGTCATGACGAGGGCTCAGCCGTTGATCATCCCTGAAACCACTCAGAAAGAAATGGAAGAGATTTTGAAAATAATCAAGAAGAGTGATTATAATGTTGTGGAGCAACTAGGGCAAACCCCCTCAAAAATCTCTATGTTGGCCTTACTGCTTTGTTCAGAAGCTCATGCCAAAGCTTTGATCAAATTCTTGAAGACGGCCCATGTGCCCTAGGAAACCTCCGCTGACCAGTTCCAGGAATGTGTAGCTAGCCTTACAGCAGACAAAGGTTTAGGATTCTCTGATGCCGATCTAACAATCAAAGGGAGAAAACATAATGACGCTCTGCATGTCTCGGTAGAATGCAGAGGGACAAATCTGGCACACGTTTTGGTAGACACTGGTTCTTCGCTGAACGTCTTACCAAAGAAGGCATTGGATAGACTAGATTGTGAAGGTCTAACTTTAAAGCCCAACAACATCATTGTCAGAGCCTTTGATGGTTCCAAAAGGATGGTCCACGGGGAGGTGGACATCCCAATTAAAGTGGGAACTGAAACCTTCAACTCCATATTCTACGTCATGGACATCCGTCCCTCCTATTCTTGCTTGTTGGAAAGACCCTGGATTCATCAGGCTGGAGCCGTCACTTTAACTCTGCATCAAAAGCTCAAGTACCCTATCCAGGGGAAAATTGTAATTGTTCACGGCGAAGAGGAATACATGATAAGCCATCTTAATTCTTTCCGCTATGTGGAATTGGATGGAGAATTCATCGAAACCCCCTTTCAGCATTTTGAGGAAGTAGCTCAGGAGATCGCGGAAACCAAGACAGTAGCTTTTGTACCCATGATTACCATACCTCCGCCTCGGATGTCTTCTTTAAAGGATGCTAAAGCTGTGATTGAAGAAGGAGAAAGCACAATCTGGGGGCAACTTCCCGATTTTCCTTTCAAATCTGATAAATGCGACTTGGGTTTCACTGCTTCTGCTCAAAAGGCTGTGCGTCGCTCCCGGGCTGGAGGGCCACCAGTAAAGATCACCCATCATGGAGTCAATGCTTTGGAGGATAGTGAAGAGGAAAGCCATCTGGAAGACTGGATTTTCCCTACTGTTGAAGGAGGACTGTGCAATTGGGAGTCAAAGGATTTTATTCCCATTACTTTCATCAATCAGTAATTTATCTTTCAAACATTTCTGTTGGTTTGTAATAATTCCTAAACAATTCGTACACTTTTAGCCTTGTACCTTACCCGAGGTACATAGGTCCATTTGTAAGGGTTTGATTTTTCATCTTCATATGCCATTTTAATGAATCATGGACGTTTTCACATATAAACTTTTGTGTTCATTGTCTTTCTTTTTGCATTTTATTTGTTTAAAGGTGGCTATCCCTTACACACACCCACACTTACAAATGTAGGTACCCTTCCACTCCGGATTCCACGGGTAACAATTCTGCTATGGCCTTCAGTGACTCTGAAGATTTGGTCCACCATGCCGAATACGAAGGTGATGAAGACTGTGAAGTGCCTGGAGAATTGGATAGACTGCTACAACAGGAAGAAAGGGTTATTCTACCTCACGAGGAGTTGTTAGAGACAATCAATTTGGGAACTGAGGAAGACAAAAAAGAAGTCAGAGTGGGTGCCAACCTAGAGCCAAGTGTCAAGGAGCGTTTAGTTCAGCTGTTGAATGAATATGTTGAGATCTTCGCCTGGTCATATGAAGACATGCCGGGACTTGCTACAGATATTGTGGTTCACCATCTCCCCACAAGAGAAGATTGTCCACCAATTAAACAGAAAGTTTGCCGCATGAGGCCCGACATGTCTGAAAAAATCAAAGCAGAAGTTATGAAGCAGTTCAATGATGGATTTCTTGCAGTTACTTCCTATCCATAATGGGTTGCTAACATTGTGCCTGTGCCTAAGAAGGACGGCAAAGTCAGAATATGCGTGGATTAGAGACTTGAACAGGGCTAGCCCTAAAGACGACTTTCCACTACCGCACATTGACATCTTGGTTGACAATACAGCTCAGCACAAGGTATTTTCTTTCATGGACGGATTTTCAGGGTACAACCAGATCAAAATGGCCCCTGAAGACATGGAGAAAACTACTTTTGTTACACAGTGGGGTACGTTCTGCTATAAAGTGATGCCATTCAGATTGAAGAATGTCGGGGCAACCTATCAACGCGCCATGGTAGCTTTGTTTCAAGGTATGATGCATCATGAGATAGAAGTCTATGTAGACGACATGATAGCCCGTTCACAAACTGAAGAAGAACACCTCGACCATCTGCAAAAGTTGTTTGTCAGGTTGAAAGAGTACAAGCTCAGACTGAACCCTAACAAGTGCACTTTCGGAGTCAGGTCTGGTAAACTCTTGGGTTTCATCGTCAGTAACAAAGGCATTGAGGTCGTTCCTGCTAAAGTCAAAGATATACGAGAAATGCCTGTCCCTCGCACTGAGAAGGAGGTCAGAGGTTTCTTGGGACGCCTAAACTACATCGCAAGGTTCATCTCTCACCTAACATCTACCTGTGAGCCAATCTTCAAGCTGTTGAAGAAAGATCAGGTGGTTAAATGGAATGATGACTGTCAAGTTGCTTTCGATAGAATCAAGGAGTATTTGCTGGAACCTCATATCTTGATGCCACCCGTCGAAGGAAGGCCGTTAATCATGTATCTGATTGTCCTGGAGAATTCAATGGGGTGCGTATTGGGCCAATATGATGAGTCTGGCCGAAAAGAGCATGCCATTTGTTACCTTAGTAAAAAGTTTACCGACTATGAGACCTGATACTCACTGCTCGAGAAAACTTGTTGTGCTTTGGTATGGGCTGCTCGCCGGCTAAGGTAGTATATGTTGACACATACCACTTTGCTGATCTCTAAGATGGATCCGATCAAGTACATCTTTGAAAAGCCTGCTTTATCCGGAAGAATCGCTAGATGGCAAATGATCCTCACCGAGTATGATATACAGTACACGACCCAAAAAGCTATAAAGGGGAGTGTACTAGTCGATCATCTGGCTCATCAAGCTGTCGAAGATTACCAATCCATGAGGTTCGACTTCCCCGACGAGGATATCATGACTTTGAGCAACATTGAAGAAAATAGACCGTATGACGGACCTGAACAAGGATCCCGATGGACCCTGTACTTCGATGGTGCCTCCAACGCACTTGGCAACGGTATCGGCACGGTACTTATTTCTCCAGAAGGTTGCCATACACCTTTCACAGCCATACTCTGCTTCAGCTGCACCAACAACATGGCCGAGTATGAAGCTTGTATCTTTGGTCTCAGGGCTGCTATTGACTTGGGAATTAAATCTTTGGTTGTATTTGGGGACTCCGCTTTGGTTATCAGTCAAATCAAAGGAGACTGGGATACTAAACATCCTAACCTCATCCCTTATAAAGAACATGTCCTGACATTGCTACCTCATTTCGAGCAGATTACCTTTGAGCACTTCCCGCGAGAAAAAAATCAGCTAGAAGATGCTCTAGCTACAATGTCTTCCATGTTTAAACTTAACTGGGATAATGAGGCTCCCAAGATCACCATTGAGCGGATGGACGAACCTTCACATTGTCACGAGATTAATACTGAAGAAGTAGTGGACCGACCCTAGTTTCATGATGTTAAAAGGTATCTCGAAGCACAAAATTACCCTGAAGGAGCTTCAGTCAATGACAAAAAGTTCTTAAGGAGGTTCTCAGCCAAGTTCTTTCTGAGAAATGGTATCCTATACAAGCGCAATCATGATTGCATCCTGCTCCACTGTATGGACAAGGTTGAAGCTGAGAAGATCATGGCTAAACTGCACAATGGTACTTTTGGCACTCACTCAAGCGGATATACGATGGCTAAGAAGATTCTACGGGCAGGCTATTACTGGTCTACCATGAAAGCAGATTGTCATCAACATTCCCGTACATGCCACAAATGCCAAATCTATGCGGATAAGGTACATATACCTCCATTTCCTCTCAATGTCTTAACAGCTCCTTGGCCATTCGCGATGTGGGGAATCGACATGATTGGAGAAATCAAGCCTACAGCATCCAATGGACACCGCTTCATCCTGGTGGCCATTGATTACTTTACCAAGTGGGTCGAAGCAGCTTCCTTCGCATCTGTTACAAAGAATGTGGTTGCCCGCTTCATCAAGCAGAACCTCATTTGCCGGTATGGTATCCCCGACAGGATTATCACTAACAACGGTACAAACCTTAACAACACTATGATCACCGCTCTGTGCGAGCAGTTCCAGATTCAACATCACAATTCATCTCCCTATCGGCCAAAGATGAACGGTGATGTTGAAGCTGCTAACAAAAATATCAAGAAGATCATTTAAAAGATGACAGTCACCTACAAGGACTGGCATGAGATGTTACCGTTTGCTCTGCATGGGTACCGTACCACGGCACAAACATCAACTATGGCAACACCCTTTTCTTTGGTATACGGCATGGAAGTTGTTTTACCTATCGAGGTTCAGATTCCCTCCTTGAGAATCATGAAAGATGTTGGTTTGAGTGAAGACGATTGGATTCAGACCTGGCTTGATCAACTTAACTTGATTGATGAAAAGCGACTTACTGCTATTTTCCATGGTCAGGCGTATCAAAAACGAATCATCAAGGCGTTCAACAAGAAAGTCAGACGACAGACATATCAAGTCGGGGATCTTGTAATCAAGCGGATCATCTTGCCGCAGTGATCCCAGAGGCAAATGGACTCCTACCTACGAAGGACCATTTGTGACCAAAAACATATTTTTTGGTGGGGCAATGATCCTGACCACCATGGACAGCGACGACTTGCCACACCCTGCGAACGCAGACATAGTCAAAAGATACTACGCATAAACAACCTGACAAGTTGAAAACCCGAAAGGGCGACTTGGGGAAAAATAGGCATCCCGGTGAATCGAAAACCCAAAAGGGCGGTTCAGGAAAAAATTAGGGATAAATAAAAAAATCTGTACACCCGGCAAGTTGAAAACCCGAAAGGGCGACTTGGGCAAAAAAGGGTTTCCCGGTGGACTGAAAACCCGAAAGGGAGGTCCAAGAAAAAGTTAGGGAATTAAAGCGTATGACTATGTCTCATCGGATCACTTTAAGGACAATCTCTTCACAAACAAGCTTCGGGCTTCTGATCAATCCAATCATCATCGAATGAAGCAACGAATGGACAAGATATTCAGAGTTACGAAGGCTATAGCAGAATGGGAACTCCATGGAATTTTTACATATAGCCATCTTTCTTTGTATAAATTTTTCTCAATTTTTATGACAACATTCTCTTACTAGGATGTCTGTCTCCTTTGTACAAAATACTTACACAAAGTTAATACAAAGATACTTCAAAGTGCAGAAAACTATTTTCATTTTCTTTTTCTTTACACTTGTGTTTTATTTGAAAATGTCCAATGGTTTATTAAATGAGCATATGCATTTGAATATAATCACTGTTTATAAATAAACGGAATGTGAAAGAACAATTACTGACAGGTTGAAAGTATGGGAAAACGTCTTTAGGCTATTCCGAGAGAAACCTCCTGCAGCACATCATCTAGGTCCCTAGCGGAGCTAAAACCTTGAAATACATATCCCCAGCGTAATTAAAATTCAAAATCCCCTCAGAGTAAAGTTTTCAAGTTCCCAATCCTCAGCGGAGCAAAAACTTTGGGTCATGAATCTCCAGCGAAGATGAAACCTTCTTCCCCAACGGAGTCAAATTTCCAACTATTAATCCACAACGAAAACCATTCAGTTTTCCCCAAATTCCCCAGCAAGTTGTCTTAAAGTCCGAGAATCAACCAGATGACAGTTAACTTTTATCCCCAACCTATGGATAATTCCCCAGTAGATTGGCATACAACCCAAACTCCTGAACTTTTTCCAAACAGGAATAAGCCTTTTCCCCAGAGTCTTGATCTCCCCAGAAGAGTAGCTACTCTCCAGCAGTATAGTTATTCCCCCATAGAGTTCTTACTCCCCAACAGATTGAAGATTCTCATTCTTAAACTCCCAGTTTGAAGTCCCCAGGGATTTATTTTCCCCTAGCGGATTGAAGATTCTCTTTCCTGATTCCCTAGTAAAGTGGACAAAGCCTTCATAACTCCCCAGCACGAGTTTGTCAGAATTTTTAATCCCCTACAGGTCGAAGATTCTCATTCTCACTTCTCCAGTGAAGCCCCCAAAGGTTTCATTTCCCCAGAAAATTGAAGTTTCTCATTCTTAATTCTCCGCATGAGCCATCAGAGTCTTCCTTATTCTCCAGCAGTTCAAGGTTTTCCATTGCTTAATCCCCAGTAAAGATCATCAGAGTTTCCTTATTCCCCAGCCGAGTAAGGATTCCCCTTGTGTAATCTCCAGCCATAGTCATCAAAGATCTCTGGATTCCCCAAGCAGGTTTCTCAAACAGACTTGAAGGATCCCTATATCCCTAGGAAAGTCATGAAGGATTTTCACATCCACAGAAGTTGTCAAGGTCTTATTAATCCCCACAAGTTAACAAGGATTTTCTAGCCCCAACAGTGGTCCGAGGATTTCTCATCCTCAGCAATCAAGGATTTTTAATCGCCAACAATGGTCAAGGATTTATTTTCCTTGATAGCAGTCAAAGTTTTTATTATCTTCAGCTATCAAGGATTTATTTTCCTCAGCAAGACAGCTAATCAGCTTACATACGCATACATTACATTCATATATCATGAACATTGATAAAACACATATATTGCATCATACAACATAACTTTGTGTTTTAGCTAACATTTTTACCTTTTCAGGATAAGATTAAAAACTATCTTTAATAAATATTCAAAGGATTCAGATACAGTCCAGATACGCTCCAGACATGGTAGCCATGCTGATGTTCCCTAGCTTGGATACGCTCGCCACGGCAGCTATACCCTTGTTCTTACAGTCCAGATACGCTCCAAACATGGTAGCCATGCTGATCACTCATGCTGATGTTCTACAGCTTAGATACGCTCGCCACGGCAACTATACCCTTGCTCTTACAAATTCAGATATAGTCCAGATATGCTCCAAACACGGTAGCCATGCTGATCACTCATGCTGATGTTCTACAGCTTAGATACGCTCGCCACGGCAGTTATACCCTTGCTCTTACAAATTCAGATACAGTCCAGATACGCTCCAAACACGGTAGCCATGCTGATGTTCCCCAGCTTGGATACGCTCCAGATACGGCAGCTATACCCTTGCTCTTACAAATTCAGATACAGTCCAGATACGGCAGCTATACCCTTGCTCTTACAAATTCAGATACAGTCCAGATACGCTCCAAACACGGTAGCCATGCTAATCACTCATGCTGATGTTCCCTAGCTCGGATATGCTCCAGATACGGAAGCTATACCCTTGCTCTTTCAGATCCAGTTACAGCTTGGATACGCTCCAGACATGGCAGCTATACCCTTGCTCTTACAGATCCAGTTACAGCTCGGATACACTCCAGATACGGCAGCTATACCCTTGCTCGTACAGTTTCAGTCTCCATATTGAGTTCAGATATGTTCTAGACACGGATACCGTTCTGACACTCATTTTTATGACTTACAACATACAATTCAACAAACATTCTTGGATGGAATCTTTAAGCCCATCTCCAACAAGATTCTATCACATCTCCAAATGGCATCTTTAAGCCCATTCCCTCAACCACATTTTGATGAGTGCAAATTTATGGGCACTCTAGTGTCCAGTCATCTTTTACCTTCGAGTCACGAACGGCAAACTCGCCAATCTAACTCTTCAAGTTCAAGAAGATTGAACACCTGCGAAGTTCAAAGTACCGGAATTTAAGAAGTACAAGGGCAATACTTTTCCCCGAGCTCACCTTATGATATATGTGAGTGTCTACTCACACCGATGATCAACGCCTGTCAATTTACTTTTTTTCAAGATAGTTTGACTGGTGCCGCATTGAAGTGGTATATGAGATTGGATAGTGCCAACATTCATACTTTCAACGACTTGGGTGAAGCGTTTATTAGATAGTACAAGTATCACATGGACATGGCACCTGATTGTAATCAACTCAGAGCAATGGTCCAGAAGGACAAAAAGTTGTTTATAGAATATGCAGATAGATGGCTTGAAGTAGCCACCCAGGTAATCCCTCCAATGGAAGAGAAAGAGATGACAAATATTTTCCTGAAGACTCTATGTGCCTTCTACTATGAAATAATGGTGGCGAGTGCACCAAGTGATTTTACCAAAAGGGGGAGCATGGGCGTTCGTTTGGAATAAGTTGTAAGAGAGGGTCACTATATAAAACGTGAAAATTGTGGTAGTACGAAGAAACCATCATACGAGTTTGATAAGAAGAAAGAAGGAGATACAAATTCTGTTATTCAAGAAAGAAAGGTTAATCCTCCTAGAAGAAATTATCAGTGCCACCAACAGGTTGCTTTGGTAACTCTAGTTGTCAATGTGGCTCCGACCACAATTGTTTATCAGAGACCATCCTCTCAGGGAAATCAGGGGTAGAATCAAAAGAGAGAGCCTTTTGACTTTATCCCCATGAGTTATGCAGAAATACTCCCAGTGTTAATTCAGAAGAAGTTGGTTCAGACCAGGCCACCCCCTACTATAACATCACCTTTGCCTTGGTATTATAAGGCAGACCAGACATGCACTTTCCATCAGGGAGCACCACGGCACAATGTTGAGAACTATTATCCTTTGAAATCAGAAGTACAAAAGATGGTGAGATCTGGCCTTTTATCCTTTAAAGATGTTGGCCCTAATATGAAAGATAATCCTTTGCCAAAGCATGGAGGAGAAAATGCGGTAAACATGGTTGTTGGTTGCCCAGGGGACTTCCGAATTTTTGATATCAACCTGGTTAGAGGGGATTTGGTAAAGATGCATGCTGACCTCTGCGGTTTTAGTTACTATATGCATGACCATGCTGGTTGTGATATTTGTAGTACATATATACAAGGGTGTGATAAGATAAAAGATGATCTACAAGAAATGATGGACGAAGGTATCATACATATAATCAGGCCTAGGGCATAATACGAGGAATATGTGAATATGGTCTTTTGATGTCCTGGAGAATTCCAGATCTTTGATGTGAATCACATGAGTGGTGATTTGGTGCAGTTGCACGCTACCTTTTGTCACATGGATGGTCAAGAAGAACACCATTATGGGTCTTGCTAAATCTGCTGCAAAGATTCTCGTGGTTGTTCCATTGTGAGAAGGGGTATTCAGTTGTTGTTGGACAACGGTACTATCAAGGTTTCAGTAAATAGAGACGATTACCACATGATTAATGTGATTGAAGATTGTTTAGTTGAGATTGTATCAGATGACGAGTATGCTTCTGCAGATGAATTCTTTTCCTCAGATGAAGATGTGTTTTCCAGCGACGATCCTGTGATGTCTAAATATTATGAAGAGGGAGTGAATGTTATTATGCCTTGTTTCGGTGTTCCCGTCCCTTTTGAGATTGAATATCATAGCAAGCCAGCAGTTTCTCCAGTGGTGATTTGTTTGTTGGGTCTTGTTCCTTATGAGTCAGACAAGGTCGTGCCATACAAATATAATGCTACAATTCTAGAGGATGGTGTGGAAGTTCCCATCCAGCCATTGTCTAATGTTAAGAATATTGCTGAAGCCAGTCGAGTGAGCCGCAGTGGCCGTGTTTCGCACCGGTTATTTGAGGGAATGTTAATACTGATAAGAGGATTGCTGAAAGTGTTGAACCTAAGAAAGCAATGGGGGAATCTAGTGGTACTACACTGGAAAAACACGTGGATGATATATTGAAGATTATCAAGATGAGTGACTACAGGATCATGGATTAATTGTTGCAGACACCATCAAAGATATCTATTCTAGCCTTGCTAATGAACTCTTCTGCCCACAAAGAATCTTTGATGAGAGTATTGGATCAACTTTTGTGGAAAGTGATATGCCATTGGACCAATTCAACAGTGTGGTAGGGAATATTATATCCTGCAATAACATGAGTTTCTGTGATGACAAATTTCCTGACGAAGGAATGGATCATAATTTGGCTCTTCATATCTCCATGAACTGTAAGAATGATTCATTGTAAAATGTGTTGATTGATAATGGTTCCGCTTTAAATGTCATACCGAGGAGCACGCTTATAAAGATAAAGTATCAAGGAACTCCCATGCGCCCGAGTGGCATAATTGTGAAAGCTTTTGATGGATCAAGGAAGTTCGTTATTGGGGAAGTAGATCTGCATATTTACATAGGCCCGCACTTGTTTCAAATTACTTTCTAGGTTATGGATATTGTGCCCGCTTACAGATGTTTACTGGGAAGACCGTGGATACACGAGGCAGGGACTGTCACTTTGACTTTACACCAGAAGTTGAAATTTGTACGTGAAGGAAAGGTGGTCATCATAAATGGAGAACAAACATTGTTAATATCTCATTTATCCTCTTTCAGTGTTGTGGAAGTGGATGAAGCTGCTACTGGAACCCAGTTCCAAGCTTTATCAATTGATAATATAAGAGGAAATAAGAATTTAATAGCTTTGTTTAAAGATGCTCAACAGGTAGTACGTAATGGCCCTAATAAGGTATGGGGGCAGATTGTTGATCTACCTGTAAATAAGAATAGAGCAGGTTTGGGATTCTTTTTGAAGGATGGTAAAAGTGAGAATATGAGGTCGAAGTCTACTTTGGGTAAATATCAAGATATCTTTCATAGTGGAGGTTATCTTTATCCAATTGTTACTAGGATCAATGCCATTGTGGAAGACGAAGCGAAGCAGGAGATGCTGAACTATGTGACACATAGAGTTAGAGTCTAAAATTGGATCACCATTTATGTTCCCTCTTGCATTCTTGTCTCAAAGTATTTTTTTTGTTAATCTTTTCAAAAAACTCTTTCACTCTGCCCAAGGTGAAAGTTGATATTGTATGGGCTTATCTGTTTGCTTTGATCATTAAAATCAATAATAAAAGTTGTCTTTGATTCCAAATTTGGGTCTTTATTTTATACTTTTTCTTGGAAAATGGTAATAAAAAAAAACCTTTCAAAATAAATAAATAACTGTAATATGCATAATCACTTGTTATATGTGTCAGTTTCTAAATGCAATCATAAATCATATGTGCAGATTAATCAAAAAACTCGTTGAATACAATGAACCTGCACCCTCTCCCAATTTTGAATATCCTGTGTTTGGGGCCAAAGAAGAAAGATATGATGATATTCTAGAGGAGGTTTCACGGTTACTTGAGCGTGAGGAAAGTGCCATTCAGCCATATAAAGAGTCGTTGGAGACGATCAATTTGGGTTCAGAGGAAGATCCAAAGGAAGTCAAGATTGAAGCAATGTTGCATCCCGATTTAAATAGCAGGATGATTGAATTGTTGAAATAATATGTGGATATCTTTGCTTGGTCATACCAACACATGCCTGGTTTGGATACGGATATTGTGGAACATCGTTTTCCGCTAAAGCCAGAATGCCCGCCAATTAAGCAGAAATTGTGAAGAACTCAATCTGATATGGCAGTAAAAATTAAAGAAGAAGTGTTAAAGCAGATTAATGCCAGTTTTCTTGTAACATCAGTGTACCCTCAATGGATTTCCAATATTGTCCCAGTACCGAAGAAAGACAGAAAAGTTCGCATGTGCGTTGATTATAGAGATTTAAACAAAGCTAGTTCAAAAGATGACTTTCCATTGCCACATATTGAAATATTGGTTGATAGTACAGAAAAATTCAAAGTATTCTCATTCATGGACGGGTTTTCCAGATATAATCAAATTAGACTGGTGATCAGTGCATTTTGATGCACATTTTTCCATGATTGTACTTATGCATTTCCATGGTTTGTTTAGCTTATTTTTTGTATTTTATAGTGTTTTTCTATTTTAGTTTATTTCTACTCTTATTTGATTTTCGCACTTTATTTTCAGCATTAGCAGTCTGCACGAATAAATTCATAACTTGAGCTTCAGGAGTCGGAATGAGGCGTGCTACCAGTCATTGGAAAGCTAAGAGAAAGAGCTACGATTTTTATCCAGAAGTCGAGAGCTGAATCGGACTGTAGTAGGGCAAGAAATTTCGTTGAAGTTGCAGCTTTAGAAATATTTCTTGTTTTGGGTCATTTGTAATGGGCTTGGGTTATATTTTCGACCCAGTTGGGTTATGAACCAAATACTTGTCCTTGCTATACCTAGAAGCCGCTACAATAATTTCTTTTTTACCTTTGATTATTCATAAAAATTACTTTTGGCTTTTGTACGAGTTTTCATGGAAAACTAATTCATCTTGACAATCTGCTGTATTCGGGTTCTGACACCTTGAGGTTATAATAATTCTAATTCATCTTTTATTTCGTTCAATATTAATATACTTAATTAAAATTGCATAGAGTATATTGATTTAATTCGATTGATTGTATGATCCAAACCATAGTCACGTCAACATTTGCTTAATTCGTTACCGTGTCTGATTAATTCATGTTTGCTTAATTCATGAGGCTTATTCCGTTTGCTTAATTCGGATAATAGGAACTAACATCACACTATTCTCATTGTGTTTTCCATTGAGTTTGTACTCGAATAGGAATAAATAATTCGCTTAGGGAATTGGAATTACGATAGCCGATGATAGGTAGGAACCGAATCAGCAGATTGACTTTTTAGCTTATTTTGATAATCACTTATTTCGTGTTAAAAATTGATCCTGAAACCAACCCCCCATTCGATTTCTATTAGTTAATAATAAAATCAAGAATCCTTGTGAGAACGATATTCGAGTTACAGTTGTCGCTATATTACCGTTTCGCAAAAACACTCGTTTTGATCTACGTGCGACAGCGGATCAAATTGGCGCCGTTGTCGGGGATTCTTGTTGTTATTAATTAATATTTTAGTCATAGGTATAGTGTTCTTATTTTTTTTTCTTGTCTTTTTCGTTGTGTTTGTTGATTTTCAGGATTGCAATTTCGGTTGCATTACAATTTTTCAGCCTAGCAGGTAAGTTTAAAACCTACTGTTTTGATTTGCTCCAAATTTTTTCCTGAAGTTCAGAAAAAAATCGATGAACATTACTCCTTTAGAATTATATTCTAAAAGATTCCGGCCCTCAAAATCGCAAATTCCTATTTTTTCTATTTTTAAATAATTGTTTACTGTTTTCATTGAGTCGAAAAAAATCGAAAAACTTCTCGAAATTGTTAATTTGGCTAATTAGATTAAATCTAGTGTTATTTTATTTTTTTGAATTTATTTTAATCATTTTCCTTCTTTCTATTTGTTTCTGCCTGTTTGGGACATAGTTGGTATTTTTGTGTTCATTGAAACATGGCTGAACAAAGAATTTTGAGGCAGTTGGCTGGCCTTGATGTGAGCTATAATGGTTTATGTATTGACTATCCTGCAGCTGATACACCTTTTGAATTGAAATCTGATTTAATACACTTGTTGTCAAAGCTTAATAGTCTTACAGGTGAGGATCCACATAAGAATCTTAAGGAATTCCAGGTTGTGTGCTCAGAACCTTCTAAACCTTCGCTAGAGGACATTGTCAAACAAATGGCTGTAAATAATCTCCAGTTTCAACAACAAGTAGATTCAACTCTCCAGACTTTGCAAACACAGATTGAACAACTTGCCTCTTTGATGAATGTCATGCAACAAGCTCAAGGATCTAACTAACAACCATTGGAAGAGAATTCTGTTTTTCTAATAGAGTTGTTTTCTAAGACTATTGATGATACTTGTACTGATTTATTTGCAGCTGATTTTCCATCATTATCTGATTTTGATGATGTGTACTCTTGTGATGTTTGTACTGATATTAAAATTTGCTCTGTTTGTGCTGAAATTGAGGCCGTCTTGCAAGTTGATATTCTTACTGCAGATGAGGTTGCAAATGAAGTTATTCATGTGGAAGAAGCTCTCGATACTCCGACTTCCAGAAACAAACCATCCATTAAACAACCACCTTCCCAAGAGTTGAAACTAATTCCTGAAAATCTTAATTATGCTTATCTAGAGATGAATGAAAAACTCCAGGTTATAATTTCTTCTAAACTTTATTTTGATCAAGAAAGTAAATTTTTGTAGGTTTTGAAGAAGCATAAGAAAGGAATTTGATGGACCTTGGATGATATTTATGATATTAGTTTGTCCATGGGTATGCATAGGATCTCACTTGAAGATGTAGCAAAAGCAGTGAGGCAGCCCAGTAACCTTTTGATCCTTGATATTGTGAAATATGAGATCACGTTTACGTGCCCATTTGACACTTTTACTTTTAGAAGAACATTCTTTGATCCAGGAATAAAAAGTGAAGGTACTGATAAAAATTGCAAAGTCAAAGGACACCGCCTCAAGTTATTCCATGAGAGTCCCACGCTAGAAGAGGAAACTATAAAAGAGCTCTCGTGGGGAAAGGCTACTTATGCAATCATTTATCTGCCTTGACTCCTCAGGTGTGTTCTTTCCTCTGTCCTCGCTCTTATTTTATGCTTGTTTCTTTCATTGAGGACAATGCGTGAAGTATGGGGAGGGGGAATCATTTATTTGTTTTGTTTTCTTTGCTTTTGTTCTCTATTTTCTTGTTTTGTTTTCAGTTATAAAAAAAAATATATGCATCTTTTTGAAAGTTTTGGGTTATAGATTAATCTGAGGTTAGTTATGGAGACTTGGGAAAAGTTCACAAGATCGGTATCGTCTTAACACTGTAAGTCTCATGCATATGGAAGTTAATTTGAATTTTTATTATGACGTACCCTTGAATTCTCATCTTTTAATAGTTATTGAGTAGTTTATTTCAGCAGTCAGCACCATCTCACATGCACTCTACGCAGGGAAGCCGATGAAAATAAGTGAGTGATTCAAGTTTTATTTGGAAAAAAAAGGAATACGCCTTCTAAGTTTGGTGACCCTCACCCGGTCACTTAACCCAACGGTCATAGAACCTACAAAAAAAAGGTTGATAATAAGACTCGTTGTTAGTTCGTTCAGCGGTTTCTGGTGCTGAACTTGGTAGGGCAGATTACGGTCTGATCCCCCACAACTACAACCGAGTAAGCAAAGGGTTATGCCACATAAGTACCAGAACCCAGTGCAAAAAGAATCAGAGTCACTAACCGGTCGCCTTGCTATGAGTGTGTGGAGATAACGGGCTTAATGTGATTGCGCCTGAATGAAAAAGAGAAAAAAGGAGCATGAGTAAGTTAGGCTTTGGCATAATAATATGATTCGGATTGGTTTGTATATTCAAGAGACAAGATTAGTGTTCCTACGATATCCTTAGTGTGCAAGATTAGTACCTATTGATGCAATCTTAACCGAAGAAGAGTTTGTAGCCTAGAATGAGTAGTTGATGATGTTGTTGTGTTTCTTTTGATTTTATTTTGCTCGGAGTGCAAAAGTTCAAGTGTGGGGGAATTTGATCAGTGAATTTTGATGCACATTTTTCCATGATTGTACTTATGCATTTCCATGGTTTGTTTAGCTTATTTTTTGTATTTTATAGTGTTTTTCTATTTTAGTTTATTTCTACTCTTATTTGATTTTCACACTTTATTTTCAGCATTAGCAGTCTGCACGAATAAATTCATAACTTGAGCTTCAGGAGTCGAAATGAGGCATGCTACCAGTTGTTGGAAAGCTAAGAGAAAGAGCTACGAGTTTCATTCAGAAGTCAAGAGCTGAATAGGACTGTAGAAGGGCAAGAAATTTCGTTGAATTTTCAGCTTTAGAAATATTTCTTGTTTTGGGTCATTTGTAATGGGCTTGGGTTATATTTTCGACCCAGTTGGGTTATGAACCGAATACTTGTTCTTGCTATACCTAGAAGCCGCTACAATAATTTCTTTTTTACCTTTGATTATTCATAAAAATTACTTTTAGCTTTTGTACGAATTTTTATGGAGAACTAATTCATCTTGACAATCTGCTGTATTCAGGTTCTGACACCTTGAGGTTATAATAATTCTAATTCATATTTTATTTTGTTCAATATTAATCTATGTTCTTGTATGCTTAATTAAAATTGCATAGAGTATATTGATTTAATTCGATTGATTGTATGATCCAAACCATAGTCACGTCAACGTTTGCTTAATTCGTTATCGTGTCTGATTAATTCATGTTTGCTTAATTCATGAGGCTTAATTCTGTTTGCTTAATTCGGATAATAGGAACTAACATCACACTATTCTCATTGTGTTTGCCATTGAGTTTGTACTCCAATAGGAATAAATAATCCGCTTAGGGAATTGGAATTACGATAGCCGATGATAGGTAGGAACCGAATCAGCAGATTGACTTTTCAGCTTATTTTAATAATCACTTATTCCGTGTTATAAATAGATCCTAAAACCAACTCCCTATTTGATTTCTATTAGTTAATAATAAAATCAAGAATCCTTGTGAGAACGATATTCGAGTTACAGTTGTCGCTATATTACCATTTCGCAAAAACACTCATTTTGATCCGTGCGCGACAGCGGATCAAATGGCTCCTAAGGACATGGAAAAAACAACATTTATCACACCCTGGAGAACATTCTGTTACAGAGTGATGCCTTTCAGGTTAAACAATGCTGGTGCAACGTACCAGAGGGCTATGACAACCCTATTTCATGATCTGATGCACAAGGAAATTGAGGTATATGTTGATGATATGATTGCTAAGTCCCAGACTGAAGAAGGGCATATAAAATATTTTTTGAAATTATTTCAATGTTTGAGGAAGTATCATCTTCGCTTGAATCCAAATAAATGCACCTTCGGTGTCCGATCAAGGAAATTGTTAGGTTTCATTGTCAGGCAAAAAGGAATTGAAGTTGATCCTGATAAAGTCAAAACAATTCAAGAAATTCCTGCACCAAGGACTGAAAAGCAAGTTAGAGGCATCCTTGGGTGATTGAATTACATTTTCGGTTTTATCTCCCATATGACTGCAACGTGTGAGCCGGTCGCTAAGTTGTTAAAGAAAGACCAAGGTTGTGTGTGGAAATATGATTTCCAAAGGGCATTTGAAAGTATTAAAGAGTATATGCTTGAACCTCTTATCTTTCTCCCTCTGGTTGAAGGAAGGCCATTGATTATGTATCTGACAGTGTTAGATAATTCTATGGGCTGTATTTTAGGACAACAAGATGAAACAAGGAAGAAGGAATATGCCATTTATTACCTCAGCAAGAAGTTTATTGACTATGAGTCGCGGTATTATATGCTAGAAAAGACACGTTGTGCTCTGGCCTGGGCGGAAAAGCGGTTGCGGCAATATATGTTGAATCATACTACTTGGTTGATTTCCAAAATAGATCCAGTTAAGTATATTTTTGAGAAGCCTGGTCTAACTGGGAGAATTGCCCGTTGGTAAATGTTGTTTTCTGAATATGATATTAAATACCATACTCAGAAAGCTATAAAGAGTAGTGTGTTGGCAGATTATCTTCCTCACCAACCGGTTGATAATTATCAGTCAATTAAATATGATTTCCATGATGAGGATGTGATGTTTTTAAAGGTAAAAGATTGTGATGAACCTTTGCCTGGGGAAGGTCCTGATCCTGAATCTCGGTGGGGTATGGTATTTGATGGAGCTGTGAATTCTTATGGGAAAGGAATTGGTGATGTGATTATCAGTCCTCATGGATCGCATATCCCTTTTACCGCAAGATTGACATTTGATTGCACTAATAATATGGCAGAGTATGAAGCTTGCTTCATGGGTCTTGAGGAGGCCATTGATCTCAGAATCAAATTTCTAGATGTCTATGGCGATTCAGCTCTGGTAATAAATCAGATTAAAGGAGAATGGATACTCGTCACCCTGGCTTGATTCCTTACAAAGACTACGCTAGAAGATTATTACCTTTCTTTAATAAAGTTGAATTCCATCATATCCCCAGAGATGAAAATCAGATGGCGGATGCATTGGCCACTCTGGCTTCTATGTATCAAGTAAATAATTAGAATGATGAGCCTTGTATCACAGTGCGACACTTGGATAGACCGACTCATGTATTTGCAACAGAGGAAATTTCAGATGAGAAACCTTTGTATTATGATATCAATCATTTTCTCCAGACTCGAGAATACCCGGCTGGTGCATCAAATAAAGATAGAAAGACATTGAGAAGGTTGGCAGGTAGCTTTTTCCTCAATGAATATGTGCTATACAAAAGAAATTATGACATGGTCTTGCTCAGATGCGTGGATAGACACGAAGCAGACATGTTGATGCATGAGATCCATGAAGTTTCCTTTGGTACCCATGCCAATGGACATTCGATGGCAAATAATATGCTTCGGGAAGGTTACTATTGGCTGACAATGGAATCTGACTATTACAAATTTGCAAAGAAGTGCCATAAGTGACAGATTTATGCTGACAAAATTCATGTTCCTTCGACACTTGTCAATGTTATTTCTTCCCCATGGCCTTTCTCTATGTGGGGTACTGACATGATTGGAATGATTGAACCAAAGGCGTCGAATGGACACCGTTTTATCTTGGTAGCAATTGACTACTTCACCAAATGGGTGGAAGCAGCTTCATATGCTAATGTCACTAAGCAGGTGGTAGTGCGCTTTATCAAGAACAATCTTATATGTCGGTATGGTGTGCCAAGCAGGATTATCATTGATAACGACTCGAATTTGAATAATAAAATGATGACATAGCTTTGTGAAGAATTTAAGATTGTCCATCACAATTCATCTTCTTACAGACCAGAGATGAATGGGGTTGTTGAAGCTGCTAAAAAAAACATCAAAAAGATCATCCAGAAAATGGTTGTTACTTATAAAGATTGGCACAAAATGCTCCCTTTTGCTTTGCATGGATATCATACATCCTTCCGCACTTCAACAGGGGCAACCCCGTTCTCTCTTGCGTATGGCATGGAAGCAGTGCTTCCCGTGGAGGTTGAGATTCCTTCTTTATGTGTGATAATGGAAACTAAGTTGTCATAGTTTGATTGGGTCCATAACAGGTTTGACCAATTGAATTTGATTAAATAAAAGAGAATGACGGCCTTGTCTCATGGCCAGTTATAATAGAAGAGAATGAAGGAAGATTTTGATAAGAAGGTCAAGCCTTGTGAATTCAGAGAAGTCGACCTCGTGCTCAGGAAGATCATGTATTTTAATGTTGATTCCAGGGGCAAGTGGACTCCCAATTTTGAAGGCCCATATGTTGTCAAGAAAGCCTTCTCTGGCGGTGCATTAATTCTTGAAACTACGGATGGCGAGGAGTTCCCACGTCCTATGAATGATGACGCAGTCAAGAAATACTTTGCCTAAAGAAATAAAAGAACATATCGCTAAGTGGAAAACCCGAAAGGGAGGCTTAGGAAAAAAAGAGCGTCTCGGTAGACTGAAAACCCAAAAGGGCGGTCTAGGAAAAAATTAGAGACATAAACAAAATAGATTCTTACCGCATGGTTGAAAACCCGCAAGGGCAACCTAGGAAAAAGTTAGGGATTTCTTGGCAAGTAACTACATCATACAAGACTTGATAATTGAAGCAACAATCTTCTTGGATCCTTGTCACTCTTCAACCAAAGTCGCTTCTCAGGAATTCAAAGTTGGTAGGGAGAATAGTGGTCATTATATTTCAATGTATCTTTTCTAATATATATTACCATTTTCCAAACTTTGTAATCATCGATGGAGTCTCGCCATTTGCAGACTACCATTCTATTAATAAAGTTTGAGCTTTTACCCAATTCTTTGCAATTCTTCTTTTATTATGCTTACAAAGACTACATTATTATTGATAGTAATTTTCAAAACAAAAAGATTGAATAACAAAATTATTTTTTGAAAAGAGTTTACAGATTACTTCTTACTTTAGATTTTGTGACTCAGGGAGAACAAAAATAGTGATTCCAAAGATGGATGAACTCTAAAATTTTAGAAGTATATATTCCCTAAGAAAGTTCTCTCAGGTCACTTCTACTAATATGCACATGATCTCCTTGTATTTATCAGATAGTTGAAGATGATACCAATTAATGTATGGTGCGGTGTTGGTTTTGTGATCCCACTTTCCCCAGTCAAGTCTTGGTTCACTTTGATATCGGGTTTGCATGGTCTGAAGTCTCTATACCAGATTTCCCAGTAAGGTCTTCGCTCATATGACGAAATTTCCTTCCTCATTGTGTGCTGAGATGAAATCATTTGCAAAACGTCACCCTTTGCTTTGTTGGTATTATTGTTGTTGTTTATTTCCCAGGAAACTAAACGAGGACAACATATTTTCTAAGAAGTGTTGAAACAGTTGTCAAATTTTGGGTTTTCTCCTGCCAAGTGTTGCGTTTGATTTAAAATCCCCATAATTTTGATTTATTATTGTATTGTTTGATTTCTTAGATCCCTGAGTGAAGCTGAAATACTATTTCTCCCTAAGAGTTGTCATCCCCATGTAATTTCATAATTTCTCCACAGGGAAGTTTATGTAGTTATCACTCTTGGTATTGGAGAAGGTATTTTGGGCTTCTCTCAATGATGTGGTGTTGTACTCCCCAATAAAGTCAACACGAGTTCCCCAGGTGATATCTCGACTATGTGATATTGTTTTCCCCGTTGAGGTCGGTATTGCAATCCCCAGTAGAAGTACAAACGTTGAAGCATTTGTTTTCCCTCATTGAAGCCTGTGCGATGTTCCCCGGTGAAGCCTGGAGGAGGGTGTTAGATTCCAGTATTTGTACTAATTATTTTGTCTTGATTTGTTTATTTTCAGATTGTATTTCTTCCCAGTGAAATTAAGGCATGGAACAAAACTTTGTTAGTGTTTACTTTCTTATATATTTTTTCCTCCTGAATATGGTTTAGCCGAGTATTAACTTTACCTAATTTGGTTTTGTCTGTTTATCCCCAGTATGGTGTGATAATTTTGTCAGCATAATAATAACATTCATACATGCATCATGCATAGTCGAATTAAAATAAATTCACTTGCATCCATTGATATTTTATCGGCATATTACCCTATTTGCAGAGTTGTGTTACCCTCTCTCCATTAGATTGTCAAATTTAAGCAGAAAGTGTATATTCTTTCGATTTCCCCACTGAGTTATCCCTCGTGGAAGATTTTTTTCCTATTAAGTTCTTTATCTGAGTGGAATGTGATCCCCTTTTGAGTTTATTTCTCATCAGGTGCTATCTCGGTTGACTGTTTCACTCCAGATTATTTCTGGTTTGAATCTGCAATCCCCAGCAACATTATTATTTTGATTTCTGCGAGCTTTGAGCCCTAGTTTGAGAATGTGCATTTATTTTGCACGTGAAGACTTTAGTTCCTCAACAGGAATATATTGGCATTCCCCCCAAGAAACCCTGTTTCTTTCCCCAGGAAGCCATATTACTTTCAGGAGGTCATTATAATTCCTTTTCATAACAGCAAGTGGCGGTCTCTCAATTTGAGAAACTTGTACTTCCCTAGTATGTTTGTTGGTTCCCGAAGAATATTCAGATTTTATTACTCCAATGGATGGTAGTCTCGTCATTATGGGAGATAGTTCATTGTTAAGATTTGTTACTCCAATGAATGGTAGTCTCGTCATTATGGGAGATAGTTCATTGTTGAGATTTGTTACTCCAATGAATGGTAGTCTCATCATTATGGGAGATAGTTCATTATTGAGATTTGTTACTCCAATGAATGGTAGTCTTCTCATTATGGGAGATAGTTCGTTGTTGAGATTTGTTACTCCAATGAATGGTAGTCTCGTCATTATGGGAGATAGTTCGTTGTTGAGATTTCTTACTCCAATGAATGGTAGTCTCTTCATTAGTTTGTTGTTGAGATTTCTTACTCCAATGAATGGTAGTCTCGTCATTATGGGAGATAGTTCGTTGTTGAGATTTGTTACTCCAATGAATGGTAGTCTCGTCATTATGGGAGATAGTTCGTTGTTAAGATCTGTTACTCCAATGAATGGTAGTCTCGTCATTATGGGAGATATTTTATTATTGATATTTGTTACTCCAATGAATGTTAGTCTCGTCATTATGGGAGATAGTTCGTTGTTGAGATCTTTTTCTGATGGATGGTAGTCTCTTCATTATGGGAGATAGTTCGTCGTTGAGATTCGCATTACTCTGAAGAAGTTTGTTTGTTTCTGGTCATACATACTGACACCAATCAATCATTATCACCTCTAATATTGATGTTTGCTGGTATTACCCTACCACCTTTTTTCCCCCAGTGGGTCGACTTTACCTTTTTTGCTATCTTCTTTGAGAGTGGATAGTTTTCAGTTATTTAATGATAACTTTTATCCTTTATTTTCTCTCCTCGACGTCTGAGTTGATGTTACTATGTCTTCTCTTTGGACTTTACCCCAATAGAATCGAGTCTTTTATTTACCAATGATTTATTTTCCTAGTCTAATCTTATTTTGATCCTTTATTTTATGTTTCCCCAGTGGTGTCCCATGTCACCTTTGGATCTGTTTGTTTGCATGCACAATCATAAACATTGTATGGCATCTTATGGCCAAAAATAGAGTTTGTTTTATATTTAAGTATCTTCAATCGCGTCGACACGAAGATTTTAACCTTCTTATCTCCGGATGGAAGACACATAAATAAGGGCAACTTTTGTACCCCAATTTTTGCCCCTAAGATCCCTCTATCATTTCATATCAACTCAATCACAACAAGATCACACTAGGGTTTAGTTCTTCTCCTTATCTTTAGCTTTGGTCATGGGAAATCACCAAGCACCTTGACTTCTATTTTGTGTTTATCTATGTTTTGTATTAATTAACTTTTAACTAATAAATACTATGAATGTTTGCTCTAGTTGATGATGCTATAAGTGAAAGCACAACACATTTCATCAAGTTGACCTATAGGTTTATGAGTTTATTTACATGCCTTCTTCAACAAAGCTTCATTGATATTAAAGTTTCATCATTGAATGTTATTTGAAGTAATATCATGATAAAGTCTATTATGATTTATCATACATCAAGTTGTTAAATATAGTTCAAAGATGTAAGGGTTGGCTGAAGAAATTTTGACCTAATTAGACGAGTTCTTGATTTCTTGATCACAAGTGCATATTTCCCTTAATTCTCAATATTTGGAGTGGTTATGGTTGCTATGGTTCCTCATTATAATCCTCAACAACTTCTATTTACATGACAAAGGTATTTGTGCAAGAAAGTTTGTCAAATTTGAAAAGGGTTTCTAAGGCATTTCGTTGCTCTATGATGTTATACCCCAAAATTTGCCCTCCCATATTCTTCAAGAAATTGCCAAGCCAAGTCATAAAACTCCCCCAAGAGTTGCACAGTCCAACTGTCTCCTGTACAGTCAAAACTAGGGTTTGTGTTCTGATCAAGAAAAGGAAGTGTTCAAAGGCTCAATCAAGTCTCATATGCTTACAAACATGGTCAAGCATCTTCATACTAAGTTTCAAGGCATTCAGCTCAAGATTGCACAGTCAAAACCCTAAATTGCACTACAGTCAACTGTAGGGGCAAAATGGTCATTTGGCAGTCAAAAGTTCAAATTTTTGGTCAACATATCATTTTGAAGCCACAAACATCATTTGATCAATGCTTGATCATGATTCTCAAAATTTGGCTCAGAAATCATCAAAGATGCAAAAGTTGCTATATTTGGACAGCTGAAAAAGTCAACTGAAATTGACCAGGGCATAACTTTCACATGGATTATCAGAAAAATTCCATCCAAAGCTCATTTTGAAGAGAAAGACATTTCCTACAACTCATCTTCATACTTCAAGTCCAAGAAATGCTCTCACAAAAAGTTATCAATTTCAACATTATAGGTCATTTTCAAAAGTCAACAAAAAGGGACTTTAAGTCAAAGGCCATAACTTGAGATTGGTAAATCAAAATGACATGGGACTAAAGGCATTGGTTAAAGGACTCAAAGACCTTTCCAAAATGTCCAAGAACATGTGAAAAGCTTAAAAATTGAGCAAGTTATGCCTTGTAGAAGTTGGGAAATTTTTGTGAAATGGCAAAAGTCAACTATCCTTGAAACTCC
Source organism: Vicia faba (assembly GCA_948472305.1). Lineage (NCBI taxonomy): Eukaryota > Viridiplantae > Streptophyta > Magnoliopsida > Fabales > Fabaceae > Vicia > Vicia faba. The sequence continues at coordinate 1,456,540,645 of OX451736.1, forward strand.
AATTTTTGACAAAAGGGCCCACTTTCTTCCACTTGATTCATCCTTGTCATGCCACACACGTGTCCCATGATTAATTTCAAGACCAAATATTGATTTTTCTATTTTATTTAATTTTTGATAATTTAATTCATTTTAAATCTTTGAAAATTCAAATAAAATTCAAAAACCAATGGAATAGTGTCATGTGAATTTGGACAACTTCCATATATCATGGGCCAACTCAAAAACTCAGGCTAGGGTTAAATTGCACACTAAGTCTAGGGTTTGGCTTAAAAGAAGGAAAATTGGTTAATGGTGAAAACCCTAGGACTAGTTCCTTCATGAGCATGAATTAAGGCCAAATAACAAGCTAATTTCCATCCATTATAAGCACTGAGTCAAACCCTAAGCCTAGGAGATCATATGCTGCGCTCAAAGGCTTGTTGCAACATTGAAATTTTGGCATAAAAACACAAAACTGATTTCAAAGTTGAGGGAATTTTCAAGCCTTAATTCTTTTCTAATAGCTTCCTGGACCATTTCTGAACACATCCCAATTCCTAACATCAATCAAAACGCCAAGAAGTGGTAGCTACAACTCAAACTGTGTCGTAAAAAATTTCAAATCGCATATCATAATTTACGCATCCTTGTGCATTTTTATTCATGAATTCTTATTCAATGTGAAGTTTGCAAGCTGACCATAACTTTTAATTGAATTTTCGTGCACTTTTGGCCAAGATGCCATGTTCGTTCCTTAGGGTTTTGCAGGGTCCAAAATTAGGGCTTTTGCATAGAGGAAAAATTAAGGCTCATGAGTACCATGGTTGCATTCAGTGAGACTAGACGAACAAGGACCACTCATCGCGCCTAATTTCTAAACCACACAGGCCTATTCGCTATTTTCTGTTAGATGGTATTAGGCAACGTTTGCCAAACCGTCGCCTTTGAGTTTTGTTTTGCAGGGACGAAGAAGAAGGACTCGTGGCATGCAGGGATTGGGAGATTTAAAAAATTCGCGCGCGTTCCAAGTGTTGTGCCACTTTTCTTTTATATTATTTGTATTATATTATATGTTAAATGTGATTGAAACGGCTCAGTGGCAGGGACATGCGTTGGTAACATCAAAGACCTGGGTTCAAGTCCCAGGTCTGGCCAATCTCAATATTATTTTTCACTTACAAATCCCATGCAGCTTCAGTAATGCAGACATACCATATGTCCCCTCATCCAAGCGTACACCTGCCTAATGGATACAGATCAAGGGCTGAGATTGAAGGCCCACTGTAAGTACCAGTCAACGCATCACACCTAATTCAAAAGGTCAACAAATTCAAAGCTAATGGGCCAGAAATCACCAGGCCTGTACCTCCAATTTGGGGCTACCCCCCCCCCCCCCCCCCCCCTGGTTTGCATTTTTCTATTTTTTTTCTTATTTTATTCTTGCTATTTTATTTATTTTATTTGTTTTAACATAATTAATTAATTTTCATAAAAACATAAAAACATTCAAAAATTCAGAAAAGACCAAAAAAATAATATTTACTTTATTATTATTATTTTCTTAGCATGTAAATAAATTAATTTCAAATTAGGTTTAATTTACATTTTTCCATAACAAAAAATCCAAAAATGTTAATTTAGGTTAATTGGTAATTTTTTATATCCTTTTAATTTTTCCTTTTTTATCATAATACTATTATTTATTTATTTTCACATTTACATTGTACATAAATATAATTTAGAGTTAAATTAGGTTAAAACTCAATATTTTTCACAATAAAAATTAAAAAACATTAGAACTAGGGTTTAGCATTTTATTTTTAATTTCAATGAATTCTTTTTTTCTTTTAAATCTTAAAAACACAAAAATACCAGAAACATTTAATACTTTCATTTTAATTCTTCATTAATTTTAATTTGTTGCAAAAGGGTCCAACGCCCGTGTTCATAATGTATTTAATTTGCGCATTTGTTTTATATCGTTTAAATAACTATGTATATGCCCCAAAGCCTTGTAATAACTTTTACTTTATTTCTCGCACTTTTATTTTATTGCTTTTTTTACTTTCAGTCAAATCGGGTTCGGTTTATTTTGGCGATGTGGACCCGCGCCATTTGTAATAGTTTAGATTTATTTTCTCGCAAATATATAACTGTTAATAAATATGCATGAAAGAATGTATGGACTTAAAAATAAAATCAAGCGTAGATCACAACAAACATGACAAGACAAAATAATTGAAACATGACACACGAGCCGCACACACCACCCCTAGGGTACGCCTCACTGTTGCCTTTCGAAAGGTGGTCGTCGAGTAGAAGACGTCTTAGTAAGTCCTCATGATCCGGGAACCTGGCATGAGGGTAGCTTCTAAGGTGTCTTCCCATTGCTCTGGTGACCACCATGTCCCTAAAACTCGAATTGACCCGAACACCTCCAACGGTGGTGCTACCTACCTCTCAATGGTGGGATGGCACTACTTTAAAGGACTTTTACACAGACGAATTCCTTAGGGTAGGTAGGTTCTCAAAGATACTTGCTCTAACTTCAAACAAATCAAAACATACTTTTCACACCAACACACATTTTCAAAAGCTTTCAAAGCAAATTTTTCAAACACTCTGACGTATGAGTCGAACTGAAATTTTTCAAAGAAACTTTGTTAACCCACATTGAAAAGCAAGCAAACATTTTGAAAACACATTGAGCAAGTATCTAAGAGCCCATGGATAACCATGGATAGAAAGGGTGCTAACACCTTCCCTTTCTATAACCTACCTCCCGAACCGAGAGCAATCTCTTTTAAGGAATTTTTCTGTGCTTTTGTCCTTTCCACTTGGAGAAAATAAAAGACGGTGGCGACTCTTGCTTCCGCGACATTTTCGCGAACCAGCTTTAAAACAGTCAGTTCCAGATCCACCGATCACAGAACTGGCGACTCTGCTGGGGACCAAACTTAAAGTGAGGTGTACCTTAGGACTAAGATCATTGTGTTTTCAATTGCTTTCCTTGTTTGCTTTATTATTGTGGGTTGCTTGGGAGTGCTATAGATCCTAACCCGGATCTGGGGATACCTTCGTAGAAAGTAGCAACAAGGTTGTGAGGGAACTGTGCGGGGTATACCGACATGGTTGAAGCAGTCTGCTACGTTGATGTGGCACTTTGGTGTGTACCGGTAACCCTTGAGTTCAGTCAAGGAGAGTACGGGGCCTCCGCGTGGTGTCGTGAAGCATCAACAGACCTTAGGAACCTTAATTGAACAATCTTGGCCTCTTTAGGGTAGTGAGATAACTGACTTTGGTGCAGTCCGAGGTTGGTTGATACTCGATACTACACTCAATTGAGGGTTGCTTTCCTGGAATATTTCGGTCGCCAGTTCAGTGGCTAAATCGAAACGATGAACAATGAAAGCAATCCCGTGATATTGGGAACCTTAGAACCCGGTTACTTTGATTAGGACAGGTTGAACCCACCAACTTCAAGAGGGTACCACCCAGACCCCATGCTGGCCTTAAACCTTAAGGGCCTGTCTTGTGTGCTTTGTGTGCCTTACATGTTTGTCTTTGTAAATATCTGTGGTGTGTTTAATCATAGCATCATGACATCATCCAGCATCATATGCATTAACTAACCATTTCAGGGGTTCGAATTTTCATCTTTGTTCTTGTTTTGTAGGACATGGAAACTGTTCGTAGAAAGACAATTCCAATCAGTCTTGTAAGGATCCCTCCTCAGCTTAAGGAGCTTATATCCAGGATTCCCGAGAACTCTTCATTCAGTGAAAGGCATGGAAGTCTCATCAGCTTGGTCAATACCAACATTGAGGAAGATATGATGAAGGTCCTGTTTCAATTCTTTGACCCTCTGCATCACTGTTTCACCTTCTTGGACTACCAGTTGGTACCTACATTGGAGGAGTTCTCCCGACTCCTGAAGATCCCTATCCTTGATCAGCTACCCTTCAATGGTACAGAAAAGGAACCTAAGCTTGAAGAGATTGCTAAAGCCTTGCACCTACAGTCATCTGACCTCAAGGGACATTGGGAAGTCAGAAGTGGTATTAAAGGGTTCTTAGCCAGGTTTCTGTTTGAAAAGGCCTATGAATGTTGGAACTCCCTTGACTTGCAAGCTTTTGAAGAGGTTGTGGCCCTCCTTGTTTATGGTTTGGTGTTGTTCCCTAACCCAGATCAGCTCATTGATATCAGTGCTGTCCAGATCTTTATGTCCAGGAATCCTATACCTACGTTGCTGGGGGACCTCCTTCACTCATGTTACACTCGAACCATGAGAAAAAGAGGTGTCCTTATGTGTTGCACTCCTCTCCTGGGAAAGTGGTTTATTTCGCACCTTCCACAATCGGTCCTGAAGAACGAGCGGGGTTTGAGATGGTCACAACGGTTGATGACTCTTACACATGCAGATATACATTGGTGCCCTAGGTCCAGAGAAGATGTCACTATCATTGATCGTTGCGGGGAGTATCCTAATGTTCCTTTACTTGGAATCAGAGGGGGTATTACTTATAGTCCATGCCTGGCTTGGAGACAATTTGGTTATGCTCGGAGGGATGGTCCTCATGACATGTTGATTCCTGACATAGTTTTTGACTTCGACAACGATACTCAAGGACTTCGCCAGAGATTTATCAGAGCTTGGAGGATGCCTAGTAGGATAGACAGCAAGACACTGGGGCACAGGAACTCCATCCCTTTGGAGCCTTACCTCAAGTGGGTACGAGCCCGCTCTCAGAAGTTAGTAATGCCTTATCCTCACATGCTTCCAGTAATCAAAGAGCCTGCCTTGGAAGGAGAGGTGTCTCATGTTATTCAGCACCCTGATATGCCCACATCCTGGGAAGAGATGCAGAAGAGCTGGATCCAGCTTAAGGAAGAGCGGAATTCTCTTGAGACTAGTTTTCATGCCAGTGAAAAGAAGGTCTTGGAGCTCACCCGCCTGTTGCACGAGGAAAGGAACCTCAACACTTACATAGCTCCAAAGAAGATGCGCAACATATTTTGGGATTGATTTGATCTTTTTGTACTTTTGCCCATGAGGCTTTGATGTATTAAACAATGATTTTCTTAATAATAACGTGTGTTCCTTTTGGTCTACAACAAATTTGAATTTTCGAACTCTTGAATGCATCGCATAAACACATATCATTCATCATGTGCATCATAGGTACTCTTCTTTTCAGGTTGTTTACCGTTCTTCGCTGTTTATTTCAGCATCATGAACCCTGAATCATCAACCGAGGCATCTATCAAGGCTCTTCAGGCGCAGAACGTCCAATTTCAGGCGCAGAACGCCCAATTTCAGGAGCTGATCAAGGGCTTGGCTCAGGGTCAACAAGAGTTAAAGACCATGCTTCTGAAGAAGACTAAGAAGAAGAGGAGGACTGTGCTATTTAACACTGGGCGCAGACTCGGGAACACTTTGGTGGAAGCTGAAAGGACTCCTCCATCTGTGACGGAAGGTAGTCACCAAGAAAGGGAGGTCCCTACTCCTGTGGGCTCTGATACTGAAACAGACTTCAACGACGAACAGTACCCTCCTGCTGAAGACCGGTACAAACAGCTGGAAGACAGATTAAAGGCTATGGAAGTTCAGCGGGTGCCTGGATTGGATTTCGGAGACTTGGGGTTATCTACTGGGGTGGTGATCCCCCACAAGTTCAAAACACCTGCCTTCGTGAAGTATGATGGGGCTTCCTGTCCCAAGATGCACCTCTGTTCTTATGTAAGGAAGATCCAGCCTTACACAGCAGACAAGAACCTTTGGATCCACTTCTTCCAGGAGAGTCTTTCAGGGACTCACCTCGATTGGTTCTATCAGCTGGATGGAATCAGCATTCGTAACTGGGAGGATCTGGCCACTGCTTTTTACAGGCAGTATCAGTATAATGCCGACCTCGCTCCTACGCGTACCCAGCTCCAGGGTATGTCGCTAGGGTCGGGTGAAGGTTTTAAGGAGTATGCTCAGAAATGGAGAGACCTGGCTGGCAGGGTGCAGCCACCATTGACGGATCGGGAGCTGGTAGATATGTTCTTGGGGACCCTATCTGGTCCATTTTTCAATCATCTCATTGGTAATTCCTCTGCTGGGTTTACTGATCTGATCCTGACTGGTGAAAGGATCGAGGCCGGTATAAAATCGGGGAAGATACAGAAAGTTGCCTCCTCCAGTACTGAGAAGAAACCCTTCAAAAAGGAGGCTAGTGCTGTATATAGCTCCCGGAGAACAGAGCGACCTGAACACCGCCAATCTGTCAGTGCGGTAATGATTGCCAAACCTGCTGCCGCCCCTCGGCCAACTAATCCTCAAAAGTTTGAAAGACCCCGGAGAGAGTATACCCGGTTAAGCATGACCTTATCACAGATCCTGCCACAGTTGCTATCCACCAATTTAGTGACTGTCAGGGAGGCTCCAAAGTTTCCCAATACTGCATCCCCCAAGTTCAATCCAAATGCTCGCTGTGCTTATCACTCTGATAGCCCGGGGCATAACACGGATGACTGTTGGGCCCTAAAGAATAAGGTTCAAGACCTCATTGATGCAAAGGAAATACAGTTTGAGGCGCCCGAGAGGCCGAATGTTGTAACTGCTCCCATGCCCCAGCATGGAGTGAATGTTGTTGAGGAGGATTTGTATGTAGCTTCAGTGGATGATGTTGCTACTCCGTTGCCGATGGTCAAGAGGAATCTGTTGCTAGCCGGTTTATTTCCGGGATGTAGCGAAGGTTGCCCTCTATGTGTTGCTTCCCCTGCTGGTTGTTCTCTGCTGAAGTCAGGTGTCCAAAACCTGATAGATAGTAGAGAGATTTTGTTCAGAAAGACTGTTGTTCCTGCTGCTCCTGTTGAAGAAGTGTCGATCGTTACCATCTTCAACAACCATTCCGAGGCTCCTTCAAAGAAGCCTGTCCAAATTTTGTCGGTTCACAAGAGTGCTCCCATCACCATTACTGTTCCGGGGCCTATACCCTACAAATCTGATAAGGCTGTCCCATGGCACTATGGGGCGGATGTTTATGTTCTGGGTGTGAAACAAGAGTGCAACATTGATACTGGTGTCTCCAACATCACCGGGCCTGCTAAGGTCACTCGTAGTGGAAGACTGTTCTCGCCAGACATTGCTCCTCCGGCAATTCATAGGCCTTTGATCTTCACACCTGCCAGAGAGCCTGTTTCTCCCCCTGACCAAGTATCCACCCCTGCTACTGATTCATCTGATACTCGGGGCAAGGGAATTGCTGCTGATATGCCTGCCAGGACGGAGGCGCCAAAGACCATTGTTGAGGCTTCCAAGCAGGAAATGGAAGAAATCCTCAAGATAATAAAGAAAAGTGACTTCAACGTTGTAGAACAGCTGGGGCACACCCCCTCTAAAATCTCCATGTTGTCACTGCTGCTGTGTTCAGAGGCCCATGCAAAGGCTCTGATTGCTTTCTTAAAGACAGCCCACGTACCCCAAGAGACGTCTGCTGACCAGTTCACCGACTGTGTGGCCAACCTAACCGCTGATAATGGCCTGGGTTTCTCTGATGCCGATCTGACAGCAAAGGGGAAAAACCATAATGATGCCCTGCATGTCTCCATTGAATGCAGGGGCACTACTCTTGCTCATGCGCTGGTTGACACAGGTTCTTCATTAAACGTGCTGCCCAAGAAGGCTCTGGATAGGCTGGATTGTGAGGGTCTAGAGCTCAAACCAACTCACATTGTTGTCCGGGCCTTTGACGGGTCCAAAAGAACGGTACATGGTGAGGTGGACATCCCAATCAGGGTTGGGTCACAGGTATTTGATTCAAAATTCTATGTGATGGACATCCATCCGTCCTATTCTTGTTTGCTGGGTCGCCCATGGATCCACAAGGCTGGAGCTGTGACCTCCACATTGCATCAGAAGCTCAAGTACCCGGTCAGGGGGAAGATCGTAACAGTGCAAGGGGAAGAGGAGTACATGGTCAGCCACCTCAACTCCTTCAGATATGTAGAAATGGATGGGGAGTTCATTGAAACCCCCTTTCAACATTTTGAGGAAGTGCCACAAACCCTGGCAGCAGCAGAAGCAGATGAAGAGGTTTCTCCTATGAAGATGGCCTCCTTAAAGGACGCCCGGGCTGTGATCGAAAAAGGTGAATGTGCAAACTGGGGCAAGCTCCTTGATCTTACTCCTAAGACTAACAAGTTTGGGTTGGGCTTCACCACAGAAGCTCAGAAAGCGGTGCGCAAGGCGAGAATTGGAAGACCTCCTGTGCTCATCACCCACTCAGAAGTGAATGCTATTGGAGAGGAAGTCAAAGTGGAAGAGTCAGAGTTCGATAGCTGGATCTACCCGACGACCGACGGTGGATTGACCAATTGGACTGCTAAAGATTTTACACCCATAACTTTTGTTCCTCAGTAATGAATTTCTTTGTTTTTGATTTGTAATAAACAATAATTTGAAACTATATGGCCCGGTGTCTTACCCGGGGCACCGTGGTTTTATTTATGAGGGCTTTTGTTTGTCACTATCATATATCATGAATAAAAGCATTGGACGTTTTTCACCTTTCAAATTTTGCGCTCCTTTTCTTTCCTTTCTTCGCATATTGCAAAACAGCTGTATTTACACACACACTCACTCATACAGGTTTCAATCCACTCTGGATCTCAATGGTAACGACTCTGCTACTGCCAGTTATGACTTCGAAAATCCGATCAACTTAGCCGCAGACGAAGGTGAAGATGATTGCGAAGTGCCTGGTGAACTTGCAAGACTGTTACAACAGGAGGAGAGGGCAATTCAACCCCATGAAGAGCCAGTGGAAATAATAAACTTGGGTACTGAGGAAGACAAGAAAGAGGTGAAGATTGGTGCCAACCTAGAACTCAGCGTGAAGCAACGGTTGACTCAGATGCTGCATGACTATAAAGAAATCTTTGCCTGGTCCTACGAAGATATGCCCGGATTGGATACCGACATTGTGGTCCATCACTTACCAACTAAAGAAGATTGCCCTCCGGTTAAGCAAAAGGTCCGCCGTATGCGTCCAGAGATGTCTGAGAAGATTAAAGCCGAGGTTATGAAGCAGTTTGATGCCGGTTTTCTTGCAGTGACTTCTTACCCTCAGTGGGTTGCTAATGTGGTGCCGGTACCTAAGAAGGACGGCAAGGTCAGGATGTGTGTCGATTACAGGGATCTGAACAGGGCCAGCCCCAAGGATGACTTCCCTCTACCCCATATTGATGTCCTTGTTGATAATACCGCTCAGCATAAAGTGTTCTCTTTTATGGATGGCTTTTCAGGCTACAATCAGATCAAGATGGCTCCTGAAGACATGGAAAAGACTACATTTGTTACTCAGTGGGGCACCTTCTGCTACAAAGTCATGCCTTTTGGACTAAAGAATGCTGGGGCAACCTACCAACGTGCCATGGTTGCTTTATTTCATGACATGATCCATCATGAGATAGAAGTGTATGTTGACGACATGATCGCTAGGTCCCAGACTGAGGAAGAACACCTTGATCATCTGCAGAAACTGTTTGACCGTTTGAAACTGTACAAGCTGAGGTTGAACCCGAACAAGTGCACCTTCGGGGTAAGATCTGGGAAGTTGCTAGGCTTCGTGGTCAGTGATAAAGGCATTCAAGTGGACCCAGCTAAGGTCAAAGCTATTCAAGAGATGTCAGTTCCTAAGACAGAGAAGGAAGTCAGAGGCTTTCTAGGACGTCTGAATTACATTGCCCGGTTCATCTCACATCTGACTGCTACCTGTGAGCCAATCTTCAAGCTGCTGAAGAAAGATCAGGTAGTACGTTGGAATGATGAATGTCAGGCTGCTTTTGACAGAATCAAAGAATATCTCCAAGAACCACCCATCCTTATGCCACCAGTTGAAGGGAGACCTTTGATACTTTACCTGACAGTGCTTGATAATGCAATGGGGTGTGTGCTGGGGCAGCATGACGAGTCTGGCCGAAAAGAGCATGCCATTTATTACCTTAGCAAAAAGTTTACCGACTGTGAGACCCGATACTCACTGCTTGAGAAAACTTGCTGCACTTTGGTATGGGCTGCTCGCCGGCTGAGACAGTACATGCTGACTCACACTACCTTGTTGATCTCAAAAATGGATCCTATAAAGTACATATTCGAAAAGCCTGCTCTGTCCGGGAGAATTGCAAGATGGCAGATGATCTTGACGGAATACGACATTCAGTATACGACCCAAAAAGCCATCAAGGGAAGTGTATTGGCAGACCACTTAGCACATCAAGCTGTGGATGACTACCAATCGATGAACTTCGAGTTTCCAGATGAAAACATTATGATAGTAACTGACTGTGAAATACCCGGACCGGATGAAGGACCTGAACCAGGATCCCGATGGTCTATGCACTTTGACGGAGCCTCCAATGCTTTGGGAAATGGTATCGGCGCCATAATCGTATCTCCACAAGGTACTCATACTCCACTCACCGCCCGGCTGTGTTTCAACTGTACCAACAACATGGCGGAGTATGAAGCGTGTATTATGGGTCTTCAAGCTGCGATCGACCTGAGGATCAAATTTCTGAGTGTCTTCGGAGATTCCGCTCTTGTGATCAATCAAATCAAAGGAGAGTGGGATACGAAACACCCAAACTTGATTCCTTACAGAGAATGTGTGTTGGCCCTGATCCCCCACTTCACAGAGATAACATTTGAGCACTTTCCAAGAGAAGAGAATCAGTTGGCGGACGCGTTAGCTACAATGTCTTCAATGTTCAAGGTTAAATGGGATAATGAAGCTCCCCGGATCATCATCTGGAAACTGGACGAACCGGCATACTGTTGTGATCTCGAGACTGAATTGGTAACTGAGAAACCTTGGTACCACGAAGTGAAGAGATATCTGGAAGCTCAGGAATACCCTGAAGGTGCTTCTGTCAATGATAAGAAATTCATGAGGAGGTTTGCAGCCAAGTTCTTTCTTAGCAACGGCATTTTGTACAAGCGAAACCAGGATTCAACCCTACTGCGTTGTGTAGATAAAACTGAAGCAGAAAGAATCATGGAAGAGCTACATGAAGGGACCTTTGGTACACACTCCAGTGGACATACCATGGCAAAGAAGATCCTACGGGCAGGGTATTACTGGTCCACCATGGAAGCTGATTGTTACCAACATTCTAGGACATGCCATAAATGCCAGATCTACGCAGACAAGGTGCATGTTCCTCCGGTTCCCCTGAATGTTCTGACTGCGCCTTGGCCATTTGCAATGTGGGGTATAGACATGATCGGTGAGATTAAACCTACGGCATCTAATGGACATCGCTTCATCCTAGTGGCAATTGATTATTTTACGAAGTGGGTTGAGGCAGCATCCTATGCTACGGTAACCAAGACCGTTGTGGCACGGTTCATTCGGCACAATCTGATCTGTCGGTATGGTGTCCCTGAGCGGATTATTACAGATAACGGTACCAATCTGAACAATAAGATGATCGCTGAGCTCTGCGAACAGTTCAAGATACAGCACCACAATTCTTCTCCTTACAGACCAAAGATGAATGGGGCTGTAGAAGCGGCTAATAAAAACATCAAGAAGATCGTGCAGAAGATGACAGTAACGTATAAAGATTGGCACGAGATGTTACCGTTCGCTCTGCATGGGTATCGTACCTCAGCTAGGACGTCAACCGGGGCAACTCCTTTCTCTCTGGTTTATGGCATGGAGGCAGTCTTTCCAATCGAAGTACAAATTCCTTCTCTCCGGATAATGAAGGACGCAAAGCTGAATGAAGATGATTGGATCCAGACACGACTTGATCAGCTCAACCTTATTGACGAAAAGAGACTTGCTGCTATCTGTCATGGTCAGACGTATCAGAAACGAATGATCAGGGCATTTAATAAAAAGGTCAGACCACAGGAATATCAAGTCGGGGATCTGGTGATCAAGCGAATCATCCTTCCTCAGAGTGATCCAAGGGGCAAATGGACCCCTACGTACGAAGGGCCATTTGTGGTTAAGCATGTGTTCTCAGGAGGAGCAATGATATTAACCAACATGGATGGTGACGACCTTCCTCACCCCGCCAATGCAGACATAGTTAAAAAATACTACGCATGAAAAAAGACCCGCTAGGCTGACATGTCTAGGCAAAAATTAGGGCTTCCCGTCGAACCAAAAGGGTTCGGGCAAAATGAAGGGATGAAAATGAAAAATCTGTACACCCGGCAAGTCGAAAACCTGAAAAGGCGGCTTGGGCAAGAAGGGGTATCCCGGTGGACTGAAAACCCGAAAGGGCAGTCCAGGAAAAAATTAGGGATAAAAGCGTAATACTATGTCTCATTGGATCACTTTGCATCCAGAATCCGGTATCTACATCAAGTTCAGACGGCATCGATCAGTCAGCTTCACCTTCAACCAAGGTCATCAAGTGATGAGACGCACGGAGCGTAAAGGCAATAGCAGAGTTGAAACCCAGTGGATCATTCATCTTTCACACAGCTGTTTTATTTTCTTTTGTACAAAACTCGTATAAACTCTTTTGCTCGGCGACGTTTCTCTTACTAGGATGTCAGCCTCTTGTACACAAAACGCCTATTCACAGGCTATTCAAAATCAATACAAATAAACGTGCCAACTATTTTTCTTTTTTGTTTTGTTTTGTGAAGAACGTCCAAGGTTCAATTTGTGATATATGCATTGACAATAATTTGCTAGCTCATAAATATTTGCATACGAAACAAAGAATTAATTGCAGGTGACACTGGAAACAGGGGCACTAAAGAGTTGTCTGAGCAGTCTAATTGTTCTATCCTCTAAGTTACCAAAGTAGGTTCAGCTAAAGAACCTAACTAGGCATCTTAAATTCCCCAGAGAGTGAGACAGCAAGTCAGTGCATTATTCCTCAAACAAAGTTAACAAGTCTCGAGGAAATTGGGTATTCTCCAGTAGATCCCAATATTCCCCCAGCAGCATATATTCTTAACAAGCATCCCCGGCAGTCTTGGTCTAAAGATTGTTCCCCGGCGGCATACATCAACATTCAAAGGAATCACTTCCCCAGCATATCAAAACTTCCCCAGGAGAATCCCATCCAAGTTCCCCAGGAAAGGTGGAATTAATCTTCCCAAGCAGTAAGCTTATCCCCAGTATATTCTGGAAGCTTATCCTCTCGCAGAGCACGAACGCGTCGTTCGGCTTGGTTTAAAGAGTTATTTCCTTAACAGGATATAACTGGGTTATCCTCAGCCAAAAGCCAAGGAAAGGTCGTCGTCAACGTAGTTCTTTCCTATCCCCAGCGAAGTCCATCAATACTTCCAATATAACAACGGTATCCTCAGCAAGTTATCAACACTCAGCAAGGCATCTCTCCTCCCACAGAGTATTGCTTCCCAGCATGATCGCTAGAGTATCTTTTCTCCCCGCAGAATCTTCCATTCGCCAAGTTTATTCCGCAACGGAGTCATCTTCTCCTACCGGTATCCTTGCAGTTATCATCCCCAGCGGAAGCAAAATCTATTCTTCGACATCAGCCCAGGATACGACTTCCCGGCACCCGTCAAGGATTCACTTTCCTAGACAAAAATATACATGAAACATCACATACATCATTATAGCATGCATGTACACATCATATCTTACAAATCTCATTTATGTTGAGAACATCATTGCTTGATCCATATCATGCATTGCATATGACTGACTTTTACCTTTCAGGAAAGATCCAGTTAAGTTCTCAAGCTACATTTCAAGACCTAGACCGGTTCAGTTAAATCGTCCCAAGATTTTCCTGATGCTTATCCAGTCAAAGGCCTTCTCTGGTTCAGTCAGATCGACCCTAAGATCTCCCTGATGCTTATCCAGTTGAAGACATTTCAAGACCTAGACCGGTTCAGTTAAATCGTCCCAAGATTTTCCCGATGCTTATCCAGTCAAAGGCCTTCTCTGGTTCAGTCAGATCGACCCTAAGATCTCCCTGATGCTTATCCAGTTGAAGACATTTCAAGACCTAGACCGGTTCAGTTAAATCGCCCCAAGATTTTCCTGATGCCTATCCAGTCAAAGGCCTTCTCTGGTTCGGTCAGATCGACCCTAAGATCTCCCTGATGCTCATCCAGTTGAAGACATTTCAAGACCTAGACCGGTTCAGTTAAATCGACCCTAAGATTTTCCCGATTCTTACCCAGTCAAAGGCCTCTCTGGTTCAGTCAGATCGACCCTAAGATCTCCCTGATTCTTATCCCAGTAGAAGACACCCCAAATTTTTCTCAACGAGCGTTGTTGAAGTTAAAGTCGCCCAAGGCTCTCTTACCATTCATGTTAAGGAAGTAATCATCCCTGGTTCTTTCATCGTCGTTTGAAGCTCCAGACTCAGCTCCTGTAACCAGTCAGGACACATCTATACCAGGCATCTAAAAAATCGGCTCCTGCAACGTGTCAGGTACTCATTTTTTGTTTTGCAGGTATACAGGTTCTCGCCAAGGAATCTCCTACGCAATCAAACATCCAGATGGCATCTATAAGCCCATTCCCCCATCATTGCTAACATGTGAGCGCAAATTTCTGGGCACTCTAGTGTCCAATCATCTTCTACCCTCGGATTACGAAAGGCACGTCAGCCAATCTTCATCCTCAGGTCTAAGAAGATTGAACAGGGGCAACTGTTATACCCCAAAATTTGCCCTCCCATATTCTTCAAGAAATTGCCAAGCCAAGTCATAAAACTCCCCCAAGAGTTGCACAGTCCAACTGTCTCCTATACAGTCAAAACTAGGGTTTGTGTTCTGATCAAGAAAAGGAAGTGTTCAAAGGCTCAATCAAGTCTCATATGCTTACAAACATGGTCAAGCATCTTCATACTAAGTTTCAAGGCATTCAGCTCAAGATTGCACAGTCAAAACCCTAAATTGCACTACAGTCAACTGTAGGGGCAAAATGGTCATTTGGCAGTCAAAAGTTCAAATTTTTGGTCAACATATCATTTTGAAGCCACAAACATCATTTGATCAATGCTTGATCATGATTCTCAAAATTTGGCTCAGAAATCATCAAAGATGCAAAAGTTGCTATATTTGGACAGCTGAAAAAGTCAACTGAAATTGACCAGGGCATAACTTTCACATGGATTATCAGAAAAATTCCATCCAAAGCTCATTTTGAAGAGAAAGACATTTCCTACAACTCATCTTCATACTTCAAGTCCAAGAAATGCTCTCACAAAAAGTTATCAATTTCAACATTATAGGTCATTTTCAAAAGTCAACAAAAAGGGACTTTAAGTCAAAGGCCATAACTTGAGATTGGTAAATCAAAATGACATGGGACCAAAGGCATTGGTTAAAGGACTCAAAGAACTTTCCAAAATGTCCAAGAACATGTGAAAAGCTTAAAAATTGAGAAAGTTATGCCTTGTAGAAGTTGGGAAATTTTTGTGAAATGGCAAAAGTCAACTATCCTTGAAACTCCAATTTTTGACAAAAGGGCCCACTTTCTTCCACTTGATTCATCCTTGTCATGCCACACACGTGTCCCATGATTAATTTCAAGACCAAATATTGATTTTTCTATTTTATTTAATTTTTGATAATTTAATTCATTTTAAATCTTTGAAAATTCAAATAAAATTCAAAAACCAATGGAATAGTGTCATGTGAATTTGGACAACTTCCATATATCATGGGCCAACTCAAAAACTCAGGCTAGGGTTAAATTGCACACTAAGTCTAGGGTTTGGCTTAAAAGAAGGAAAATTGGTTAATGGTGAAAACCCTAGGACTAGTTCCTTCATGAGCATGAATTAAGGCCAAATAACAAGCTAATTTCCATCCATTATAAGCACTGAGTCAAACCCTAAGCCTAGGAGATCATATGCTGCGCTCAAAGGCTTGTTGCAACATTGAAATTTTGGCATAAAAACACAAAACTGATTTCAAAGTTGAGGGAATTTTCAAGCCTTAATTCTTTTCTAATAGCTTCCTGGACCATTTCTGAACACATCCTAATTCCTAACATCAATCAAAACGCCAAGAAGTGGTAGCTACAACTCAAACTGTGTCGTAAAAAATTTCAAATCGCATATCATAATTTACGCATCCTTGTGCATTTTTATTCATGAATTCTTATTCAATGTGAAGTTTGCAAGCTGACCATAACTTTTAATTGAATTTTCGTGCACTTTTGGCCAAGATGCCATGTTCGTTCCTTAGGGTTTTGCAGGGTCCAAAATTAGGGCTTTTGCATAGAGGAAAAATCAAGGCTCATGAGTACCATGGTTGCATTCAGTGAGACTAGACGAACAAGGACCACTCATCGCGCCTAATTTCTAAACCACACAGGCCTATTCGCTATTTTCTGTTAGATGGTATTAGGCAACGTTTGCCAAACCGTCGCCTTTGAGTTTTGTTTTGCAGGGACGAAGAAGAAGGACTCGTGGCATGCAGGGATTGGGAGATTTAAAAAATTCGCGCGCGTTCCAAGTGTTGTGCCACTTTTCTTTTATATTATTTGTATTATATTATATGTTAAATGTGATTGAAACGGCTCAGTGGCAGGGACATGCGTTGGTAACATCAAAGACCTGGGTTCAAGTCCCAGGTCTGGCCAATCTCAATATTATTTTTCACTTACAAATCCCATGCAGCTTCAGTAATGCAGACATACCATATGTCCCCTCATCCAAGCGTACACCTGCCTAATGGATACAGATCAAGGGCTGAGATTGAAGGCCCACTGTAAGTACCAGTCAACGCATCACACCTAATTCAAAAGGTCAACAAATTCAAAGCTAATGGGCCAGAAATCACCAGGCCTGTACCTCCAATTTGGGGCTACCCCCCCCCCCCCCCCTGGTTTGCATTTTTCTATTTTTTTTTCTTATTTTATTCTTGCTATTTTATTTATTTTATTTGTTTTAACATAATTAATTTATTTTCATAAAAACATAAAAACATTCAAAAATTCAGAAAAGACCAAAAAAATAATATTTACTTTATTATTATTATTTTCTTAGCATGTAAATAAATTAATTTCAAATTAGGTTTAATTTACATTTTTCCATAACAAAAAATCCAAAAATGTTAATTTAGGTTAATTGGTAATTTTTTATATCCTTTTAATTTTTCCTTTTTTATCATAATACTATTATTTATTTATTTTCACATTTACATTGTACATAAATATAATTTAGAGTTAAATTAGGTTAAAACTCAATATTTTTCACAATAAAAATTAAAAAACATTAGAACTAGGGTTTAGCATTTTATTTTTAATTTCAATGAATTCTTTTTTTCTTTTAAATCTTAAAAACACAAAAATACCAGAAACATTTAATACTTTCATTTTAATTCTTCATTAATTTTAATTTGTTGCAAAAGGGTCCAACGCCCGTGTTCATAATGTATTTAATTTGCGCATTTGTTTTATATCGTTTAAATAACTATGTATATGCCCCAAAGCCTTGTAATAACTTTTACTTTATTTCTCGCACTTTTATTTTATTGCTTTTTTTACTTTCAGTCAAATCGGGTTCGGTTTATTTTGGCGATGTGGACCCGCGCCATTTGTAATAGTTTAGATTTATTTTCTCGCAAATATATAACTGTTAATAAATATGCATGAAAGAATGTATGGACTTAAAAATAAAATCAAGCGTAGATCACAACAAACATGACAAGACAAAATAATTGAAACATGACACACGAGCCGCACACACCACCCCTAGGGTACGCCTCACTGTTGCCTTTCGAAAGGTGGTCGTCGAGTAGAAGACGTCTTAGTAAGTCCTCATGATCCGGGAACCTGGCATGAGGGTAGCTTCTAAGGTGTCTTCCCATTGCTCTGGTGACCACCATGTCCCTAAAACTCGAATTGACCCGAACACCTCCAACGGTGGTGCTACCTACCTCTCAATGGTGGGATGGCACTACTTTAAAGGACTTTTACACAGACGAATTCCTTAGGGTAGGTAGGTTCTCAAAGATACTTGCTCTAACTTCAAACAAATCAAAACATACTTTTCACACCAACACACATTTTCAAAAGCTTTCAAAGCAAATTTTTCAAACACTCTGACGTATGAGTCGAACTGAAATTTTTCAAAGAAACTTTGTTAACCCACATTGAAAAGCAAGCAAACATTTTGAAAACACATTGAGCAAGTATCTAAGAGCCCATGGATAACCATGGATAGAAAGGGTGCTAACACCTTCCCTTTCTATAACCTACCTCCCGAACCGAGAGCAATCTCTTTTAAGGAATTTTTCTGTGCTTTTGTCCTTTCCACTTGGAGAAAATAAAAGACGGTGGCGACTCTTGCTTCCGCGACATTTTCGCGAACCAGCTTTAAAACAGTCAGTTCCAGATCCACCGATCACATATGAGCTAGGGTTTTAAACTTCTAAAGGTTATATCTTGCTCATCTTTTGGTATTTTTGAGTGATTCCAAAGAAATGGTCCTCTTTAAAGGGTTATCAACAAATAACTTCAAAAGTTTCAAGTAAATTATATGTGGAAGATGCCTAATGGTTGAGAAAGATTACAAGTCCTCTATATAGGCCATAAAATTCCCGTATGAGACTTCAAAAGATCATAACTTGGTCAATTTTTATCTCCTTGAGCCCATTTTTTCCATAATGATCTTAAAGATGTGAACTTAAACCCTTATTTTATGTGAAAAGTTTTAAAATTTATGGAAGATTTCTTAAGGACTCAAAATATTATATGTCATCTCATAAATTTTCACCAACTTCACCAAGTCATAACTTTCTCAGTTTTTGGAGATTTTAAATGGTTCAAGTCTCAAAATGTCATTCAAGAGATCTACTTCATGCCATATTTTTTTATCAAGAGCAAATTTTAAATGGAAGACCATGTTTAGATACAAGACATTATAGGTCATTTTTGAATAAAAACTTAGAATTTTTCCAAGTACAAAAAGTCAGCATCTTTTTCTCAACTTTGACTCATCACAACTTTCAGCTCAAGCATCCATTTGATTCCATTATTTGCACATTGTAAAGTTTTTGATCTTATTTTCCAATGCATCAAGAATCAAGTCCTAAGGTTCCCTAAATTATGCACACCATGATTTTAAAGTTGGTACCTTGGAACTGAAGTTTCTCAGACAGTCATAATGCAATTTCCATAATTTAACTTCTAAACACCAAATGTGTGTGTGTTTTCTACTTAATCGTGATTAGCATAATCGTGTGAATGATTTAGAGTGTCAAAACACATCATTTGGATGAGTTTTGATGCACATGTGATCACACTTATTTCATGAAAATAGGTGTGCATGATTTCCCTCCAAATTTCATCATTCACCCCTCCTCTTGATTCCATTCACTTCTCCTATAAATACAGGCTCTATCCCACTCATCCTCGCAAGCTTAGATAGCCAGAATCACCCTGCCAAACACTCTCTTGAACCCATTTTTATGCAACTTTGAATTTGGTTTTACATCTTTCCTTAATCCATTTCCTTTGTCAATTCTTCATCCTTGAACTTCACTGAAGCTAACAGAAGAAGAACCAAGCTCTAAGACTTCCTAAATTGTGCTAGCCAAGTCAAGTTTCAGAGCTCTGAATTTGAACTTCAATAGGTAGATTTCTTCACCAATTCTCTCAAACTTTGGTACTGCAATGAAGCTCTCATCATTCTGATTCTAGTCGCAACATTTGTTTTCAACTGGAAGTGAGTTTTGGCCATGAATTTTCAAATCCCTTTTCAAATCTTTCCTTCCAAAACGACTGTGCTACACCTTACATAAATTTTTCGCGAGGGTACCCTTGGAATCGTCTTGAAGAGACGAAGCAAATGGTACCGGTCTCGAGCTCTAATTTTTCCATTTCATGAACCTGTAAATTGCTTGGATGGAGGTTGAAGACGACCTATGTATTTGTCTTCAATCATTGACAAATTCCCACACATTTTTTTCAAATCCGTTTAACAAATGATCATGTGTGTTATTTCCTGAGGACCATGATATGCACAGCGCGTCTGATCCATTGGATTAGCTTACTAACGTGTTTTGACTCTCATCCAATGGTCTACATTTTTTTTTTCTGATTTTATATTTTATTTGTTTTAAACTTCAAAAATTCATAAAAAATTCATTTTAACTTTAAAAAATATGAAAAAATTCTTAAAAATACTTTTTATTTTTCTACTTCTGATTATTATTTTTTCATAATTTTATTTTGTGTTTTGATATTTTTATATTTTTTTCACTTTATTTGAGTTGTTTTAAATGTTTAAAAATACTTTCCTTAATTTTTAAATTCTGGAAAAAAATATGGAAGGATCCAATGACCTCTTGACAAATATTGGTGACCTCATTTTATATTTATATCTGACTTTACTATTTTTCACAATTTTTGATTTATTTTGCCTATATCTTTTAACTTTTAAAATAGTTTCTGATTTTTAAAAATTACCAAAAATTTTATAAAAATATTTGAGCTCATTTCTGATTTTTCTATTGTCTCATTTAATTTTTCTTGGATGTTTTGAATATAGTTGATATTTTCCCCTTTTATTTTCATTTAAAACCATTTAAAAAAAATATTTTTCTTTATTTTTAAATACAATTTTATTTTTGTATATATTCTGGCTGATCTTGAACTATGAGATTTTGATCATGAGCTTCATTAACATCATTGGATCTTGGGTGTTGAGTTTAAATGTGGTTTAATTGTTATCCCTTCCCTCTTCATCTTATCCCCTTCTTACTTATACTACATGTTATTGGAGAATAATTTATATATCATTTCTCTAGCCATATGGTACATAGATTGCTATTGACTAGCCTCAAAATAGGTGTGACTTCTATATAAGTCCACTTACAATTGTTTAACATAACGCTAAATTTTGTCCCGATTCGAGAAATGATCTTTCGTGGCCCAAACCTATGTTTGCAAGCCCAAGCATGTTAATTTGAAACCTTTGATTAAATAATCTTGTGATTCATTGTTAGGAGGCTTTGGTCTTATCAATCCTCTAATGAATCTTCATAAGCTTTGGTCAAAGTGAATCACTTAAACATCATTGATCATTCATTGTTGCCTTGAGATTTTGAAATCAATGATATACTTGACAAAAAGAAAATGAAACTTGTTGTTGAGAGGCTCTTATTTTATCAATCTTCTAATGAGTTTTCAAATTCAAGCTTCAAGACGGTCTAGCTAACCTCTAATTTCTAACAATTGACTTTATTTTATGCTTTTACTTTATGCTTTTTACTTTAAGCATATTTATTTTAGCATTTTCATTTCATGCTATTTTCATCTCTACTCATTTGAGCATTTATCTTTATGTCATTTTATTTTGCTCACTTGAGCTTTTCACTTCTTTTTAAAGATATCTAATAATCAACTTGAACCATACAAAACTTTAATGTTACTTGGACTATTTGGTTACTATCCTTTGCATTATGGAGATTGTGGACTTCTTGGACTTAGGATTATAGACCTTAGCCCATCTTGAGACCTTGTGACTTTCATTGCTATTTTGTATGGAGTCCTTGGGGTTTACTCCAATACATTGGGTTATTTGTTTACTTTGTGTGCAAGTTATTTTGATTACATGCTTTTTCTGTGTTCGAGAATTCATCTGTATACAGCTGTTACTCTGCTCAGTTTTTGTGAAATACCTAATGCAATTGAAGCTTGGTTTTCTTAAGAGGTTTATTATCTTTACTTGTTTGGTTTCAATGCAAAGGATGGGAATTCTACATTGACTCATTATGTCAAGTATTGGCTTCTTGTTGGTTAGACGGTTCTTTTCCCTAGCTTTTACGTTATGTTTTAGGATAGTCCTTTCATCTCCTCCCATCTTCTTTAATTTCAAAAATCTTCTCCCTCCTTTTGAAAACTCTTCTTGTTTTTGAACCGCTTTCACTAAAAACTTGGACTTAGGTCCATGCATTTTCAAAATATTTTCTTAATCAAACTTTAATCAACTTAATAATACCTTGACATTTTTTGTGAGAAGACTAAAACTTAATCAATCTCATTTAAACCATTTGGCCACTTTGGCTCTTTTACTTTAAAATTTTCTTAAAAGATCAGACTCTTGTCAATCCTTATAGTGATGTGAACCACTATACTTCTACAATATGTAGTGAAGTGAGATATTTTCCATTTGGGTGTTAAGTGAGGCTTTGTTGATTTTTAAAATAAAAGTCATATCCTCCACTTTGAGATGATGCAAATTCTCCTTTCTCATAATCGTGGGTATTAAGTATGTTCTTTCACTCGGATAAGACGATGATGTCTTATCTCTTAAAATTAACCAAAACATTTGTGTTTTAAAATTTTTAAAGGTGAACTACGAGTACCCTGATCCCCTATTGCATGAAAGGTGGTACGTAGGCACTAAAGGTTCGTAACCGCGGCAGATGTAAAAAAAACTATAAAAAATACTTCTTTTCTCATCTCCACAATCTATTTGTATACAACTTTTATATCCAAAATACACAAATTTTCAAAGAGGTTCCTGTGGAGTACCATAGATGTTTAGGATGCTAATACCTTCCCTTTGCATAACCAACCTCTGAACTTAGATTCTTTCCCCCTCTTTTTGGGTTATTCTCTCTTTTCCCATTCCTTTGGAAACAATAAAGCGCGGTGGCAATTTTTATTTGATTTGTGTGAGTTAAGTCAATCCAATGACTTAGTCTCAACATTTCTACTGCTACACTCCTCTTTGGAGTATAGATAAGCAGAAAAATGAGTAGATCTTAGAGTGGGAGGATGGTGTGAGGTTTTTCTTCTTTTCCTTTTATTTTGCATTTTATAATATGTGCTCTGATCTATAACACTGAGAAGGCAAAAATTATTATTTTGTTCTTTATGTTTTGTTAATGAGAGTTATATTATATACTCTCGATGATTTGATGTTGTTAAATATGGAGGCCTTGTCTAATTATTTTAATTTCAATAAAGTATTTCATGAAATTTATTTTTATTATGAAGCATGCTTAGTTGATGAAATTTTGATGCGATGATACCCTAAATAAAGGTGAGTATGCGACAACAGGTGTTGAATATTTTGCTTTAAATTTTTAATTGTTACAGAGCAGGTGTTGAATGTTTTGTTTTAAATTTTTAATTGTTACAGAGCAGATGATTGTTTTGAGAATATGTGAGACCCTATGAGATTATGTGAAATATATTTGAATTATTATATTATTTTAAGCACGAGGTTTTATGGTGTTACACCCTCCATCAAATAGAGAAGCAGTACGAGGTTGGAGAATTTTGAGAATGTTACTAGTATCAGTTAGAACAGTAACAAACCGACCATCAAGTAACTCCTTAAATTTCAAAATTTTAAGGGAATATTTCCCAGAGACAACTTATGAGGATAATTGAAAGTATGTTTCTTCAATTTTCGTCTCATTTTCTACTTTATCAAAGGACTCGTGTGTCTCTTTAATTTTTGTGGGATCATCATCCTCTATCATTAGTAAGAGAAACTTTAACACTCTTCATTTGTTCCATGGAACACATTTTTCATCATAGTTTAAAATATAAGCCTTGAGTTATTTGCTTTTCCTGTAGAGCAAAAGTATTTTCCTTATAGGAACGTGATTTGGGATTGTGCTTGTAATTGGAGAGGTGGTAGGCCTAATTTGTGTTGTGGTTGTTGAGGAAGGGTATGCTGGTTTTTGATTGTGTGTTTGGGATATTGAGGTTCGATGAAAGAGTCTAGTAAATTTAGGTTTTCAATCCTTCTACTTAGTCTCAATTAGTTTGGCTAGTCCCAAAACTTGTGAAATATCATAGGGGTGTTAAATGGCAATTTCATTTTGAATTTGTAGGTTTAATCTAGATAAGAAAAAATTAATTATTGTACATGGTGGTAACCCAATATTGTATTGCCTAATTTTTCAAAGTTAACTTGGTAATTTGAAACAAATCCATGTTGTCTCCGTTTAAATAGTTGAGCATGGTTGTTTTCATAGGTTAGGGGAAAACATAATTCAAGAGCCCTTGAAAATTATTTCAAAAAGTTAATTGTTGGTTTTGAAATATTCATTTATACCATCTAGAGATTCTCCTTCATGTAAAATACAACCATAAGTTAACGATTTTTATAGGAATACTATAATAGGAAAAAAAAACTATTTAGCTTGAAATAACTATTATAATGAGTTTGACACGTCAGAAATCTCTAGCTCAATTTTTGAGTTTCTAATTAGGGTTGTGGAGTGTTATGATTCTGCAAAGGAGAGAAATTTATTGATGGGTGTGTTGGTGAAAAAGGGTTGTTGAGGCAGTTGTGAAAGCTAAGTAAGTAAAGTGTAATGGTGAGGGGTAGAGGGTTGCTAATTGGTAGCGGTTGGGTAGAATAGTGGGTTGACCCTCTCTTGTGTGGATAAGGTAAATGTATAGGGGTATATGTAGTAGTGGGGGGAATGTAATAATAACAACAATTTCAGAGCTAGGAGGGTTCAATGAGGAGGAATGTATACTTAAAACTCTATTCTATGAAGAAGATGTTGGCATGATAGATAAATGTTGAGTCATGAGTGATGTGAGTATTGTAAATTTGAAATCTTTTTTTATTATAAATTAACTCATTATATTAATCAACTAGAACAAGTATATACAAATAGGACTAAGCCAATAACACCAACTTAGATACTATCATACCAATTTCTATCCACTAGACTTGTTCTACTTAAATTGAAACTGGAAATTCGATTTTTGACAAATTTCCTTTAACTTGATCAATAACATGTATGGTCTTTCCACCTTCCGACGAGAATATAACTAAAATATGCTTATAAAAACTATACAAAACATAGTTATCAAACTCCCTCAAACTTAGGTTGTTGATTATTCTCAAGCAACATGGCTCACAAAATAGAATTTTGAACCAAGCAAAAACATCGAAAAGAAATAGTTCATGAAAGATGAGATGAACCAGTACTCATACATGAGTCTTTTGTTTAATATGGTTAAGATTTAATCCTTCTGGTACTTATCTGACTCCAAGAGTCTTTACAAGAACACAAACCGTAGTGGTACTGTAGACCTAAGCATCCCTACTTGGACACCTCTCTAACTATGCTTTGTACTTAAATCTCGTCTCTGATTTCCTCACTTTTCATTCGGACAATCAAATTAAGGCAATGAAAGTATATGATAATCATCACATTCACAAGGTCGATTGAGAATTTTTCATTTATGCAACATTTGTTATCCACCAATGAAATTTTCAAAGCCTTTTCAAGCTTGTATATTATCTTTTATTTAGGATGATGTTTAGGGATCAACTACTGTTGGGCAGAATAATCGGGTGAGGGATATCCGACTTAGAGGGAAAATTCCTTTTACCGCCTTTTCACCTTTTTGGTGTTAAAAACTCTATTTGTTTCTCAATTAACCATACATGCATGCAGATCTAATTTATGCCAGACTGTTAAGATAAACTAATCATGGAGTAATTCTCAGGATCAAAGTACTATGGTATAAATCTACACGTTGGACTCTTATCTATTTTGGGGAAACTTAGGGTGTTCAAGTAAAGCCCGTTTTTTGTCAAATTCTATGGTTCCTCTAACTCTACATACTTTCTTAGTTGTCTCAAAATTAGGACTCTTTCTGGAAAAGAAGAAAAAAAATCGGTGATGGTTCGGGGGAAAGGTTCAAAAATTGGTCTTTTCTTGGAAAGGAAATAACAAAAAAATGGTAGAAAATAAATAAACTGATAAAATAAAATAAAAAACAAAAGCAGGTAAAGCCCCCCCTCCCCCCCCCCCCCCCCCCCCCCCCCCCCACACACACACACACACACACACAAACTTCAACTAAACATTGTCCCTAATGTTTTAGTAAAAGAGAGGGAGGGGAAACATACAAAGGGCCTCCCTGAGGAGGGAGGGGAAGAGAAGATTTTAGCCTCGGCTTTGCCTTGTGTCCTGTAGAGGAGGAAAGATCAGAAAGAAAAAAAATCTGAGAGGCATTACAGGCCGTAACGCCTATTACGATCGGCCGTAATACTCTTCTGCTTATTTCCTGCAGAACAAACAAAAAGTATTTTGAAGTCTGGGAGTTATTACGGGTGGTAATGCATGTTACGGGGGGTCGTAATGCGACTCTGATTTTTCTGCTTAATATTTTAACTCCTTCTCGACTCTTTCGATGACTGAAAATAATCCTCGTGCTTCGTTTTTGCATGTACATTTTTATTGGATGAAAAATAAACACACAAACAAGAAAAGAAAAATGATTAGAAAAATTGTGGGTTTCCTCCCACCAAGCGCTTCGTTTAACGTCGCATGGCTCGACGGTCCTTGAGTGTTACCACTCAATATGGTTCTTTCTTCAAATTTAGGTATGTGGTCTCCTTACTAACTGGCTTGGGTCTTCATCCAATACTTTTTGCCCATGCCATACATCCAATATTTTTCTTCCTTTGTGGATGTTCTCTTCTTCCTCTCACTTTTTCAGAAGCTTTCTCTTTTTCTCTTCCTTTCTTTTCATGCTTCCTCCATGTGACATCTTGTCGGACAAGGCTAAGGTATTGGCAAGGATTCAGCATATCATAGAGGTTCTGATCATTAGGGATAAAGAATCCTATCTTATTTTCTCCCACCGTGAAGGTTATCATTCCTTCTTTGACATAAATGATTGTCCCTTCTGTGGCTATAAAAGGTCTTCCTAAGATTATAGGGACTCAGAGATTTTCATTATTATCAATCACTATAAAATCGGTAGGAAATCAAAGGTCCCTAACTTTAACATGGATGTCTTTGAGAATACCTAAGACTTTCTTGAATGATCCATCAACAAGTTGTAGCGACACGTCACAGGGTTTCAGTTCTCCTAGGTGAAGTTTATTATAGCAGGCTAAGGGGAGCATATTGACACATGCGCCAAGGTCAGAAAGAGCCTTTTCAAATTTTAGAGCACCAATCTCACAGGGTATCGAGAAATCCACGGGGTCCTCTAGCTTAGGTGGGGTTCCATTATGTATCAAGGTACTGCACATAGCAGTTAGCTTTATGATCCCATGGTTCTTAATTTTTTTCTTGGAGAAAATAGTTTTTATAGTCCTCAAAAGAGAGATCATCCACGATGGAGACTCATAAAGAGGGATGTGGTTGTATAGTTTCCTTAGTGATTCTATGAAGTTCTTAAGGTGTACTTCTTCCTTAATCTCAACTGCTTCACTTCTAGGAAGCTCAGCACTTTCCTTCTTGAGCTTGTCAATTCTTTTCCTAAATTTCTCCATGACAACACATTTTTTCTTCTTAAGTTTGTTAACCTGTTCAACACTCAAAATGGTTATGGCATTCATCTGACCCCTAGGATTTTTCTTGGGTTGTCCCCGGAAATTTCCCTGAGGGATAGAAGCTGATGCTTATTGTTAAGCAACCTGGGAAATTGGGTTTCCAGCATTTTAGAGTGAGTGACAATGCCTTCAAATTTTGTGCTTAGCTACCGGAGTACTTCATTGATATGGAGATTTTGGTTTTTGAAATATTCATTTTGGAGAGCTTGAGTCACGATAAATTTTTCCAACATCAATTCAAGATTAGACTTCTTCTGAGGGGTAACATCTTGAAAACCTAGTGGTGGTGCAACTTTTTATGGTTGGTTGTTTTTGTATGAGAAATTTGGTCGATTTTTCCACCCAAGTTTGTAGGTGTTGGACTAAGGCTTGTTCCTATGATTGTTTAAGTAATTAACACTTTCTTTATTAGATCCTCCAACGAGAATCATTTGGCAATCTTTAGCAATGTGTTCATTTACTCTGCAAATTTCATAATTGGGTGTAGCAGGGGCAATAACGACAACAGAAGCATCGGGGTTGATGTTTAACTCATCAATTTTATTATAAAGAGCATCAACTTTAGCATTCATATGATCAAAAGCATTCACTTCATACAT
This sequence comes from Vicia faba, assembly GCA_948472305.1. Lineage (NCBI taxonomy): Eukaryota > Viridiplantae > Streptophyta > Magnoliopsida > Fabales > Fabaceae > Vicia > Vicia faba. Next base: position 1,456,568,514 of record OX451736.1, read on the forward strand.
TCCTCCGGTTTTAGGGGTGGTTTTGGCGGCATCTTTTCACGCACTTCCCTAAGAATGATCGTTCTTGGCCATTTCCTCTATGAGATTATAGGCTATATCTTGTGGACTATTCATCACGGCTTCGCCAGAAGCTACATCAAGGGTCATCCCTGTAGAGTGAAGGAGACAATTGTAGAAGGTATGAATTATAATCCACTTTTCAAGCCCATGGAAAGGGAAAATCCTTAACAAATCCTTAAAACATTCCCACACATCAAATAAAGATTCCCCATCTTCTTGCTTGAAATTGTTCATCTCGCCCCTAACCTGAGTTGCCTTACTCGGCGAAAAATATCGGGTAAGAAAGGAAGATTTCAATTTAGTCTAGGAAGTGATAGAATTGGAGGGCAAGGATTGGAGCCAATCCCTTTCTTGATCCCTCAGAGAGAAGGGAAATAATCTTAAACGATAGCATTTTGATCAACATCATTTGCCTTGATAGTTCCACAGTTATCAATAAAAATCGACAGATGCAAGTTTGGATTCTCTGTGGGTAATCCTGAGAATTGGTTTTGGTGAACCATACCTATCATCAAAGGTTTTTGTTCGAAGTATTTTCCTCTATAGGCGTATGTACGATGCTGCAATGAGGCTCCTCTTCGGTAGGAACTGCATAATTCTTCAACGGTTTTGTGTCAATAACAACAGCAAGAGCACCCGTTGTTAGTCTTCTTTGAATTCAGAGTCTTTCTTGTAGGAAGCGTTCGATCTCGTCTATTGGCTCGACTAAGTCGTCTGCAGAACCTATTTTTCTCATAAACAAAAAGAAGAAAAAAATAAAACTCTAATCTCTACGGTGATAAAAATAGAACTTCAATATTAATGCTATTGGTCTATGGCAATGGCACCAAAAACTTGACACGGGTCGCAAGTGCATGACTATGTCAGAGTAGTAAAAGTTATCGAACAACAAGAACCAATGTTTAAGTACCGATTTATATTTTATCTATGTAAAGCTAGAGCGAGCGATTAATTTGGGGTGAGGCAAACTTAAGTGGAAAAGCACTTAAGTGAAAATAGCTTATTTGTAAAAAACATGGAAATTAATTTGAGACATACGTGATTCAGGGTCATGATCTCTTACTCTAACCAATCCATATAATTAAATTACTTTTGCTATGAGAATTCTTGCGCAATTTATAAAAAATAGATAAATATGAACAACAACTGCTTTCGACAGCGTGTTGTCCTATCTTTGCTAAACAAGACGCTCGTCGGCTTTCGCTTGTGCAGAGTTATTTATCAAAGATCATTACTTTTACATAGCTATAAAAAGTGGAACTTTTCTCAATCTTATTTGAGTACTTTCGTATCATCAAATTTAATTGTTTAAGAACTTGTTATCGGGTATCGATACAAGTCCTTTCAGATCATTATTGATACCTAAGAACTCTTTTACATTCGTGACAAGGGTTAATTATAGAAACTCAGGTTTATAAAATAAGCAAGTTTGAATTCTCGTAAGTGATAAATTAATTACATGAATGGTTAAGAGTTAGGTTTCATGACCCTTCATCCTTATGGAACTACTCACTCATGGTGAGAAAACAAGCAAACAAATTAAAGACAATAATAAACATGATTAATTAATAGTAAAGAAAGAAAAAATAAAAATAACCCGGTGAAAATAAAATACTAAATAAATTAAGAATTCTTGATCCAACTGCTCCAATGGAGACTTTTGCAAAACTTCATAAAAATATGCAGAGACAATTCTACGGTAAATGAAGGATGAACAATCCTTAAAAAGTTATTAACTTAAATAGAAAAATAACCCCAAACAATCAAATCTTGATCATTAAGTGCAATCAAATCAAATCTCAAACTGCAAGAAATCCCAAAACAACATAATTGCACCAAAAAGGAAATAAAATATGGGAGTTTTGCCTACCTGTTATAGGCCATAACATGCATTACAGACACCCGTAACAGGCCACAGATATTTGTACTGGGGCATGCTTGCAAAGGAGGCTTTAGGTTGGAGCTCGTTACAGATCGTAACGTGAGTTACAGGCACTCGTAACCCGCCTCTGGTCTTTGTATTGGAGGTTTCCGGTTTTTGCCCATTTCTTCATTTTTCACCCAATTTGATTCCTTTTTCTTTCGGTATAATCATGAGGGCCTGAAAATAACAAAAACATAATACAAAGCATAAAATGTAGAAAAGGGAAGAAAAACAAGTAAAACCAGACGAGAATATGACTAAAATATGCTTATAAAAACGATACAAAACACACTTATCAAAATACACTCAAAATATAGGTGATTTATAGTTTCCTCTTGCAAGCCACAAAATAAACAGACAACAGAATCAATGATTCCAATCTTTTTGAGGCGGATTCTAGTCTATATTATATCCTGCACAGTCAGCCAGTACATAAAACTATACTTTGTAAAATTGTATCTTGCCCAAACCATCTTACACTAGTGCTTATTCTCCATATCCTCCATCATAAGCTTGCATCCCTGCTTAATCTTGTACTTTCCATTAAAACCTTGACCATTTATGTAAATTTTCATCTCATTCTTGACATCTACCACCTTTTTCCAGTACCAACTACTTTGAGGAGGAGCAAGATAATTGTTCCATTCTTCATTTTGTATATACACTTGGTGCACCCACTTCACCCATAAGTTGTCTTTCTTATTTGCAATAGCCCACACATTCTAAGCAATTGCAACTTTGTTCCACACTAAGCTATTTTGGAAGCCAAGCCCTCCTTTATTCTTAGGCTTGCACAAATCATCCCAAGCTATATTTCCTAGACTGTTAGAAGCAACTTTGCCAGACCACTGAAAAGCTCTACATATAGCAATAATATCTCTATAAACTCTCTTAGGAATGATTAAAATATGGCTCTAATAAGTATGAATAGTGATAAGAACATAGTTTACCATAGTGGTGCGCCCTGCAAATGAAATATTCCTTGAACTCCAATTTCTGATCCTACTAGTCAGCTTATCAGTGAACAGTTGACACTCTACAACAGAAATTTTCTTTGAGTTAACAGGGACCCCTAAATATCTGAAAGGAAAGCTTTGTCTCTTGAATCCATAGGTCTCAGTGATTCTTTGGATTTCATTTTCAGATATCCCACAACAGTAAATTTCAGATTTAGAATTGTTAGGAACCAATCCCGATGTGTTAGAAAACAACTTTAGCCCTTTCAACATGTAGAGAATAGACACAAAATAATCATTAAAAAATAAGAGCGCATCATCCGCAAAACTAAGGTGATTTATTTTAAGATCCTCACATCTATAATGAAATTTAAATCTCTCAAGCTGCCCTATTTTATTCAAAATTCTAGTAAGGTATTCCATTCCTAGAACAAAAAGCAAAGGGGACATGAGATCCCTCTGCCTAAGCCTACTCTTGGCACTAAAGTAGTCATGTAAAGATCCATTGACCATCAAGGAAAACTTAGGAGTTCTAATACAAGTCATAATGAGTTTTATGAACTTACTAGAGAAATTAAAAAGATGTCAGCATCTCTTCTATGAACCCCCATTCAATATGTCATAAGCATTCTTGATGGCTAAATTTATCATGCAGCTAGCTTTAGTTGCCTTCTTTCTATAGTGCCTCACCAGATCTTGGAAAATCATAATGTTGTGAGCTATGAAGCTCCATTTGACAAATACTACTACAAACACGCATACAACAATTTCAAAGTCACCACAGTTCTTCCAAACACCATGATGACACTTCTAAACTCATGCGCTAACATTTTTTAAGTAAAAATTTTAAGGGTATAATAATGGTTGATGAGAACACCATAGTGATACCGTCAAGGTTTCATGGGTTTGAACCTCATCGCCCTTAAATAGTTTATTCATTTTATGTTAATGCACTCATTTTCATTTTTATTTATATTTAAATTAAAAATAATATGGATATCACTACAGTTGTTTTGTAAAACCGTTGTTACACACTGGCGCTTTTTATGAAATTTCAAATATGCAAAAAACATATTATCACGGTTCACGGTAATGACCGTCAAGACAAAACAACCCTAACACCAACGCCGAATTTGAAGACAAACTCATTGAAAGGTGTTTCTATATCTTCTTCTTCTATAAAATCTCGATCTGCAAATTTCTGTGGTTGTGATGGTCATATGGTTTCGTACCAATACAAGAAGGGACAAAATAAAGAAAGGATTTTTTGGAGATGTCCATTTTGGAGGAGTGATGAGACATGTAATTGTTTCATATGGGATAAAGACATGAGAGAAAAAGGTGAAAATGATGTCAGAGTTATGAAGTCAGAGTTGGAAGTTGTGGAAGTTATGGGTTATTTGAAGGTTATGTATGAAGATTCAAAGAAGAAGAACAAGAGTTTGAATAACAAACTGAAATCAAAGAGATTTTCTGGAAATTTGAAGATGTTGTTTTTTGTTATCTCCTTTATGTTTAATGTTTACTTTCTTATGAAATGTAATAGTTGAAGTAGGGTTTGAATTGCATTGTTGATGTTGAAATTGTAGACGCTGTGAACTTGACAGAAATGCAACTATCTGAAGGTTTTTTATGAGTAAGTTCACCGCAAACTGTTAAATTTTCAATTATCTGTTTGTTATTTCAGCTTTTTGAAGATGTGTGTATATTAGTTGAGATATTTTATACTTGACAGTTTAAGTTAATAGTTTAAGTTGATAACCTTAAGAAAATGACAAAGCCCTAGAGTTAAACATAATGATTAAAATTTCATTACATAAACTTTCATTACATAAGGCCCTAATAATCATATCTAAATCCTCTAGCCCGGAGAAAGTTTGACCAAGTATAATTTGATTCATCATCATCATCAAAATCGGGAAAAAAATCATTTGCCTTGTCACCCTTCATCTTCTTCTTACTCTCCTCTACCTGAGAGATCTCCTGGGTCTCAACAATTCTTGATTCTAAGGAGGCAGAACATCTTCAGCATTGTTGGAAGCTCTATCAACATTGTTATAAGCTTTAGCAGAATTACTTATTTTGGTTCTTCTTCTTCTCTAATTTCTTTGGATGAGGTTCTTTTTGTATTTTGGTTCAAAGAGTAATTCTAATTTTATATTGTTTCTTCTAATTCTTCCTCTTCCCTAATCCTTGAAAGTATAAAAGCCAAAATATTTAAGGCATGTCAAGTTTGCTCATTATTGGTTCTTTAATTCCTCGAGCTATTGAATGAATGATTATATCTACTTGTCTTTTCATATAGTTTTTTCCCTTCTTTGATATTCCTACTTACGTATACTTTGATGTAATGCAATTTTTTATATTAATTCCCAAATGGTGTATTGTTGATTATGGTATGATACGAATGAGAGTTATTCATAAACAATATCGTAATGATTATTTCTCACAACCGTTGTTATAGGGCATGCGCTTTGTAGTTTACTACTACGATTGTTAGACTGTGATTGAAAGTAACACATATACAACCACACGCTACATAACAAGGTCTGGACCTGCGTGATTATATATCATTTCTAACCATTGTTAAAGGCCTTTTTCGTAGTACAGAAACCTTCCCTAATTCCGAGCCATAATTTCTGGAATAACCTCTCTAAGTCTTTTACAAATCATTTTGGTTGTTATCTTATACAACACATTACAACAAGCTATGGGCCTCTAAACACCTATTGAATTAGGACACTTCACTTTGGGAATAAGTGTCAAGGCGGTTATATTAATCTCTTTTAGCAGCTGACCTGAATTGAGAAAGGTAGTTATAGCTTTGCACACCTCAGAACCAACAACCTCCCAATCATCTTGATAAAAGAAGCTACTGAAACCATCAAGGCCATGGGCTTTTTTCCTATGTGTATTGAAAATAGCTTCTTTTACATTAGAGTCATTATAGTTCTATGTCAAGAAATCATGTTGAATCTGATTCATTCTTTTTCCCTCATGCATCACTGAATTTTGCACATGCATTATGTTATCCATAGAACTCCCTAACAACTCCTTATAGAACTCCAAGAAAGTGTCATTAACATTATTAGGATTATTGACCCAAACTCCCTCATTATTAATGATAGAATAAATCTTGTTCTGGTTGTGCCTTTGCCTTATACTAGCATGAAAGAGAGTCATATTATTATCTCCATCTTTAATCCAAGAAGGCTTGGCCTTTTGAGTGAGGAAAGAGATATAAGCTTTGTGAGTCTCCACATACTTTGATTTAGCTTTAGCTTCACAATCAATCAACCTCTCATTTAGGGGATCCTTCTTTAACACCTCTTGACAACCATCCAAATTCAACTTAGCAGTATACTCAGTAGTTTGAATATTATTAAACCTAGCTTTGTTGATGCTCCTAAAGACATTTTTTAGCCTTTTCAACTTCTGGTCAACTTCATACATGGGGGTGCCTAGAATTTCCTCCTTCCAGTTGTCAATTAAATTAACTTTAAAGATAGGATACTCTTACTATTATGATTGAGAACTCATGCTCAAATCAATAGAGAAAAGAGAGAAAAGAGAGAGATTAAAGAAGAGAAAGGAAAGGAGCTCTTTATTACACATATACAAGCTTATGCATTACACAGCTATATATACTAGCATTCTGTTACAAGCTATTCATGTAACTAACTTCTAATAACCACTAACTACCTAACTGTATAACAACTAACTGCATAACTGACTAACAGCCAGCATAACTGCCTAACAGCCTAGGTAGTTGAGATCCTCCCACAAGTTAAACTGTGGTAGATATCTAACAAGTTCAACTTGGACATGAGCTCATAAAAAGGTTTAGGAAGTAGTGATTTGGTGAAGAAATCAGCATGTTGATTGCTTGAGGAGACAGGAATAAGCTTCATAGTGCCTGCCAAGAACCTTTCACGAACAATGTGACAGTCGATCTCGAGGTGTTTTGTTCTCTCGTGGAAAACCGGATTAGCTGCAATATGAAGAGCACTCTGGCTATCACAGAATAAAACTGGAAGTTTGGTACAAGTGATAGAGAGGTCTCTAAGAAGATACAGCAGCCACTGAAGCTCACACGTAGCTGAAGCAAGAGCACGGTATTCAGCTTCAGATGAAGATCGTGAAACTGTGTTTTGCTTCTTGGTCCGCCATGAAATGAGTGACTTGCCAATATAAAAACAGGATCCTGACACTGACTTTCGTGTATCAATACAACCTGCCCAATCTGCATCAGAAAAACCGATGAGATGAATGTGTGAATCCCTTGGGAAGAAAAGTCCTTGTCCTGGTGACTTCTTGAGGTAGCGCAAGACTCTGCAAGCAGCATTGTAATGAATCATGGAGGGCTTGGACAAAAACTGGCTCAGTTGCTGGGTGATGAATGTGATGTCAGGTCTGGTTGTGTTGAGATAGATGAGTCTCCCAATTAACCTCCGATAAGCTGGGACGTCATCAAAGACTGGTCCAACATCATTATGCAATTTGATGGCAGGATCTGATGGAGTGTTACTTGGTTTGGAACCAAGAAAACCTGTATCAGAAAGAAGATCAAGACAGTATTTTCTCTGACAGATAGAGATGCCCTTGGAAGAGTGAGCAATTTCCAAACCAAGGAAGTATTTGAGTCTTCCTAAATCCTTGATTTTGAAAGCCACATTAAGCACAGTCTTCATATGTTGGAATTCTGCCAAGGAATCACCTGCTAGAAGCACATCATCAACATATACAAGTAAAATTGTAAATGAAGAAGAAGTACTTTTAACAAATAGTGAGTGATCTGATGTTGCCTGTTTGTAGCCATGTTGAATAAGCAATGAGGTTAGTCTCTCATACCATTGCCTACTTGCTTGTTTCAGGCCATAGAGAGACTTGACCAATTTGCAGACTTGGTTGGATTTGGTGGTGTGCACACCAGGTGGTATTACCATATATACATCTTCATGAAGTGTGCCATGTAAAAAGGCATTGTTCACATCTAACTGATGTAAGTGCCAGTTATGAATAGAAGCTAAAGCCAAAACAAGGCGAATTGTTGTGAGTTTAGCAACTGGTGAGAATGTATCAGAATAGTCCAAGCCTTCAATCTGGTTGTAGCCTTTAGCTACAAGTCGAGCTTTGAATCTCTCTATGCTACCATCAGACTTATACTTTATTTTGTAGACCCATCTGCAACCTATAGGCTTAACATTTGGTGGAAGATCCACTATTTGCCATGTGCCAGTATCTTCAAGAGCAGTAATCTCAGATTTCATAGCTTGAATCCAACTTGCAGATTTACAAGCCTCAGCATATGTTTTAGGTTCAGTTTGAGTGGTGATAGATAATGTGAATCGAGAATGGGAAGGAGACAAATGAGAATAAGAAACAGAATTAGAAATGGGATAAGCCATACCTGAGGATGAAGTGATAGGGTAGTCATTGTTGTTGAAGGAAGCACAAACATAGTCTTTGAGGTGAGATGGTTGGTGCCTTGTTCTGGAAGAAACCCTTGTGGGGAGAATTTGATTGGTGGGTTGAGTGGAGAGAGAAGTAGGTACTGATGTGTTTTGTGTAGGTATATCGTGAGGATTGGTTTGTGCTGGAACTAGAGTATCAACATGTGCAGGATTAGACAATTCAGGTTGCACAAGATCATTATTGTCAATACTCGTGTCATTGTGTGCAGGGTCAGCTGATGTATTAAGCACATTATCAGAAATGTCAGCAATATCAAATACACTAGGATGAGTAGAGCTAGTAACTGGTGATGATGATTGTAAGGACTGTGTACCGAAATACTCCCATGAATTACTAAGAGATTCAGAAGAAGTATTGTAAGGCAGAATATGCTCATGATGTGTAATGTTCCTAGATATGAAAATGTCACTATTATTGAGATCTAGAAGTAAACAGCCTTTATATCCAACAGGGTAGCCTAAAAAGACTGCCTTTCTAGCTCTGGTTTCTAATTTGGTTCTATGAGAAGTAAGAGTAGAGGCATAGCAAAGAGAACCAAACACTTTAATATGACTAATGTCAGGTACATTGTCATGCAATAGCTGATATGGTGATTTTTGTTGAAGTAAATTGGATGTGACTCTGTTAATGATAAAAGCAGCATAAGGGACTGCATATGACCAGAAGGATTTTGGTAAGTTTGATTGATATAGTAGGGCTCTACCTACATTCAAGAGATGCTGATGTTTTCTTTCTACCCTACCATTTTGTTGAGGTGTCTCTACACATGACTTATGGTGAATAATGCCCTTGGATGCATAAAATTGAGGGAGAGAGAATTCAGGTCCATTATCAGACCTGATGTACTTGGGACAGGTATGAAACTGATTCTCAATAAGAGTAATAAAATTTTTAACATGGTCAGACACCTCTGCCTTGGATTTTAACAAGATTACCCAAACAAATCTACTAAAATCATCAAGAACAGTAAGAAAATACTTGTGACCTTTAATAGAAGTAATGGAAATAGGACCCCAAATGTCAAAATGAATGAGTTCAAATTTAGCATTTGCTCTAGAAGTGCTGATAGGAAATGAAATTTTCTTATGTCTAGCAAAATGGCAAATATCACAGACAGCCTTATTATCATTAACAAGTTGTGGATACAATTGATGCATTTTAGAAATTCTGTCATGAGATAAGTGACCTAATCTAAAATGCCACAAGGCTTGTGGTGGAATCACTTTACATGTGTTGGCAGAAGTTTTAGGCATAGTGAGGTCATTGGAACAATCTGAGTTGGAAGTGTGTTTTCTTTTATCAGCAGACCAACCATCATCGAGCACTAGTTTGTACAATCCTTCTACTTGACTAGCCAAACCAATCATCCTCTGTGATTTCACATCCTGTATATAACATTTATCAGCATGAAAAGAAAGTTTGCAGTTAAGATATTGACACATTTTTGAAACTGACATGAGATTAAGAGAGAAGTCAGGAGTGTACAAAACATTTTGCAAAAAAAACTGTGGTGAAAAGTTAACAGTGCCAGCTTGTTTAGCAATGACAATAGCACCATTAGGTAGACACACATTAACAGGTTTAATTTTATGTAAAGAACTAAACCAATGAAGAGAGGAGCATACATGATCATTGGCACCTGAGTCAATGATCCAAAAATCAGGTTTTCTACTAGTGGAACAAGATGCTATGAGCACTTGAGAATTACCTGTAGACTCATGTGTAGAAATGTGATTGGTGGTTGAATTAACATTGGTAGCAGAATTTGGCAACTGAGACAGTAAATTTGTTTGCTGCAACAAGTTAATCAACTGAGAGTATTGCTCTTGAGATATGCTAGCACATTGACTCCTAGAGGAATCTTCTTCACCAGTGGAAGCAGTTTGTTGGTTGTCACCAGTAGAGGAATTTGTGGCATTAGCAACAGTTTGCTTTTTACCATAGTTTGGAGGAAAACCATGCTTCCTATAGCAAACTTCAACTGTGTGACCTGCTCTATTGCAATAAGTACACAACCTATTGTCTCTGCGCGAGTTTTGGGAACTATTGTTACCATGACCAGAGTAATTGGCTTGCTTGCCACGATCACCTTGTCTTCTTGAGTCATAAGCATTTACCAAAGAATTAACTTCTTCCATAGGAGCAAAGGATTCAGGTTTCGAAAGTAAAGAGACGTTATGGCTCTCTTCTTGAATCACCATAGAATAGATTTTGTTGATGGATGGTAAAGGATCCATCAAAAGAACTTGAGTTTTGATGACAGAAAATTTGTCATTCAAACCAGTTAGAAATTGTATTACCTGATCTTCAATGCGAAATTCTCGAGCAGCTCTCAAGGCTTGGCAGCGACATTGTTGAGCACAAGTGCACGATGGTAGAGGACGATAAGAGTTTAATTCCTCCCATAAGCCACGCAGTTCAGTGAAGTAATCAAGAACTGATTTCGACCCTTGCTTGAGATTGTTAATCTCCATGCGCAGAGTTGAGACACGAATTCGATCAATCTTCGAAAACCGTTCCTGGAGATCATTCCAGACTTCAAGAGCATTCTCCAAGAAAACGATAGTTTGAGCAATGGGTGATGTAACAGAGTTGAGAATCCATGAATGGACTAAGCAATTGCATCGTTCCCATGCACAGCGGTTGAGATCATCAATGTCAGGAATAGGAATAGTGCCATCAATGAAAGCAAGCTTGTTCTTAGCACCAAGCGCTCGTTTCATTGATCTAGACCAAGAAATATAATTGACACCAGTCAATTGAGGTGTGATGATCACAGAATTAGGGCCTTCACTAGGATGTACATAGTAGACTGAATCTATGTCACCATTGGTGACACGTTGAGTTGAGGTGGTGGAATTGGAACCGCGCGCCATAGATGAAAAAGAAGGGCTAGATTAAGAAGAAGAAGGACTGGTTTATGGGAAAAGAAGAAGGATCACAGGTGTGGATCTTGAAGCGAATGATACCATATTATGATTGAGAACTCATGCTCAAATCAATAGAGAAAAGAGAGAAAAGAGAGAGATTAAAGAAGAGAAAGGAAAGGAGCTCTTTATTACACATATACAAGCTTATGCATTACACAGCTATATATACTAGCATTCTGTTACAAGCTATTCATGTAACTAACTTCTAATAACCACTAACTACCTAACTGTATAACAACTAACTGCATAACTGACTAACAGCCAGCATAACTGCCTAACACTTACCACATACGAGAATACTTGAAGGGTCTTTTCTGTATAGCCAAATACGAGTGCACAGTGAGAATAGCAGGGGAATGGTCAAATTCCCCCTCATTAATTAAATGAACTTCTACAGAATTATAAGTTCTCATCCACTCTTGGTTAGACATTACCCTATCTATTTTAGAATATATCATATTTTTACCATTTTGCTTGTTATTCTAAGTGTGGTAGTTCCATGTGAACTTAATATCTTCCAACTGGCAGTCATTCACACATTTAAGGAAGGAATTAGACTTAGAAAACTTTACTCTTTTTTTTTACCAATTCTATCTTCCTTAGATAGTATGTCATTAAAGTCACCTAACATAATCCAAGGGGCGTTTGTTTCCACCTCCTTAAGGTCCTTCCAATGCTCTCCCCGACCAGCATCATCATTGAACCCATAAACGAATGTAGCCATGGATTTCTCCTTATTATTAACCAAACTAACAACCATATGAATGAGTTGGCTAGTACACTTTAGAATGTTTATATTGAACATCAACGGATTCCAAGCTAAAATAATTCTACCATTATCCAGCCACGCATTATTTGAAGTAAATCACCAATCAGGAAACATATTAACATATAAATTTCCAAGATTCTTAGTTTTTACCTTAGTTTCGAGCATACCAATAAGACCAACCACATTATTGTTAATCAACTTTTTAAATGTATCTTGTTTATTGCGGTTGTTGATCCCTCTTACGTTCTAGTTGATAATACCATCCATTAGGTGTCGAAGGTGCTCCCCATTCTTTTATGTTTTCATCTTGATTTTGCTTCGATCCTTCTTTTGTCTCGGCATTCGCCAGGATCTGAAAAGTATTCATCACACTTGTGCTTCCCTTCTTTATGTTATCTTGGTTATGAATTTGATTCTGATTTTTTCCCTTTGATAATAACTTTGAATCCCCCAGGATCAACATGTTCAACTTCCTTATCTTTTTTCTCTTCTGCGTCTTTTTTCATCACCCATTCCTTTTTGGTATGGTTGTTGTTGTACCCTAAAATTTACCCTCTCATTTTACTCAATACATACTCCTAGAGATCCTCAATTTGCTCAAGTTTGTCCAAGAGTTGACCAGACAAACTCTCTCCTAAGGTAGTGTGTCTCAAATTAAGGTTTCCATTTTCATCAAGATAGGTGGACTCCAAAGCCCTCATATGCTCTCCATGGTCCTAATATGTTCTCAAGACCCTCCATGTCAAATTTCAAGCACTGCACAAGAAGTTTACTCAGTCAGCTGCTCAGATGCTTGAGAATCGACTATATTAGGTCAAAAGTCAATTGTGGCCCACATACAGTCAAACTTCAAGATTTTTGGTCAACATCAACATTTTGAAGTGATATCCATCATTTGATCAAGGTTTGATCATGATTCTTCAAGGAATGCCCTAAATTCATCAAAACCCAAAAGTTGCTAAATTAGGGTTTCTTAGGAAAAGTCAATCAAACTTTGACCAAGCATAACTTCCACATACTTTATCAGAAATTTTCCATCCAAAGCTCATTTTGAAGAGGATGCAATCCCCTACAATTCATGTTCATCCCACAAGTTTAAAATATGCACTCATCAAAATATATGAATTTCTACATTATAGGTCTTTTTGAAAAGTCAACAAAAACACCTTTTGGGTCAAAGCTTCTTACATGAACATGGAAGATCCAGTTGAAATGAGACCAAAAGTTTTGCTTAGGGGACATCCTAAGATTTCTAAAATATCCAAGAACACCTATCTAGGGTTAAAATTGGAGGAGATATGCCTTGTCAAAGTTGACCTTTTTTGCAAAATTGCCAAAAGTCAAATGGGCTCAAAATTACATTTTTTTCCCAAATGGGCCTAACTTTTTATGCTTGCACTTCACTTATAATATGGTCCACAACCCAAACATTCACCCACACATTATTTGCTTCATTTTTCATTTTATTTTGATTTTTTATTAATTAAAATTTGAATTAAATCAAATAAATGACAAATAATAGCAAAGATATGTTTTGATATGATTTTTGGACTGAATCTCAATCAAATTATGCTGAGATATCAAGACCAAAATGAATCGGGGCTGCTTGGTACAAGAAAGGGATAATTTGGCTCAATAAAGCAAGTTTGCATATGGCATGGAAATCAAATCAAATCTTCCATAATTGCAAGGATACATATGGTTTTTAGAACCCTAATTCGTTCTAGCATATATAATGAACAAGAACCAAGCATAAAACAAGGTTTTACAGACGTGAAAGTCAGAGAACAAAAACTCAATTTCTTGACAAAAAGTGTGACTTGGTTTTCACTCCATAGGACCTTTCAAAGAAATTTGAGGCCAGCAATCGCATCCTGGGCGTGCACTGATGTTATCCCAATCATTTGCAAGGCTTGGAGCATCCAGAAACACGAGCTATAACTCATACGGTTCGCCCACTTTTTCAAAATCGATTACTGTAATTCCTGCATTATTAGCACATTTGGTTGACATATTTGTGATCTTTGACATGTTTGCAAGCTGACTGAATAGTTTAATTGAAGTTTTGACGTACATATATATATTTATGCAAATGCCATTGCTAGGGTTTTCACGTTCCTTTTAGGATTTTTGTCCACAGGTGAAATTAGCCTAAATAAAGGGTGCCATCGTGTTCGTGAGGTCAAAACGAATTGATTAGTGTATTCATAAGTGATTTATCATGCTTGTATTATGTTTTGAGATATTGCGGGCTTATAGCGACAGAAGGTGTCTGTAGGTATAGATCTGATGTTTAACACAACTGTCTCCATGAAGGAGATGATGACTTGGCGTCATAGGACTGGTCCATTCAAACTTCGCACGCTTTGGGGTTCAATTTATCTTGTTTTCATATATTAAATTATGGCTTTATTATGTTAACAAATAACAATAATAGCGTAGCTGGCAACGCATCAGTGGTGGAAAGGGTGAGGACCTGGGTTCGATCCCAGGTCCCAGCAACGTTTATTTTCTTATTTTCTATTTACAGATCATATGCAATTCTCATCCAAAGGCCTACCGTGCATGTCCAGTAGTCAACCAATGGATCCATCATTCAGCCAGATATACGCTCAACAATGAAGGACCATGGTGCACGTCCAAGTCAACGTCACACATAATCCAGCACTGACTGGGCTTTAGCACTAATGGGCCAGGATGTTTTCCAATAATGCACCCCCCAACCTTACTATTCAGCACAGGCCCAATTCTTTCTTTTTTCAATTTTTTAATTTCTTTATTTATTTCATTAATCATTTTCTTTTTTAATTAACACAAAATTATTATTTTTTAAATTAAAAAACCATAAAAAAACACAAAAATTATTTTTCTCATAAAATATTTATTTCTTTAATTAATTTAATTTAATTAGAAAATTAGGTTAATTTAATTTATTTTTTAATTAAAACAATTAGAAATGAGGGTTTAATTAATTTGCAATTAAATTGTTTTCTCAAATAAAAATGCACAAAAAAAATACTTTTTCTCTCAATTAGGGTTTTGGGTTATTAATTATCGTCCTCGTATTTAATTTTCCGCGCGTTTTGATTACTTTTCTTTTTTATAATTTTGTAACTGCCTTGGGTTTGTAATAGTTAAACTAGGGTTTATTTACCATTTAATCCACGGTTTTTGGTTATGTAATTAATCCCCTTCCCCGAAGCCTTGTAATAGCTAGGTTTTATTTTCTCGCACTTTAAATTCTCGTAATCTTTAAATGTCTAGATGCATGGTTAATAGGATTGTATGGAAAGAATGCTTGAAATTAAAACAGTAGATCACCTAAATGTGCAAAGACTAATTAATTGAAAAAAATTCACATGCACATATTCACTCTTAGGATTTGCCTCACTTCGGTTACCTTCGGTAAACAGTCCTTAAGCATAGGAGATTTTAGTGGTTGTCCTCCTGTCTAAAAGATCAAATGTCCCATTTGAATGTTGCCTCAGAAATGTTGCCTCAGAAATGTTGCCTCAGAAAGATCTTAAGACTCTAGGGTTACTACTAAAATTTACAACCCATTGCTTAGGTGACTGTACTTGTCCCTTTCGAATGTCCCTTACAAACTCCAACGACGGGGCTACCTACTCCTTAATAGTAGGATAGTGCTGTCTAAAGGAAACGAGATCGAACAATCTTTTTTCGAGTAGGTAGAATCTTAAGTACTTGCTCAACAAAACTTTTCACACAAACACCTTTCAAAATAAATTTTCAAAACAACTTTGTCACACCCTTGAGGACGGATGCAAGGGTTATCACGAAGTAAGACTTTTCAAAACAAGCACACACAAGCAATTTTAAAAAGATGAGCAAGTACCTAAGAGCCCATGGAAAACCATGGATAGAAAGGGTGCTAACATCTTCCCTTTCTATAATCTACCCCCCGTACTCAGAAATCTCGAAAAAAAAGGTTTTTTCTGTTCTTTTTCCTTTTCCATGATTGGATGAAATAAAAGTCGGTGGCGACTCTTGCTTACCGCGACATTTTACAAACAAACACGCAAAACGCAAACCAGTATTAACAGTCGGTTCTGCCACCGTATCACACTTGTGCTTACGACATTATGCAGTTCTATGTCCTATAACATTACAATTTTGACAAATTTCTGGCTTCCATTCATATTGGATATGAACCTGCACCATTCTATCTATTTTATCCTCAAATTGAATCCAACCTGGTAACTTTTTTTCAATTAAAACTTCAACTAAGACCCTTGGAAAGTTCAGCTTTTCCCTAAGTTTTGTAGCTTTATCAGTCTTCAAAGCCTTCTCTATCTCTTATACTATCTTGAATAAGGCTTTCTCACCCCTAATACTTCAGTTCCAGATTATCCTGCCTTATCCATATTTGGATGGTGTGCACATCTTCATGCTTGTAGTCAGATTTGTGAACCCATGGTTTCGTGACAACATGCTTCTTGTAAAAAAACACATAGTTCTCCTTTATCATATCATCCCTCTCTTTGCTAGTGTGGAATATGATAATGAATATCTCATTGGCTATCAGTCCCACCTTGTCAATTCATTTCCCTTTCCAAATTCTTTTGATGAAACCCTCAAACGCAGACAGATGAGAGTTTGATCCCAGCACGTAACACACCATTGTATAATTCCAATACTATATTTCTTCTTCAATATCCTCAAGTTGGATCTTCACTTTTGGCTTGGGTTGGATTGCTTCCTCCTCCGCTTGCTTGAACCTATCATTCAGATTTTGTGTAACCATCTGCAAGATTTGTGGTGTAACCCTATCCTCTTTCTTGATTCGATGCACAAAATCTTCATGTGTTTTGATGAATTGAGGAATCTCTTTTACACGTTCCTCTTCCTCCACTTCTTGGAAGATCAATTTCTCTTCCTCCGCATCCAATTATGATTCATACTTTTCCCTCTCTTCCTCCGTGAACTTGATCGGTATAACCCATATTAGCTCCACCATCGATTTCGTCTTCTTCCCTTCTGTCGTCGAAGTTAGCCCCTTCTTCTTTGGTTTCCCCTGAGTTCTTTACGTAGTATTTGCCATCGCACCAGTTGCTCATTTGCCACTGAGATCTACACGAACCAACGATGATTCCTTCTAATATGGTCCCTAACCCTAAGGTTAGGAGTTTAAACCTTCACGGTTGGACTCGTCGTCAGAGATAACCCTAGAATCAAACAAGAATCTGTGTCGTCTAGTTCGCACCACCGTATCAAAATCTCGTCGAAAATCACCACTTGCTCCGCTTGTAAATTTGAAATCCATACACTAGTTAATGTTGTTATGTAACTGATCCAATTGCTAAAACATGTTTTAATTGTTGGTTTCCATGATTGTTTTGGTAGGGATTTATTGCTTGAATGACATCGCGTTAAAACCTTTTGAAATAGTGTTTATATGTTCATGAGACAAAGAGAAAGAATACGAAAACATTAACGACAAAGAATTCTACAACTATCAATGTTTAGGGTTTAACCACAAAACTAAAGATAAAAAAAATAAACAAATAAAATAGAACACCCAATATTATTTTGACACCATTCATTTTTATTTAATTTCTTTTCTTTGTAAATGTCAAATCAATAATTATAAATAATATTTTTATTACGATGTTGGAATAAAATATTAATTTTTAAATGTTTAGACAATATAATTTATTGAAATAATCATCTGAATTTTAATTTATCTTTTTTCTCTTTTGTTCTTTCTCACGACATTTGATGGTAATGTGGAAGAAAATTTATGTGATAGAAACAAAACTCTTTTAACATTTATTAGTAATTGCTATCAAATTATAAAATAACTATAGAAATTCACTTGCACCTTTTGTAAAAATTGACTTGCACCTTTTTACAACACAAATATGATGACGACAACATTTTTGAGAAAACAAAATCATATTAAAAGTTCATTTTGTAAGAGTAAATACAACAAACATCAGACAATAGAATTGTAATTGCACATGTATACCATTTGATTGCTTTGAGACAAACTGTATACATGCATAGTTTTTGTTTTTATCATGAAGTTAATAGTCAAGGAAGAACATTAGTAAATGTGGACATGTGGTCCTTCTGCATTTGATAACCAAAGTATTAATGAACATGTGGTTCTTCTGTATACAATGACCAATGCATTAAAGTGACTCACTACAAGTCAAACAAGAGCTTGGGCCCAACAGCGTATTAATTTTGTATTCGCATAGTGTGTTTTTTGGAATACTAGTTCATGATTGATAAATGGTGAAGAAGCTCACAAAATGTGTGAGAGAGGGAGATGGACAT
Source organism: Vicia faba (assembly GCA_948472305.1). Taxonomy (NCBI): domain Eukaryota; kingdom Viridiplantae; phylum Streptophyta; class Magnoliopsida; order Fabales; family Fabaceae; genus Vicia; species Vicia faba. Next base: position 1,456,586,931 of record OX451736.1, read on the forward strand.
AAATATCTCATATATAGAACTTAAGAGTACAATGAACTACATGAGTTATTTGGTGGACCGACACGACATTTGTGTCCTTATTTGAGTACAATTTTTACAGAAGTAAATTTGTCATCTCCAAGTCTAAAGTGCAATAGAAAACTAGAATTAGAGTTACTTGAACTAGCTAATTCAGAACTAGTACTAGCTAAAGTGAAATTGGAGACAATAGCTTTTAGAACAATAGTGGACAAGCCAAGTCCGGAGAACAATAAGAGGATTGAATACTAGAATTTTTTCCCTTCAAGCCAAGTTCGGAGAACAAAACCTCTGAAATGTCACATGCTGAAATAAAATCTCTAACATGTCACGAACAGAGGGATTTGCGTCATTTGAAAATGGTGCGAGGGTCATACCTTTTATAGAGTCAGTAGGCTGACGCTATTTCAAATAGCGTGAAGGATTTTTTTTTTTTAAATTCGTTTTTAATTTTTCTGATATATTTAATAATAACTTTTATTATTTAGTTTTATTAATTAATTATAAATAGTTTAATAAACTATTTAAATATATAATTAATTAATAAAATATTAATTAAAATTTTTAAATGATTATAAATAAATATTTATAATTAAATAATAAAAAAATTTATTAAATAATAGGTGGGATCCTCGCGCCATTTCAAACGGTGCAAACCCCTCTGTTTGTGGTATGTTGAGAATTTTATTTCAGCATGTGACATTTTGGGAATTTTGTTCCCCAGGCATGACATGCAGAGAAAAAATTCTTGAATACTAACCATTGAATTTGATAATTGGTCTCGATGAAGTCATGATAATAAATGTTGATCAAGATCATTTATCAAATCTAATAGTTAAAATTCAATCTTGTTATATTTTATTTAAAAAACACTCCTGCTTGATACATCTCTATTATATATATAATGTCAAATAATATTCAAATTTAAATGGTAAAATATTTTGAAGTGTAAGTTTGGCATATCCTTTTCTAAGCATGAAGGAGTTTTTGACCATGACATTTTCATGTGGACCAAGACAGTACAACGTGCTTAGACAAGCACAATCTTTCACTTGATTTCCCTTAGAATGTAATCCAAGCATCAAGTACTAATACATCCCATGTTTACAAACTACAATAACATCAATCTTGTTTTCCAATAAATGTATCTAAAAAGGCTAATAAATACAAGTTATAGCACATAGAAAGGGTATCAAAAGGACAAGCATGACAATAACACTTCCATTCCATTCCATAGACAAAAACTCGTCTTCTAACTCTGAATCCTCTGAGGCTTCTGGCTGTATGTTTGTAGTGAGTTGAATTGGTGAAAATCGAATAGAGAATATTCTGAGTAAATAAACACCTTTGGATCTTGTTGTACTTTAAAGTGTGACATCAATAATGCATGTTCTTGCTCTTTTATTTTGGAATTGTAGTGTAACTAGCTAGTTTCAAATGAACTTTGGCTCTGGCAAATTAATTTTAATTGTACAAATTATATATAAATTTGTCTATAGTTTTTCTAATTACGAAGTTATTTGAGAAATGAGTTTAACGAAGATGTATTGATATTGTAAAATTGTTTTTTATATTGTATAATAAAAATTTAATCTATTATATTATCAAAAAATTTAAAATAAATATTTAATTTGATAAAATACATATAGTTTGTTGATTCTTAATATAAATTTATTTTATACTAACTTTGCATACAATATTTCCTCTTGAGAGATTATAACTTTTGCTATGAGAGTATTAATGTATTATATAAGATTAAATTAATTTTTTTAATAATATAATAATTATAAGATTATCTTCGATAGATAACGTAGATAATGCATAATCTGTTTTACAATAGTGTTTAATTTAATTAAATTATATTATTATATTTTTAAAAATATTTTTTTTCTCAAAATACTCCTTCCATTTTTTATAAGTAAATTTTTCACACTTATTAAAAAATTTAATCTTTGTTATATAGAAAAAAGAAATTGTGAAGAATTGTATAACATTATCCTTCATTAATTACAATAAAAATATAAACTTAAATAATTAAAAGAAAATATGACAAAAAATACTCAAGAATATAATAAAAAATAACACATTAATAATCTTTAATATTGCAAAATAATTTATATTTTAATATAAATTTTCTTCATAGCAATTTATTAAAAAAAAAAATAGAGAGTAGTAAATAAACAGTATCAATTACTAAAAAATCACACACATAATCGTAAAATTCGGTGTTTAAATTTTGGTGTTAGAATCCAATTTACTAATATTAACTTTTTATCGGTTAAATTAGAATTTAAATATTTTGACTTTTTGCCTATGAGTTTTTCCCACTTTATCTATATAACAAAAATAAATTGTAAATCAAATTACTAATAGAAAATGACACATAGAATTGTCATTGTCATTCCCTATATTGTAAAAAATTCCAAATACATGATTCACATATAGCTTGTGTTTGTATGATTTTGTATATATATTAGCTCCATATGATAACTATATTCCACTATTAATGACTACGTAGTAGCTTTTTATGGTTTAGAGTGACTTATTACTTAAATAAGTGGAACAAATTTAAGGATCGTAGTGATTTATTTTACCCTTTTTCAAAACAAGCAAGACTTACCATTACCCAGCAGGATACAGCTAGTTGAATAGTGATGCAAATCTGAATTTACAACCATATGGTAATAACATTGACCACCACAAAAAATGCTTAAAAGTAATAGGAAAGGAAAGGAAGATGTCAACAATTATTAAGGTGGGGGCCTAGGTTGCCTATGAAAAATATGGGTAATTTATCAAGAATCTATTATAAATAAAAATTACTTATATAAGTAAATATGCAAGTTCTACTCACAAATTAATTTTTATATGGATATTAAGCAAATTACATACAATTTTTCAAAATATAACTTGAAAAAATCTATTAGAAGTCATCAACAAGACTTGAAAAAATAGATAAGATATCAACCATATCTCTCACATATAGGTTATTTTTAACACAAAATGAGATATCAACTGTATTGTTCTCGGAGACGATGTCGCGCACAACTCAAACAAAATTGATGTATTAAGAATCGATATCCACGTGAATATTAGCTCTAAATTTATTTCTAGAATCTAGAACCTAATAGATTTTCATCTTAAATCCAGATTCGAATCGTACATGTCTATAGCAATTCAAATCCAAACAAAATAAACAATCATCAAAATTGATTTATAAAAGAAGTTTTATAGAACACCATGAGCATTAAATATACATATAATCAAGGTAAACTTACATACAAACTCACAACAAATGGAAACTACAAAGAGAAGAGAGGAGAGGAATCAAAATCTCTCGCAGTGTCAATCACAATCCATGAATCATCAACCCCGAATCATCGACTTGCAACCTCCATTGATGCTTTCTAAGCTCTCTAGACCAAATAGTCTTTGGCGATAGAGTGGAAGCAAAAAAATACCCAAACCATACCCTATAAATGTGATTTTACAACCTAAATACAAAACTGTCTCTGACACGCTCGCCCGACGCTCAAAAGCTTCTCCCAGCGAGTGGCTTTTTTATTTCTAAAATGCCAGTGCGATAATACACAGACTGGAAAAAATATCTACTTTCGCCCTATGAAAGAAAGTCTCGCCCGACGAAGGCTAAATTTCTCCCAGCGATCAACACGCGAGCCCAAGTTAGAAGCCATTGGATTTTTCTCTTTTCTTCTCGCCCCTGCCTCGCCTCATGCTCGCCCGGCGCTCAGCTTGCTCCTGCCCTCGCCCAAGCTTCGCCTGGAAAAACTGACAGAACATAACTTCTTATTTTTTTGGCTTTCTTTCTTTGTCTTATTCCTTTATTGTTTCAAGCATGCATCATGGAGCTTTCTTTGTCCTTAATTACTTATTGATCTATAATGCTTTAATACCTACAAAATGAATGGAAAACCATCAATTGATACACTAATTACACAAAAACGCAAATATACTCAAACTAAACGTATTTACACAAAAGTTGAGGTTTATTAAAAGGATAACTTAAGAATCAAGCCAATAAGTGCCAATTGTTCACACTAAAAAACAACACAATTTGGCCCTTATCAACTCTCCCTAACTTAAAACATTGTTTATCCTTAAATAAGAATAAATCAATCCTAAAGAAACAAAAGTAATCAACTAGAAATCATGAATAAACAAGTTTAGAAAAATAAAAACAAATGTATGGCTCAAGAATCAACAATGTACAAGCAAAACAATGCTTACTGTAACACCCTGAATTCTAGATTAATTATTTAATTTATTAATTTAGCGTGATTACATGAGTCAATGTGAAGTGTTTGATATTTTGATGATTATATGTGAGCCTTTATGGTGATTTGTGAAATTATGATGAATATGAAGTGTACCATGATGATTGAGATAAACATGATATTTGAATATGATGATTTGATGAATATGATATGTGATGGGTTACTATGAGTATTATAGAGGGAATTAGGTGATATTGACCAATTGTGTATTTTTAGAAAAATTAAAGTAATTATTTAGAATTATTTTAATTAAGATAAATAGAATAATATATAATATGGAGAGATTAAGGGTATTATGGTTATTAGTAAATGATAAGTGAGGGCATGATGAGAAGTTCATTATTAGGGGTCTAAGAGGGCAAATTTGGTACAAGGAGAAAGTTTGAGATTTTACACGCTCATTCTGTACGATAGAATTTGGAAGAACACTGTGAAGAAAAGAGAGCTAGGGCACAAAGAGGCAAGAAGAGCATAAGAATCCCAGTAGAGCATGAAGAGGAATTGATCTCTAGCAATATCTTAAGATAAGGGGAGTTTTATTATTGTTATTATATTTGATTTAAGGTTTAGATGATGGTAGATTGCCTTAGGTTTTGGTAGATGGGGATTTGGTGATGTTTGATGAGAAATTGATGAATTGGTAATGATCAATGGTTTATAATTAATGTATAATGAGTATAGAATTATAGGTTGTTGATAGATGATGAAACCCCGTGATTAGATGGTGTTTTAGGACATGTAATATGATAAAATCACAAGAGAATTGGACTGGTTTATGCAGGAAATCGCAATAGAAAAACCCTGTTCGCATTGTGTCACTGGGCGACAAAGATAGTGTCGCCGAGTAAAGATGCGTCGCCAGGAGAAAGTGAGGACGAAGGGAGGCATAAAATATGACGCTTTTGGAGTGCGTCACACCTAGTTTTGTCGGGCGAAGTGTGATGCGAAGGTAGCGTCGCTAGGTGACAGAAGTGTGTTTCCAGGCGATAGAAGGCAGAATTGGTTGTCCAAGTTGGAAATCTTAAAATGATTATAACTTTAGTTCTAGACTTCGGATTGAGGTGTCGTTCGAAGAGTTGGATAGTTAACTCAATGAACTTTAATTATATAGAGAAAGATTAGAATTAATAAGTATATCTCCGAGACCTAAGTTAGAATAGAATTAGGTTCCCCATGTTGAATCGCAATAATGTTTTGTTTATGATGATGCTTTGTTTATGATGATGATGCTACGATGTTGTGTTGATTACTATGATAATGCTATAATATTGTGTTGATTACTATGATGATGCTATAATGCTTTGTTGATTACTATGATGATATGATGATGTTTGTGATGAATCGTGAATGGTGATGCGTGTTAACTGGTCATGGTCGTATTAAATATGTTATAGCGCATTGCATTCATGGCATAGTTTAGGACTTCGGTCCAATGAAGTTTGGACTTCGGTCCAGAAAAGATGATAGGATGATTGTCTAGTGAAGGCATCAATCACATAGTGTGGATTGGGTGCAATAGTGAAGTGCTCTGGTTCTAAGCGAGAATCGATCTTATGGTGAGGATCTTTGGAGATAACGATGACTGAGTGATCAGTGAAGTTTTGGTACCACATGCATGAGTCTATAACGTTGCATAAAATTCTATGTGACATTGCATAATGATTTATTTGTGATTCTTGATGATATATTGTGTATGATGATGGGTGTTCATGTAATGATGAGGTTGTGAAGGTGTGAGTATAACATGAAGATATGATGATGTGAGAAACCTTACTTATTGTTGTTGCGGTATATATAGGCAAGCAAAAAGTAAAGTATTATTTTCATCAGGTGATATTTATTTTATATTGTATCGTGTCCACAAAGATTAGTTATTGAATCACCATTTGACAAATCATTCATTAATGAGTTTGGGGTTTGAATGGTATAGAAAAGTATAAAAATAAATAAATGTGTTTAAAGGTAAAAACTAAGGAAGAACTTCTCAAGCCTGCATATAATCTACTCATCACGGGCTTAAAGCTACCGACCAGTTACATTCAACCTAAAAATACGCATCAATGTCACTATGTATCACTCACAACCTAAGTCATTTCTAACACAAATAGAGAGTCCAACTGTATCAACAAGGAAATGATCTCTCTACCTCCTCAACAACACAGAAGATAACTATGTAATCGCACTGACAATCTCTCAGCACAACATAACCACACAGATGCGTTAAGCTTTGATACCAAACTCTCCTTAACTTGAATTATTGTTTGTCCTCAAACAAGGCCAAAACAACTCAAAGAACAAAGAAACAATAATCAAAGAATCGTGAATAAACAGGTTTTTAAAATGGAAAACAAATGTATGGTTCAAAAAAAATGTACACACAAGGCAAAAACTTACCACTAAATTACAACGATAACATGAAAATGAAACAACTCCTAAATACAAAGCACATGTCAAAGATTCTAAAAAAAATACAATGTTCACAAGTGAATCACACCTAGCACACACTTTATCGGTAGATGAAAAACACAAACATGAGGTGCTCAACTCTCACCCAACAATCTTGCTAACAATAACTAAATTATGCATTCATCAAAGCAATTCATATTGAAAAGCACAAAGCATAATCACAAGAGCTTCAAATATTGTAGCATGGTCGGGTGAACAAACAAAGGATAATTCCTAAGGCTAATCAAAACAAAAACTTGCCTAAACCTAAGGGAGTGATCAATCCAACAAAGAATCAAACACAAAATTTCAATTAAACTTCTTTCGAATCCCAAATTTTACACCAAACCACCATACTTATTCGCACAATCATTCGAACTCTTTTTGTTTTTCTTTTATTAAATCTTTTTTTCATTTTTTTCTTTCTTTTTCTCCTCTTTCTTTTTCACATGTTTTTTTATTCAAAGATTTTTTTTCATTTTTTTCTATTCACCTCATAGCAATCAACCAATAAGTACACAATAATTTTTCTCCTCAACTTGAATTCAACCATATCATTATGTGAATACTCCCTACATTCTAAGGCAAGAAAAAAATTCATACAACAACACAAAGTTGAGGGCCCAAGAAAAAAATCAAAATCCATTCAAAAAGTGAATTCAATACTCATAGACAAGCATCAAGTTCAAATAACATGGATAGTGATAAAAGGCTCAAAGGGGTTATTAATGATCACACACTCACAAGATGAATTGACTATTTGACTAGGTGGTTGTGCTCAAAATTAAACAAAATGCCTTGATAATATCATGCTTTCATATGAATCAACATAAATGCAAGATTAAACATAATAAAATTGAGTCAAGACAAAATTGTCGGTCTCCCGTGCATATAGTAAACAATGGAAAGCAACCTCACAAGGGTTTAGTTCTAAATTGATTCAAAAGTAAACACAATTTGCAAAAGAATGAATGACATGAAAATTGTACAACCGAAAAGTCTCTTAAACATGATATGTTCTAAAAAGCGATAAATGAGTATCTGGTGTGTACCAACTTCAAAACACTATCATTACCATACATCAGCAAGTTGAAACGTTCAGACTTGGAAAATCGCCTCTAAATTCCTCAAGATATCGGACCAAAATTTGAGTCCAAACAACACTCAAAAGAATTAGAAATATAATACTCCTACAAAATTTCAATGTACAAAATTTAAAATATATACAACAAACAAAACTCCTCAAACTAAACACAACAAGCTTTCGGAAAACACAATTTGATATAACAAAACAAATACAAATAACGATATGAAAAGCGGGTGAAAATAAATTAGCAAGTTGAAAAGTGAAGATTTTAAATTCAAAATATTTCCTTGTTTTAACTTGTTAGAACACAAATCACCACACACATAAACAAATACAAACAAACATGCTTGTTTTACGTCGTAAGCTCGACGCCTTTATTGTGAGAGCTAGTAACCTCATCTCGTCATGTCATGGTATTGTCACACCGCGCAAACCTAAAGAAAGTGTTCTAACAATCACACAACAAACATTACGAAAACGAGATAATTCACAATAATACGTGAAAACATATATATGCACAAATATCATATACAAGTTAATGTACAATTTCTATACAACATATATATTAATTACAAAATTCAAAAACAAAAGAATTATTGCATTGTGAAAACAATAGAACCAATCCCCGACAACGACCTTATTTTATTGATGTGGTATATAGCGGCAAGCAAAAAGTAAAGTATTATTTTTATCGGGTGATATTTAGGTTATATTGTATCGTGTCCACAAAGATTGGTTATTGTATTGACGTTCGACAAATCATTTGTTAATGAGTTTGGGGTTTGAATGGTTGATAAGTGCAAATTGTAGTTATTTTTGTATATACTTTCTGTTGCACTTATAGACTTTTTGTTGTTAATATCATTGAATAAACTCGAATTTTGTGTAAATACGTATAGTTTGTGTTTATTTGTGTTTTTGTGTACATAGTATATAATTTGATGTTTTTCTATTCATTTTGTAGGTATTTGTTGCGTATTTGGAGCATGAGCAATAAAGTGTCGAAGACACGGCTTCAAACGCGCGATTTTGAGCAACTCGTCAACAAATAAGGATCAAAGTAAAATAATAAGAAATCATTAATTTGGTTTATATTTAGGTGTTGTTATATAGATAATTGAATAATCTTTCCAACTCTTTGAACCGGGCGTAAATCGGAGTTACGGTTCTCAAGTTATGGCGAAAATAAAATACTGGTTTTTTTATCATGACAATAGAGCGCGCTTAGTGGAATTTTGCCGCTTAGCGCGTTCCCCTGAACAGAATTACGTTAAAAGGGGAAAAACATTTTTTTTAGGTGATGTTTTGGGGTATTTGTTTCCAACTAATCAAACCTTTTTTTGGTAGAGTGAGTTTAGAAAAAAGCTTGCATACAGATGATCCAGGGTGGATTGGTCATCAATCGGCACTGACAAACTGGGACATTTTTGGTTCATTTCTCTTCCTCCTTGTGTATTTATCTTTGGTTGGGTTTTGTATATGATTTTAATTTGAACTCATGTATTTTTGTTTCCTATGGTGTTTGTTGTACCCCAAAATTTTCCCTCTCATTTATCAAGTAATCTCCCACAAGATCTCCTTTGGTTCAAAATTGCACAAGGGTTGATCAACTCAAGGCACCTCCTCAAGCACTGATAACTGAAAATTAGGGTTTGAGATTGCACAATGACAAATGGACTTTTAATGCCCCATATGACTTTCATGGATCATTTTGGACTCTCAAGATTGCTCATGTCAAGTTTCAAGTCTTGGATCACATTTTTGCTCAGTCAATTGATCAATTGACCCAAAATCAATTGTATTGGGGAAAAGGTCAATTATGGTCAATTTACAGTCAAAATTCATAATTTTTTATCCATGTCAAAATTATGAACTCATATATGTCATTTGATCAAGTTTGGATCATAATTCCTCAAGAAATTTGATCAGATCATCAAAAGGGCAGAAATGGTCATAATTTGGGTTTTGACTGAGAAGGTGTAATTTCTGATTTTTGAACTAGAAAATGATTGATTGGTTTAAGTTATGATCTCAAGGATTCAAATGCTTCATTTTTACCCAATGTCATGGCTCAAAATATTTCTCAAGATCAATTGATTGACAGATGAATTTTCAGTTAACTCATTAAAAGTCAATTGTACACTAAAAAGTCAAACTTTGACTTTTTGGTCAAAATCAAGTGTCAAAGATCATAATTCATCAAAATATGTCAAAATATGAAACTTGTTCATAAAGAAATCAAAAAATCAAGATTTTATTTTGAAAAGTCAAAATTTCTAAACTTAGAAATTTTTCTAAGTGTTGAAAATTTCATATTTTTTCATAACTTTGAGCAAAATTTTCACCATGATGCAAGATGATTCAAAGGAAACTTCCAACGTGAAGTTGTATATATCAATTAGATCTAAAACATTGTAGAACACACTTCTCCTTGAAATTCATGGATTTCAAGTTATGATTATAAGAATACATGTTCATGAAACTTGGAAACTTAGTGAAATTTTGCCCTAGTTTAGGCAGGATTTTGACCTAACTTCATGGAAATTTTTCACATAGTTCCAAGAGGAATTTTCAAAAATGTACAACATAGAGGTTGTAGAGGATGTTAAAATATTTCCAAAATGTCCAAGAACTCATTGAGATCATGTTTGAGCTAAGAGAATCGAAGGCAAGAAGTTAGGATTTCAAACTTGTTTTTCAAGTCATTTTCATGATGAACATTTGATCCAATCCACACCCATGTTGCATGAATCTTACTTTACAGGCTTCTAACCTCTAAATCTATCCATAATTAGAATATTACATAAATAGTTGAGCTATGATCCAAGTGTTTGAGTCATTGTCCAAGTGATTATTCTATTAATGGAACAAAGTTCACACTTCCATTTTGGAAAAGTAACTTTAATCACAAAGTCAATGCATAGAGCTCCTAACTTGTTTCATTTAAACACAAGCAATGTCAAAGGAAAAAGCAACATGTTTAGAGCCTCCCATAAACTCAGGCCATGCTTGTACTATGCCTTGAAACCATATTTTTCACTTTTCTTCAAAATCAAGTAACATAGTCATAACTCTATATCTCACAGATATGTCAACTTCAAACCCTCTAACCTTTTTCATATAACTATACAAGTTATTTACAAGCTAACACACGATTGAAAACACTCCCGAACTCCCTGAAAACTCAGATTGCACAAAAAACTCCATTGTTGTGCAGAACCTGACCAAAAACTCTCATCTCTCAAACCACTCGTGTGTTTCCTCTCCAAATCATTTCAAAAGCTTCCATACTTAAAATACAACTCATCTCAATCCCTGTTCCTAAACTGTAACACCATTTTCACCATTGTCCAAGCTCAAAAATAGAGCATTGCAGTTGGACTTCTCCAGACTATTCCAGCTACTCTCAGTTTAAGCCAGCTATTGCATTAGCTTCCTAGAGGTTCAAGGAAGCTAACCTGATCATCACCATCACTTGAAACAAGCTCAAACTCATTTCACGATTTCCAGTTTTGAGGTATTTTTCTTAAACTTCCATCTTCATATTTAGGCATTGGTAGGCTTGTATTTGTGAAGATAAAATGTAGACATCATTACCCTGAAACTATACATGTCCATAGATTTCATTTATGTTGCTTGAGTAGGGAGAATTTTGAGTTTGAACCTCTGAAAATATTTAGGTCAGAATTTAGTATTGTTAGAAATTCATGCTCATCTTTGAGAATTAGCTTAAGTTATTTACATATTCAGAATCGTGAGGAAATTTCTAACAAGTTTGGTGTTGGAAGTTTTGTGAATGGATGAGAAATGAATAAGTTACAGGTCCTTTGGCTGGAAGTTGAAGATGAAGTTCATTCAGGGCAAAACTTATGTTCCATATTTGTTGTTTTGTTTATGTTAACAGATGTATCACCACCCCAGTGGTTAAAGCGCACGCCTGTCACCTTAGGGACCTGGGTTCGAGCCCCAGTAGTACCCTTTTGCCTATTTTTCATATTTTCTTTTATTTTTTTGTTTCAAACAGACGTTGGGCCTCTAAACAAATGGATTTCTCCTTTTTTTCTTCTTTTGTTAACCCCTGACCACTTTTACACTCCTGGCCCATTTTTCTTTATTATTTCATTTTTCTTTTTCATTTCATTATATTTTTATTTCCTTTAATATTTTTATTATTATTATTAATATTATTTTTTATCTTTACTAGTAAAAAAATCCAAAAATATTATTATTATTATTTTCACACCTTATTTATTTCATTTATAAAAAAACAAAAAAAGAACAAAAAACATTTTCTTTTAACAAATTAATTTCTTTTAATAATTAATATTTAGACTTAGGTTTAATTATTTATTTTCTTAATTAAAGTTAATTTAGAACTTAGGTTTATTTTAATTAATTATTTTCTATATTATTTTCCTTAATTTAAAACCATTTCATAAAAACCCTAAAAACATTTTTAACTTAATTTATTTTCTTAATTAGTTTAAGATTAATTTTGTTAATTATTAATTAATTATTTTCTTAATTAGGTTTAGATTAAAACCCCTTCCATAAAAATACAAACAAAAATCATTTCTTTTTCCATTTGCATTTGTACATTATTTATTCAATTATTGTGTAATTATTCAATATGGTTGTAATAGTTAATTAGATTTAATTTTCTTGCAAAATCCTCATTTGTAAATTTGTGTACCCCCTCCTCTAATGATGTAATAGCTTAGTATTTTTATTTTCTACAATTTATCGCTTTATATAAATGCTAGTAAATTAGGGTTTGTATGGAAAGATTAAAATCAACAAGTTAGCAAACCTTAATTCAAGACAAAATAATGCATGTAAATCAACACACTTGCACACTTGCACCCTTAGGGTAATTTCACTTTGTTGCCTTACAAAAATGGCCATGTTACGCATCTGGGATATCTTAGCAAAAAGTAATCAAAATACAAGATCATAGTCCCTCGATGACGCTATCAAATGTTGCCTTTCAAAATGATCTTAGTCCTTCAAAGAGAAATGCTAAGATATCTCACGACATTTCTATCATGGCTATACGATGACTCACGCCCGTCCCTTTACATCCAAAGATAGGGCTTATTACCAAAGCAATGGTAAGATAGCAATATCAAAAGAAAGGAAGAAATGAACTAAGACTTTTGAGTAGGTAGATTGTTCCTAGTTACTTTCTCAATTTCAAATCAAACACTCTTGCTTATTTTCAAAAAAAACACCAACACTTTCAAAAAACACTTTCAAAACATTTTCCAAACATGAAAACATTTTCAAAAGATCAACACTTTGTATACGTTCTTACGAACGAGAACTATTACAAAGTTTGCCTAAACGATGGCGCCTTTTTAAAATACTTTCAAAAAACCACATAAAGCACATTTTCAAACAAAAGCAAGTGATCTAGCAAGCAACTAAGAGCCCATAGATAACTATGGTTGAAAGGGTTCTAACACCTTTCCTTTTCATAATCTACCCCCCGAACTCAAGAAATAATCTCAAAGGTCTTTCCTGTTCTTTACATCCTTTCCTTTTGGATAAAAGAAAAGTCGGTGACGACTCTTGCTAACCGCAATATTTGCGATAAAACGCAAAACACTCAAGTTACTTCTCCCACCGTATCACAGTGTTATATTTTATTTGCTTTACAAATCTGTGTCGATTATTATCTTAGATTTTTGCTTTGTGCTCGGGATTTGGGTTGTTATAGACATATACTTCTAAAATCTTTATATATGATGATTATTTGTTAGTTTCTCGATTCTAAAGATAGATTTAGAGTTAAAAATCTTTATGGGTTTCAAAGCTTAATGCTTATGTGTTGGTTGTGTTAGTTGAGAGATCGTCGATACGAATAATATGGATGTATGTTGTGTTGTTGAGGTTGACTGAGAGATTGTCTCCAAGATGATATAGTAGTTCTCTCTACTTTAGGTTAGAAATAACTTAGAGAGTGAGCGATGCTATATGACTCTGAGGAGCATTGTAGGTTGAGTGTAATTGGTCGGTAAGTTTAAGTCTGTGGGAAGTAGATTATATGCATGCTTGATAAGTTTCCTTCTCTTTAGAGAATAAATTCTTTCATGTTCATATTTACTTTTATGTTTTTTATGTTTTACCATTCAACCCAAACACATAAACGTGAGAATTTGTCGAACGGAAAATCAATAACTAATCTTTATGGACACGATACGATATAACATAAATATCACTTAGTAAATTAATAACTTACTTTTTGCTTGCCGCTTTACCGCTTCAGTAAAATTGCATGTTGCCCGAGATTTGTGTTTATTGTTTTGCATTGCGATAGTTTCTTTATTTTTGAACTTTGTAATTAATGTATATGTTGTATAGAATATGTACATAAACTTGTCTATTTTTACTTGTACATGTTTTGTGTTTACTTTCCAAACTTGTGCATATATGTGCTTTTCTTCGTTTTCACGTATTATTGTGAGTTGTCTCGTTTTCGTAATGTTGGTTGTGTGGATGTTAGGACACTTTCTTTAGGTTTGCACGGTGTGATAATATCATGGCATGACAAGAAGATGTTATTAGCTCGCACAATAAAGGCGTCGAGCTTACGAAGTAAAACAAGCATGTTTTGTTTGTATTCGTTTATGTATGTGTTGACTTATGTTTTAACAAGTTAAAATTGGACCTGTTTTAAATTCTCAAATTTTCACTTTTCAACTTGTTAATTCACTTTCACCCATTTGTTTCTTATGTCAATTTGTATTTTTTCGCAAGCTTGTCGTAATTAGCTTAAGGAAGTTTGTATGTTGTAAATATTATGTACATTGGGGTTGTGTAGGTGTAAGTGGAGCTTTCATAGTAGATACACCAGTTGTTGTCCTGTTTTTCTACAACTGGTGTAGTGCGCTTAGCTCGCTCTGTGCCGCTTAGCGCGCTCTGTGCCGCTTAGCGCGCTCTGTTGTGCAGAACCAGTGAATTCTTTTATTCTCACTTGCTTTCTTTTCTTTTCCCACTTCCACCTAGGATTTAAATAGTAAATAATATTAGTATAATTAATTCTTTTGTTGTTGTTTGGACTCAATTTTGGTTCGATAGCTTGAGGTCACTTTTGGTGATTTTCCATGTTTGAGTGTTTTAACTTGTGAATGTGTGGTAATGATTCTGTTAAAGTTTTGTACATGTTCGAGGTATGTGTTTATCGCTTTCTATACTTTAGCATATTCATGATACTTAGACTTTTTAAAATTTTATGTCATTCATTCTTTTGTATACTTGTTCATTTTTGAATCACTTTAGTTCCTACCCTTTTTGTGAGGTAGTTTTCCATTGTTCACATATGCTGGAGACCACAACTCTTGTTTTAACTGGATTTTAGTATACTTAATCTTTTGTTTGTGTTGATTGTATGAAAGCTTGAACATGATCAAGGCATTTTTTGTTTCATTTTGAGCACAACTACCTTGGCCAAATAGTCAATTCACCTTGTGAGTGTGTGATCATTAGTAACCCCTTTTGATCCTTTTTGTTGATATCCATATTGTATTTTCTAAATGCTTGCCTATGAGTGTTTAGTTTCCCTTTTTGCATGGATGTTGATTCGTTGTTTTCTTGAACCCTCAACCATTATTTTGGATTTAATTTTTAACTTCCTTAGAAAGTAGGGAGTATTCACTTTAATATATGGTTGAATTCAAAAGTTGAGGAGAAAAATGATTGTGTATTTATTGGTTGATTGCTATGAGGCTGGAAAGAAAGAAAAATAAGAAGAAAAAAATAGAAAAATAAAGGAAAAAAAATTGGAAAAAGTTTTGAAAAACAAAAACAAAAAGAGTATGGAATAACGTTGTGTTAATAAGTGATGTGTGTTTGGTATAACACTTGAGATAAAGAAGAAGTTTTATTGAAATTCTATTGTTTGAAACTTTGGTGAATTGATCACTCCCTTAGGTTTATGCAAGTTTTTGTTTCGATTAGCCTTAGGAATTATCCTTTTTTTTGTTCACCCGACCACGCTATAATCTTGAAAAGCCCTTTAGATTCTTGCTTTTATATTTTCAATGTAAATTTTTTATGAATGCATAATTTAGTCTATTGTTTGCAAGATTGTTGGGTGAGTGAAAATACCCCATTTCTGTGTATTTTCATCTACCGATGATTGTGTTTACTAAGTGAGATTCATTTGTGAACTAGTATTGTTTTAGAATGTTTGGCATGTTCTTTGTATTTAGCATTTGTTTCGTGTTTATAATATCGTCGTAGTTTAGTGGTAAGTATGTTTCTTCGTGTGTATCATTTTTCATTTGAACCATTGCATTTGTTTTTCGTTTTATAAACTTGTTAATTCATGATATTTTGGTTGATTACTTTTGGTTCTTTGAGTTGTTTGACCTTGTTTGAGGACAAACAAGTTCATTTTGGGGAGAGTTTGATAAGTGCAAATTGTAGTTATTTTTGTATATACTTTTTGTTGCACTTATCGACTTTGTGTTGTTAATATCGTTAAATAAACCCAACTTTTGTGTAAATTCGTTTATTTTGTATTTTTTTGTGTTTTTGTGTACATAGTGTATCATTTTATGTTTTTCCATTCATTTTGTAGGTATTTGTTACATATTTGGAGCATGAGCAATAAAGTGTCGAAGACACGACTTCAAACATGCGATTTTGAGCAACTCGTCAACGAATGAAGCTCAAAATTAAAGAATAATAAATCATCAATTTGGTTGATATTTAGGCGTTGTTAGATAAATAATTGAATAAGATTTCCAACTCTTCAAACCGGGCATAAATCGGAGTTACGGTTCTTAAGTTATGGCGAAAACAAAATGCTGATTTTTTTCTCATGACAGTAGAGCGCGCTTAGCGAGATTTTTCCGCTTAGCGTGGTCCCCTGGACAAAATTATGTTAAAAGGGGAAAAAATACTTTTTTTTGGTGATGTTTTGGGGTATTTGTTTCCAACTCATCAAACCTTCATTTTTTGGTAGAGAGAGTTTAGAAAATAACTATGGAGCTTGCATATCAATGATCCGGGGTGGATTGATCATCAATCGGCGCTGACAAACCGGGATATTTTTGGTTCATTTCTCTTCCTCTTTGTGTATTTCTCTTTGTTTGGGTTTTGTATATGATTTTACTTTGAACTCATGTATATTTGTTTCCCATGGCGTTATATTTAATTTGCTTTACAAATCTGTGTCGATTGTTATCTTAGATTTTTGCTTTGTGCTCAGGGTTTGGGTTGTTATAGATATATACTGCTCAAATCTTTATCTAGGATGGTTATCTGTTAGTTTCTGGATTCTAGAGATAGATTTAGAGCTAACAATCTTTATGGGTTTCGAAGCTTAATGCTTTTGTATTGTTTGTGTCGGTTGGGAGATTATCGATACGAATAATATGAATGTCTGTTGTGTTGTTGAGGTTGGCTGAGAGATCGTCGCCGGGATGATATGGTAGTTATCTCTACTTTGGGTTAGAAATTACTTAGGGAGTGAGTAATACTAGATGAATCTGAGGAGTATTGTAGGTTGAGTGTAATTGGTCGATAAGTTTGAGTTTGTGAGAAGCAGATTATATGCATGCTTGATAAGTTTTTTCTCTCTAGAGAATGAATTATTTCCTATTCATATTTACTTTTATGTTTTTATGTTTTACCAATTCAATCCAAACTCATAAACGCGAGAATTTTTCGAATGGAAAATCAATAACCAATCTTTGTGGACACGATATGATATAACCTAAATATCACCCAGAAAATTAATATCCTACTTTTTTCTTGCCGCTTTACCACTTCAGCAATGGTATAGAAAAGTATCAAAAGAAAATAAATGTGTATAAAGGTAAAAACTAAGGAAGAACTTATCAAGCCTGCATATAATTTACTCATCGAAGACTTAAATTTGTCGACCAGTTACATTCAACCTAATAATACTCATCAATGTCACTATGTATCACTCACAACCTAAGTCATTTCTAACTCAAATCGAGAGACAGACTGTAACACCAAGGAAATGATCTCTCTACCTCCTCAACAACACAGAAGACTACTATGTAATCGCACTGACGATATCTCAACACATCACAACCATACAGAGGTATTAAGCTATGATACCCAAGTAGATGTCTGCTCTAAATCTATCTCTAGAGTTCAGAAACTAACAGATAATCTTCCTAGATAAGAATCTAAGTAGTATATGTCTATAACAACTCAAATCCCTAGCGCAAAGTAAAAATTTAAGACAACCATCCACAAAGATTTGTAAAGAAAGTTTAATATAATGTCATGGGAAAAAATATACATAAGTTCAAAGTAAAATACATACAAGACCCAACAAAAGAGAAATACATAGAGATAAGAAGAGATAAACAACAAATCTTCCGGTTTGTCAGCACCGGTCAATGAGAAATCCACCTCCAATCATTCATAAGCAAAACCCTAGTTTTGTTATCTAAGTTAATCCACTATAAAAATGAGGTTGATGGAGTTGGGAGAACAAAAATCACCCCTAAAACCATCCCCCTCTAAATTAAATGAAAAGGAAAATATAGCAAATTTCAGATTCGCACGCATCGCCCGACAACATAAAAGTGTCACCCAACATTGACTTCTATATACTTGGCCTAGACTGTGCCGCGTTCTCAACTGAAACAAATATTTTCAATCGCCTGACAATCACAATTCATCGCCCGACGACTCTTCTTATTCTCGCCCAGTGCCACAGAAGCAAAGCAAGGCAAAGGCAACAAGGAAATTTGACCTACAAATTTCTCCTGGAGAGGACTTCTTTCGTCCAGCAATCCATGCAGTCCCGCAACTTCTGTTACTTTCCTGCATAACTTCCTCTGGCTCTAATATTTCAACTTATTCCTTTATTCATCCAAAAATTCATCTTGGAGCTTTATTCCTCTTGCTCCAACAACGCTCAAATACTTACAAAATGAATACAAAGCTATCAAATGATACACTTTATACAAGAAAACGCATTATACATAAACTAAACATATTTATACACAAAGTTGGGTTACTCAACTGATATTAACAACAAAGAGTCGGTAAGTGAAACAAAAAGTATATACAAAAATAACTAAAATTTTCACTTATCACTTATGTGCATATTTACTATGTCTATTCTTTATGTCTTATATAATGATTATGATTTATTCACTCTTTCTGTTTGAATGTTGTCTCCACGTGGGTAACACGCAGGTGATCGAGAATAGTCCATAGAAGCATTAGAGGATAGCTTCGGAGTATGTTTATTTTCTTTTGTTGAATAAAGAGAGTCTTGCTCTGATATGTAACATCGGGGGTGGGATCGAATGATTTGAACTTATGTTCTTTATTTTGTTTTAAGATGTTGATTCACCCTACATGGTACTCGAGATATTTTAAATTATAAGTATGAGTTATGAAGTATGAATAATTTTATGAAGTATTATAATGAGGTGTTTTGAACTATGATTTCTGCTTCAATGATTTGAATGACTAAATGTTGAACATATCTTGTTAATGTTTTGAAAACCCGTGTTACGGAGCAGGATGTATCATTATGATGTTTTATATGAAGATGTGACACCCATGTTGGTGATATAATATGATTTATTTATTAAAATAATTGCGAATATTTCTTGGGGTTTAGAAGGATGTTACACTTACCACTATACTACAACAACAACATGAGAATGAAACAAATTCTAGGTATAGAAATCATACCAAATAATCTAAAACAACACAAGCTCAATCATGAATCACACCTAGCAAAAATTCATCAAGGGATGAAAAACACACAAAATTGAGGGACTTGTCACTCATCCGACAATCTTGCAAACAAGAGACTAAATTATGCATTCATCCAAAAACTCTTGAAAACACAAAAGTGAGAATCACAAGGGCTTTAAGGGTTGTAATGTGGTTTGGTTAACAAACAAGGGGAAATTTATAAAGTTAATTGAGACAAAAACTTGCCTAAACCTAAGGGAGTTATCATATCACAAAGGCTTACACACCAAAATTTCAATCACACTTCTTCTCTTATCCCAATTGTTACACCAAAACACCTGACTTATTTAGCACAATTATTCTAATTTTTTTCCTTTTTCAAAGCTTTTCTCTTTTTTATTTCTTTTTATTTTCATTTATTTTTCACTTTTTTTCTTTCTTTTATTTTTCTCAACCTCATGGCAACCAACAAATAAGTAAATAAGCATTCTCTCCCCAACTTGAATTCAACCGAAATCAAAGTGTGAATACTCCCTACTTTTTAAGGTAAGGTAAAAATTCAAACCATAAATCATGGTTGAGGGTTCAAGAAACAAAAGATCAAAATCCATTCAAAATAAGTGAACTAAATACTCATATACAAGCATGAAGTTCAAATGCAACATGGATAATGACAAAAAGGCTTAAAAGGGTTACGGATTCTCGATCACTCATAAGGTAAATTGACTATTTAGTTATGTGGTTGTGCTCAAAATGAAACTAAATGCCTTGATCTTTTTCATGCTTTTCTTCAACGAGCAATCTGAAAACAAGTGTCCTAACCAAACACTTGAACAAACGTTACGAAAACAAGAAAATTTACAATAACACTTGAACACATTGATACATAACACATATATACAACACTTTGAACAATAATAAAAACACATAAGCACATGTATGGAAAACAAACACCAATATACAAGTATGAATCAAACAAGTATACATTATACACAAGTATGGGAAACATATACAATTATACAAGTATAGTAAACACAGACAAGTCAATATACAAGTAAAAATATACAATATATACGATATGTACAAAGTTCAAAAATATAAAAACTATTGCAATTTGATTCAATATCTAAACACCAATCCTCGACGACAGCATCTTTTTGTTGTTGTGGTAAAGAAACAAGTAAAAGATTTGAAAGTTTTAAGGGTTTAATCGTCTCCACGGGGATTAGTGCGAGGGAAAGAATGTCGTGCAACAGTCTCTACGTTTCTGAGCTTAATTTTGAATGGTTTAAAAGTTAAAGGCGAAAAAGTTAATTATGAACATAAAATAAATACATTTTTTGGAGAGAAGAGAATTCTTGCGGGTTTGAATTTTATCTATCCTATCAAATAATTAAACCTATTACTCAGTTATACGCAACCTAAATCACTCGTCAAAATCATCATGTATCTCCCACACATGGGTTAATTCTAACACAAAGTGAGATATCAACCGTATTTCTCTCAGAGGCGATGTCGCGCGTAACTCAAACAACACAGAGGCATTGATAATCGATACCCATGTGAATTTTTGATTTAAATTTATCTCTAGAATCTAGAACCTAATATAGGTCTATCCTAAATTCGGATTTGTACCGTACATGTCTATAGTAACTCAAACCCAAACAAAGAAAGCAATCATCAAAAATGATTTTTAAAAGAGGTTTTATACAACACCATGAGCAATAAATATGCATATAATAAAGGTAAAATTACATACAAGCTCAGAAAAAATTTAAACTACAAAGGGAAGAGGGGAGAGGAATCAAAATCTCTCGCGGTGTCAATCACGATCCAAGAATCATCAACCTCGAATCATCGAGTTGCAACCTCCATTGATGCTTTATATGCTCTCTAGACCAAAGAATGTTTGGTGATAAAGTGTGAGCAAAAAATACCCAAACCATACCCTAAAAATGTGATTTTATAACCCAAATACAAAATCGTCTCAGACACGCTCGCCCTACGAGCGGCCTATTTATTCCCAAAATGCCAGCACAACAACACGCAGACTGGAAAAAATATATACTTTCGCCCGGCGAGAGGAAGTCTCGCCCGACAAAGGCCTAAATTCCGCCTAACGATCAACACGCGAGCCAAAGTTAGAAGCTATTGGATTTCTCTCTTTTCTTCTCGCCCCTGCCTCGCCTCACGCTCTCCCGACGCTAAACTCGCTCATGCCTTCGCCCAAGCTTTGCCTGGTGAAACAGACAAAACTTCTTATTTCTTTGGCTTTCTTTCTTTGCCTTATTCCTTTATTGTTTCAAGCATGCATCATGGAGTTGCCTTTGGCCTTAATTACTCATTGCTCCACCAATGCTCTAATACCTACAAAATGAATGTAAAACCATCAATTGATATAATAATTACACAAAAACGTAAATATACACAAAAATGCAAATATTCACACTAAAAAATACCACAATTTAGCACTTATCAATATCCAAATCTACAAATGACCTAAGAGTAGCGCTTTAGTTTTATAAAGGGAATGTAAGAATCAACGTTAGTAGTTCGATTCTGGTCATAATAATTTTGGCAAAATTTAGTTGTTTTAATTCAACAACAAAAGGCCTTAAAAGACTTCAAACTTTGACCCATTTCAAAACCCCAAAAAAAATGTCAACAAACCATACTTGTCCTAGAAATGTGTTTAGAATATTATAAATTATTTTTTTATGAAGTTTTAGAATTTTTTAAAATTAGAAGAATTTAATATAAATTTTTTAACTTTAAAAAATATTGATAAAAGTAATAAAAATCTCAATTTAAAAATTAAATTTTAAAATTTTTTAAGAACTTTTTATAACGTTATAAACATGTGTGTAAAATAATCATTCAAAAATATATATCAGTTTAACAGAAATAATTAAAATTACATACATAATAATTTTATAAAAACTAAAACATGTCATATTTTTCTTTAGAGATTAAAAACAAAATTTAATAATTTATAGATACCAATAATATATTTAATCAAAAAATAAATTATATTTTTTATTTGTTTTAACATGTAAGTGTTTACAAGTGGTGAATAAAAACATTGAAAAGTAAACAAAAATCTCTTCATAGAGATATCAGGCGCCGCTAGTTGCTGTTGTTATTGTTTTTTCTAATCTTTTCAATTCTTATTTTATGTTTTGATTCGTTATAAATTAGGGCTGGTAATGATTTAAGCCTTGGGCCTTTTTCCATCCATTTACACCTCTCTACTTTATATTTCATCCCCTTTGTTTTATATTTTTAACTTATGTTTAATTTGTTTAAACTTGAAAAAGAAAATACAAAAAACGATATAAAATATAAAATACCAAAAAATATATTTTTAGTTTTTTAGTTCGGACACATTCTAGCCACTTTCATAGTCAAAATAGTTCAACAATTTTACAAATAAAAATATAGATGGATGCACTTCTACCACATCCTTGAATAATTGATTGGTTAGCGTACGACTTACCGATTAATTATTCAAATCAAGACACTAAAATCCACGCATCTCAATAATCTAGTTTTCACCTCTGCGCGATAATGAAATTCCCATTCGCTATGTGCGACAACAAATCATTCTCGTCCACGTAATTCAAACTCAAACACTTTTTCATAAACTAAAATCAACCAACCGAAATTTCTCCGAACTACATAGGAATCTAATTTCTCTCATCTCTTGATGAGAGATACATAGGCACACGGTTGCGAGACCAATGCGAGTTAACTTATAGTCTTTTCTCATTTTAAGTAAACACACCTAGTAACCCTAAGATTAGAGAATGTTCTCCTTGAGTACAAAGGAGATGAGGGGTGTCTAACACCACTCTCTCGCTTAATTGACTCCCAGACCCTTAACTTGGTCTAAACGAACACCTTATCCATACCTTTAGGGTTTTTCCGTTACCTTCTTTATCCTTAGGACAAATAAATAATGATGACGATTTCATTGAATTTTTCCAACCGCGACACGATGCACTGTTTCAGGGCAGATCTGCAAGTTTAACGCCCTATTGCCCAAATGAGTTCCTTGAATAATGGAGTGAGTTTTGAGTCTGAATAATCATACATGTTTATGTAGCAATAATTGTATTTATGAGATGGTTTAAATTGGGTCCTCTGAACTTTGGGCTTAGGAGCAGCCCATAACAATATGAACACTGGGAGGTGTTATGGGGAAAATGGTTTGACTTTTAGTATTTATGTGATATTATTTGATTGAAGCAAAAATGTATTTTTGTAGATGACTGGGACAATGTAGAAACAAATATGAAAAAAGTATATGGGAAGATATTGAGGTATTAATTTTAACTTATTTGATCTTGCAACTGTCACCTTTGATAAACCATATATATAATCATTTATTTATAATATCAACTTTTTGATGTAAATGCAAATGGTTTTTGAAGTTCCAAAAAGTGATAAACTAAAGACAAATGGATTTCTTATGCTGGTGAGCGCTAGAGGAGATTTAAGACAGAACTCACATCAGATTACATTAAAAAGTCGAAGCCTAATCTTGTGATGTAAAATTTTATTGATCAAAATATTTGAGATAAGTTTGTCAAGTCTTTTAATTCTCTTGAATTTCAGGTTAGTGAGAATTTTATGTTGTGAGTTATAGTCTTGTGTCGTGCTGATGCTTTTTAGATACAATCTTGCAAATTAAAATTTTCACCATGTTTATAATAGGCTAAGCTTCAAAAGGAAAGGGAAAATGCGGTCAAAACTATATATTCACATAGATTGTCTCATGGAGGATATGAAAAACTTGATGAGATAATGATGATTGAAAAGAGAAAATAAAGACAAAAAAAACCTTAGATATTCTTTTTTAAGCCTTGATCGCAATCCATCTCCACCATCATACTATGAGAAATGGAAGAGAGTCTGACAAAGGGCATTAGGATAGCACACATCAGAGGCTACACACGTAGTTATTTAGAAGATGGCAAGTAAATTCGTTTTTCAAGAATATAAATTTTCAGTTAATTCACTTTGGCAATGAACTTTTATTTATGTTGTAGGACTCTTTTGTTGAAAAGACCAGTGAAGGTTCCTTTATTTTGCAAGTAAGTCGTGATATATTAGTAAAAACCATTGGAACAAATGAGTATGGTGGTGTGTTCATGGTATTGGATGATGCATTAGCTTGAGACTATTCTTCGGATCATATATGATATTCAACGAATGAAGATTTATACTACAAACAAAGTGGAATAGCTATTTGATCATACATTTTAAGCAAAATTAGAAAATGAGCAGGAAAGTATAAAACATTTTGTAATTGTAGTATGTATAAGGTTGGTTTTGGAACTTTCTGCTGATGTTTGTGGTTTTAAAATTATGTGTTGTATTTTTTTTGTTATTTTTATGATACATAGACTACCATTGATGGGTTTAATTTTCCAAACAAATACAAATGCAATATATTATTCTAAAAAAGTTATTGTGATTGGTGCAAGTACAAAATGTAGTTGTTAAGCCACCTATAACAAGGAACACCAATTCTTCAATTAGATGAGAAAAGTGAGAGATTTCCTATTAGTTTACACCCAACTGATTAGAAAGCACCATGTCAAACAAGCGCATAGATAACGCTTTTTTTGGCCATAGACAGCGCTTTAAAGCGCTGCCTAAACCAGCGCTGCTATAAGAAAAGGCAGCACTTTGGATTAAGGTAAAAGTGTTGCTATATGTCCCCTTTAGCATCGCTTTTACTTTAAGAGCGCTTTCTTATGAACACTTTTAGCAGCGCTTTTACTTCAGAGAACGCTTTGGTAAGTACATCTTTAGCAGCACTTTCTCATTTTAGACAGCACTTTAGACAGCGCTTTTTGCATCTCTTTAGACAACATTTTTCTTTAAAAGCGATGTCTGGTCCCCATCTTAGGCAACGCTTTCCCATTTTAGGTAGCGCTTTCTCCCTACTTTAGACATCGCTTTTCTTTAAAAGCGCTATCTGTTCCCCATCTTAGGTAGCGCTTTCTCCCTACTTTAGACATCGCTTTTCTCCTTAAGCGTTGTCTAATGTTAACATTTTTTTAAAAATATTAGACATATTTTCTCCTTAAGCGCTGTCAAATATTCTCTCCATTTTTTGCACCAGGTTTTCACCACATTTTGCACCAGGTTTTCACCATATTTTGCACCAGATTTGGTAGCTTCAATCCAATATATATGCATCAAATTTGCATATACAAAAAATCTACATATATATAAATGATGATATATACAACAACTTGAAAATTGATGATACAACTTGAAAATTCTAAAAATTCTAAATTGATGTTTAATCTACATATTACTATCTAACTTGTTAGCTTTATCTTCTACATCTGCACCTATAACCTGAAACAAAACCAAATGATTGAAATTCATACCATGATAAAACAAAACTTTATTCCAATTTATACTTAAAACTCAAAAGTTGTACTCAAAATTCTCATCAATGAAAGAAAGACAATATACCTTATAAAATTCTCAACTCCATAATGAATTGACACCATTCCTCCATAAGTTCATCCAATTGATCTTTTGAATAATGAGCACAATTGAATTCGTCAAAGTACTACATAGTAAAATAACATAGTATGTGATTTATTTAAAACACTATGACATTTTATGAGAAATATTATAATAATTCATAAGTTATAAATTCATACCGTGGATGGAATCTCTATTCGGTCCAAAAGAAGCGTTTCTTTTATAAACCTCAACATGAAATGACCGCAATCTATACTGCTACGTTGACGAGGACATTACACATGGAAAGAAAATACAGATACATACCAGGATATACCCCTTAACTTGTTTTATTAAGTATCATCACTAATATAATCAAAATTGTCAAAATATACCTGCATTCTGATCCACGTAATGTTGTTGGCTCTACTCTTTGGTACTTGAATACCTCTTTGTGATCGAAAAGCTTGCAGAATGCTATAATAATATATAAACAACTATTTAGAACAATCTCACATAGATAAATAAATATGCACACGAATATTTAGAACAATCTCACTTACGTATCAATCGTCTTCTTCAAATCTGGGTATGTTGTCCAATCATTGTATAACGAATCCATATAGTATACGATCTCTCTAACAGGATTAATCGCAAGCAACAACCAATGTCCACTATAAAATTAAACAAATGTTTGATGGAAAGTTTCTACACAACGTCAAAAATTGAAAAATTATAATATATGAAGTTAGGATGAAAATATAACCCGTTGCCAGTATTATATGGTAAAAAGAACAACTTTTTTGTATCTTTGTTGACCATAATTAAACCGAGTACATACGATATGACATCATCTGGTTTTGTTACAATTAACCATGCATTGATGGTGTTGAAAGCTAAGAAAGAGAATCTTTCTTCCAATCCACGCGGGCGCATCACTTTGCCATACAAAAACCTTAAATAAAAACATCATTAAAATTAGACTATATTCATTGAAATGAGTAAATAAATTGTTCATTTAATTAAACAAAGTTGATCGGAGTATACCTGATGTATGTATCGATAACACCGAGGCCTAAAGTAGTATGTTGTAAAACTTGATCAATATCTTCTCTAACAATTGCTTCCATGTATTCATAACCAAAATTTTTTGCCTTCATAGGTATAAGACGAGTACCACCAATTGGAATATCAGTTATACCTATATATGTCCGAAGGCACGACCTATACTGAGAAGTAGGTTTTTTGCTAGCCGCGGTCTTCTTACCCATACTGACTTGCTCAATCTCTTTAGCATGCATATAAATATCATTTAATTAGTTTGGTGAAGTATAAGATCATTCTATGCATAAATATTATATAAATTTCGTTATACCTCTTTTTTTGATGCAACTGACTCGGTTTTCTTCTTAATCTCCTTATCTTTTGATTTGGATTTTGTGGGAGTCTAACATTACCATGAAAAAAATGTATGTTAAATGGTCATAAAAAATTTGAATACTCAAAGGTTCATAATGGTTTAAAACATACCTCCTCATCTATGTAAATGAGGTTTGACGACCATGCAACATATGATCCTATTGTCTCTCTCAGCAATGTTGCATCTGAAATATCGTCAAGAAAAGGTAATGGAGCATCCCTCTCTAAAGCAATATCAATTGATACTTTCATAAATCCAGCAGGGAGCGGTTTATGGTGAAGTACTCCTCCCAAGGTATTATGCATTTTTCCCTTGCCAACCATGCGATAAGTCGGTGACGATAAATATAGCTGACAAGGTGAAATGCCATAAACACAATAATAAATATGAAATTGTTAATGTGTATATATGTCAATTAAAAAAATTGTGCTAATTCATAATAATATATATTACCTCAGGAATTTTCTGTTGGAAATCACAATTGATACTATCTTTATCACTAGTATCCTTGAACCGTAGACCTTGCCTTTCTGACATGTATTTTTCTTTGTCCTTTTCCAGCTCACGAACTTTAGCTTTTAATTTTTCTAACTCTTCCATCACTTCTTTATTGTTATGATCTTTCCTCTTTTGATGGTTACCCGAAGATGTTTGAGTCACTCTGAATCCCTTACCCCTCACACGACCGGTATACTCAGGAACATTTAATACCCGACTAAGTACGCTCCTGCAATCATGATCTTCAGCTTGAGTAAAGATTGAGATAGACTCTCCTGAAACTCATACACATAGCAAAATAAATTAGTGGTGATTAAACTCATAATTTCTTTATTTTAATAAGCTCGATATTTAATTAAAGGAATATTGATATACTTACACATTGCTCATAAATTTACTGCGCATCTTCCTTAACAACTCCATCCTTACCCACTCGGGCAGCCTTCCACAGAACATGTTCCAGAAGAGATGTTTCTTGAATTTTCTCCTCTTCTAACTACACATTAAGAAAAATAATAAAATCAATAATAACACATGATTAACAATTATATCATAGCATTTATATATACTTACCAATCTTTGCTGTAAGCGTGCATATCCCATACACCCTTTTCTGTATAGATACGGGGAACTTGATGCTCGTTGGCGATTCACGCCACTCACATCCTGAAAATCGGAGGTTCTTCTTTTTTCTTTGAAGGTTGCCCATTATTCAAGTGAAATCAAGCCTGCATACGCTTGTGGATGCTCTACATCGATAAAATTGTTATTGGCATCCCTAAGAATCTTGTTTGTCAAAAAAGATCGAAACCCTCTTAGTATTTTTTGGGCCAATTGAAGACAATATGATTTTCGATCATCATCAATATTAAAAGACCTCTACAAAAAATACAATATAAAAAGCGTTGGTAATTTAAAGACATAAGCGACAAAAAAAATGAAAGACATCACATATGGCACCTGTATTTCAGTCCATAATTTTTCTTTAACGAGTTTCAACTCACGCCTTCTCCAATCATCACAAATGATTGGAACTTCTCTCCTCACAATGGAAAAAATGTAACTTGTTAACATTGAACCGTTAGGCTCATTTAGTTGTTTGTCTTCATTCCAATGTACGTCAAATTTGATACCTTTATCTCTTGCACAAATGATTGACTTCATAATTGTTATACCTCGTCTAATATCATTCTCCATATCACGAGCTAATTCTTTTCCATCATTATTAGAATCCATTTGACCTGTAAAATTAAAGAACATAAACACCATATAAAATTCAAGTAACATAAACACAATATAAAAACATAAATACAATATGAATTACTAGTACATATTTCATTAACATATCTTTCGTTTCCATCATTATTAGAAGCGGAATGTGATTTTTCCTCATTGGTGGCCATTTGACCTGTAATATTAAAGAAAAACATAAACACCATATAAAACTCAAGTAACATTGAATTAATAAACACAATATAAAAACATAAACACCATATAAAATTCAAGTAGCATTGAATTAATAAACACAATATAAAAACATAAACACCATCTAAAATTCAAGTAGCATTGAATTAATAAACACAATATAAAAACATAAACACAATATGAATTACTAGTACCTTTTTCACTAACATCTCTTTCGTTTCTTGGTTGGAATATGAATTACTTGGCTCTTAACAACTCAGACGGATGGATTGATCCAAATTCCCTCATTATGATCATTTCTAATATATGTTTCATCCGCTATAATATTCTCATCTTGATCATTTCGTACATACGAATCATTCCCTCTAACATATGACTCATTCTCAATATCAACATCACTTTGATTTACACTATTATCATCAATCACTTTGTTATATAAAAGCACTATAGACCATTTTGTACTTTTCGGATCTGTGACATAGAACACTTGTTTAGCTTGAGAGGCTAGAATAAAAGGCTCATCTTTGTACCCCACCCTATTAAGATTCACTTGTAAAAATCCCGACTTATCCACTCGTATGCCACTATTATGTACCCACTTGAAACCAAAGATAGGAATCTGAAACTTCTCATAATCAAACACCCAAATATGCTCGATAACCCCAAAATATGACAGATTTGCATATTTGGGGTTTAAGTCATTCATACTTGAAATATGCATTGCTTCAGCTACAACAGTGACACAACTATTCTGCATAGTGCTTTTATCATCTTGTTCTTTGGTATAAAACGTGTATCCATTAATTGCGCATGCGCTGTAACACCCCGTTTTTGATTAAATGTTATTTAAGTTTTTTTTTTCTTCGAAATTATCAAATTAAATCTATTTTAAGAAATATATTTATTTGATATCAATTAAAATGTTAATTCGGTTATTTGAAATAAAAATATTCATAATGATAAAATACTATTTTGAGTAATATTATTTTGGTGTGTATTTGGCTTCGTTTGATTTATCGGTATAATTTAGTTTTTATGGAATAAATATTAATTAAATGTAATATGGTTTTAATAGAATTATATGATGTAATTTGAATTAAATAGATTGGGCCAAATTAGAATTTTAGAAAGTTAGGGGGAGGAAAGTAAGTAGTAGTAAAATTTGTTTTATAAGATAGAAAGTAGGATAGTTGGTAAGAAGAGAAATAGAAAGAAGAAAGAAAAGAAGAGAGAAAGAGGAGAAGAGAAGAAATGAAGCTAGGTTTGGAGTTGCAACATCATCATCATCTTGTTTCAAGAAAACCCACACCAAGGTAAGGGGTTTGATTCTCCATCTCATATTGTTAGGTTTTGATAGATATATTTTGGATTTGGGGGTAAAATTGATAGGTTGATTTATGAGTTGTATGTTTGATTGTTTGATTGAAATAGATTGGAAAGTTGAATTAGGTGTAGGGATTATGAGGTTGATGATAATTAGAATCAATGGGAGTGGTAAAAGTGAGGTTAGGAATGTTAAAAATGGAGTTTTCACGCAGGTCAATCAACACGGGCTGTGTTGATTCACACGGGCGCCCGTGTTGACCTATTGTAGAGGGAAGAGTTGTTGACAGGACAATCAACACGGTCTGTGTTGATCCACACGGGTGCCCGTGTTGATGCTCTGACTTTGGCATTTTTGCACGTTCTGGTGGCTTTTCAACACGGGCCGTGTTGATGTACACGGGGGCCCGTGTTGATGCTTCTGTAGCCTCCAAAATTCTGATTTTCTCGCACTTCCTTTGGAACCCGATTGTGTTCCGATTTCGGTAGATTCGTCGACGGAGCAAGTTGCTCCGAATTCAACGAAAATTGACGTGCTAGCATAATTCAACGTGTAGATTAACGTAGTGATGTTCGTTTTGCGAAATTTTGACTTTTTAAGAATCGACCCGATTTTAGTACGAAATGAAATAAATTGAGTTTAATCCTGAATTTAACCGTTCGAGTTACATTCCGGTGACTCGATCGCGATGAGAAACATTGAGAGTAATGCCGGTTCATTGATGATGACTTTATGTTGAAATATACTTTCCGATTTGGAATTGTTTGATAGTTGATGGTTTATGTTTTGGTTGAGTAAGTAACTTGTTTGTATACATTTTACTTGACGTTGTGATTGTTAAATTATATGTATGCATGCATGTACAATAGTTGATGTTCCATTGGTTGGATTTGATGGTATGTGTATGTTAAGATTATTGTGAATCTTAATTGCATGCATTGGTTATATTGTACATTGCATGGCATGGTTGGTCTTGAAACAGAGACGGTGAAACTGTGGGTTCACATGATTTTATAGACGGTGACCCTAGTGTGGGAATAGACGTAGTGACCTTGATCCGGAAGGGAAACATAGGTGGTGGAACATTGGGTCCACAATATCTAGACGGTGACCCTATTGTGGGAAAAGACGTAGTGACCTTGATCCGGAAGGGAAACATAGGTGGTGGAACCTTGGGTCCACGAGTCGGTACCGCATCCGCATACGTTGAGTCGTGTTGTGAGTCACATGCATAATTGTGCATGTTATGTATGTGTGTTGATGTGTTTGATTATGTGCCAATATTGTTGTTGTTTGAATTATGGTTATGTGCCAAGGATGTGAGTATTCGGATAATCGGTTTACATGGTTAATGCGTTGGAAATGGATTCCTTGAGTAAGGATACTATAGGTGATAAAATGAACATGATCATTATGTATTGCTTTATTTATTGCCATTTCATTTACTTAAAATTACATGTTATATGATTATTGGAATTCTTACCCTTCTGTTGGAAAATGCTTTTGATGGCATTGTGCAGGTACCGAGGACGGTAGCGCGAGGCGCTAGTTAACGGATGCATTGGATTGCAATCTGTTTTATTTTGATTAGAGTCGAGTCGATGCTCTGGTAGTAACACATGGGGGGGGGGGATTTATTTAGTGTCGAACTCGATTATTTTGTATTTGGATTATGATGTATATAATCCTTATTCGTGTATATGATGTTTTGTATATGTGAGACTTGATAACATATGCTTATGTGAATTATGATGGCTTGATGCCTTGAATTATGTTTTGATTCCTCCATAAATGGAGATGATGTGAAATTATGAAACTCTGTTGCGTTTGCACGAGAGAATGAAGTAAATATTTATTGTATGTTTGTTTTGTGTTGGAATGCTTATACTTTCAACATACCCTGTCCGTTTTTCTTTAAAAACGTTGGAATGTGATGTGTGTTGTGGCATCCCTTCCGTGCAATTTTATTTCTCTGATTTTAATCTTTACCTTTAATTGGGGTATTTAGAAGGGGTGTTACATGCGCTATAAGAAAACACGAGCAGACTCGGACCATATTCTAAACATCTCAACCTTTTTGTTATTGAAGCGGGATCTAAATCAAACTTTGAATAAATATGATATTTGAATCGTTGTATAAAACTTTGATTGTGCTCTCGTACAATCCAATTTTCATTTCTATTCAGATTTAAACCCCGTAGTATATGCTTGTGCATTTCAACATACGGCTCAACCTCATTGTCATTGTGTAGAACATATAAATGCACTTGATCCCGTTCAACCCTTGATAATGTCACAATTTTATTTCCGATTAAATTTATTCCTTACTTCCTCTCTAAAATATGAGATTTGGGTAGTCCAATAGATTGAATATTAGTCAAATATTCAGTATAAAACTCAACCGCTTCTTCAACAATGTACCATTCAACCATACAACCTTCTGGCCGACTTTGATTTTTCACGTACCCTTTTAATATTTTCATATAACGCTCAACAAGGTCTATCCATCTCATATAAGTTGGTCCACACAATTGTGTCTCTTTCACAAGATGAACAACAAGATGTACCATAATGTCAAAAAATGAGGGAGGAAAATATATTTCAAGCTCACACAAAGTAATAACTATTTCTATTTCAGGATCGATCACCTTACTACAAATTGACCGGAAGAAAAAACACAATTTAGTTATGGAGCTTCTTACTTTTTCTGGCAAAATAGAATGTATACCTATTGGTAGAAAATGCTCCATTATAACATGGCAATCATGTGTCTTTAAACTCTTTAACTTGAGGTCTTTCATTGACACAAGTCTTCTAATATCTGAAGAGTAACCTTCTGGAACTTTAACTTCACTTAGAAACGTACACAATATTTTTTATCCTTTCTAGATAAAGTATAAGTAGTAGGCGGCAAATATGTTTGTGTTCCTTTCTTCACGGGTCCTAATTAAGTTCTTATTCCCATCTCTATCAAGTTCTTTCTTGCTTTAAGGCCATCCTTAGACTTTCCATGTATATTGAGTAACGTACCAATAACACTTTCAAATACATTTTTTCAATATGCATAACATCAAGAAAATGTCTTACATACAATGACTTCCAATATGGCAATTCAAAAAAAATTGACCTTTTCTTCCACCCACCTTTGACAAGCATATTTACAAAAGGCTTGCCAAACTGAGTACTCATATCTTTCACCTTCTCAAAAACTTGGTCACCTGTCAACATAGGTGGAGCTCTATCATGTTCTGGATTTCCATTGAATGCCTTTCTCCACCCACGGTAGTGATGATTAGAATTTAAGAATCTACGATGACCGAGAAATACATTCTTTTGACAAAATTCTAATCACTTCTAATTTGTGTGTTCTTCACAAATAGGACACGCTTTTTTACCTTTAATTCTATACCCTGATAGATTTCTGTATGCCGGAAAATCATTAATTGTGCCAAACAACATCGCTCTCAAATTGAAACTTTCTTTCCTATATCCATCATAAACCTCCACATTGTTCTCACACAAAATATTTAAATCTTTGATTAACAGTGTCAAGTATACGTCTATGTCATTCCCTGATTGTTTAGGTCCAGAAACTAACATAAATAACATCATTTACTTGCGTTTCATACATAGCTATGGAGGTAGGTTATAAATCATCATAATTACAGACCATGTGGAATGTGAGATACTTTGAAGACCATGCGGGTTTATTCCATCTGTAGATAATGTCAAGCAAAGGTTTCTTGCTTCTCCTCTAAAATCAGGATAATCATTATCAATTTTTGACCACTGTGGTGAATCTGCCGGATGTCGAAACTTTCCATCAATAATTCTTTCATCTGCATGCCAAGTCAAGTGTCTTGCATCGATTTCACTACGAAACATGCGTCTAAATCTCGGAATTATAGGAAAATACCATAAGACTTTTACTGGAGACAATTTTTTCTTATATCGAGATAAACCGCATTTAGGACACTCATTTAACTATGCATATTTGTTTCGAAACAACATGCAATCATTTGGATAAGCATGTATCTTATCATAGCTCATAACAATAGAGCACAACATTTTTTTGCCCGCATATGTTCGATCAGGAAGAACATTATCCTCGGGAAGCATATCTTTCATAAGGACTAATAACTCTGTGAAACTTTTATCCGACCATCTGTTGCCCGCCTTTAAGTTGTACAACTTTAATATTATGGACAGTCTTGTGAATTTAGTGCAACCTTTATACAACGGTTTCTCTGCATCGCTTACCAACCTCTCAAGCATTTTGGGACAATCCTGAAGTTCTTCTTCAAGTGCTTCTACAATCTCTTCGACACGATCACAATCGTATGTATCTCTGCCATTTTCGTCTGAAGCATATGTCGTACTATCCCCCGGTTCAACATTCCCGTTACTTTTCTCACCATGAAATATCCAACATGTATAACTTTGATCAATTCCATTCCTCAGTAAATATGATTCCAATCCAACTGCGTCAACCCGACCCCCATAACAACAACCCTAGCAAGGATATTTCATTCGACTGGGGTTTTCGGCATGTTCAACAACAAACTTAACGAATTCTAATACCCCATTCTCATACTCTTTTGACAATCGATTGGAAGACATCCATTTTTTATCCATGGTTTTACTACTAAGTATCCTAAACAAAAACAATATAGTTAATCACGTACCTATAACAAAAGAACAACTAATCACCCGTAGAGAAGTCAGCAACTTCTGGAACCACACAACGTAAGATTGTGAAAGTGGCTATAAAATTGGGCAGCAACTTTGTAAACTCCTTACTTGAGATGATGATCTTTTATAAAGTTGTTCAAAATCAGTTGCAGAGCGTCGTTGGAGGTTCTTCCTGTTATGAGAATGAATAATGTGTTTTAGGGTTTTAGTTATTTTAATTTATAAATAAGACCTTAGGCAGCGCTTTTTATAAAACGTTGTCTGATGTATTACATTTAGCAGCGCTTTCTAAATAAAAGCGCTTTCTGATGTATGCCCTATAGCAGCGCTCATGGCCTTAAGCAGCGCTTCTTAAAAGTGCTTTCTAAAGTAGGTCTTTTAGCAGCGCTTTGTCTCAAATTTCTTATTAGGCTATAGCAGCGCTTTCTAAAATAAGCCTTTAGCAGCGCTTTGGGCCTATAACAACGCTTCCTACTGTTGGACCTATAGCAGTGCTTTAAGTTTAGGCATCACTTCTAGAATTTATTTATTTTTATTTCAATTTTAATTGATTTTAGGCAGTGCTTTTTATAAAGCGCTGACTAAAGTGAGGATTAGGCAGCGTTTTTTCTTAACTTTAGGAAGCGCTTTATTTCAAAGCGCTGTCTAATATTTATGATTCAAAATTTAAAATTTTATCCTGATATTTAGCAGCACTTCCATAAAGCGCTGCCTAAAGTGAGGCTTAGGCAGCGCTTTTTCTTAACTTTAGGCAGCGCTTTTTTCAAAAGCGTTGTCTAATATATATAATTTAAAATTATATCGTGACATATATCAGCGCTTTAATTTACAAGCACTGTCTAAACTGCATTGCCTAAGCTTTGTTTTGGCGTAGTGAAGTGAGAAAATTTCCCTAAATTAACATCCTAATCGAGAGAAAAAAATGACACATTTTAAAAAATTTCACCTCAACTAATAATCTCAAGAAAATAGTAGCGTCTTCTTCATAACATCCATATTATCTGGACTATATATATATATTGGTAGTGCAAATACACACTTTGTAGGTGTGTATTAGCATAATAGATCTTTGTGTATTTTAGAGTAGGAATCCATCAGTTTTTCTTTTTATTTTCTATCATTTAAAAAGACTTAAAATCTCCACTATTTTTTTATTATTATTATTTTTAATTATTTTTTAATAATTTAAGGGAATTATGTTAGCGGAGTTTTTTTAATAGTAACAGTAATAACTACCTTACATTAAATTTTAAAACTAGTAGGATTAGAATCTTCTTGAAATTGTAGTGAATATATATATATA
This sequence comes from Vicia faba, assembly GCA_948472305.1. Lineage (NCBI taxonomy): Eukaryota > Viridiplantae > Streptophyta > Magnoliopsida > Fabales > Fabaceae > Vicia > Vicia faba. Next base: position 1,456,623,633 of record OX451736.1, read on the forward strand.
TATATATATATATATATATATACACCGGATGGTTTGTTTTGTCTATGTACAAATAACACATGCAAGTTTAAGGAATCCAAAGCATTTCAAATATTATACTAGTAGTTTATTTTTCTTGATAACATGGAATTCGTCACAATTAAGTAATTTTATACAGAATGAGTAATAAATTGAAAGTTTTGCTGATAGATTCTCTTTAAAAATATCTTAAATTCCTCTGAAAGAAAAAAAAATCAAAACCAAACAAATTAAGTTTATTTTTTTCCTGTCAGACTCACAGCTAGTTTCTTTTCTATTAAGTTTTTATATTTCACCAACCCCTTTTTTATTATCAAAATATTTTAAAGTCAATTTCCACCTAAAGAAATCACTGTCATGTCATGTTTAACTTAATAAAAAATTCATATCAATGATAAATGTCAAGATATAAAATCAATGATTTAAAATTTCAGTAAGAAGAATAATATACTAGTATAAATAATATTAAAATATAATTGAACATTAAAATAATTATCACTATAATTCCTTTGTAATGGAATATAATTAAAAATTGTTTTTAACCAAATACATCTTTATTTATTCATTATTCTTTTATGTTTTATTACTCTTGAAGTATTTAATTTGATAAATAAATTTAATTTAACTTTAATTGATAAATATTATATATCTAACTTTGATGTTATTATAAATTTTCTTAATGTGTGTTTGGTTTGATGTTTGAAGCTCTAAATGCACGTCCAACAATTATTCCACGTTATTTAAAAAAGCTATTAAAAGTAGTTTTGCCTAAATGTTACTTTTCATCGTGATTTTGGAAAAATCACCCTCAAACCAAATACACTTTTAATGTTTTTTTTCAATCTTTTGTGTCTAATCAATGCTCAATTTTTTATCAACAAAATAAGTATATTTAATTTTTTTTAAATAAAAATAATACATTATAAAATTAGAAAGAAATATTGTTGTTATACATTGAAACTTTAACCTCATCTAACTCAATTAACATATATTATTATTTTTACCAATTATATTTAATGTTCAATATATTTTGAATATGATTGTTTTTTTCTTAAAATAATTTTGAAAGAAAAAAACTCAATATTCGATACCTACACATTTGTATACTTCACTAACATTGATTCCACTTGTTAAGTTGGTAACCCATAATATCCATACTATTTATATACACTTACATGAGACTAATCACCAACAATACAATCAATTATCTTCTCCCATAATTAAAGTATCTTAGAATTAATCTATTATAAAAACAAAAACAAAAGTTACTTACCATTTATTACCAACTCCAAAAAGTTAAAACGGCCCTAAATTAATATTTGAACACGAATTTTCATTAATGACGAATTGTTTATATATTACTTAAATTTGATTTTTAGTAAAAATAAAATTTAATTATTAAATTATCTCGTTAAATTATATGAAATCAAATTAACCAATTTAATATGTAGATTGAAATTGATTGATTAAAAAAATATATTAATTTTGAAATTGTTGTTTAAGAACGGATAATCGGTCGGTTTGAATCAAAATTACGTTAAAAATTTAAATTTGACACAAACTGCAGTTTCATTATTAAGGTTTGATTTTGATCGGTAAAATTTTAATTTTTAACAGATTCAATTTAATCGATTTAACGAGTAAATCAAATAATTTAATCGATTAATATTATTGAAATAAATCTATAAAAATTATTCATCTTTTATAAAATTCATAAATATTTATCTTTTAATTTCTTTTATAAAAACTATCAAAATTTTAGAATAACTTAAACAACTATTTTTTTTATTATTGAAAAAACATTATTAATACGTTATAAAATTTCAAATATCATTTGATATTAATTTTTGATATTACTTTGTTCATTATCACACTTTAAACAATAAATTAAATAACACTTAAAATTTTATATTGTGTATCTTATATTTTTATGAGTATACAATGTCACCATCAAATTATAAAAATGATAATAACTTAATAATATTATGAACTCTATTATTATAATGTTTCGACTCTAAAGGAATAAAAATATATAAAATAAATATTTATTAAATTCGATTAGATTCAATTTTTAACGGATCCAAAATAATTATCTGAATTCAACCAAATTAACCTTATAATACTTAAGTTAAGTAATTCAATAATCTCGACATTCAATCTGACCTGACCAATTTATATATATATATATATATATATATATATATATATATATATATATATATATATATATATATATATATATATATATATATTTTGATCGATTTAGATCGGACGGTTCAAATTTATTTATTTCTACCGTTATTAATAAAATAGAATTTAAAAAAAAAAAAGTACAATAGAATACAAGAGTGTGTTATGTCTGTGAGTCATGGTTTTGTTTGATATGTCCTGTCAAGTAAATGCTGCCAGGCTAGCATATTGAACATGATTGGTGTGGGTCCCACCATTCCTCTGTTTCTACTCTGTCAATCCACATGCTCCACGGACCCATTCTTCTTCTATTCTAATCTCTCTGCCCCATTCACTCCCTAAACTTGTTATCATAATTTTTATCATCACACTCAAAATTTAATTTTTAATGAAATATAAATAAAAATACAATTTTAATAAATTGACTCATATAATTGGGATTTTAGATCTTTTATTACTCTCTAATTTTTAATATATTTTTTTTATATTTATTATATAATTAATATGTTTAGACAACATATATTTCAGATATATTAACTTTTACATAAAAAAAATTATCTATCATTTTTATTACTCATTATATTTCTTTCGATTAAAAGAATTAATTATTGTAGTTGTTGGAACAAAGAATTCAAGAAAGATGATTTTGTGAAAATAAGAAGAAAAAGAAGAGAAGAGAGAGAGAATGATGAGTTAGTTATGCGTAACTAACTATCTAACTGATTTGTATTATTGTTGCTTCTTGTTATCTACAAACATAATGATCATTTATATAGGCAAAAATATCCAGACCCAAATACATGCTAAAAGCCCAAATAACTACATAACAAGAATTAACCAACTAACACACCTCCTAATTCATGTTATCAAGACTTTTCATCCCAATGTCTTTCTCTAACTCTTGGAACCTTACTTTCTTCAGAGGTTTGGTGAATATGTCAGCTAATTGCACTTCTATCTTGCAATGTTTTATTTCAAGCTTCCCTTTGTTGACTTGATCCCTCAAAAAATAATACCTTCTTTCAATGTGCTTACTTCGACCATGACACACTGGGTGATTTGCAAGGTTTATAGCTGACTTGTTATCAACAAACAGCTTCATCTTCGATTCCATTATTATGAGTTCTTCAAGTAGCATTTTGATCCATGCTGCTTGACATGCAACATATGATGCAACCACATATTCTACTTCGCATGATGACAAAGCCACAATGCTTTGCTTCCTCGAACTCTAGGAGATTGGAGCTTCTTCGATCATGAAAATGTATCCTGTAATACTCTTCTTTTCATCTTGATCTCCACTTAAATCTGAGTTAGTGTATCTATGAACTTCAATTTCTTTGGTAACAACACACCATGATTAACAACTCATTTTATGTATCTCAACACCCTATTTACTGCGATGAGATGACATTATTGAGGCTTCTCCATAAATCTGCTCAACAATCCTACACTTGGCAGATATCTAATCTAGTATTGCAAAGATACCTCAAGGATCCAATGATTTATTTGTAAAGGGTCGAACTTACAAACTCATCATTCGATTCCTTTTTTCAGCCTTACTCCAGTCTCTAATGGAGTAACAGCTGCCTTACAGTTGCTCATATTGAACCTCTTCAGTATATCTTGAGCACACTTTGTTTGATGCAAGAAAACTCCTTCTTCGATGTCTTTAAATTTCATTCCCAAGAAATAGGAGAGATTCCCTAAATCAGAAATTTCAAATTCCTACATTAACTTTAACTTTACCTTCATTATCTCAGCTTCGTCTGCTCCTGTAATGAGTAAGTCATCAACACAGAGACATAAAATGATTCGATTAACACTTTCGACATCACTTACATATACTCCATGTTCAGATACACACTTTGTGAAACCTGCTTCGATTAGGAAGTTATCTATCCTTTTATTCCAAGCTCTAGGAGCTTGCTTCAAGCCATATAGAACCTTCCTTAATCTGTAAAATTTCGACTCCTGCCCTTTGACGTTGAAACCTAGTGGTTGAGTAACATATACTTCTTCTTCCAATGGAGCATTCAAAATGATGACTTTACATCAAGTTGGTGTATTTTCCATCCTCTACATGCAGCTATCGAGACAACAATCCTGATTGTTTCAATTCTTGCAACAGGCGTATATACTTCATCGAAGTCAATACCAGGTTTTTATAGAAAACCTCTGGCCACCAGTCTTGCCTTGTACTTTGCAATCTCACCATTTGGCCTTTATTTCACCTTGTATATTCATTTCACATTAATTGGTTTCTTGTTGGTCTTTTCGACAAACTCCCAAGTCTTGTTCTTCTCAATGGCTCTAAGTTCTTCTTTCATGGCTTCACACCAATTCGAATTGCTCAAGGCTTCACCTAAATCAATTGGTTCTACTTCAGCCATCATTATGGCTTCTTCTATTAAGTCACCATCTGCATATATTGCTTGATCTGGAAACCTCTCATATTTAATTAGCCTAGTCGACTTAGTTCTTGTTCTTGTGGATCTTCTTTCATTATGCACAGGTGGTTCTTCATTTCGACCAGTCGAAGTATCACCTTATTCATTTTGACTTGTCGAAGCTTCATTCTGTTCATCTTCAAACACAGTTGTGACTGTGTCTGATTCTTGTCGAACTGAACTTCGACTCCAATCCAACCCTTTGCTTTCGTCTACAAGAACATCTCTACTGATCACTAGTTTATCTTCAATTGGTGAACACAACTTGTATGCACCCGTCGAATGATAACCTATGAGCACCATGACTTCACTTCAATCATCCAGCTTCTTTCTCAATTGTTCAGGTACATGCCTGAAACACATTGATCCAAAAATTCTAAGATGACTTACATTTGGCTTCGACCCTGTCCAAGCCTCATGCGGTGTCTTTTCGACCATGTTCTTCGTTAGGCATCTATTTAGAATGTATAATGCTATCGAAGTTGCTTCAGCCCAAAATCTCTTAGGCATATTCTTAGCTTTCAACATACATCTTGTCATGTTCAGTACACTTCTATTCTTTCACTCAGCTATGCCATTATGCTGAGGCGTATAGGGTGCACTAACCTCATGCTCTATACATTCCTCATTGAAAAATCTAGCAAATTCGGCAGAAGTATATTCACCACCACCATCAGTTCTTAACTTCTTCAATTTGCAGCCACTTTGTTTCTCAGCATGCAACTTGAACTTCTTGAACTGTGTGAATACCCCACTCTTCCTCTCAATAAGGTAAATCCACATATGTATGGTGAATTCATCAATGAAAGTAAGGAAATACATGTTACCTCCACTGGAATTTACTTCAAGGGTTCACACACATCTGAATGAACCAACTCTAGTTTTTGCCTTGATCTTATAGACAAGTCACGTTTGAACGCCTTCCTTGCCTGTTTGGCGTTGCAACATACCTCACATATCTGCTTTGGTTCCTTCACATAAGGCAACCCAAGCACCATTATTTTCTTATTGAGCATACATAAACTCTTGAAGTTTAGATGTCCATACCTGTGATGCCATATCTAGTTCTTGTCTTCTTCTGTAGTTGAAGCAAGACATTTATGATCTGATGTGTTGAGTTTAACCTTGAAAGTCTTGTTCTCCGCCAATGGTGCTTTCATTATTAGCATCTCATCAACCATATATACCTTCATCTTATTATTCTCCAACTTCATATTGAAGCCTTTTGAAAGTAATTGACCTACACTTATCAAGTTACTTGTCATCGAAGGTACATGTAGAACTTTAGTGATAGTAGCCTTTCGACCATCCTTTATGATAATCAAAATATCTCATTTACCAGCTGATTTGATATGCCTGCCATCTGAAAACTTTATCACCTTTTCGACTGACTCATCTAACTTGGTAAACCAGTTTTTATTGCCAGTCATATGGTTACTACATCCTGAATCCAGATACCACATGTTGTTTTTCTCAGTGTTCGACTGAGTGTTCACCAGCAACAATACATCATCAGAATCACTACTTCCAGCTCGTGCATATTGAGATTCATCACTATCTTTCGACTTCACAGTTTTCTTTCTTCGACAGTCTCTAGCATAGTGGCTAAAACCTTGACAATTGTAACATTGCACCTCTTTGGTGTCAACTTTCTTCCCATAATACTTGTTGCCCACACCTTTCAAATCAGTGTTCTTGCTTGACTTCTCATCACCAGCAAGATTCTTTCGCTGCTTCGACTTCTCTTTTCCAGCTTTCTTGCTGAATCTTTATTGCAATGCTTGTTCAACTGCCTTCTCCCTTTCTGAGCTTCTCTGCTGCAGCCTCATTTCATGAGCCTTCAATGAAGCTTGAAGTTCTTCCAAATTCATCTCAGATAGATTCTTGGCCTCTTCAATTGTTACAACAAAGTAATCAAAATCTACAATTAGAGATCTAAATACCTTTTCTATCTTTTGCAGACCCGGTAGCGCTTCACCACACGCCTTCATCTGATTTGTTAGCGTCACCGCTCTTGAGAAATATACAGAAATAGATTCATCCTCTTTCATCTGAAGCATCTCGTACTGCTTTCTCAAAGTCTGCAACTTCACCTTCTTCAGTTTCTCATCTCCACCATACAAGGATTTTAGTTTTTCCCAAGCTTCTTTTGCTGTTTCTTCTTCAATTATTTTCTCAAATACATCACAATCCACACATTGGTGAATCAAGAACAACACCTTGCCATCTTTCTTCCTCTGATCTTCGTGCGCTTCTTTCTGGGCTTCCGTAGCATCTACATCCAGTTGTAATATTCCATCATTCAAGATTTCTACAATATCTTGAAATCTGAAAATAACCTTCATTTGTGTCACACATCGTTGATAGTTTTCACCTTTGAAAACCAGTATTCGTTGAAAACTGTGTTGATGTTGTTGATTTGTTTGCCATTAGATTCTCTCTAAATCGCAAACAAGCTCTTGATACTAATTTGTTGGAACAAAGGATTCAAGAAAGACGATTTTGTGAAAACAAGAAGAATAAGAAGGAGAAGAGAAGAGAGAGAGAGAGAGAGAGAGAGAGAGAGAGAGAGAGAGAGAGAGAGAGAGAGAGAGAGAGAGAGAGAGAGAGAGAGAGAGAGAGAGAGAGAGAGAGAGAGAGAGAGAGAGAGAGAGAGAGAGAGAGAGAGAGAGAGAGAGAGAGAGAGAGAGAGAGAGAGAGAGAATGATGAGTTAGTTATGCGTAACTAACTATCTAACTGATTTGTATTATTGTTGCTTCTTGTTATCTACAAACATAATGTCCATTTATATAGGCAAAAATGTCCAGGCTCAAATACATGCTAAAAGCTCAGATAACTACATAACAAGAATTAACCAACTAACAATAGTTACGTGTAGATAAAACTTGATTTCTAAAAAAATTAATAAATAATTTTTTTTTAATTGTTAAACAAAAGTGATCATTATTATTAAAAGCTCACACAATAAGAATTTAAGATTTAGTGCTGACAATCAATATAACCATATCAATTTCAATAAACTCTTTAAAAATTTATGTATAAATTAAATATATAAATTATTTGAAAATCTTTGTTGATTATTGATTCGAGTCCGTTCACATATTTGAAAATAAAATATTAAAACATCACATATTGAGTTTTATTTATCAAATGTTATGCTCGACCATTCGTCGGGCGAGTTTAAGTTAGGGATTTTTCCCTTTGATTTTTTGCTATGGATGCTAGTCCATCCATCGAGCAGGTGAATGTTTTAATAATTTTTGTTTTTCTTATTATTTTAATTTTAATGGTTTTTTTTTTGGAATAAGGACTTGAATTATACCAAAAAAACAAAAGAAGTACACGACGATCGCAAGGATCCAGCCAATCACAGAATCTAAGGCAACATTAACCCAACAATCCTATCTTTTAAGAGCTTACAATGCCAACCCCTAAAAACAATAGTATCAATAATAGTTTTGGTCACATGACACCAATTCAGACCAGAACCAAAACAAATGCTATTACGATATATCCACACTCCATAGATTGTTTCCGCAATGACAAGTTTAATCAAAGAGGCTCTCCAACCTTTGCTTTTCCCCCACTTGATGGCCCATTGAAGTTCCTCCTCCCAAGCTTTAGGAATATGATGTTGCAGTTGAAGCCAAGCAAGAACTTCACTCCAAATCCGCCTAGTAGCATCACAATCAAAGAAAAGATGCGAAGTATTTTCTATACTAGGACAGAAACAACATCTACTGTCCGTGATGAAAGCCAAACGACATAGTCGACTTTTGGTAGCTAGCTTATTGTGGCACACCAACCATAAAATTACCTTATCTTTAGGCCTCGCCGGGTTGTTCTGAAAAAGCTTAGCCCATGGGATTTGAGGTTTATCACTTATGTCCATATAACAACCTCTCATGCTAAAAACACCCTTGGAGATTAACGCCTGCCACACATGGGGATGAGAAAGAATGAAGGTCCTTTGATCCAAGATTTTACGCATAATCCACGAGCTAGACGCTGTAACTTTGGCCTCCATAATGTTACAATCCTTCAAATAGTAAGCATTAACCCACTTCAACCACAGGCTGTCAGATTTAGCGCATATGTTCCATAAAAGTTTCAACATAGCACACTTGTTCCAGATGCAAAGATTAATGATTCCCAAACCACCATATTTTGTAGGTTTACAGACTGTAGTCCAAGCAACCAAGCTTCTTCTATTAACAGTATTAGAACCAGCCCAAACAAAAGACCGACACAAATAATCAATCTTCTTGAGGATAGCTTTAGGTAGGGGAAGAACCATAATCCAGAAATTAGCAATAGCAAAATATATAGATTTTACCAATTGAACACGCCCAACAAAGCTAAGTAATCTAGCAGACCAATGGCTCATTCTGGCTATAATCTTGTCCACCAAAGGCAAGTAATGGTTGCAGTTCAGCTTCTTGGAAGATAGAGGAATGCCCAAATACCGAAATGGGAGAGAGCCCTTCTTGAACTTAGACCAAATTAAGATCTGATTCTTGGTGTTAGAATCAACAGAACCAAAATAAATTTTACTCTTGCCAATATTGACCACCATACCTGTAGAATTACAAAAAGTAGTGAAGGCATTCATAAGAAGCTCAACAGAGATTATGTCTCCTCTAGCAAAAAGTAAAACATCATCCGCAAACATGAGATTAGTCAACTGAAGTTTCTCGCATTTAGAGTGATGGTTGAAGTTTGGATTGATCTGCATATGAGCCAAGCATCTATGGAGATATTCCATGATAAATGAGAAGAGGAAAGTAGAAATGGGGTCCCCTTGGCGTATTCCACGCTTTGCCACCAGTAGCTCAGTAGTATAGCCATTCACAAAAAATCTATAAGATGTGTTAGAAACAGCTGCCATAATCCACTGAATGAATACATTAGGAATACCAAGTTCCTGCATAATCAGCTCCAGAGCTTTCCAACTTACCATGTCGTACGCTTTTTGCATATCCAATTGAAGCATAACACGAGGAGGGCCATTCTTCCTATTATAACCTTTTATAAGTTCATAAGCAAGAAGAATATGGTGATGGATCTGTTGTCCAGGAACGAAAGCAGCTTGATTCGGACTGATTATACTACCCATCACCCTGCTAAGCCTTTTGGTCATAATTCTGGAAATAATTTTATAGATGACAGTGCACACCGAGATGGGTCTGTAATCCTTAATAGAGGAGGAAGACTCAGATTTGGGGATAAGCGAAACAAGATTACAGTTGAATGCTTTATAGAGCTTACCTGTATCAAAGAAATCCTTAACAGTAGCTATGACATCACCTTTAACAGTATCCCAACTGGCCTTGAAAATTTTTGTCGTGTAACCATCCAATCCAGGAGCAGCCAAGTCGTTGATCCCTTTCAGCGCAGCATAAATCTCATCACTGGAAATTGGAACCACCAAAGTTTCTCTCTGAACTTGCTGCAACCGAGGGCCCTGCCTCATCACCCTAATATCAATAAAGTCCATACTGTCATCACTCTTCCCCATGAGAGAACCATAGAATTTCAGGATTTCCTGTTCAATCAGATTTTGAGAAGTTATAGTAGATCCATCATCCAGCTGCAACAAATTCATCGCTTTATTAGCTTTCTTAGTTTTAATAGAAGCATGGAAGAATGCAGTACAACCATCTCCATCCTTAAGCCATTGGATTTTTGCTCTTTGCCTAAGGATGGATTCCTCAATTTCATTCCACTTCAATAAATCCTCAGTACAGTTTTTGACCATCCTGATCTTCTCAGCATTCATAAGGTCATTTGCTAACTCATCCTGAGCATTAGACAGAGAATCCCTAGCTAGAGCAATGCGATGTTTTGAAGCCAGCAAATTCTTATTGAGCTTGTACAAAGTCAGCCTTAGCCTCTTCAGTTTGTGCCAAAGAACATAGCTAGGACAACCTTCAACCTGTTTAGTCCAAACCTCCTTGACAACATCATTATATCCTGCAGAATCCACAACACAATTAATGAAACGAAATCTTTTTTGAGGCCTAGGAGACACATCTTGATCAGAGAGGAAAAGCATAGCATGATCAGACACTTGAGGAGGCAGAATTTTAAGGCTAAAATTCAGATGCTTTAGAAACCAGGCAGGGTTAGCCAGACAATGGTCTATCCTCGAATATATGGTTCCCACACAGTGTTTATTTGACCAAGTAAAATACTCCCCTGTACTATCCATCTCAGCAAGGTCCAGTTTCTGCATTAGCTCAGCAAGATCCTGAAATTCACCCTCAGAAACCATGGATCCCCCAATTCTGTCTTTACTGTGAAGTACATTGTTGAAATCACCAACAATACACCAAGGGCCCTGAACGTTTAAACTGCACAAATTCTGCCACAAGACCTTCCTTTATTCCAGCTTGTTCGAGCCATAGATTGCAGTCAGGTGGAACCTATGATTGCCAAGGGTATCAGTGACCTCACAATGAATCATCTGGCTAGTTGCAGTCACCTGTTTAACATCAATGATACTCTTGTTCCAATTGATCCATATCCTACCATTGGGATGACAGTTGTAATTGTCCAGAAAATTATCACCTAGATTCAACAAATTTCTAACTTTATTGGCATGATGGATCTTAACACGAGTTTCCACCAAGATAACTATAGCAGCTCTAAGCTCTAGGAGACGGGAGCTAATCTCCCTGAGCTTAGCAGATTTATTCAGCCCCCTCACATTCCAAGAAGCAAGCATTAGCCAGGGTTTTGTAACTCTAGAAGATCATTTAAAATCCCCAAGGCATCAAAACCATTGTCACTTAGCAGGTTAACAGGAGGGGTCTTAACATAATTTTGTTTGCCTAAGTCCTTACCTCTTTTAACTGCAGACCAATTTACATCCATTTGTTGATGAGAAGATTTAGCTACCTCAGCTTCAGGTTCATCAATGGGACTGTTAAACTCAGGAACCTCAGGTTTAGTTTCCACTGGCTTGTTGGTTCTAGGTTGCCATTGTTTTGTCTGGACTTTAGGCTTATCGCAGTTATGCCCCAACTTTTGGCAGCTTTTGCAGAATGCAGGCCTCCATTCAAATTCAATCCGCTGCTCCATTTTGTTTCCAGAATCATCACATATCATGATAGACCCAGGGAGATCTTTTGTGACATCAACTTCTACAAGGATTCTCGCATATGAGACACGCAGACGGTTGGCAGTACACTCATCAGTAACAATAGGGTTACCCACTGCACTTCCAATTTTGTTAAGGCTGGTATCTCCCCAAAGATAGATAGGCAGCTGGGGGAATTTAACCCATAGAGGAAGGGTGCGCAGAAAATCAGTCTTCAAGTTAAAATCTGGGCGCCATTCACGGATAAGAAGGGGCATACTTCTGAATGTGTAGGGACCCCTCATTAGAACCTCATCTCTGTCACTAAAAGCTTTGAACCTCAGAATGAAATAACCCTCCTCGTTATAGTAAATGTCTGGAAGAGGAACAAAGTTCCAGAATCTTGCCATGAAGTTCTTCACACCGTTCATGCTCATCTCCCCTCCGAGGACATAGAGAACTAAAGACGGCTCCCAAAATTGAATCTCAGCACGAATGTCCTCTTTAGCTATCTGAACTTCCACTTCACCATTAACAATCTTAGGGGCAATAAAACTCATGGCCCTACCCTTAGAGGGATTTCTATTATCATTTAGGACATCAACCCATAGTTTCCTCGCAGCTGGGTTATCACACTTCAAAGCATCAAAATCATCGCCCCCTGCATTCTGCAATATAGGTTCAGAATCCTTAAGACCAAACGAGCTTCCTGTAGCCGGTAGTTCATCATCTCGCGAAGATTGACAATCAAGTGGTGGAGGTGGAGGTTGAGGACTGACAGGGAGTGGCGGCGGCACCGCTTTTTTCGGACGCCCCGGTTTCCCTTGTTTCCCCTGCTTCACCATTCTTTAATGGTTTTTATTAATTTTCTATAAATAATATTATAGACTTATTTTGTACTCATATTATTTATCATTCATCTTTTGTTTTCAATGTTTCTAATTCAAAATTTCGTTTAAGATTTTTATATATAAATTAAAGAATATATTAATATTATTATAAAATATTATATTTTATTAAACTAATTTTATTAATATATCAGACTTAATTAAATAATTATAAAAAATATAATTGAAAATAATAATAATCATTACTAGTAAAAATTATAATTATTTTAAAATAAATTTATTTAATAAAACGAGAGTTGTATAGGTTTAGAATAATGAAAAAAACATTTTTAAAATTATATTGCTAATAGTTAAAAATGAATGAGTTTGGAAAATATATAAATTTCTGTGATTAAAGAATCACATATTTTTAAGGTTTCTTCACATTTATTACTATTTGTTTATTTCAAATATCTGTGTTTCTTTTAAGTTTTTTAATTCATATTTTAAACTTAAGTTTATCTTACAATTTTTGTTTTAACTCCGTCGCTAACAGTATTTTGATTTTATTAAAGATTTTATTAATTTATATTTTATATGCCATTTTTATTAGCACTAGTTGAATCAAGCTATAAAAATTTAATTATTTGTAATTTTATCAAAATTTTTATGCAGATTAAAAATTTAATTATTTGTAATTTTATTAAAATTCTAATTTTTTTTTAATCTTGACAAATCATTTAAGTTCTATAAAAAAATTAAAAATATTATATTACTCATTTATTTAAATTAATTCTCATTATTTTCGTTTCTCTCTTATTAAAATAGAATCTTAATGATGGACACTCTACGCAATTTTTTATTTGTCTTAAAAGTTTGTCTATTTTTAGAAATTTTGAGAGGGTTTTATTTTATATATTTAAATGAGAGGTGAATTTAATAAAATTAGAGAAATTTTGTGATTATATTAAAGATTCAAAATTTATTATTTATTTAAATACAACTAATCATATAAGAAATAAATAGATGAGTATCAAATAAGCGTATAATATTATTTATAATAATTTAATAAAAATATAATATTTTATAATAAAATTATTGCATATTAAACAATTTATTTTATTTTAATTCGATAACATTAGAAGCAATCTTTTAAGAGTGAAATGAATAAATGGATATAAAATAAACATACAATATTATTTATGATAATTTAATAAAAATATAATATTTTATAATAAAATTATTACATTATTTAATCTATATATAAAAATCTTAAATAATTCATTTAGATTTAAATTTAAAAACATTAAAAACAATTTTTTAAGAGTGAAATAAATAAATGAATATTAAATAAACACACAATATTATTTATAGAAAATTAATAAAAATCATTAAAATAATAAATAATAAGAAAAACAAAAAATTATTAAAATATTCATTTACTCGCTTAATAAATAGACGAGCATTCAAAGAAAAAAATCAACAGCGTACACTCGCCCAATACATAGACGAGCAAGTTCATTAAAGGTGACAAGAAAAAAATTCAATTCAATATATGATATTTTAGTATTTTATTTTTAAATATGTGGCAAGACAATAAAAATTTTAGAATTTGAGGACTTGGGAGAAATTTACTTATATCATACGACCTCTTTATGCCAGCTGTCATTGCCAGCAGGACTTTGATTAAAGCTTTATCATTTATCATGTCTTAAGTCATATGTTCTCACTACTAATGAGAACCTTACAAATGTAAAAACAACAATAACGTTGTTTTTTTGATGATGTGTTTTGTAGCATGTCACTCATACACACATGAAGAAAAAACACACATAAATAAGACTAGTAATAATGTAATAATTGTCTGACATGTAAAAAAACACCGAACACTATGCAGTCAGCCACAACCTATGAAGCCGTTTCAAACAATTTTGTCGGCGAAAGACGTTACTAATCATTTTCATTAACAGCTTCAATCACCCATTAGTGCTAATTAATTTATTCTTTTAATACATTAATTTGGCTAAAAAAATCTGTAATTTCTAAAGTAGGATTTAGTTTCTGTTTTACCATCTATATTATATTTTGTCTGTTTTTGTTATTTTAATAATAGGATTGTGATGTAATACAATCTTTCAATTTTACTTTTTTTTCTCTCTATAATTTAAAAAAATTATAAATATATAAATAACAATTATTAATTATTCACACTTTTCCTATATTATATCTTTAATTGTATTTTAAATTTTTTAAAAATAATTTAAAGTACTAAATTAGAAAAGTTTGATATTTATCTTTCTAAAACTTCTAATATTTTTTAATTATTAAGTTAGAAAAATTAATTTAGTCAATTTCATATAAAATTAATAGAGAAAATAAGAGATGCAAATCAGTATAAAATAATTTTAATCAATGATAAATTCTAATTTTGCCAAATCATATCGGCAATAATATAATATAATTGAATAATAAATTTTTATTAAATGTTGGTGTAAAACTATTTTTTATCAAATTAAATTCAAATCAATATAATTATATTTCGACATCATGAATTTAACTGGTTACAATATTAATACATTTTAATTTTTTAATATGATGTCATGTTAGAAAAAAAGTAAACAAATATGTTTAATTTCTAGTATTAATAATCACGAATGAAATGAAAAAGTTGTCTTTTTTTTTTTTTTGTTAAACATTTAAATTTCCATTATTAATAAGAAAATTTCTTACCAAATATTTGTACATATATGAAAGGACCATTAACCTTCTTCCTTTGCTGTCATTTTTCCATATGGGTAGAGTAATTCTTATTCTTATAATAATCCTCTCAAAAACTGCATAAAGCTGCTTCTTTTCCTCTTCTTCTTCTTCCTTCTTTTCTCTCTCTGGTTACTTATTTTTTCGTTGGCACTAGCGCTACTTCTTGTCTTCTTTAGTCTCTGACCCTTTTGCCAGCTTTGACCTTAGAAGATGCTTGTAAGTACGTTTCTCTCTTAGCTTCATTTTTGGTTTATGTTTTCTTTTTTTACCTTAAACTGGTTGCAAGTCTTGGACTATGTTGTTTTGGTTTGTTTTTCATTGTAAGAAGTAAAAGGGTATGTTCAAGATTTGATCTTTTGTTGGATTTTGTGTGTTTTAGTCAAAGTTTGTTTGTTTTTTTCATATGGGTCGTGTTGGAATTCATTGTACGAGATTTGTTCTTTTGGGGTGTTTTGTTTGTTTTGCTAGCCTCGCATATGGCAATGGTAATTGGTGTTTATGGCGTGGCTTTAATTGAATTATGTTCAATTTTGATCTGAGAAATTGATCTGATTTGGTTGCTTTTCTAGTTTAATTTTTGGTTTGGATTCTGTTTGGGCATTATTGTTGCCTTATTTCATTGTTTTTGGTATGAATTGCCTTATTCGATCAATTTGTTTTCTAAAATTGTCTTCACTAATCTGTGTCAGTGGCCGTGCTTAGTAGATTATGTTCGATCTTGTTCTTAATCTAATTGGTTTGTGACTTTTTTTTTCAGGTGGCATTGCTCTTGCTTTTGGCATTGAGCAATGCCTCGAATGTTTATGGCGGTTTTGAGCAGTGTGGTTTGAATCCGAAATTGGATCCTAGACCTCACATGGTCTCTATTTTGGAGTTTGGTGCGGTTGGTGATGGTAAAACATTGAATACACTTGCATTACAGAATGCAATTTTCTATGTCAAGTCATTTGCTGATAAGGGTGGTGCTCAGCTCTACGTGCCACCGGGTAAATGGCTCACTGGTAGTTTCAATCTTACCAGCCATCTCACCCTCTTCTTGGAGAAAGGTGCTGTCATTATTGGATCTCAGGTACTTTCACATCTTGCTTAATCGCGTGCGATGTTCTATTTAGTACAAAATGTTGTTGATTAACGACTATAGCTATAGGGTTATAGAATTTGAATACACCGTTATTTTCTGTGATCTGTGATTGACAACACGAAACTCTTGTGTATAGGATCCATCTCATTGGGATGTTGTTGAAGCTTTACCTTCGTATGGTCGAGGGAAAGATGTTCCCGAAGGAAGATACAAGAGTTTAATAAACGGTTACAAGTTGGAGGATGTGGTTATAACAGGTTTTTTTGGCTTCTATTCTTCTCCAATCCAAGTCTTTTTTTTTCCGCCTAGCAAGTTTTTCATATGATTCTGTTTCTGTATTTAATTTCATATTTTCATGTAACTTTGCTAGGAAATAACGGAACCATTGATGGCATGGGAATGGTTTGGTGGGAGTGGTATAATTCTCATTCGCTTAACCATAGTCGACCTCATTTGGTCGAAATTATATCATCCGATTCTGTCGTAGTTTCAAATCTTACATTCTTGAATGCTCCAGCATATAGCATCCACCCAGTTTATTGCAGGTATATGATTTTCTACTTCTTCTCGATACATTTTGTCAAAAGAATTGATATTGATAGAGTTACATTTTAATGTGATGCAGCAATGTGCATATTCAAAACGTTTCAATCTCCACTCCACCAGAATCCCCTTATACCGCCGGTATAGTACCAGGTTTGTAGCATACTATTGACTCAATTTTCTGTCCTCGTTCTGAAAATGGTAATACCATGTAGTATCGACACTTCAGATCAAAGACTTGTGTGTGTGTGTTGTCTTCACACGAACATGACACAAACACTTGTGGTTACCTATATCAAAATTTCAAATTATTACCAGGTTAACATGTGACCGTCTCACTGTCGTATCTGGTGTCCGTGTTTGTGTCTGTGTTTCATAGAGTGCATGCCAAATAGTATCAATAGCTTACCAAACATTGGTGAGGGTCACTTATCTAATGTTTGTGCACTTCATGTTTTCAGATTCTTCTGATAATGTGTGTATAGAAGATTGTTTTGTATCCATTGGATATGATGCAATATCTCTCAAAAGTGGCTGGGATCAGTACGGCATTACTTATGGAAGACCGGCTGAGAAAATACACATAAGAAGGGTCCATCTTCACGCATTTTCCGGCTCTGCAATTTCATTCGGTACTGAAATGTCCGGTGGAATTTCAAATGTTCTAATCGAGCATGTTCACATTGTCAACTCAAATAGTGGCATTGATTTCAGAACAACCAAAGGAAGAGGCGGCTACGTAAAAGAAATTGCTATATCCAACATCGAACTGGAAAATGTTTATACAGCAATTTCAACCAAAGGTAACTGTGGTTCTCATCCCGATGACAAGTTCGATCCAAAAGCACTTCCGCTTTTGAATCACATTACTTTGAAGGATATTATCGGTACAAATATCACAATTGCCGGAAACTTTAGTGGCATAGAGGAATCACCATTCACAGATATCTGCCTTTCAAATATAACCTTGTCCACAAATTCTGTTTCTTCCGTTAAATGGGAATGCTCAAATGTCTCCGGATTCTCAGACTCAGTGTTCCCTAAGCCTTGTCAAGAACTCGACAACCCTTCAAATTCTTCCTCCTCATCGTGTTTCTATCTCACGAGTCCCGGTGAAAACAAATCTGCTGGACTTTAATAAATCATTCTGAAAACACCGAATTTGGCGCAAGTTGTCCGTGCGCAGTGTATGTGAGTGTTGTAAATTCTGAAGTATCCGAGTTCGACTATTCTAAAAAACAAAAAGATGAAGAAGTGAATCACCGTTTTCCATCCGAGAATAGTCTACATTCTTTCCAAAATAAGACAGTTGTTCATTTTTACATTCCTTAGATTTGAATTCTTGCTGCATATTCCCAAATAGGTCATTATTTGTACAGCTTCATTTCTATTTCTTCATTCATGTGTAAGGAAATTTTGGCAGTGCCTTTTACAGAAAGGACACAAAATGTGATAGTTTACATTCTTGCATTAGTTTCATTGTAAAGCATGTAGTGGATTTGGTGATACTTCAATTAAAGAAAGTTCAATTTTAAGTAATATTACTTTCATTGTTTATCCATTTCTTTGATGTGATGCTATTTTACCTACAATCTTAAATTACTATTTTTCAATGAGTCATCAAATATATCTATTCAATGTGACATTCAATAAAAGGGACATGATACCAACATATTGAATTTAGGTGGCTTGAAATTTTGCCATCTAGCATAATCAAATATATCATGTGGAAAGCACATTATATGAATTATTATAAGTGAATGATCATTGTGGTAGATATATTTGGACTTATTCTCTTGAGGAGGAATTGTCTAATTTTCAGTTTTCTACTTTTGATGACTTTTGTTTATATCATTCAAGAAAGAGAAATTGGGCTCTAAACCCCATTTATTTGGGAAATTGTCAATCTATCACTCAATAATTTTGGGATTAAATATCATTTTTGATCTTTCACAATAAAATAATCATTTCGGTAGCTCAATTTTTATGTTTGATACAAAGAGTTATAGGGATCGTATATTGCACCTTTAGGGCATTTTACTTCCCACCCTTTAAATTAAACTTGGCATGCCCCCACTTTTCATTAATCCTGAAATGTCTTTGATGATAGGTAGGTAACACTTTCGAACGAAAAATTTCCGATAAAACCATATAACTTTCTAGGATATGAAATTTTTTTTTGGTAGTTCATATGAAATTTTCGGTAACAAATATCAGAAATTTTTTAAAATTTTCGTGAAATTCTTTTGGAAAATTCAGAATTTTCATGAAAATCTATCGGAAATTCTTACTTTTCTATGTAAATTTTCGATTTTGTCTCGAAATCTCCGATATCGTTCTGAAATTTAGAAAAATCCGATTTTTTATTAGAATTTTTGAAAAATAGTGAAATAGTTGAGTCAGACTATTTTAATCTTTTCATATATTTTGGAGGATGTCAAATATAATTCTGAGAATGACAAAAATTCTCGCACTCTTAGTAATGCTCACGTATTTTAGTGAAAAATTAATAATGTCTATAAAATTTGAAAATATTTTCGAATGCATCACACCATATTCTTTCAAAAGTGAGGTACACCCTTGTTTTGCTAAAGCTGAACAAATTTAGAAGTATATTTCTGTGGTAGATATTAATTTATTTGATATATTTAGTCTCTAAGTCTCTTAACTTAATTTAATATTTCGTTTTAGTTTCATAACTTAAAAAATATTACAAGTTACTTCTTTAATTTCACTTATATTATCTTATTTATTCCATTCGGTCAATTTTTGGTAAAAAAAAAATTAAGTTCTAGTGACGTAGATTTACTATAAAGTTTAAAGTCTAAACGTGATTAAGTATTTATACTATGGAGTAGAGTTTTCACTTAAGTAGGTGTTATAAAAATGGTCACAATAAAAATATATTAAGTGAAAATCCTAATTTATAATATAAATGGTCAGTCACATTTAGACCTTGAGCTTAATTGTACATTCATAATACTAAAACTTAACATTTTTTTGTTAGAAATTTACGGAAGAGACTAAATAAAATAATAAAAATGAAGTTAAACGACTAAGTTGTAATATTTTTTAATTAAAAAATTAAAATAAAACATTAAATTAAATTAATAGACTATAACATGTATTAAACCAATTTATTTATTATAAAAAACAGAAACACTTGATACATGATTGAAGACATTGATAATGGTATTTTTGTCTAAGTTGTTGTTTTTCCAATGTATTAGTTATTTATATTGGTTATTACATGTAACAAACATGAATAAAGCCGATGAGGATGCTTCCATACAAGTAATATATGGTAAAAAATTTTTAAATTAATATTCCGTAAATTAATAAACTCTCTAAAATAATAAATTTGTCCGTTCTCGATTTGGATCAATGTAAAAAATTGAAAAACTCCTTACAATAATAACATAATAATTTTTCGAGAAATCTCTTTATAAATTTCGATCTCAAAAAAATCATAAATTAATAATTCATAGAAACTGAAAAAAAAAATTATACTCTATTGAAATATGATTCAATAGTTTATGTATTGTATTTTTGTATATATGCCAAATTTGCTTAAGAATATATTGAACACATTTGTTCATCTTATCTATATTTTCAATACTTCAAAAATTATTATTGATTTCCAATGCATATGAACACAGTAGTTATTAATTTACACCGAATCCCAAAATTTGCTGTAACATAATTCTAAGATGCATAAATTAATTTCTCTTTTTATTTAGTATGTACAATATATTACTTAAAAACTCTTTAAATTAATAATTATTAATTTATTGATAAATTAATAACTTTTTAAATTAATAAAATTCCCTTGTGCTGACATTATTAATTTAAAGAGTTTATAGTGTAGTTGCGAACTTAAATAATTACTAATTCATATACAAACAGATTTAATTTGGACATTCAGTAACCAATTTCTTTCTAAATAGTAAGGTTTTGAACAAGAAGATGATGATAAATGGAAGGTGAACATTAGCCTTAATCGCAACAACATTCAAACTCGGCAATGTTTTCAATCCATAATAAAACAAGTTTAAGCAACAAATACATTATTTTGGATTTATTATAAATAATTAATACATTGGAAGAAACAAAATAACATTAGCAATGTCTTCAACGGGTCAACTGTTTGTGTCTTTTAACATAAATAAGTAAATGTCTATTTATGTCTTTTAACCTAAATTAATGAAGTATTGATGTGATATGTATGTTTTTATTTTTAAAATATAGTAAAAATATAGGTAAAAACAAAATTAATTTATCAAAAAAATTTATTATTTTAAAAGAAATACATATTTTTAAAATAAAAACATAATTATTTAATCAAAATTATTTACATCAATAATATATATTTTAATTTTTCATATATTGTCTTAAAAAATAATGTATCTTAAACTAAAAGAGATAATAAATCAGTTTAAAAGAGATAATAAATCAGTTTTACAAAATTGCCTAACCAAAATAGAGGCATATTTTTAAAAGAGATAATAAATCAATTTCTATAATTTCTTCCGTATATAATAATATTTGAATCAAGAGTATAATTATTCCTATACAAAAATATTTTTGTTTTAAAATTATTAAAAAAATATTAAAATCAATAGTAAACTTGTTCTCATTATTATTCAATATTTAAATCAATAGCTTAATATTGTTGGAAATCTACCAAACCTATGATGAATTTCTATCAATCTTGATGACCAAGATTGTTATCACCATACAATGATAATGAAAAATATGAAAGAAAGAAAGAAAGAAAGAAAGAAAGAAAAGAGAAGACAATGGTTTTTTGCAGAGTTTCTCTCTGTCCATAAACCGTGGAAAATTTTGTTATTCACTTGCAACTGCAAATTCTGTGAATACAACTTGATTGATTACAAAAATAGAGGTTACTCCCTCTATTTATAATTTTAGGTTAACTTGCCCTCTAAGCCAAAAGCCAAAAACTATAAAAAACTAAAAATACTTATTTTGGAATTAAATCAAATCTATTTATTTTAGACCTAAATTGAATCTATCTATTTTAGATCTAAATCAAATATGTGTGTAACAAACTGTTTCCACACTTCGACACAATCTTTTCGATAATTCCTTGTTTTCTGTCAAGCAAGCTGTTTCGACATAAGGAACTATACTTTCAACACACCACCTGATTCATTGTGTCTAAGCTATCTATATTCATCATAGCTCTTAGTCTTCTAAACACTTCAACCCGCACTCCCTTCGTCATGATGTCTGCAATCTGATTCTCAGTTGTCCAGTGTTCCAAGTTCATCTTCCCATCTGCTACATGCTCTTGAAGATAGTGGAATCTCATTCCAATGTGCTTGCTTCGACCATGTGCTATCAGATTCTTTGCCAGGTTGATAATTGACATACTGTCAATCTTCATGGTAATTGCTCCATGATCTTTCCCTGTGATTTCTAAAATTCTGGTATGACAGAACTTAGATGTCCTATGAGATGTTGAGACATCTGATTTGACATAAACAAACAGGTAAGGTATCAATAATAAACAATAGTACTGAAAAGCATAAACAACACACATAATTGTTAGCCCAGTTCGGAGCAACTCTCCTACTTTGGGGGCAGACCAAGCCAGGGACAAATCCACTATGATAGTATCAATTCGAAGCTAAACTCCCTCGTTTACAACTTCTCACTTAATCACTACCCTTCCTAGATTTCTATCTAATACTCACCTAGATATGAGGCCTTCCTCAATCCCTCTTCAATCACAGACAGCGATGGGATCAACACAATTCCGAACAAACAGGAAGACACACTTCTATGACAGTCACTAGCCAAAACTCTTGACTAAGAACACAACTTAGAGTTTCTTACAAGCTTTCTCCAAGAACAATACTCAACTCATTACTTCACAACTTTTGAGTGAGAACAATAGTGACTATCTCACAACCCGATTAACTTACACCAACTCTCCTAGAGAGTAGAAAAAAGACAAAGCCCTAGACTTCTACATTTTAAACCCGTGTCTTTCCTAGATTATAAACACTTCTATTTATAACCTATATCCAACTGGATTTAGGCCTTCAAAATACAACATATCAGCTGTAACAAACAGCAGTAACTTGTTGTGATCAGTGGAAATAGAACTGACTGTTTTTTTAAGCTGGTTTCGCGAAATGTCGCGGTAAGCAAGAGTCGCCACCGTCTTTTATGTTCTCCAACATGGAAAGGACAAAAGCACAGCAAAATTCCTTATTCGAGAATGTTTCTCGGTTCGGGAGGTAGATTTATAGAAAGGGAAGGTATTAGCACCCTTTCTATCCATGGTTATCCACGGGCTCTTAGGTACTTGCTCTTATGTTTTCAAAATTTGTTTTCTTTTCAAGTGTGTGTGGGTTTTGAAAAAGTTTCGTTTGAAAAATTTCTAAGTAACTCTTGTATCTGTCCTCAAGAGTGTATGAAAAATTTGTTTGAAAACTTTTTGAAATTGTGGGGTGCGAAAAGTTGTTTTTGTTTGTTTGAAAAGAGCAAGTACTTAAGAGAATCTACCTACTCTAAGGAATTAAGCTGTGTAAGAGTCCTTTAGATAGTGCTATCCCACCATTGAGAGGTAGGTAGCACCATCGTTGGAGGTTTTCGGGTCAATTCGATTATCGGGACAGTGTGGTCACCGAAGCAATGGTAGGACACCTTAGAAGTAACCCTAATGTCCTAGATCCTTTTTTATCCGAGGCAACCGTTTCGAGGCAACTGGATCTTTTGGACAGAAGGGCGACCTCTAAGACACCCTATACTTGATGACCACGTTCGAGGCAACCAGTGAGGCGTACCCTAGGAGTGGCATGTGCTTTGTGTATTGTTTTTCAGTTAATTGTCTTTGTACATGTTATTTGTGAGCTACGGATTGATTTTATTTACATACATTCTTTCATGCATTTTTAACAGTTAGGAGTGCGGAAAATAAATTGCAGAAAGGTAAATCTAACTATTACAAGGCGCGGGTCTATACATCGCCAAAAACAAAAACCCGTTTGGAAATAAGGTGCGAGAAATAGTAAATAAAGAGATAAACCTAATTACTATTACATATCCGGGAACAGTTACATAAATAATCAAAACAAGAATAATGCGCGAAAGAATTAAATTGGGACGTCTTAGGGTTTTGACCCTTTTTTGAATAAGAATTAAATTTTTGTCCCTTTTTGTGATTAAATGAAATTAAAATTAATAACTAATTAACTAATAAATTAAAAAAAAATTTTGTTGTGTTTTTTATGTTTTTTAATGAAAATAAAATAAACAGAATTAAAATTAAAAGTTAACCTAGTTCTAAATTATTTTATTTATTGTAAAGAAAAAGAGATTAAAATTGACCTAATTAAACTATTTTATTTGTTAGTATTTTATTTACAAAAATAACATGAAATTAATAATAATAATAATAATATTAGTTCTTTTTTGGTTTTTTATTGAAAAATATTAATTATGTTAATAGTTAATAAAAAAGAATAAGAAATAAAATAAGGCAAATAAAAAAATAAAATGACAAAATAAAATTGCAAACCCAAGGGGGTTTGGGCCAGAATTGGGGGTGTATCTGGAATCTGAGGCCCAAGCAAAACTCAGCCACGTTGACCTTTTGTCATTTCCCACAGCACACTTTGACTTGGGGTAGAGTGGACAGCGCCTCATGGCCTTTGGATCTGGGTTTGAGGCCACGTGGCGCCCTTCTGGATGAGGTGTATGATGAGTTGCTTTATGTTGCCTACATAGGATCGTATTTGAAAAAAAATTAACAAGCCTTTGGGGGACCTGGGGATCGAACCCAGGTCCCAACGATTACCAAACACGTTGCCAGCCACTCCACCACTTTGTTTCAGTCATCAATAAAACAAGCAAGAATTAATATATGCAGTAAAGTGATTAATGTGCTAAAAGACAAAAACAAATGGCGCGCTGTTTGAACGAGCCACTAGGACCTTGCCAGCTCACCGTATTCTATATTTTGCCTGTAAAAAAGAAAGCAATTAGCGGGGGTTTTTAACCCCCACAATATTGAATGGCCAAAAATAGCGAATAGGAATCCAGGGCATATAAATATGGCGCGAGGATAGTTTTGTGTTTGTCTCGTCCTTCTGAGTTCAACCATGGGTCTTGGAGGTTCTGATTTTACCTATATGATAAACCCCCAAATTAAAAGCTTCGAAACCCTAGCATTCTCCAATGGCAGCTTTCGTTTTAGGGTACCATAATCAAATTAAACTATATCAAAAGCTTCATAAAGATGTTAGCAATGCAAAGCAATAATCAAAATGTGTTAATGATGCGTAAAAAATGAATTTCGATTATGGAAAAAGATGATGAACCGTGTGACTGTATTGAGTGATTCCTTGAGTGTTAGAACTTATTTATGATTGCAATAGGTTCCTGGCAATGCTGGCAACGTATTAGAAGCAAGAAAAGTGTTTGAATTGTGCTGGAATATGGATTTCAGTTTGTGAATTTCTTTGGAATTTTTGGAATTGGTTCTGGCCGTTTCAATGATGCTTAGGTCGTGCTTCAGGTCTGTAAGGCTTGCATATATGTGTATGAATGAGAATCAAATCATATGATGAGCCTTTAACCATTGCAATTAAGTTTTTGGATTTCTTCATAACCACCATTAAAGGCCTTGTCATGTTTTGTTCAAATTTTGAATTTCATGCCTAAATGATCTTTACACGAATTTGGTAGCTGACTTATGATGCATCAAAGTCATTCAAACCACAAGATATGATTTAATTAATTTTTTTGATTTTTATTTGAATTTTATGGATTTAAAATAAATTAAATCAATAAAATTAAATAAAAATAGAAAAATTAATGTTTAATATTGAAATTAATCATGGGACACATGGGTGGCATGACAAGGCTGAATCAAGTGGAAAAAAGTGGGCCCTTTTGTCAAAAATTGAAGTTTCAAGGATAGTTGACTTTTGCCATTTCACAAAAATTTCCCAACTTCTCCAATGCATATCTTGCTCAATTTTAATCATATGAACATGTTCTTAGACATTTTGGAAAGGTCTTGAAGTCCTCTAACCAATGCCTTTGGTCCCATGTCATTTTGATTTACCAATCTCAAGTTATGGTCTTTGACTTAAAGTGCATTTTTGTTGACTTTTGAAAATGACCTATAATGTTGAAATTGATAACTTTTTGTGAGAGCATTTCTTGGACTTGGAATGTGAAGATGAGTTGTAGGAAATGTCCTCCCCTTCAAAATGAGCATTGGATGGGATTTTTCTGATGAACCATGAAAAAGTTATGCCTTGGTCAAGTTACAGTTGACTTTTTCAACTGTCCAAAAATGGAAACTTTTGCATCTTGATGATTTTTGAGCCATTCTTGTGAAATCATGGTCAAGATTTGACCAAATGATGATTGTGGCTTCAAAATGAGATGTTGACCAAATTTTTTGACTTTTGACTGCCAAATGACCATTTTGCCCCTACAGTTGATTGTGAAGCAATTAGGGTTTTTGACTGTGCAACTTGACCTTGTGAGCCTTGAAACTTGCCATGTAGGTGCTTGACAATGTATATGAGCATATGGGACTTGATTGAGCCCTTGAAAACCTCAACTTCCTTGCAAGAACCAAAACCCTAATTTTGACTGGCTTAGGAGGATGGTTTGACTGTGCAACCCTTGAGTAGACTTGAGCAAATTGAAATGATGCTTGTCAAAACATTGAAGAATATGGAAGGGCAAATTTTGGGGTACAACAGTTTCCCCTGTTCAATCTTCTTAGACCTGAGGATGTAGATTGGCTTGTGTGCCTTTCGTGATCCGAGGGTGGAAGATGATTGAACACTAGAGTGCCTAGAAATTTGCACTCACATAGTAGAGTATCAGCAGCGTGATGGCGGGAATGGGCTTACATATGCCATTTGGAGAGATGATGGATAGGAGGATGGGCTTATAGATGCCATATGGAGCTGTGACAGAGCCTTGTCGGGAATGGGCTTATAGATGCCATTTGGAGACGGTTGGTATGTGGATGGGCTTATAGATTCCATCTAGGTGTCGATCGCGTAAGAGATTCCTTAGCGAGAACTTGCGTACCTGAGAAAGAAAGATAATTACCTGGCCTGTTACAGGGGTTGATCTTCAAACTCTCTATGTAGATATGCCCTGGCTGGATACATGTATCGAATTTACAAACAATCATCTACAGATATGCCCTGGCTAGATACATGAACCGAATCTTCAAACTCTTCAGACGTGCCCTGGCTAGATACAGGAATCGAATCTGGACTTAGTCGTCAACAGATATGCCCTGGCTGGATGCAGGAATCGAATCTTCAAACTCTTCAGACGTGCCCTGGCTGGATACAGGAATCGAATCTGGAATTAGTCGTCAACAGATATGCCCTGGATGGATACAGGAATCAAATCTTCAAACTCTTCAGACGTGCCCTAGCTGGATACAGGAATCGAATCTGGAATTAGTCGTCAACAGATATGCCCTGGCTGGATACAGGAATCGAATCTTCAAACTCTTCAGACGTGCCCTGGCTGGATACAGGAATTGAATTTGGAATTAGTCGTCAACAGATATGCCCTGGCTGGATACAGGAATCGAATCTTCAAACTCTTCAGACGTGCCCTGGCTGGATACAGGAATCGAATCTTCAAACTCTTCAGACGTGCCCTGGCTGGATACAGGAATCAAATCTGGAATTAGTCGTCAACAGATATGCCCTGGCTGGGTACAGGAATCGAATCTTCAAACTCTTCAGACGTGCCCTGGCTGGATACAGGAATCAAATCTGGAATTAGTCGTCAACAGATATGCCCTGGCTGGATACAGGAATCGAATCTTCAAACTCTTCAGACGTGCCCTGGCTGGATACAGGAATCGAATCTGGAATTAGTCGTTAACAGATATGCCCTGGCTGGATACAGGAATCGAATCTTCAAACTCTTCAGACGTGCCCTGGCTGGATACAGGAATCAAATCTGGAATTAGTCGTCAACAGATATGCCCTGGCTGGATACAGGAATCGAATCTTGAAACTCTTCAGACGTGCCCTGGCTGGATACAGGAATCAAATCTGGAATTGCGACAGTTGATAGTAATTATCTTTGAATTGACCTTTTTCCTGAAAAGGCAAGACGTCAGTTGTATGCAATGTCATGATGTATGAGATGCATGATGTCATGATGTTCTCAAAAATAAATGAGATTGTATGTTTATGATGCATATATGCATGCGTCATGGTGTATGATAATGTGATGTTTATGGATGTATTTTCGTCTAGGAAAATAAATCCTTGACGAATGCCGGGAAGTTGAATCCTGGGCTGATGTTGAAGAGTGAAGTTCTTCATTTCCGCTGGGGATGTTGATTGCAAGAATAAACCTGTAGGAGAAGATGACTCTGTTGGGGAATAAACTTGTTGGAGAGATTACTCTGCGGGGAATACTCTGTGGGAAGAGATACTTTGCTGAGGTTTGAATGAGAACTTCGCTGGGGATGCCATTAATAAGCTTGTTGGGGAATTAGATGAACTCCGCTGGGGATAGGAAGAACTTCGCCGAGGATGATCCTTCCGTGGTAATTAGCTGAGGATAACCCAGTTATAAGCCCTCGTAGGGAATAACTTTGAATAAAGCCGGGGAGAGACGTGTGTACTCTGCAGGTGATAAGCTTCCAGAATCTACTGGGGATAAGCTTCAAGAATCTACTGGGGAGATTGATTCAACTTTCATGGGGAGACTTTTGAGACTGTACTGGGGAAGTGGCTCCACTGGGATGTATGTATTCCGCCGGGGAACAATCTTATATTAAGACTGCCGGGGATGCTTGATTAGGAACATCTGTATACTCCGCTGGGGAATGTTGAGATCTTCTGGGGGTACCCAACTTCCTTAAGGCTGACAATAGACTAACTCTGCTTGGGGAGAGCGTTGCTGACTTGCTAGAGATACTGTGCCTTGTTAGGGCTGATTGGAGACCAACTCTGCTTGGGAGAGTATTATTGATTCTGGTCTTACCCTGCGGGGAGTGAAGGTATCCTGGTTGCGTTCTTCAGCCGAACTTACCTTGGTACCTTGGTGGACAGAGCAACTAGATTGTTTAGACAACTCATTATTGCCCCTATTTCTGATGTCACCTGTAATTAATCCTTTGTTTCACATGCAAGTATTTATGAATTAGCAATTAGTGTCAAATGCATATATCACAATTGAACATTGGACGTTCTTCGCAAGACAAAACAGAAAAGGGAAAAACAATTGGCAGTTTGTATGGAAAAGTGAATTTGTATTGATTTTTGAATTTGCCTGTAAATAGGTGATTATATACAAGAGGCTGACGTCCTAGTAAGAGAACTCCGCCAAACAGAATAGAGTTTATACAATTTTGAAAAGGAAAACAAAACAACTATGTGAAAAGTCCCACTGGGTTCCAACTCTGCTATCGCCTTTATGTCTTCAAGCGTCTCATCACTCGGCTGCTTTAGTTGAAGATGAAGCTGACTGATCGATGCCGTCTGAACCTGATAGTTGATTCCGAATTCTGGATGCAAGGTGATCCAATGAGACATAGTATTACGCTTTAATCCCTAACTTTTGCCTGGACCGCCCTTTCGGATTTTCAGTCCACCGGGATACCCATTTTTGCCCAAGCCGCCTTTTCAGGTTTTCGACTTGCCGGGTGTACAGATTTTTTTTCATTTCATCCCTTATTTTTGCCCGAACCCTTTTGGTTCGCCGGGAAGCCCTTATTTTTGCCTAGGTGTGTCAACCTAGCGGGTCTTTTATCATGTGTAGTATCTTTTTACTATGTCTGCATTGGCGGGGTGAGGAAGGTCGTCACCGTCCATGGTGGTTAGAATCATAGCTCCTCCTGAGAAGATATGTTTAACCACAAATGGCCCTTCATACATAGGGGTCCATTTGCCCCTGGGATCACTTTGAGGAAGAATGATGCGCTTGATTACCAGGTCTCCGACTTGATACTCTTGTCGTTTGACCTTCTTGTTAAATGCCCTGATCATCCGTTTTTGGTACGTCTGACCATGACAAATAGAAGTGAGTCTCTTTTCGTCAATTAGGTTCAGTTGATCAAGCCGAGTCTGGATCCAGTCATCTTCGCTCAAACTTGCATCCTTCATTATCCGGAGAGAGGGTATCTGGACCTCAATAGGCAAGACTGCCTCCATGCCATAGACCAAGGAAAAGGGAGTTTCCTCGGTTGACGTCCGTGCCGAGGTACGGTACCCATGAAGAGCATACGGTAGCATCTCGTGCCAATCTTTATAGGTCACTGTCATCTTCTGCACAATCTTCTTAATATTCTTATTCGCTGCTTCGACGGCCCCATTCATCTTCGGCCGGTAAGGAGAAGAGTTGTGGTGCTGTATCTTGAATTGCTCGCAGAGCTCAGTGATCATCTTGTTGTTTAGATTGGTACCATTGTCCGTAATGATCCTCTCAGGTACACCGTATCGACAGATCAGGTTGTGCCGAATAAACCGTGCCACAGCGTTCTTGGTTACCGTAGCATAGGAAGCCGCTTCAACCCACTTCGTGAAGTAATCAATCGCCACCAGGATGAAGCGATGCCCGTTAGATACCGTAGGTCTGATCTCGCTGATCATATCAATGCCCCACATTGCAAAAGGCCAAGGTGTTTTCAAAACATTCAGAGGTACTGGAGCAACGTGCACCTTATCAGCATATATCTGGCATTTATGACATTTCCGAGAATGTTGGTAACAGTCAGCTTCCATTGTGGACCAGAAATATCCTGCCCGGAGGATTTTCTTTGCCATGGTATGTCCACTGGAATGTGTTCCAAAGGTACCTTCATGTAGCTCTACCATGATCTTTTCTGCTTCAGTCTTATCCATACAACGCAGTAAGGTTGAATCATGGTTTCGCTTGTATAGAATGCCGTTGTTGAGGAAGAACTTTGCTGCGAACCTTCTCAGGAACTTCTTGTCATTGACAGATGCACCCTCGGGGTATTCTTGAACTTCCAAGTACCTCTTCACTTCATGATACCAAGGTTTTTCAGTTACCTCTTCAGCCTCAAGATCACAGCAATATGCAGGTTCATCCAGTTTCCATATAATGATCCGGGGAGCCTCGTTGTCCCATTTGACTTTGAACATGGAATACATCGTAGCTAACGCGTCCTCCATCTGATTCTCCTGGGAAGTGTTCAAAAGTTATCTCTTCAAAATGGGGGATCAATGTCAACACATACTCCTTGTAAGGAATAAGATTTAGGTGTTTCGTATCCCACTCGCCTTTGATCTGATTGATCACGAGAGCGGAATCTCCGAA
The DNA here is from genome assembly GCA_948472305.1 of Vicia faba. Taxonomy (NCBI): domain Eukaryota; kingdom Viridiplantae; phylum Streptophyta; class Magnoliopsida; order Fabales; family Fabaceae; genus Vicia; species Vicia faba. The sequence goes on from OX451736.1 coordinate 1,456,654,909, forward strand.
GACACTCAGAAACTTGATCCTTAAGTCAATTGCAGCTTGAAGACCCATGATGCATGCCTCATACTCCGCCATGTTGTTGGTGCAGTTGAAACATAGCCGGTCAGTAAGTGGAGTATGAGTGCCTTTAGGGGATATGATCACAGCGCCGATACCGTTACCCAAAGCGTTTGAGGCTCCGTCAAAGTGCATAGACCATCGGGATCCTTCCTCAGGTCCTTCATCCGGTCCAGGTATTTCACAATCAGTTACCACCATGATATCCTCGTCTGGAAATTCAAAGTTCATTGACTGGTAATCGTCCACTGCTTGGTGTGCCAAATGGTCTGCCAATACACTTCCCTTGATTGCCTTTTGAGTCGTGTACTGGATGTCGTATTCTGTCAAGATCATCTGCCATCTTTCTATTCTTCCAGACAAGGCAGGCTTTTCAAATATGTACTTTATTGGATCCATTTTTGAAATCAACAAGGTAGTGTGAGTCAACATATACTGTCTCAGTCGGCGAGCAGCCCATACCAAAGCGCAGCACGTTTTCTCGAGCAGTGAGTATCGGGTCTCACAGTCGGTAAACTTTTTGCTAAGGTAATAAATGGCGTGCTCTTTTCGGCCAGACTCGTCATGCTGCCCCAGCACACACCCCATTGAGTTGTCCAGTACTGTTAAGTATAAGATTAGAGGTCTCCCTTCAACCGGTGGCATAAGAATGGGTGGTTCTTGGAGATACTCTTTGATTCTGTCAAAAGCGGCCTGACATTCATTGTTCCAACGTACTACTTGATCTTTCTTCAGTAGCTTGAAGATTGGTTCACAGGTAGCAGTTAGATGTGAGATGAATCGGGAAATGTAGTTCAGCCGTCCTAGAAAGCCTCTGACTTCTTTCTCTGTCTTGGGAGCCGGCATCTCTTGTATGGCTTTCACCTTGGCAGGGTCCACTTGAATACCTTTGTCGCTCACGACAAAACCTAGTAGTTTTCCAGATCTTACCCCAAAGGTGCACTTGTTCGGGTTCAACCTCAGCTTATACAATTTCAAACGGTCAAACAGCTTCTGTAGATGGTCAAGGTGTTCTTCCTCAGTTTGGGACCTTGCAATCATATCGTCTACGTATACTTCAATCTCATGATGGATCATGTCATGAAATAAAGCAACCATGGCACGTTGGTAGGTTGCCCCAACATTTTTCAACCCAAAAGGCATGACCTTGTAGAAAAAGGTGCCCCACTGAGTAACAAAAGTGGTCTTCTCCATGTCTTCAGGAGCCATCTTGATCTGATTATAACCGAAGAACCCGTCCATGAAGGAGAATACCTTATGCTGAGCAGTGTTGTCTACCAGAACGTCGATGTGAGGCAAAAGGAAGTCATCTTTAGGGCTGGCCCTATTCAAATCCATGTAGTCAACACACATTCAGACCTTACCATCCTTCTTCGGTACTGGAACCACGTTGGCAACCCACTGAGGGTAAGAAGTCACTGCTAGAAAACTGGCGTCAAATTGTTTCATAACCTCAGTTTTGATTTTCTCGAACATCTCTGGACGCATACGGCGGACCTTCTGTTTTACCGGAGGACAGTCTTCCTTGGTAGGCAGGTGATGAACCACAATGTCGGTATCCAACCCAGGCATATCTTCGTAAGACCAGGCAAAGATTTCCACATAATCATGCAACATCTGAATCAACCGTTGTTTCACACTGAGCTCCAGATTGGCACCAATCTTGACTTCCTTCCTGTCTGTCTCAGTACCCAGATTTACCGTTTCCACTGGCTCTTCATGTGGCTGAATGACCCTCTCTTCCTGGAGTAACAGTCTTGCAAGCTCGCCAGACACCTCGCAATCATCTTCACCTTCGTCTTCGGCTAAGTTGATCGGATTTTCAAAGTCATAACTGGAAGTAGCAGAGTCATTACCAGTGAGATCCATAGTGGACGGGAACCTGTATAGGTGAGTGTGTGTAAATATAGCTATTTTGCAATATATAAAGAAAGAAAGGGAGCGCAAGATTTGAAATGCGAAAAAAACGTCCAATGCTTTTATTAATGATATATGGAAGTGACAAATAACAAGCCCTCACAAATGAAACCACGGTGCCCCGGTTAAGACACCGGGCCATAAAGTTTCAAATTATTGTTTGTTACAAATTCAAAACAAAAGAGTTTATTACTGAGTGACAAAAGTAATAGGTATAAAGTCTTTTGCAGTCCAGTTGCTTGGTCCACCATTGGTTGTTGGGTAGATCCAGCTGTCGAATTCAGATTCTTCCGCTTCGTCCTCAATAGCATTTACTCCTGGGTTGGTGATGAGTACAGGAGGTCTTCCAATCCTTGCCTTACGCACAGCCCTCTGAGCCTCTACAGTGAAACCTAAGCCAAACTTGTCAGTCTTTGGAGTGAAATCAGGAAGTCGGCCTCAGTTTGCACACTCACCCTTCTTGATCACAGCCCGAGCATCCTTTAAGGAAGCCATCTTCAAAGGAGAGTCTTCTTCAGTTACTGTCTCTGCTGCTGCCAATGTCTGAGGCACCTCTTCAAAGTGTTGAAAGGGGGTCTCAATGAACTCCCCATCCATTTCTATGTACCGGAACGAGCTGAGGTGGCTGACCATGTATTCCTCCTCCCCTTGCACTGTTACGATCTTCCCCCTGACCGGGTACTTAAGCTTCTGATGTAATGTGGAGGTCACAGCTCCAGCCTTGTGGATCCAAGGACGACCCAGCAAGCAAGAATAGGATGGACGAATATCCATCACATAGAATTTTGAATCAAAGACTTGTGAACCAACCCTGATTGGGATGTCAACCTCACCATGTACCATCCTTTTGGACCCGTCAAAGGCCCAGACAACAATGTTACTTGGTTTGAGCTTTAAACCCTCACAGTCCAGCCTGTCTAGAGCTTTCTTGGGTAGTACGTTTAATGAAGAACCAGTGTCAACCAACACATGGGCAAGAGTAGTGCCCATGCATTCAATGGAGACATGCAGGGCATCATTATGGTTCTTCCCCTTGGCCGTCAGATCAGCGTCAGAGAAGCCCAGACCATTATCAGCAGTTAAGTTGGCCACACAGTCGGTGAATTGATCATCATACGTTTCTTGTGGCACGTGGGATGTCTTCAAGAAAGCAATCAGGGCCTTGGCATGAGCCTCTGAACACAACAATAGTGATAGCATAGAAATTTTAGAGGGGGTGTGCCCCAGCTGCTCAACCACATTGAAATCACTTTTCTTGATAATTTTGAGGATCTCTTCCATCTCTTGCTTGGAAGCTTCAACATTGGTCTTCGGTGCCTCCGTCCGGGCAGGCACATCAGTAGCAACCCCTTTGCCCCGAGCGTCAGATGACTCGGCAGCAGGGGTAGAAACAGGAACTTGGTCAGGAGGAGAAGTGGGCACACTTGCAGGTGTGATGACAAGAGGTCTCTGGATGGCTGGTGGCGCAATATCTGGTGAGAACAGTCTGCCACTACAAGTGACCTTGCCAGGCTCGGTGATGTTGCTGACGCCAGTAGCAGTATCAAACTCTTGTTTTACTCCAAGAACAAAAACATCTGCCCCATAGTGCCACGGGACAACTTTGTCAGATGTATAGGGGAGGGGCCCCGGAACAGTAATGGTTATGGGTGCAATCTTGTGAACAGGCAGGATTTTGACAGGCTTCTTCGGGGGAGCCTTGGTAGGATTATTGAAAATAGTGACAATAGACACTTCTTCAGCAGGGACAACAGGAATAACAATCTTCTCGAACAAGATCTCTTTATTATCCACCAGGCTTTGGATACCTGACTTCAACAAAGAACAACCAGCAGGTGAAACAACACATAGAGAGCAACCTTTACTACATCCCGGAAATAAACTGGCTAGCAACAGGTTCCTCTTGACGGTCAGCAACGGAGTAACAATCTCATCCACAGAGGCTATATACTGGTCTTCTTCCACAACATTCACTCCATGCTGAGGCATGGGAGCAGTCACAACATTGGGCCTTTCGGGCGCTTCGAACTGTATTTCCTTAGCATCAATAAGGTCCTGAACCTTATTCCTCAGAGCCCAACAATCATCAGTAGAATGCCCCGGGCTATCAGAGTGATAAGCGCAACGGGCGTTGGGGTTGTACTTCGGAGATGCTGTGTTTACCACCTTCGGAGCTTCCTTGACAGTTACCAGGTTGGTTGACAGCAGTTGCGGCAATATCAGAGAGAGGGTCATGCTGAGCCGAGTATACTGTCTTTTGGGCCTCTCAACTCTTGGCTGGTTGTACTGCTGAGGGGCAGCAGCAGGCTTAGAAATTACCACCGTGTTGACAGCTTGGCGGCGTTCCGGTTTGTTCTGTCTTCTTGGACCATACACATCACTAGCTTCCTTCTTGAAGGGCTTCTTTTCAGTGCTCGAGGAGGCACCCTTCTGTATCTTCCCCGATTTGATACCAGCTTCGATCCTCTCACCAGTCAGGATCAGGTCTGTGAACCCAGCAGAGGAATTACCAATCAGGTGATTGAAAAATGGACCAGACAGGGTCCCCAAGAACATGTCCACGAGTTCGCGATCAGTCAACGGTGGCTGCACCCTGCCAGCCAGGTCTCTCCATTTCTGTGCGTACTCCTCAAAACCTTCACCCGTTCCCAGTGACATACCCTGGAGTTGGGTATGCGTGGGAGCGAGGTCGGAATTGTACTGATACTGCTTATAAAAAGCAGTAGCTAAGTCCTCCCAATTACGAATGTTGGTTCCATCCAGCTGATAGAACCATTCGAGATGAGTCCCTGAAAGACTCTCCTGGAAGAAATGGATCCATAAGTTCTTGTCTGCAGTGTAAGGCTGAATCTTCCTTACATAAGAACGGAGGTGCATCTTAGGACAGGAAACCCCGTCATACTTCACAAAGGCAGGTTCCTTGAACTTGTGTGGGATCACCACCCCAGAAGATAACCCTAAGTCTCCAAAATCCAACCCAGGCACACGTTGAATCTCCATAGCATTTAACCGGTCCTCCAGCTGTTTGTACCTGTCCTTAGCAGGAGGGTACTGTTCATCATTGAAGTCTGTCTCGGTGTCAGAGATCACGGGACTAGGAACCCTTCCTTCCTGGTGACTGCCTTCCCCAACAGATGGAGTAGTCCTCTCAGCTTCATTCTGCAGTGTATTCCTGAGTCTGCGTCCAGTGTTGAACATCACAGTCCTCTTCTTCTTCTTCTTCTTCTTCTTCAGGAGCAAAGCCTTCAACTTCTGTTGCCCCTAGGCTAAGTTCATGACCATCTCTTGAAACTGGGCGTTCTGGGCCTGGAGGGCCTTGATAGCTTGTTCAGTAGTTGGTTCAAGATTCATGATGATTGAGTGCTGAAATAAACAGCGAAGAAGATTAAGCAACCTGTAGAAAAAGGGTACCTGTGATGCATATGATGAATGAAATGCGTATGAATTATGTTTTCAAAGACAATCGGGAATCAACTTTGTAGACAAAAGGAACACACTTTATTAGATTTAAACTTTGGAATTTAAATTGTTCAACAAATTGCCCTTAGGCGTTACAGGAATGAAAATACTGAAAAGGAAATAAAAGCTGTAAAGGAAACATCCAAAGCCCATCAGTGCTCCCATGGCCTCCTCTTCTCAGTACAGATATAGTCATTCATGATCCGCTCGTTCTCCAATTGCTTGGTCAGCTTCTGGATCTTCTGTTCCTGTTCGTTGAACTTTTCCCAATAATAATCCCGCTCTTCCTGTAGTTACGCCCAAGACCTCTTTAGGGTATCAACATCAGTGGGTATCTGAGGAGGGAGTATGGTTGGAGGAACCCCGTCTCTATCAGGAATTTCAAGAATGATAGGCCTGACAGCTTCATATGGCATACCTAACTTCTGAGCACGGATGCGGACCCATCTGTAATAGGGTTCCATTGGTAGAGAAGTCTTCGGTCCCAACTCATGTGGGTCAGCTTTGTGAATTCTGTCCCAAGCTTTGATGAATCTACGGCGCAATTCGTCACTATCTACCTGAAACTCAAAACTGATGTGAGGCACCAACATCTCATGAGGTCCTGCTCTTCTGACTCTTCCGAACTGACGGAGAGCTAAACATGGATTATAAGAGATTCCGCCCTGAGTACCAATCAATGGAACATTAGGATATTCTCCGCAACGATCAATAACAACCACCTCATCTAAACCTCTGAGAATCCAAATGATGTCATTATCAGTGAGAGACATTAACCTATGAGCCCAGCCTCTTCCTTCTTGGTTCTTCAGCACGAACTTGGGGAGGTGCGAAATAAACCACCTCATTAACAAAGGAGTACAACACCACAGAGTTCCTCGTCTTCGGGCAGTACGAGCATGGAGTTGTTGCAGGATATCACCCAAGAGAGTGGGTACAGGGTTTCGAGACATGAAGATCCTTATGGCATTGATATTGACAAAGTTATCAGGATTTGGAAACAATACTAGACCATAGATTAAGAGAGCCAGAATGTCTTCGTACGCCCTGAAGTCTAAATCATTCCAGAAACTGTTAGCTTTACCAATCAGAAACTTAGCCAAGAAGCCCTTAACTCCGCTTCTAGTCACCCAGTTGTCCATTACCTCCTTGTTGGTCAAGGGAAGGGCTGCAGCAATCTCCTCAAGCCTAAGAGTCTTTTCCCAACCAGTGAATGGGGTCTGATCTAAGATAGGGATACCAAGCAAATCAGAGAATTCCTCCAGGGTAGGGACCAACTGGAAGTCTTGAAAGGTGAAGCAATTGTACAAAGGATCATAAAACTGGGTCAAGACACTTATCAGTTGTTGGTCCCACTTTGAAGTGACTAAACCGATAAGAAAACCATGCCTCTGGATGAAGGAAGCAGTGCTTGGAATTCTGTCAACCAACTCTTTAAGCAAATCAGGTGGGTGAACAAAGTTGAGCCGGATAGTGTTCCTTCGCACAGGCATCATGATGTCCTACAAAACAGAGCAAAGGTGAAACCCTATTGTCTTTGAAATAGGTCAGTCCTTATGCAGTATGCATGCAATGGTATGATGGTATGATGTTATGGTAAAGCACACCACAAGTATTCACAAAGGCAAACATGATAAGGCACACAAGTCACACCAGACAGCCCTTAGAGTTTAGGCCAGCATGAAGTTCAGGTACTACCCTCTTTCAGCTTCGTTGGTTAAGACCTGTCCTATCAAAAGTAACCGGGTTCTAGAGGATCCCAATATCACTGACTACCCTCAATCGGTCATAATTCCAGCGTCGCAATCTTTTCTTGCGGCCAGAACCATCGCGAGAGTTTAGCCTCAATGGGTGTAGCATACTGCTATTGTTCTATGGCCAAGTTGGGTCACATTAGGGTTCTAAGGTCGGTTGGTGCTTAATGACTCCTCAGAAGACCCATATTCTCCTCGTTGCAACACAAGGGATATCGGTACAGACCAAGGTGCCACACCAACGTAGCCACTACTTCACCTGTGTCGGTCTACGCCGGACAGGTCCCTCACAACTTATGCTACCTAAAAGGGTATCCCCAGATCCGGGTTAGGATCTATGAAAACTCCGATGCAAAGCCCACAAATATAAAGCAATCAAAGCAAAGTAATTGAAAACATAAGTATGATCTAATCCTAAGGTACACCTCACTTTTATATTCCCTAGCAGAGTCGCCAGTTCTGTGATCGGTGGAAATAGAACTGACTGTTTTTTTAAGCTGGTTTCGCGAAATGTCGCGGTAAGCAAGAGTCGCCACCGTCTTTTATGTTCTCCAACATGGAAAGGACAAAAGCACATCAAAATTCCTTATTCGAGAATGTTTCTCGGTTCGGGAGGTAGATTTATAGAAAGGGAAGGTATTAGCACCCTTTCTATCCGTGGTTATCCACGGGCTCTTAGGTACTTGCTCTTATGTTTTCAAAATTTGTTTGCTTTTCAAGTGTGTGTGGGTTTTGAAAAAGTTTCGTTTGAAAAATTTCTAAGTAACTCTTGTATCTGTCCTCAAGAGTGTATGAAAAATTTGTTTGAAAACTTTTTGAAAGTGTGGGGTGCGAAAAGTTGTTTTTGTTTGTTTGAAAAGAGCAAGTACTTAAGAGAATCTACCTACTCTAAGGAATTAAGCTGTGTAAGAGTCCTTTAGATAGTGCTATCCCACCATTGAGAGGTAGGTAGCACCATCGTTGGAGGTTTTCGGGTCAATTCGATTATCGGGACAGTGTGGTCACCGAAGCAATGGTAGGACACCTTAGAAGTAACCCTAATGTCCTAGATCCTTTTTTATCCGAGGCAACCGTTTCGAGGCAACTGGATCTTTTGGACAGAAGGGCGACCTCTAAGACACCCTATACTTGATGACCACGTTCGAGGCAACCAGTGAGGCGTACCCTAGGAGTGGCATGTGCTTTGTGTATTGTTTTTCAGTTAATTGTCTTTGTACATGTTATTTGTGAGCTACAGATTGATTTTATTTACATACATTCTTTCATGCATTTTTAACAGTTAGGAGTGCGGAAAATAAATTGCAGAAAGGTAAATCTAACTATTACAAGGCGCGGGTCTATACATCGCCAAAAACAAAAACCCGTTTGGAAATAAGGTGCGAGAAATAGTAAATAAAGAGATAAACCTAATTACTATTACATATCCGGGAACAGTTACATAAATAATCAAAACAAGAATAATGCGCGAAAGAATTAAATTGGGACGTCTTAGGGTTTTGACCCTTTTTTGAATAAGAATTAAATTTTTGTCCCTTTTTGTGATTAAATGAAATTAAAATTAATAACTAATTAACTAATAAATTAAAAAAAATGTTTTTTGTGTTTTTTAATGAAAATAAAATAAACAGAATTAAAATTAAAAGTTAACCTAGTTCTAAATTATTTTATTTATTGTAAAGAAAAAGAGATTAAAATTGACCTAATTAAACTATTTTATTTGTTAGTATTTTATTTACAAAAATAACATGAAATTAATAATAATAATAATATTAGTTCTTTTTTGCTTTTTTATTGAAAAATATTAATTATGTTAATAGTTAATAAAAAAGAATAAGAAATAAAATAAGACAAATAAAAAAATAAAATGACAAAATAAAATTGCAAACCCAAGGGGGTTTGGGCCAGAATTGGGGGTGTATCTGGAATCTGAGGCCCAAGCAAAACTCAACCACGTTGACCTTTTGTCATTTCCCACAACACACTTTGACTTGGGGTAGAGTGGACAACACCTCATGGCCTTTGGATCTGGGTTTGAGGCCACTTGGCGCCCTTCTGGATGAGGTGTATGATGAGTTGCTTTATGTTGCCTGCATAGGATCATATTTGAAAAAAAATTAACAAGCCTTTGGGGGACCTGAGGATCGAACCCAGGTCCCAACGATTACCAAACACGTTGCCAGCCACTCCACCACTTTGTTTCAGTCATCAATAAAACAAGCAAGAATTAGTATATGCAGTAAAGTGATTAATGTGCTAAAAGACAAAAACAAATGGCGCGCTGTTTGAACGAGCCACTAGGACCTTGCCAACTCACCGTCTTCTACATTTTGCCTGTAAAAAAGAAAGCAATTAGCGGGGGTTTTTAACCCCCACAATATTGAATGGCCAAAAATAGCGAATAGGAATCCAGGGCATATAAATATGGCGCGAGGATAGTTTTGTGTTTGTCTCGTCCTTCTGAGTTCAACCATGGGTCTTGGAGGTTCTGATTTTACCTATATGATAAACCCCCAAATTAAAAGCTTCGAAACCCTAGCATTCTCCAATGGCAGCTTTCATTTTAGGGTACCATAATCAAATTAAACTATATCAAAAGCTTCATAAAGATGTTAGCAATGCAAAGCAATAATCAAAATGTGTTAATGATGCGTAAAAAATGAATTTCGATTATGGAAAAAGATGATGAATCGTGTGACTGTATTGAGTGATTCCTTGAGTGTTAGAACTTGTTTATGAGTGCAATAGGTTCCTGGCAATGCTGGCAACGTATTAGAAGCAAGAAAAGTGTTTGAATTGTGCTGGAATATGGATTTCAGTTTGTGAATTTCTTTGGAATTTTTGGAATTGGTTCTGGCCGTTTCAATGATGCTTAGGTCATGCTTCAGGTCTGCAAGGCTTGCATATATGTGTATGAATGAGAATCAAATCATATGATGAGCCTTTAACCATTGCAATTAAGTTTTTGGATTTCTTCATAACCACCATTAAAGGCCTTGCCATGTTTTGTTCAAATTTTGAATTTCATGCCTAAATGATCTTTACACGAATTTGGCAGCTGACTTATGATGCATCAAAGACATTCAAACCACAAGATATGATTTAATTCATTTTTTTTGATTTTTATTTGAATTTTATGGATTTAAAATGAATTAAATCAATAAAATTAAATAAAAATAGAAAAATTAATGTTTAATCTTGAAATTAATCATGGTACACGTGGGTGGCATGACAAGGCTGAATCAAGTGGAAAAAAGTGGGCCCTTTTGTCAAAAATTGAAGTTTCAAGGATAGTTGACTTTTTCCATTTCACAAAAATTTCCCAACTTCTCCAATGCATATCTTCCTCAATTTTAATCATATGAACATGTTCTTGGACATTTTGGAAAGGTCTTGAAGTCCTCTAACCAATGCCTTTGGTCCCATGTCATTTTGATTTACCAATCTCAAGTTATGGTCTTTGACTTAAAGTGCATTTTTGTTGACTTTTGAAAATGACCTATAATGTTGAAATTGATCTTTTTGTGAGAGCATTTCTTGGACTTGGAATGTGAAGATGAGTTGTAGGAAATGTCCTCCCCTTCAAAATGAGCATTGGATGGGATTTTTCTGATGAACCATGAAAAGGTTATGCCTTGGTCAAGTTACAGTTGACTTTTTCAGCTGTCCAAAAATGGAAACTTTTGCATCTTGATGATTTTTGAGCCATTCTTGTGAAATCATGGTCAAGATTTAACCAAATGATGATTGTGGCTTCAAAATGAGATGTTGACCAAATTTCTTGACTTTTGACTGCCAAATGACCATTTTGCCCCTACAGTTGATTGTGAAGCAATTAGGGTTTTTGACTGTGCAACTTGACCTTGTGAGCCTTGAAACTTGCCATGTAGGTGCTTGACAATGTATATGAGCATATGGAACTTGATTGAGCCCTTGAAAACCTCAACTTCCTTGCAAGAACCAAAACCCTAATTTTGACTGGCTTAGGAGGATGGTTTGACTGTGCAACCCTTGAGTAGACTTGAGCAAATTGAGATGATGCTTGTCAAAACTTTGAAGAATATGGGAGGGCAAATTTTGGGGTACAACACTTGTGCTACAAACAATGTCTTCAATTAAATCTTCCTAAATCATTTCTAAATTTAGAAAATGTATATTCTTCAATATTCTGATTGATTCTTATTGACCTTTAAATCATCACCCTATAATGTTGCATAATATTTTCCAAAATATTCTGCATCAGTTAAATCATAACAAAATTTAACTGTCCACTTCAGCTCAGGCGCGACGTCGTATGATCCTTCATAGGACATCTTATTCTACATGTTGTTCTAGACGTTGAAACTCTTCAACTCAACATGTCCTAACATAAGATATGACTTCTTACTCAACCTATTCCCGTTAGCAAGTTAATGCATCCTATCTGACATATTGTTGTATTATTTGTTTTACCAAAATTAAGACCACTCCTTAAACTAGAGAACTTACATTCTCCCCCTTTGGAAAATTTTGGCTAAAACAAATAAAGAAAAAATACAACCAAATTACAATAATAAACAAAAACATCAATAATAGTCTTCAGCAACTGCTGAACACTACAACATAGCACCATGAAGTCAGTCTTTAGTAAAGATGTTGGGACATCTTTGTTTCACATTTTCTTTCAAGCAATTTGAATGAGCTTCATTGCAGTACCATACCAGAACCTTCAAGAAAAGGAGTATAAAATCCAGAAGCTATTTGGTTTGGTGCACATGAGGAAGAAGATAGCTGACACTCCCCCTCAAACCAGGTATCATCTTTTGTCATAGGAGACCAAAGGTGGCATACAAGAATTATAAACCATTCCTTGATCAACAGTCTCCAGTGGACCTTGACAAATCAACCACCACCCTTAGTAACTCAGAACACAGGTCACAATTATGTTCATAACTCATATCATAGGTCACAAAACCATAACTGACCATAACAAGCCACGACCACAAGATGCCAAAATTTGAAAGCAACACCTGGAGCTGCAGATTCTAGACTGACCATCTGAGTACACCCTTTCTCCCCCTTTTTGGCAAAAAATTGACAAAGGAGGCCTTCATAAAACAAGACCCAGGCACAACTTACCCAAACCCAAACAAAACCCATAATGATAATGAACAAAATTGAACTCTCACATGGAGATAGAGGACATGAGATACCTCTATAAATAGCGGAGCAGTTACTTAGAAATTAACGAGCTTTGACAAAAACATCATTTCTTGTTCAAAGAGCCCGTTAAAGAAAGAGAAAATTAGTGCTAAAATCAATGTGCCCTGTTCAAAACAAATTTTCATGCCTTTATTATATTTGGACTATTTCTTTTGAGAAAAAACAAGTTCCAATACATGCACATGCTTAGTCAAACACGCTTACTGGCCCGTGTTTTTATCAAAATAACCACCAAAACACCTTTGTTAATCATGGAGGAAACATGTCCTGAATAAAGTCCTGACATCTAGTTAGACATTCTCTTCTTTTGCTTGCACATTGACCAACACATATTCAAACATACGGTCTTCTACTATATTCTAAGTGTTCTTATTTCACTTAGACTTAGTGATACACACCAAGATATCAGAATATCACATTTGTGATATCTCTCAATAAAAAATCTACAGAGAAAAATAAATTCTCCCAGACTTAACTATTAACCACTTGAGAGATAAATGAATGTTTGATAGTTCATCCAGCTTCGCATGGCTAAGACCAACCATGCCTTGTTAAGATCACCAAAACTTTATAATGTCATAACATGTTATCTGACATAAATTCCTCATAAGAGGCATAAGATCTCCACAAGCTTGAACAACATACCAAAATCTGTACCATTGCAGCAACAATCTACAGATAAATATATAACTCTCCCTGTCATGGATAAACAATGCTCCAGTTGAAGATGAAAACTTGAGCACCTGGTGAAAACACACGAAAGACTTAATGCGTTCATGATGAAGACCGACACTTCTACATATATGCCGAATACCAACTCCCTCAGTAGAGTTGATCCCGAGAGATACTCTCACTCCCTGAGAATATATCCAAGCTTTCTAACTCCTTGAATGTCCACACACTATATCATGACCTTTTGAATAAGCAAGATGTCATGTATATTGGGTGTGAAGTCACTCACAAACTCCAAAAACTCTTAGTTTGCTTAAAAGATTTACTAATATCTAAAACTTTTCTGGAGTGACTTACAACAGAAGAAAAACACCTCCTTAAAACATTCTTCACAGACCTCAGTATCTGTTAGCAGTCTTCTGCCCTTACATCCACAAGCAGTTGCTGATAATAGTGGAGTCTTCAATAAAATAGTTATGCATTCACCAAACATACTAATGTAGATAGAATTAGATCTCCATATTCTAATCCACATAGTCAGAAAAAACACTTTTGATAATAATGCTTGAGCATCCAAATTCACATGCACAATCCCAAGAAAAACAAAACACAACCATCAACAATCATGATGTTAAGACATAAACTCCATAATACATAACCCAATAAAGATGGTTATTGATCTATTATTTAAAGAACTCATTATCAATAGAAATACTTTAAGAAGCTCCCATTAGAACACACAACCGATGCAACTTACTCAAGTTTTTCCAAACACTTGAATAACATGGAGAGAAATAAACTTTCACATATTCTCTGAACCATAATGTTCAGAATGCAGAATTGCATCATTCTTCAGATAAATACTTAGTCTCCCATTAAAGTATTTACCATCAGTCTCATGCACAACCTCCTTAGAGGATAAATAAATACTCAACTCCTGTTAAGTATTTATTACATGTCAGATAAGATTACCTTCTTACACAAGGTAAGATATTTGGTCTAACATCCTTCTTCTGCATATTCCTGGAACCAACTGATGACATTCATTCATGTCATAAAATACTCCAAATTAGGTCAGTGGCTTGACCTTAGCTCCTTTATGGACAATAATAACTTCGTTGACTAAAGGAATAACATAAACTTTGAGATCATGTTCCAATATCAGATCCGACATCAGTCTCAAACACCTAGATTTCACTAATAACTATGGTCTGGAGACACCATAGTAATTCACTACTCTTGCAAGGGATAAAAGAGGATCAACCATCAGTAGCTGATCAACTTTCCACACCGGATCATACATACATGCAGAAACCTACATATCACACATCTCAAGAATCTTCTTCTTAACCTTCTAAACTTCAGACCTCTTGTCTGACTTTGAGATGTTGGATGCCATTCTTCTACACCTAAAGATGAGATTCCATTTAACAGTTATCTGGAGCAGACATCAACAACCATGGCAATGTATGATCATGTTACACCACAAGCAGACTGTTCAGACTAAGTCTGCTTCTCCTGAAACACAAGAATTCCCTCCAATCCTTACAAACACATATGTTCCATTATGCGAGGACACCGCATAATTGAACCCTGAAATACCCATCCTATGTGATTTGGATGACATTTCCAAAGTGCATATAACAATCAACTTCTTAATGCATGTTGAAACAACTCCAATGCACCCAGCCCATGGATGACTTTTCCAATAGAACAAGAGCTCCATGCTCTCATATACTTGACAAGAGATGTAAAGTTAAAGTAAAAAACCTCTATCTTATTCATGAGAAGTCCAGTCATTTTGAGAAAAATAAATTCTCAGTCAAAGGATGTCAAGACATTATGTCTAACATTTATTTAAGATCTTCTAGCTTCAGATTAAAGACCCCCCCTTATTAACTACTAAGAATTCCTCGAGAACCATACAGTAGTTACACATCCTATAATTTGTACATAGATTCCCTTAACTAAAATTTATACCATGTCCATAAATAGGATTCTATTGACCTGTCTCCTTTGATCAAAAGGATCTTCTAGATGTTAGAGAGAAAGTTATTGATACTATAGCTTGTTCTCCACACATAAAGTATCCAAATGTGGTACCTTTATTAAGCCTCCATAACAAAGCACAACCACTTCTTACCAACTCACTTAGATCATAAATAAACTAATCTAGAGAGTGCTAAATGTGTTGATCATGTCTTGACCAACATACTTATATAAGACATGTTTCAATCATAGAAACTTATTAGATACAAAGGCCACCTCTTCCAGATCAGGAGTAGGTTCTAAACATATGTGATTTGATACACATTTGTTTAGACCCAAGCATCTGTTATGCCCTACCTTTGTCCAACCTGATTCGGAAAAATCTGTTGGCTTGATATTCTAACATCTTATAGGACATCAGTTCTCTTTACAAGGAACACATCAAGAGATCCTTTATCAAAGCCTAAATATTGGCCTTTTAGGGTTGAAAGCAAAAATAAATTTCCTCTACCAGATTTCTTTTCAACAAACTCACGTAAGAGTAATTTTATGAGTGGACTTGGGATAAACCTCAAGTATCTTTGGCTGTCATAGCAAGCTAGTCGAACCTCTCATCAAGTATCACCATACCATGGGATATGCCTTCAGAGGAGAACTATGTATTAAATCCTGAACACACAAAACCACAAGGAATTTTCCATCAGATATATATGCACCATAATACAAACTCGAAAAAAACTCCTCAACCACCTTCATGCAAAAATAGTAACCCTTGCACGACACCATCCTTCAGGTGCAACAGGTTAACCTGGATTTGAAAATAAATCAAACCCTTAACAAAGTATCTTGCTACAAAAGCTACATGCTTGAAACCAACACAAACATGTCCAATATATACCCTGTCACGAACAGTCCATCCTCCACTTCTAGGGGACCGTTCAAAAACCAATATAAACTCTCCAAGTTTGTACAACTTTTTAGTAGAAACAATCTGCCTTGCACATAACCAGAAAGTATCCCCCTTGAATCTCATCCAGATACAGACATGATGCATGCTCTGATACCAATTGAAATTCTGATATGACAGAACTCATATGTCCTATGAGATGTTGGGACATCTGATCTGACATAAATAAATAGGCAAGGTATCAACAATAAACAACAATACTGAAAAGCATAAATAACACACATAATTGTTAACCCAGTTCGGAGCAACTCTCCTAACCTAGGGGCATACCAAGCCAGTGACAAATCCACTATGATAGTATCAATTCAAAGTTAAACTCCCACATTTAAAACTTCTCACTTAATAACTACTCTTCCTATATTTATATCTAAGACTCACCTAGATATGAGGCCCTCCTCAATCCCTCTTCAATCACAGACAACGATAGGATCAACACAATTCTGAAAAAACAGAAAGATACACTTTAATGACAATTACTAGCCAAGAATCTTGACTAAGACCACAACTTAGAGTTTATTCAAAGTTTCCTCCAAGAACAATGCTCAAGTCATTACTTCATAGCTTCTGAGTGAGAAAACAGTGACTATCTCACAACCCGAGTGGTTCACTTACACCAACTCTCCTAGAGAGCAGCAAAAAGATAAAGCCCAAGACTTCAACATCTTTAACCCATGCCTTTTCTAGGTTACAAACACTTCTATTTATAACCTATATCCAACTGAATCTGTGCCTTCAAAGTACAACATATCAGCTGTAACAAACACCAGTAACTTCTGCTACAAACAAGGCCTTCAATTAAATCTTCCTAAATTATCTCCAAATTTAGAAACTGTATGTTCTTCAATATTTTGATTGATTCTTATTGACCTTTAAATTAGCGTCCTATAATGTTGCATAATATTTCCCAAAATATTCTACATAAGTTAAATCATAACAAAATCTAACAGTCCACTTTAGCTCAGGCGCGATGTCGTATGCTCCTTCATAGGACATCTTATCCGAAATGTTGTTCCAGATGTTAAAACTCTTTAACTCAACATGTCCTAACATAATATATGACTTCTTTCTCAACATGTTCCTGTTAACAAGTTAATACATCCTATCTAACATATTGGTGTTTTATTTGTTTTACAAAAATTAACGCCAATCCTTAAAACTAGAGAACTTACAATTTCTTCGAGCAAGCTCACCATCCAAGTTGCTTGACATGCACAAATAGAAGCAGCTATGTACTCTTCTTCACACGATGATAATGTCACTATTGGTTCCTTTCTCGAACTCCAAGTAACTGGTGTACCACCTAGCATAAACACATATCCTGTTGTAGATTTTTGATCTTCAACATCACTACACCAACTTGAATTAGTGTATCCCACTAACTTTCATTATTTTCCTTTATCAGCTGCAAGAAACAGAATTCCATATTCGAGAGTTCCTTTCAGATACCTCAATGTCATCTTCGTTGCTGCTAGATAAGATACCTTTGGCTCTGCATGAATATATTTACCATACCTTCACTGTATACTAAGTCAGGCCTCGTGTGACAAAGGTATCTTAATGAACCAATAATTATTCTGTATTGGGTTGGGTCAACATCATCTTCTTTTGAATCTTTTGATAGTTGCATTCTTGGCTCTGCAGGTGTCAAAGCTGAATTGAATTCTTCCATCTCAAATCTTTTGAGAATTTCTCCTGCATATCTTCTTTGAAGCATTATCAAACCTCTACTAATCTTGTAGAATTCAATGCCAAGGAAATATGAAATGTCACCCAGATCAGACATTTCAAATTCCTTGCTGAGATCACCTTTGAAGTCTTCGATCTCTTTCTTGCAACTACCTGTTATTAACAAGTCACCGACAAATATACATAATATAACAATTTACTACTGCCTCTTCTTACATATATTCCATGTTCAGTTATGCACTTTACAAATTCCTTTTCCCTTATAAAACTATCAATCTTCTTATTCCAAGCTCTTGGAGCTTGCTTTAGTCCAATAGGGATTTATGCAGCCTGTACACCTTTCTCTCTTCGCGATGATTCATAAAATAAACTGGTTGTTTAACATAAATTTCTTCGTCTAAGGGTTCATTTAGGAATGCACACTTCACGTCCACCTGACATATATGCCAACTGTTTATTTCTACAAGACCAAAAACCAACCTAATTGTTTCGATTCTAGCCACAAGTGCAAAAACATCATCAAAGTATATTCCTTCTTTCTGGAGAAATCATTTTGCCACAAGCCTTGCTTTGTGTCGAGTTACTTCCCCTTTGGGATTCATCTTTACTTTGTATACCCACTTGACATTAATTTCCTTCTTGCATTGAGGAAATTTGAAAAGTTACCAAGTGTTATTGTCTTCTATTGACTTCACTTATTCGTTCATTGCTTTCAACCATTTCGAATCCTTCAATGCTTCAGCTGCATTTACAGATTCAACATCTGCATAGAAAGTATAATGTAACAACTCACCTTCATTATCAACCACATCATCTCATGTAATCACATAATCTTTCAACCTTGCAGGCATGTGTCTTGTTCTCCGAGGTCTGCTTGGTCCTGGTTGATCTATAACTGCTGGTTCCTCTTGTCGAACTTCTCTTTCAACTTCAACTGCTGGTTCTTCAAATAAGATTCTTACTGAATCTTTCTTGACATTTTTTGTCCAATCTCATTCCTTAAGCTCATCTATGATCACATCCATGTTGATCACAATCTGCTTATCCACTGGGTCGAACAACTTGTAACCTCCAATCGAATTCTATTTTACTAGGATCATTTGACTCGACTTGTCATCAAGTTTTCTTATCAATTAATCTGACACATGTCTATGTGCAATAGATCCAAATACCTTTAGATGACCCAAGCTAGTTTTCGTACCAAACATTATTCTAGAATAATTCCTTCTAGCTTCTTCATTGGACATCTGCTCAATATATATGTTGCAGTTGACACAACTTCACCCCAAAACTCTTTAAGTAAACGCTTTCCTTTCAACATATTTCTCACCATATTCATGATGGTTAGATTCTTCCTTTTTGCAGTTCTATTTTGTTGTAGAGTGTAGGTTGACACCACCTCATGCACAATCCCTTCTTTTTCACATAACCTGTCAAAGTTTTTTGACACATATTCTCCACCAGCATCAGTTCTTAAAAATTTTAGCTTTCGACCACTTTGTCTTTCGATCATAGACTTAAACTTGGCAAATACCCCGATCACTTCACTTTTCTTCTTGATCAGGTAAGTCCATAATTTTCAATTGAAACCATCTATGAATGTAACAAAGTATTTGTTACCTCCCACCGAATCCACATGAATTGGTCTACATATATCAGGATATATGACTTCGAGAATAGCCTTCGACCTGCTTCCTGCATCCTTGCTGAAGCTATTCTTGTTTTGATTTGCCTGCACACATTTCTCACAGACTTCGTTTGGAATGTTGATTTTTGGCAGTCCTGAAATCATATTTCTTCTTTTCAAATATCTGATGTATCTAAAGTTGAGATGTAGTTGTATTCGAAAGGCACTTGTGCTCCATCACATTAAGTTCAATCTTGAAGGTTCTATTTTAAGACATGGGAGCCTTTAAGATTAACCTTTCATTTGTGTCCACGACTCTTATCATCCTGTCTTTGATTGTCACTTTGTAGTTCTTTTCGACCAACTGCCCTATACTAAGAAAATTGATCTTAATGCCTGGTATGTACAACACATTGGAAATTACTGACCTCTTGCCATCTTTCCTGATAATCATAACATCACCAATACCTTCAGCTGATAGGGTATTTTCATTTTAAATTTCACAGTGTCATTCATTGAGGGTTTTATGTTAACAAACTAATCTTTCTTTCCAAAACATGTGTGATAAACATCCTGAATCCAAGTAACATTGGTCATTGAATCTATCTTCATCTCTTGTTGTGACCATCAACGTCATCCCTTCTTCTTCATACTTTGCAAACTTTGCATCACTTTCTTGATTCTTTTGCTTTTCTGGACAATCACTAGAATAATGAACATACTTCTGACAATTGTAACATTGAATGTGAATCTTGTCAGGTTTTAGATCACCACATCTTCCTTTATTTGAAACACCACCTCTTTGGTTGCCTTGGTATGGTTTTCTATGATTCAACACATTTTCTTCGTGCTGGTTTCCTCTACCAATCGAATTCTTGTAGCCACCTCTACCATTATTGTCGAACCACTTTCCTTTTCCTTTTTTTTTAAATCTTTTATTGATTGAGCTTGCAAAGCCACATCACTGTTCCACTTACATGCAGCTCATTCAACCATTCTTTGTTCATGAGATTCAAGCATCCCTTGAAGCTCTTCTTTTGAAAAAGTTGACATGTCCTTCGACTCTTCTATGGAAACTACCAGATGATCAAACTTCGGAGCCAAAGATCTCAAGATCTTAGAAATGAATGCTCTTGTTGTTAACTCTCTCCATAAGTCTTGATACGATTCACTAGTTTTGTAACACTAGTGAAGAAATCAGATAGGATTTCGTTATCTTCCATCTGAAGCAATTCATACGTTCTTTTGTGAGTTTGTAACCTCACCTATTTCACCTTCTCAATGCCTCCAAACAATTTATTTAGAATTTCCCAGGCTTCTTTTGCAGATTCTACATCACCAACCTTTTCAAAATTGTATGGGCTGACATATTGATGAATTATAAAGAGAGATTTATAATTCTTCCTCTTCAATTCTTTGTATTCCGCCTCTTTTTTTGAAACATATTCATCAAGTGGTTCTAATCCATATTTTACAAGTTCCCAAAGACCTTGAAAACAAAATATAACCCTCATCTATCTGCACCAATTCTCATAGTTATCACCTTTAAGAATCCGAATATTTGATTGAAAATTTTGACTTGCATAATTCATCGCCATTAATTTTCTTCTTCTTCTTCTTCTTCCCTTGATCGCTCAACCGGAGCTCTTGATACCAGATGTTGGAAATCCACCAAACCTATGATGAATTTCTATCAATCTTGATGAACAAGATTGTTATCACGATACAATAATAATGAAAAATATTAAAGAAAGAAAGAAAAGAGAAGACAATTATTTTTTGCAGTGTTTCTCTCTGCCCACAAACTATGGAAAACATTTTTATTCACTTGTAACTGCAAGTTCTGTGAATACAACTTGATTGATTACAAAAATAGGAGTTACTCTCTCTATTTATAATTTGTGGTTAGATTGCTCTCTAAGCCAAAAGCCAAAAACTATAAAATCCTAAAATACATATTTTGGAACTAAATCAAATCTATCTATTTTAGACCTAAATAAAATCTATCTATTTTAGATATATATCAAATATGTGTGTAACAAACTGTTTTCACACTTCGACACAATCTTTTTGACACTTCCTTGTTTTCTGTCTAGCAAGCTATTTCGGCACAAGGAATTATATTTTCAACAAATATCAGTACCATATGCGCGTATCATATTAGTACCCATGTTTTCACACGGGTACTGGTCTGGTACGCACACTTTTGTTTTCAAAATCTAATAAAAATGTAAATTACAAAAACAAAATTGTTTTACCAAAATAGTTTATTAATTTTAAAAGAAAAATATATTTCTAACATAAAAATGAAATTGTTTTACCAAAAGTGTTTTACATTAATAATATATATTTCAATTTTCCATAAACAATCTTTAAAAATACTGTATTTTAAATTAAAAATAAAAATATTAATAACATAAATAATTAAAAAATAACACGTTTTTCTCGTGTTTGGTTTCATACATTATTTAAAATATATTTACTTTTATCTTGGATAATTGTACAAAAAATGTAATAATCAGCGGGTTCACACAAATTCTCACATGGACACCCATGCGTTCATACAGTCTTGGTGAGTTATTTGCATATGTTTCTAAATTTGTATAAATAAATATTAGTAACATAAACAAATACACTTTCCGTGTTCAGATTCATACATTATTTAAAATATACTTACCTTTATTTTCTTAAATTGTACAAAAAATGTTATAACCCGTGGGTTCACACTAATTCTGGTATGAATACTCATGCGTTTGTTTAGATTTTGGTATGATTACCCATGTGTTCACACGGTATTGATGTGTTACCCATGCATTCACACTGATACTGATGTGGTACTGTTGTACCCCAAAATTTTCCCTCCCATATTTCTCAACAAATGTCAAGTGAGGTCCCCAAATTGCTCAAGGAAGTTCAAGAGTTGACCAGACAAACTCTCTCCTAAGGCAGTCTACTTTAATTTAGGGTTTCATTTTTCATCAGGATATATGAACCAAAAAGGACTCAAATGCTCACCATTGTCCTAATATGTTCTCAAGATCATCCATGTTAAGTTTCAATCCTTGCAAAAGAAGTTTGCTCAGTCAATTGCTCAATTGCCTGAAAATCAACTATGCTAGGTCAAAAGTCAATTGTGGCCCACATATAGTCAAATTTCAAGATTTTTTGTCAACATCCTCATTTTGAAGTATAATCCATAACTTTATCAAGGGTTGATCATGATTCCTCAAGGATTGCTCACAATTCATCAAAACCCAAAAGTTGCTAAATTAGGGTTTTGTAGGAAAAGTCAACTCAACTTTGACCAAGCATAACTTTCTCATACTTAATCAGAAATGACCCATCCAAAGCTCATTTTGAATAGAATGCAATTCCCTACAATTAATCCTCATCTCCCAAGTTCAAAATATGCACTCACATAAAGATATGAATTTTGACATTATAGGTCATTTTGAAAAGTCAACAAAAACACCTTTTGGATTAAAGCATCATACATGAACATGGAAGACTAAATTGAGATGAGACCAAAAGGGTTTCTTAGGGGACATCCTAAGATTTCTAAAAAATCCAAGAACACCTCTCTAGGGTCAAAATTGAGAGAGTTATGCATTGGCCAAGTTGACATTTTTTGCAAAATTGCCAAAAGATAAATGTGCTCAAATTTGCATTTTTTATCCAATGGGCCTAGTTTTTCATGATTGAATCTTGCTTATGACATGGTCCACGATCCAAATCAGCACCCACACACCTTTTTCTTTATTTATTTATTTTATTTTGATTTTTATCATTTAAAGTCAAATTAAATCAAATAAATAGCAATAAATATTAAAGATTTGTTTTGTGATCAGATTTTGGGTGGAATCAAATCCAATTATGCTGGAAAATCATATCCAAAACGTGAAAAATAAATTGAACCAAAATTGGCATGATTTGGCTTGATATAGAAAGATATCATACAAAGATAAAAACCAAATCAAATCTTCATAATGGACCAAGATTCAACTTGTTTTTGTTGACCTAATGTGTTGCATTACATATACATAACATAGCCAAGGCAAGAGGGAGAGGTTAACAGTCATGCATAGCCAAGAACAAAACTTCAAAATCTCAAACAAAAGTGGTGATTCAATTTCCATCCTAGAGGCCAATCCAAGCCGTTTTAACATTGCCAACAAATTGCTGGACATCCCAGGAACGTATCCCAATCAATTGCAAGCCGCCTCAGGTCCAGAATCCGCGCATAGCAGTCACACGGTTTACCTAAAAACTCATTTTCAATTTCATTGATTTACTCATCATATGCACGTTTTAATTATATATTCTTGTTCATCATTAAGTTTGCAAGCTATTGGAACCACTTAATTGCATTTATAGTACAGGAATCAAGATATGCCATAGTTAGGGTTTCGTGTTCTTGTTAAGGGTTTTTCAATGCAGGAAAAATTGGGCATTGATTCTGGTACCATGATGCTCGTGAGGATGAGACGAGTTGATTGGTACCAACCATGGTCATTTATCTTAAGCATATGCAATTTTTGAGATGCACAAGTCTGTACCTACAACAAGGTGTCTGTAGGTAAAAGTATCTTAGGCTAAAACGACGGTTTGGGGAAGAAGACAATGCGTGGCACTCACTGGTTGGGTGGTTTGAATTTTAGCGCGTTTTTTGAATGCGTTATTGGTTTTTGATTATATTATTTTACTTCCATTATGTGAATAACAAAAACGCATGGCTCAGTTGGCAAGCAGGCATTGAAGTTGGATATAAGGGCCTGGGTTCGATCCCTAGGTCCCAACCTTTGTTCATATTATTTTATTTCATGAGATCAGGTACACCACAGGTCCTAACTTCCACGATATCCCACCAATATCTGGCCATCAAATTCATCAGCACTCCAGATCCAATGCCTTTCCACTGAAGGTCCATCATGCACCTTAAGTCAACATGTGCATTAGATCTAGCAAAGTCAAACGGGCTTGGATTATTTGGGCTCAGAATTTCAACAATATACCCCCATAATTGCTAGCAGAGACCCATCTTTCTTTTCTTATTTCTTTTATTTAATTTAATTCTTTTAATATTTCTTTTATTTATTCTTAATTCACAAATTAATCTATTTTTTCATAAAAATCATAAAATCAAAAATTCATAAAAAAAATTAGAATTGTTTTTTTTTATATTATCAAAATTAATTTAATTTAGTGTTAACTTAGGGAAATTGTAATTTATTTTCACAAATAAAATCAAATAGAAATTAGGTTAAATTCTTGATCTAATGCTTTTATTTTTTCTCAAATAAACAAAAACACAAAAATAGGTTTTTTTAATAAATTAATTTATTTTTCTTAATTTAAAATTAATTAGAATTTAGGATTTTTCTTCTTAATTTAACTATTGTATTGCTTTCTTAAATAACAAAAAAACCTTTTTTTTAATCAATCGTCAATAGGTTTAGTCAAGGGTCAAAACCCTAGTCGTTTCATATTTGATCCATCGCGCACTTATTTTTATTTCGACAATATTTTTGTAACTGTTCATGGCTTGTAATAGTTTAATTTAGGGTTTTATTTATTGTTTAAATTCTCGGTTTTTGGCTATGTAATTAATTCCCCTCCCCGAAGCCTTGTAATAGCGTAGATTTACTTTCTCGCATTTTTAATTCCCGCAAATATTTAACTGTCTAGATGCATGTTAATAGGATTGTATGACAAGAATGCATGACAAATTAACACGGTTAGAAAACCCTAATGTGCAAAGATTAAATAGCTGAAAACAAATCACTCGCACATATCACTCTTAGGGTATACTCTCACTTCGGTTGCTTTCGGTAAGCGATCATTAAGCATAGGGTATCTTAGTGGTTGCCCTCCAGTCTAAAAAGATCAAAATGTCCCATTCGAATGTTGCCTCGGAAATGTTGCCTCGAATATGATCTTAAGACTATAGGGTTATTACTAATTTGTCCTAATATTGCTTTAGTGATCGTACGTCCCTTTCAAATTGACCCTTACAACTCCAATGACGGTGCTACCTATTTCTCAATAGTAGGATAGCGCTGTCTAAAGGAAACGAGAATAGAAACAATCTTTTTTTCGAGTAGGTAGATGCTAGTAGGTACTTGCTCAAATCAAATCTTTTCACACTTACACTTTTCAAACAAAATTTCAAAACAACTTCGTCACACCTTTGAGGACCGATACATGGGTTATCACAAAGTCAAACTTTTCAAAAACAAAGCACATACACAAGAAATTTAAAAAAGATGAGCAAGTACCTAACAGCCCATGGAAAACCATGGATAGGAAGGGTGCTAACACCTTCCCTTTCTATAATCGACCCCCCGTACTCAAAATCTCAAAAAAAGGATTTTTTATGTACTTTTTTCCTTTTCGATTGGATGAAATAAAAGTCGATGGCGACTCTTGCTTACCGCGATATTTTGCGAACAAAAAACGCAAAATGCAAACCAGCATCAAACCGTCAGTTCTGCCACCGTATCATAGAACTGGCGACTCTGCTGGGGAATTATAAGTGGGGTATACCTTAGGATCTAGTTCATCATAATTGCTTCTCCTGATTGCTCCATTTGCTTTACTTTTAAGGGTTTTGTTTGGGGTTACTATAGATCTTACACACGGATCTGGGGATACCTTTTAGATAAGTAGCAATAGACTGTGAGGAAATTGTACGGTATAGACCGATACAGTTGAAGCAGTAGCTACATTGATGTGGCATTTTGGTTGATACCAGTATCCCTTGTGGAGAAACGAGGAGAATACGGGGCCGCTGCATGGTGTCATTAAGCACCAACTGACCTTAGAACCTTTAATCACCCAACTTGGCCATTAGACAGTAGTGAGATAGCCGACCTCGGTGTAGAGCTGAGAACTGGTTGATACTCGATGCTACACTCATTGAGACCATACTCTCGGAATAATTTCGACCGCAAGAAAAGATTGCGTGAGCTGAAACCATGACCGATGGAGGATGGTCAGTGATATAGAGATCCTCTAGAACCCGGTTACTTTTCTAGGACAGGTTTGAACCAACTTAACTTCAAGAGGGTATTACCTTTGACCTCATGCAAGCCTTAAACCTAAGGGCTTTGTGGGATTTGACTTTGTTTGCAATATTTGTGTTTGCTATACCTGTGGTTTATCATGACATCATGCATCATAACATGGCATTCATGCTTCATTACACTAACCATTTCAAAGACCAAGGGAATTTATCTTTGTTCTGTTTTTCAGATCATGGCTTCCGTACATAGAAATACCATCCGAATCAACTTTGTGCAGATACCTGCCCATCTTAAAGAGCTAGCACTAAGAGTTTCTGAAACTTCTACTTTCATCAAGAGACACGGTCAACTTCTCAGCCTGGTTACTTCAAACCTTGATGAACAGATGATGAGCGTACTATTTCAGTTCTTCGATCCCAAGCATCACTGCTTCACTTTTCCAGATTACCAGCTGGTACCCACCTTGGAAGAATTCTCTCATCTATTGGACATATCCATTCTTGAACAAGTACCCTTCACAGGTATGGAAGAAGTTCCTAAGTTATTGCCTCAACTTTACATTTGAAACGGGCCGATGTGGTATCCAATTGGGAAACTCGAAGCGGGGTCAAAGGTTTTCTAGCCAAATTTCTGATAGACCAGGCTCAGTTGTTTTGGGATGATTTGGATTTTCAGGCTTTTGAGGATGTCTTGGCTCTTCTTATCTATGGTTTAATTCTCTTCCCTAATCCAAACTCCTTTGTAGATGTGAATGCTGTCAAGATTTTCCTTTCTCGCAATCCTGTTCCTACCTTGCTTGGAGATATCTTGCATGCTCTCCATACTCATACTATGAAGAGAAGAGGGACTCTTATGTGCTGCATGCCGTTGCTGTTGAGGTGGTTTATTTCTCACCTCCCTAAGTCTGTGCTGAAGAATGAAGAAGGTTTGGGTTGGTCATACAGAATAATGTCACTTGCTCATACAGATATTCTTTGGTGTTCCCGGGCTATGGAAGACACTGCTGTTATTGACCGTTGTGGGGGGTACCCTAATGTCCCATTACTTGGTATCAGAGGGGGTATAACTTACAATCCTTGTCTAGCCTTGCGACAATTTGGCCGTGCTCGAAGAGATGGTCCCCATGAGTTACTTCTCGAGGACATTGTATTCGACTATAAGGATGACGTTAAGGAGCATCGCCGGAGGTTTATACGAGCTTGGGGCATGGTAAACTGATCTGACCCCCAAGAGTTGGGACCAAAGACTTCCCTTCCTATGCAGCCTTATCTCCAATGGGTTCGAGCTCGCGCCCAGAGGCTTATGATGCCTTATGAGGCCGTGTTACCAGTGATTGTGGAGCCCACTAACGAAGAAGGCATTCCCTACACGGTTCTCTATCCTTACATGCCTACTGATCCTGGGGAGTTACATAGGTCTTGGATTCAGCTGAAGAATGAGCGGGATACTTACCGGGAATAGTACCATGAGCAAGAAAGGAAGATTTTGAAGCTCACCAGGCAGCTCGAGGAAGAAAGAGTGATCAATGACTATATCAGCATAAAGAGAAAGCATCCATGGGATTTTTGATTTTGCTTTTCTAGTTTTAGATTTGTTTTATTTACTTCTTTATAACGCCTCAAAAGGCATTTTGAACCTTTCAAATTTAAGCTAATAAAGTTTTGTTTATTTTTGGTTTGCAAATTTAAATCTCCCAAAGTCTTTGAAATCATTACATGTGCATCCCATTATCATACCCATCGTTACAGGTACCATTACAGGTTTCTCATCTTCTTCGCTGTTTATTTTAACAAAAATGTCTTCTGATCAAGCCATCAAAGATCTTCAGGCACAGAATGCCCAGTTCCAACAGATGTTCATAAGTCTGGCTAAAGGACAAGAGGATCTGAAGACCCTTATTCTGAAAGAGAAGAAGAAAAAGAAGAAGGTCAGAATTCTGAATATGGGCAGAAGATTCGGAGAAAGGTTGAAGCATCAAACTGATCTGACCTCTTCATCCAAGGATGGGGAGAACCAAGAAAGGGAAAAGGACCATAGTCCTACAGTTTCTGACAACAATACTGATTACGACGATGAGCAATATCCTCCTACTGGGGATAGGTACAAGCAGCTAGAAGACTGGTTGAGTGCTATGGAAGTTCATAAGACACCTGGTTTGGATTTCAGAGAATTGGGACTGGTATCGAGAGTGGTCATCCCTCATAAGTTCAAAGCTCCGGTTTTTTCCAAGTATGATGGGATATCCTGCCCAAAACTCCATCTCTACTCATATGTCAGGAAATTCAACCCCACACTACTGATAGAAATTTGTGGGTGCACTTCTTTCAAGATAGTCTGTCAGGGACTTAGCTTGAATGGTTCTACCAGTTGGAAGGAGCCAGTGTCTGAAACTGGGAAGATCTTGTTGCTGATTTTTACAAGCAGTATCAATACAATGCCGACCTTGCTCCAACTCGTACTCAGCTCCAGGGTATGTACATGGGTGCAGGTGAAGGTTTTAAGGACTATGCCCAAAAGTGGAGAGACTTGGATGGAAGAGTCCAACCCCCGTTGTCTGATAGGGAGTTGGTTGACATGTTTCTAGGGACACTATCTGGTCCATTTTTCAATCACTTAATCAGCAAATCGTCATCTGGTTTCACTGAGTTAATTTTGACTGGAGAAAGAGTAAAAGATGGCATTCGAAGTGGTAAAATACAGAAGGATGCCTCTTCGAGTTTGGTAAAGAAGCCTTTTGCTGGTAAGAAGGAAGCTAGTGCAGTCTATAGCCCGAGGGGACAAAACAGATCTGAACACCGTCAAACGGTAAATGCTGTAGTAATACCAAGACCCGCAGTTGCTCCACAATGCAATAATCAACAAAGGGTGGAAAGACCACAACGGCAGTTTACTCGCATCAACATGACTTTTGCTGAAGTTCTGCCTCATCTGCTGAAATCTAACTTGGCAACCTTGAGAGAGGCTCCCAAGAATCCAAACACTACTCCTCCCAAATACAATCCCAACGCGCGGTGCGCCTACCATTCTGAGAGTCCAGGCCACAATACAAACGATTTCTGGGCTCTGAGGAATAAAGTACAAGATTTTCTTGAAGCCAAGGAGATAGAGTTTGATGCTCCAGAGAAGCCGAATGTTATAACTGCTCCCATGCCCAAACATGGTCATGGAGTTAATGCTATTGATACCGATTTGTTTGTGACCTCTATTGAATAAATCTCCACTCCCATTATGACTGTTAAGAAGAATTTGTTGTTGGCAAGTTTATTTCCGGGTTGTGGTGAAGGTTTCCACATGTGTTCGACTCTACCTTCCGGTTGTTGTTTGTTGAAGTCAGGTGTTCAGCGCCTGATGGATAATAAAGAAATTTTGTTTGAGAAGACTATGATTCCGTTTGCTCCAAATGAAGACGTTTCCATTATAACCATCTCCGCCAATCCTTCCAAGGTTTCCTTAATAAAACCTGTTAGGATTATACCTGTTCCAAGAATTGCTCTTCTAATGATAACTGTTCCTGGTCCCATCCCGTACACCTCAGATAAGGCTGTCCCTTGGCATTACGGTGCTGACGTGTACTATCATGATATTAAGCAAGATCTGAAGAATGAAGAAGCTGATACTGATGTTAGTAATATTGTCAGGACTAGTAAGGTTACCCGAAGTGGAAGGGTCTTCTCTCCCGAGATTTCCCCAAAGACTATCATCATGCCTACCATTATTCCAACTGCTACTCCAACCAGCACTCCTGATATTTCTCCTATTCCTACTCCAGTTATTACACCTGCTACTATTCCTATTCTTACTCTTGTTATCACCCCTGCTGCTGAGCCATCTGGGACTCGGGGCAAGGAAATTATAGGTGAGCCTGCCCGGACGGAGGCACCTAAGAAAATTGTTATGGAAGCCTCTAAACAAGAAATAGAGGAAATCCTGAAAATTATCAAGAAAAGTGATTACAACGTGGTAGAGCAGCTGGGGCAGACCCCGTCAAAGATCTCTATGTTGTCTCTGCTGTTGTGTTCTGAAGCCCATGCAAAGGATTTGATTGCATTTCTCAAAACTGCGCATGTGCCGCAGGAAACTTCAGCAGATTGCTTCAAAGATTGTGTGGTCAGCCTGACTGCTGATAACGGGCTAGGGTTTTCAGATGTGGATCTGACCCATAAGGGGAGAAATCATAATGATGCTCTGCATGTCTCGATTGAGTGCAGGGGTACCACTATGGCGCATGTGCTAGTAGATACCGGGTCCTCACTGAATGTTCTGCCAAAGAAAGCATTAGACCGTCTGGATTGTGAAGGTTTGATTCTAAAGCCGAGTAACATTGTGGTAAAGGCTTTTGATGGAACAAAAAGAATGGTGCACGGGGAGGTGGACATCCCCGTCAAAGTGGGTTCTCAGACCTTTGGGTCCACCTTCTACGTAATGGATATCATACCATCGTATTCTTGCTTGCTGGGTCGTCCTTGGATTCATAAGGCTGGGGCAGTTACTTCCACACTCCATCAAATGCTGAAATATCCTGTGAAGGGGAAGATTGTCACGGTGCAAGGTGAAGAAGAGTATATGGTGAGTCATCTCAATTCCTTCCGCTATGTAGAAATGGACGGGGAATTCATAGAAACTCCTTGTCAGAATTCTGAAGAGGTCCCTCAGTTCTCGGCGTCAATTGAATTTACTACCGACAAACCTCCGTTGAAGATGGTTTCTCTCAAAGACGCCAGGGTTGTGGTTGAAGAAGGTGGGTGTACTAATTGGGGTCAGCTCCCTGATTTCACTCACAAAACTGACAAATTTGGTTTGGGCTTTACTACAGGGGCTCAAAGGGCTGTTAGGCACGCACAGATTGGAAGACCTCCTTTATACATCAGCAATCGGGGAGTTAATGGAATTGAGGACAATGAAGAAGATTCAGACATCGACAGCTGGATCTACCCAACAACCAACGGCGGACTGAATAACTGGACGGCGCAAGATTTCATACCTGTTTCTTTTATTCCGCAGTAATTGACTTTTGTTTTAAGATTTGTAATAAACAGTTTGAAACTTTACGGCTCGGTGCCTTGCCCGAGGCACCTTGGCTTTGCTTGTGAGGGCTTATTATTTGTCATTTCATATATCATTAATAAAGTATTGGGCGTTTCTTGCATACAAATTTTGAGCTCCTTGTTTTTCTTTTCTGTCTCCCACTTTATAAAAGCAGCTATTTTCTTACACACACTCACGTATCATACTGCAGATCCATATCCACTCTGGACCCCATTGATAACAGCTCTGCTACTGGCAATTATGACTTCAAAAATCCAATCAACCAAGCCGAGGATGAAGGTGAGGATGATTGTGAGGTGCCTGGAGAACTTACTAGACTATTACAGCAGGAAGAAAGGGCCATACGGCCTCATGAAGAGCCTGTTGAGTCAGTGAATTTGGGTATAGAGGAAGACATGAAAGAGGTTAAGATAGGTGCGAATCTGGAGCCTAGTGTCAAACAATGGTTAATACATATGCTACACGACTATGTTGAGATATTTGCCTGGTCCTATGAAGACATGCCTGGTTTAGACACTGATATTGTGGTACATCGCCTGCCGACTAAGGAAGACTGCCCTCCAGTAAAGCAGAAGGTCCGCCGTATGTGCCCTGAAATGTCAAATAAAATCAAGGCAGAGGTCATGAAACAATTCGATGCTGGATTCTTAGCTGTCACTTCTTATCCGCAGTGGGTTGCCAACGTCGTTCTGGTACCTAAAAAGGACGGTAAGGTACGGATGTGTGTGGACTACAGAGATCTGAATAGGCAATCCCCAAGGATAACTTCCCACTTCCTCACATTTATGTTCTAGTCGACAACACCGTGCAACATAAAATCTTCTCCTTCATGGATGGTTTTTCTGGCTATAACCAGATCAAGATGGCTCTTGAGGACATGGAGAAGTTAACTTTCGTTACACAGTGGGACACCTTCTTTTACAAGGTAATTCCTTTTAGGTTGAAGAATGCTGGGGCAACTTATCAGCGCGCCATGGTCGCTTCGTTCCACGATATGATTCACCACGAGATCGAGGTTTATGTTAATGACATGATAGGCAGGTCTCAGACTGAAGAGGAGCACCTTGATCATCTCTAGAAACTGTTTGATAGGTTGAAGACGTACAAGCTGAGGTTGAATCCGAACAAGTGTACCTTCGGGGTAAGGTCTGGTAAGCTTCTGGGTTTTGTTGTCAATGACAAAGGTATTCAGGTAGACCCTGCAAAGGTAAAAGCCATACAAGAGATGCCGGCTCCCCGCACAGAGAAGGAAGTTAGAGGTTTCTTGGGACGTCTGAATTACATCGCCAGGTTCATTTCATATCTGACTGCTACTTGTGAGCCAATCTTCAAGCTGCTGAAGAAAGATCAAGTGGTAAATTGGAATGATGAATGCCAGACCGCTTTCGAAAGAATCAAGGAATACCTTCAAGAACCACCAATTTTAATGCCTCCAGTTGAAGGAAGACCTTTGATATTATACTTTATAGCGCTGGACAACTCAATGGGGTGCGTGCTGGGGAAGCATGACGAGTCTGGTCGAAAAGAGCATGCCATTTATTACCTTAGCAAAAAGTTTACCGACTGTGAGACCCGATACTCATTGCTCGAGAAAACTTGCTACACTTTGGCATGGGCTGCTCGCTGACTGAGACAGTATATGCTAACTCACACTACTTTGTTGATATCAAAGATGGATCCAATCAAGTATATTTTCGAGAAGCCCGCTCTCTCCGGAAGGATAGCAAGATGGCAAATGATCTTAACCGAGTACGACATCCAATACACAACCCAAAAAGCAATCAAGGGGAGTGTATTGGTAGATCATTTGGCGCATCAGGCCGCGGATGACTACCAGTCCATGAATTTCGAGTTCCCGGATGAGAATATCATGTTGGTAACCGACTGCGAAGAACCTGGACCGGATGAAGGACCTGAGGAGAGATCCCGATGGTCTATGTATTTTTATGGAGCCTCGAACGCATTAGGTAATGGCATTGGCGCTGTAATTATATCTCCTGAGGGCTGTCATACTCCGTTCACCGCCCGATTATATTTTAACTGCACCAACAATATGGCGGAGTATGAAGCATGTATCATGGGTCTTCGAGCTGCTATTGACCTGAGGATTAAGTTCTTGAGTGTATTCGGAGATTCCGCTCTGGTGATAAGTCAGATTAAAGGCGAGTGGGATACGAAGCACCCGAATCTTATTCCTTACAAAGAATATGTACTGACATCGCTCCCACACTTTAAGGAGATAACCTTTGAACATTTCCCACGAGAGGAGAACCAGTTGGCGGACACACTAGCTACCATGTCTTCTATGTTCAGAGTTAGGTGGGACAATGAAGCTCCCCAGATTACCATTGAGAGGTTGGACGAACCTGTACATTGCAGTGACATTGAGACTGAAGAGGTAGCAGATAAACCCTGGTTTCACGAAGTAAGGAGGTATCTTGAGGATCAAGAATACCCCGAGGGGGCATCTGTTAATGATAAGAAGTTTATGAGAAGGTTCGCTGCGAAGTTCTTCATCAGTAATGGAATTCTCTATAAGCGTAACCATGATTCAACCTTACTGTGGTGCATAGACAAGAGCGAGGCAGAAAGGATCATGACAGAATTACATGAAGATACCTTCGGAACTCATTCCAGTGGACATACCATGGCGAAAAAGATCCTATGGGCAGGATATTACTGGTCCACTATTGAAGCCAATTGTTATAAGCACTCTCGAACCTGTCATAAGTGCCAAGTCTATGCTGATCAGGTGCATGTACCTCCGGTTCCCATGAATGTTTTGACGGCTCCTTGGCCCTTTGCAATGTGGGGCATCAACATGATTGGTGAGATCAGACCTACTGTGTATAACGGGAATCGCTTCATTCTGGTAGCCATTGATTATTTTACGAAGTGGGTTGAGGCAACTTCATTTGCTACAGTAACCAAGAACGTCGTGGCGCAGTTCATCCAACACAATCTGATCTGTCGATATGGTGTACCAGAGAGGATTATTATTGACAATGGTACAAATCTTAACAACACAATGATCACCGAGCTCTGTAAACAGTTCAAGATACAGCATCATAACTCTTCTCCCTACCGACCGAAGATGAATGGGGGCTGTTGAAGCGGCTAACAAGAACATCAAGAAGATTTTATAGAAGATGACAGTGACATACAAAGACTGGCACAAGATGTTACCATTCGCTCTTCATGGGTACCGTACCTCAGCACGAACGTCGACAGGGGCAACACCCTACTCTTTGGTATATGGCATGGAGGCAGTCCTACCCATCGAAGTCCAGATACCCTCTCTCAGGATTATGAAGGATGCGGGTTTGAACGAAGACGACTGGATCCAAACCCAACTTGATCAGCTGAACCTGATCAATGAAAAAATACTTACTGCTATCTGTCATGGTCAGAAGTATCAAAAGAGAATGCTCAAGGCTTTTAACAAGAAAGTCAGATGTCAAGAATATCAAGTCGGGGATCTAGTGATCAAACGCATCATACTACCGCAAGGTGATCCCAGGGGCAAATGGACCCCCACATACAAAGGGCCATTTGTGGTTAAGTACATTTTCTCGGGAGGAGCTATGATTCTAACCACCATGGATGGTGACGACCTTCCTCACCCCGTCAATGCAGACATAGTGAAAAGATACTACGCATAATCAAAGACCCGCTAGGTTGATTGGCCTAGGAAAAAATAAGGGCTTCCCGGCGAACCAAAAGGGTTCGGGCAAAAGTAAGGGATAAAAATGAAAAAATTGTACACTCGGCAAGTTGAAAATCTGAAAAGGTGACTTGGGCAAAAAAGGGTATCCCGGTGGACTGATAACCCGAAAGGGCGGTCCAAGAAAAAATTAGGGATTGAAGCGTAACAGTATGTCTCATTGGACCATTTTGCAACCAGACTCCGGTATCGACTATCAAGCTCAGATGGCGCCAATCAATCTGATCCACCTTCGGCTAAGCAGCAAAGTGATGAGACGCTTGAAGATATAAAGGCAATAGCGGAATTGGAACCCAATGGGATCGTTTTACATAGCTGTTTTTCTTTCTATCACAAATTGTATAATTTCTGTTTTTCAACGGCGTTCTCTTACTAGGACGTCAACTTCTTTGTACAAAATGCCTATTACAGGCCAACTTTAAAAATCAATACAATCCATTTTCACAAGATATTTCAAGTTGTTTTTCTTTTTCTGTTTTGTTTTGCAAGAACGTCCAATGATTCATTTTTGATATATGCATTTGAAAATAATTGTTGCTCATAAATATTTACATGAGAAACAAAAGACGATTACTCGTAATTCCAAGAACAAGGACAAACAAGAAGTGACCAAACCCTACAATTACTCTGCCCATCAGGTACAAGGATAGAGCCAGCTTGAGAACATGAGTAGTGGTACATACACTCCCCACAGAGTAAAAAGTATCCAAATACAATAATGTTAGCTTTTCCGAATAGGACATAACTCTCCCCAGCTGAGGTTCACAATCGCGAGCGAGTCAGTAAATTTTCCCCAAGCAGAGTTTATTTCTCTCACAAGCAGAAATTCAATCTCCAACATAATTCATTATCACCAGCAACGAAAATTCATCCCCAGCTGAGTTTTATTTCTCCAAGTCAGCATATCTATCAACATAGTATCTCCTCTCTAACAGAGTTATTCCCCACAAAGTTATCCTCAGACAGAGTCTCGTCCGACAAAATATTTACCAGCCAAGGGGAAAATCCCTGGCATAGTCATCGTTGTTCACCAT
Source organism: Vicia faba (assembly GCA_948472305.1). Lineage (NCBI taxonomy): Eukaryota > Viridiplantae > Streptophyta > Magnoliopsida > Fabales > Fabaceae > Vicia > Vicia faba. The sequence continues at coordinate 1,456,691,059 of OX451736.1, forward strand.
CCCTAACAGAAATAGAGGAACTATGGTTTTTTTTACAGTGGTCAAGAATACCATTTCTCATACTCTCCAAACAGTAGTCAGGGATTTATTTTCCCGGACTCAAATTATTACGTCAGCATTTCATGTTCATACATCATGACATGTGCATACATCACATATAACATAATCTCATTTATTTTGAGAACGTCATCATACAATGCATCTCATGCATAACACATAACTAACCCTATATTTCTTTCAGGAAAGGCAGTTATTATCAACAATTTCCAGCAGGTCTATGATCAACACTCGAAGCTAAACAGAGTAATCGTCAGTATGACAAAAGCAAACCTACCCAGGTTCCTTCCAAAGCCCTACTACCCCTACTTTCATATCGAAGTAACCCTACTATCCAGGTTCCTTTTCACAGCCCTACCACCCAGGTTTTCATATCGAAGTAACCCTACCATCCAGGTTCCTTCTCACAACCCTACTATCCAGGCTTTCATATCGAAGTAACCCTACCATCCAGGTTCCTTCTTACAGCCTTACTATCCTGGATTTCATCTCGGAGTAACCCTACCATCCAGGTTCCTTCTCACAGCCATACTATCCAGGCTTTCATATCAAAGTAACCCTACCATCCAGGTTCCTTCTCATAGCCCTGCTATCCAGGCTTTCATATCGAAGTAACCCTACTATCCAGCTTCCTTCTCACAACCCTACTATCCAGGTATTCATATCAAAGTAACCATACTATCCAGGTTCCTTCTCACAGCCCTACTATCTAGGCTTTCATATCGAAGTAACCCTACTATCCAGGTTCCTTCTCATAACCTTACTATCCGGGTTTTTCCTCTCTTATCCTCAGACAACAGTCCACAACACTGTAAGACCGGGACCCGATCAAACACGATTGGTTTCGCATTTCCCCAGAAAGTTGCAGTGTAACATATACCCTGACCAGACACACAATTCACTCCTGCTTCCCAAACCAGAATTATTCCCCAGTAGAGTAACGAACAACTGAAGCTCCTAAAACTCTATTTCTCTCAAGACAGAGACCAACATTCCCCACCGAAGTCCTCCTCAACAACAGGTATACGGGTTCTCGCAAAGGAATCTCTTATGCGATCGACACTTCTTCGGAAGGCATCTTTAAGCCCATCTCCGACAATTATCTAGCAACTACCAAATGGCATCTATAAGCCCATTCCCGATATCACAAATCAAGTACCACTTCATGCGAGTGCAAATTTCTGGGCACTCTAGTGTTCAATCATCTTCCACCTTCAGATCACGAAAGGCAGACGAGCCAATCTACATCCTCAGGTTTAAGAAGATTGAACAGGGGAAGCTGTTGTACCCCAAAATTTTCCCTCCCATATTTCTCAACAAATGTCAAGTGAGGTCCCCAAATTACTCAAGGAAGTTCAAGAGTTGACCAGACATACTCTCTCCTAAGGCAATCTACTTTAATTTAGGATTTAATTTTTCATCAGGATATATGAACCACAAAGGAATCAAATTCTCACCATTATCCTAATATGTTCTCAAGATCATCCATGTTAAGTTTCAAGCCTTGCAGAAGAAGTTTGCTCAGTCAATTGCTCAACTGCCTGAAAATCAACTGTGCTAGGTAAAAAGTCAATTGTGGCCCACATATAGTCAAATTTCAAGATTTTTTTGTCAACATCCTCATTTTGAAGTATCATCCATAATTTGATCAAGGGTTGATCATGATTCCTCAAGGATTGCTCACAATTCATCAAAACCCAAAAGTTGCTAAATTAGGGTTTTGTAGGAAAAGTCAACTCAACTTTGACCAAGCATAACTTTCTCATACTTCATCATAAATGACCCATCGAAAGCTCATTTTGAAGAGGATGCAATTACCTACAATTCATTTTCATCTCCCAAATTCAAAATATGCACTCACAAATATATATGAATTTTGACATTATAGGTCATTTTGAAAAGTCAACAAAGACACCTTTTGGGTCAAAGCATCTTACATGAACATGGAAGACTCAATTGAGATGAGACCAAAAGGGTTGCTTAGGGGACATCCTAAGCTTTCTAAAAAAATCCAAGAACACCTCTCTAGGGCCAAAATTGAGAGAGTTATGCATTGGCCAAGTTGACCTTTTTTGCAAAATTGCCAAAAGATAAATGTGCTCAAATTTGCATTTTTTGTCAAATGGGCCTAGTTTTTCATGATTGAATCTTGCTTACGACATGGTCCACGATCCAAATCAGCACCCACACACCTTTTGCTTTATTTATTTTATTTTGATTTTTATCATTTAAAAGTCAAATTAAATCAAATAAATAGCAAAAATATCAAAGATTGTTTTGTGATCAAATTTTTGGTGGAATCAAATCCAAATTATGCTAGAAAATCATATCCAAAACGTGAAAAAAAAATTGAACCAAAATTGGCATGATTTGGCTTGATATAGAAAGATATTACACAAAGATAAAAACCAAATCAAATCTTCATAATGGACCAAGATTCAACTCGTTTTTGTTGACCTAATGTGTTGCATTACATATACATAACATAGCCAAGGCAAGAGGGAGAGGTTAACAGTCGTGCATAGCCAAGAACAAAACTTCAAAATCTCAAAGAAAAGTGGTGATTCAATTTCCATCCTAGAGGCCAATCCAAGCCGTTCTAACATCGCCAACAAATTGCTGGACATCCTAGGAATGTATCCCAATCAAATGCAAGCCGCCTCAGGTCCAGAATCCACGCATAGCAGTCACACGGTTTGCCTAAAAACTCATTTTCAATTTCATTGATTTACTCATCATATGCAAGTTTTGATTATATATTCTTGTTCATCATTAAGTTTGCAAGCAATTGGAACCACTTAATTGAATTTATAGTATAGGAATCAAGATATGCCATAGTTAGGGTTTCAGGTTCTTGTTTAGGGTTTTTCAATGCAGGCAAAATTGGGTGTTGATTCTGGTACCATGATGCTCGTAAGGATGAGACGAGTTGATTGGTACCAGCCATGGTCATTTATCTTAAGCATATGCAATTTTTGAGATGCACAGGTCTGTACCTACAGCAAGGTGTCTGTAGGTAAAAGTATCTTAGGCTAAAACGACGGTTTGGGGAAGAAGACAATGCGTGGCACTCACTGGTTGGGTGGTTTGAATTTTAGCGTGGTTTTCGAATGCGTTATTGGTTTTTGATTATATTATTTTAATTCCATTATGTGAATAACAAAAACGCGTGACTCAGTTGGCAAGCAGGAATTGGAGTTGGATATAAGGGCCTGGGTTTGATCCCCAGGTCCCAACCTTTGTTCATATTATTTTATTTCATGAGATCAGGTACACCACAGGTCCTAACTTCCGCCATATGCCACCAATATCTGGCCATCAAATTCATCAGCACTCCAGATCCAATGCCTTTCCATTGAAGGTTCATCATGCACCTCAAGTCAACATGTGCATCAGATCCAACAAAGTCAAACAGGCTTGGATTATTTGGGCTCAGAATTTCAACAATATACCCCCATAATTGCTAGCACAGGCCCATCTTTCTTTTCTTATTTCTTTTATTTTATTTAATTCTTTTAATATTTCTTTTATTTATTCTTAATTCACAAATTAATCTATTTTTTCATAAAAATCATAAAAACAAAAATTCATAAAAAAAAATTAGAATTAGTTTTTTTTATATTATCAAAATTAATTTAATTTAGTGTTAACTTAGGGGAAATTGTAATTTATTTTCACAAATAAAATCAAATAGAAATTAGGTTAAATTCTTGATCTAATGCTTTTATTTTTTCTCAAATAAACAAAAACACAAAAATAGGTTTTTTTAATAAATTAATTTATTTTTCTTAATTTAAAATTAATTAGAATTTAGGATTTTTCTTCTTAATTTAACTATTTTATTGCTTTCTTAAATAACAAAAAACCTTTTTTTAATCAATCGTCAATAGGTTTAGTCAAGGGTCAAAACCCTAGTCATTTCGTATTTGATTCATCGCGCGCTTATTTTTATTTCGACAATATTTTTGTAACTGTTCATGGCTTGTAATAGTTTAATTTAGGGTTTTATTTATTGTTTAAATTCCCGGTTTTTTGGCTATGAAATTAATTCCCCTCCCCGAAGCCTTGTAATAGAATAGTGTTGTACCCCAAAATCCACCCCCCCCATATTTCTCTATACATGTCAAGTGAGGTCTTCAAATTGCTCAAGGAAGTCCAAGAGTTGACCAGACAAACCCTCTCCTAAGGTAGTCTACCCCAAATTAGGGTTTCAGTTTGCATCAAGATGTTTGAGTCCAAAGGATCCCAAATGCTCACCATTGTCCTAATATTTTCTCAATATCATCCATGTCAAGTTTCAAGCCTTGCAGAGGAAGTTTGCTCAGTCAATCGCTCAAAGGCCTAAAAATCGACTGTGCTAGGGCAAAAGTCAACTGTGGCCCACATGCAGTCAAACTTCAAGATTTTTGGTCAACATTCTCATTTTGAAGTATTATTCATCATTTGATCAAGGGTTGATCATGATTCCTCAAGGATTGGTCATAATTCATCAAAACCCAAAAGTTGCTAAATTAGGGTTTTGTAGGAAAAGTCAACTCAACTTTGACCAAGCATAACTTTCTAATACGTTATCAAAAATGACCCATCCAAAGCTCATTTTGAAGAGGATGAAATTACCTACAATCCATCTTCATCTCCAAAGTTCAAAATAAGAACTCACAAGAATATATGAATTTGGACATTATAGGTCATTTTGAAAAGTCAACAAAAACACCTTTTGGGGAAAAGCTTCATACATGAACGTGGAAGACTCAATTGAGATGAGACCAAAAAGGTTTCTTAGAGGACATATTAATATTTCTAAAAAGTCAAAGAACACATCTCTAGGGTCAAAATTGAGAGAGTTGTGAATTGGTAAAGTTGACCCTTTTTTGCAAAATTGCCAAAAGTCAAATGTGCCCAAAATTGCATTTTTTGTCAAATAGGCCCAACTTTTTATGCTTGCACTGAGTTTGTAATGTGACCCACGACCCATGATCCCTTCCATTTGTCATTCTTTTATTTTTGGTATTTTTTTTTGATTTTATTTCAATTAAATCAAATAAAATTAAAATAAAATAATGAAAAAAATCAAAACTAATCAAATCTTAAGATTTTGTGCATGTTTAGGTCTATTACACAACTGGAAGTGAGATCAAATCGTGCAAGGCTCATACAGATACAAAAAGATTGCATTTTGCTTGATTTGGAAAGATTTGCACAAGGATCAAATCATGAATCAATGATCATAATTGGAGAAGATTTGAAACCAAGTTGCAACCCTAAATCATTCTTGCATACATAAGGAAGGATGGCAGAGCAAAAACAAGGAGGTCGGAGGCGTGCAAAACAGAAAGCAAAGTTGAAAAAATTCAAGAAAAGTTGTAAATAAATTTTCAAGATTCAGGCTATCTCAAGCCATTCTAATCATCCCAATCGCTTGCTGGATATCCCTGGATCACATTCCAACCATTAGCAAGCTTCCTCAAGCCTTGAAACACGCTGTAAGTTTCACACGACTTCCATATTTTCTTGAAATCCAATACATTAATTCTGGCACATTTAGCATGTTTGATTGGTACATTCGTGGTCCTTGAGTTATTTGCAAGCTATTGATTATATCCAATTGCGTTTTTACTGACTATACACCAAGATGCCATAGTTAGGGTTCTTGCTTCGTTTTTAGGGTTTTTTCTGTACAGGAACAATTGGCCATGGATAATGGTACCATGATGCTCGTGAGGTTGCAACGAGTTGATTAGTACCATTGGTTGGGATTTATCATGCTTGCATAGAATTTTGGAGTGGACAAGGGTGTTACCTACGCCCAATGTCCGTAGGTGAAGGTATTTGATCTAAAACGACAGAAGCCAGGAGGACGATGATGGCGTGGCAGGTGGTGAATGGCCCATTCAAATTGCACGCGTTTTAAGAATTCACTTTTTGTCTTTATCATATAATAATTGTTGGTCATTCTTTGTACAACTAAGCAAGCCTGCGCAGGTGGTAAGGCCATTAGTCTTTGATGCACACGTCCTGGGTTCGATCCCAGGCGTGTGCATTTTATTTTCTTAAAATTTTTAGGCTGATTCAATGCACCACATGACAAGGCATCCACCATACATCATCAATATCCAATCATTTCATCCATCAACAAGCCAAATCCAAGGCTCCATCAGTGAGGGTCCACCGTGTGCATAGGTCAAGCGTGCACACAAGATTGAAAAAGTCAAGGCAGGCCAAGAGTTATTGGGCTCAGAATTGCAAGTCTCACCCCCCTTTTTGCTATCATAACACCAGGCCTTTTCTCTTTCTTTTCTCTAATTTGTTTTTTAATTTAATTTGTTTAAATTATTTTCTAACCAAAATTAATTTATTTTTTCACAAAAATCATAAAATCAAATTTCACAAATTTAGATTTAGTTTTTTTTTATCAAATTTAATTTAATATTAATTTAATTTAGGTTAAGTCTAACCTTTTTATATTTAAAATCAATTAGAAAAAAATAGGGTTAGTTTGATTTAATTTTTAATGCTTTTCTCAATAAATAAAAAATACAAAAAATAGGTTAACTTAATTATTTTTCTTAATTTAAATTAATTAGTAATTAGGTTTTTTTATTATTTATTCAATTAAACCTTATTTTCTTAAAATAGAACAAAAACCACAAAAAATGATTTTTCTTTTAATCAGGCTTAGTCGGGGTCAAAACCCTAATTCTCTCCTTTTCGATTCATCGCACGTGTTTATTATTTTTGCAATATTAATGTAACTGCTCACGGTATGTAATAGTTTAATTAGGATTTACTTTTATTTATCGTTTTAAGGGTTTTTTGGCTATGTAATTAATCCCTCCTCCGAAGCCTTGTAATAACGTAGGTTTTACTTTTCCGCATTTTAATTCTTGCAAATATTAACTGTTAGATGTATGTTAATAGGATTGTATGACAAGATTGCATGTTAATTTAAAATGGCTAGCAAACCCTAATGTGCAAAGATAATAATTGAAATCAAATCACTCGCACATGTGCACTCCTAGGGTATACTCTCACTTCGGTTGCCTTCGGTAAACGGTCATTAAGTATAGGGTGTTTTAGTGGTCTCCCTCCTGTCTAAACAAAGATCAAATGTCCCGTTCAGAAATGTTGCCTCGGAAAGGTTGCCTCAGAAATGTTGCCTCGAATATGATCTTAAGACATTAGGGTTATTACTAAGACGTCCTAGCATTGCTTTAGTGATCGTACGTCCCTTACGAATTGACCCTTACAACTCCAACGACGGTGCTACCTATTTCACAATAGTAGGATAGCACTGTCTAAAGGAAACGAGAATAGAAACAATCCTTTTTCGAGTAGGTAGGTTAGTTCCTAGGTACTTGCTCAAATAAACAAACTTTTTCACACAAACACTTTTCAAACAAAGTTTTCAAAAAAAACTTCGTAACACTCTTGAAGACAGAAGCAAGGGTTAAAACGAAGTAAAACAAAAACTTTTCAAAACAAACACACACAAGCAATTTTAAAAGATGAGCAAATACCTAAGTGCCCATGGAGAACCATGGATATAAAGGGTTCTAATACATTCCCTTTCTATAATCTACCCCCCGTACTCAAAATCTCGAAAAAGGAATTTTTCTGTTCTTTTTTTCCTTTCCAGTTGGATAAAATAAAAGTCGGTGGCGACTCTTGCTTACCGCGACATTTTGCGAATACAAAATGCAAAATACAAACCAGCATTTTTAAAACAGTCAGTTCTTCCACCGTATCACAGAACTGGCGACTCTTCTGGGGACTAATAAGTGGGGTATACCTTAGGATTAGTTCATCATAAATTGCTTCTCTTGTTTGTTTTGGTTGCTTTAATTTTAAGGGTTTTGTATTGGGAGTTACTATAGATCTTAACCCGGATCTGGGGACACCTTTTAGGTAAGTAGCAATAAACTGTGAGGGAACTGTACGGCATAGACCGATACGGTTGAAGCAGTAGCTACATTGATGTGGCACATTGGTTGGTACCGGTATCCCTTATGGAGAAACGAGGAGAATACGGGGCCGCTATGTGTGTCGTTAAGCATCAACCAACCTTAGAACCTTTAATCGACCAACTTGGCCATTAGAAAGTAGTGAGATAGCGAACCTCGGTGTAAAGCTGAGAACTGGTTGATACTCGATGCTACACTCATTCAGACCATACTCTCGAGATAGTTCAGGCTGCAAGAAAAGATTGCGTGAGCTGAAACCATGACCGATGGAGGATGGTCAGTGATATTGAGAACCTCTAGAACTCGGTTACTTTTACTATGACAGGTTGAAACCAACTGAACTTCAAGAGGGTAATACCTTTGACCCCATGCAAATCTTAAATTTAAGGGCTTTTATGTGACTTATTTTCCTTTACCATGTTTGTTATCTGCTATACATGTTGTTTTTTATCATGACATCATGCATCATAACATAGCATGTATACTTCATTATACTAACCATTTCAAAGACCAAGGGGATTTATCTTTGTTCTGTTTTGCAGATTATGACTTTCGTGCGCAGAAATACCATCCGAGTTAACTTTGTGCAAATACCTGCTCAACTTAAAGAGTTAGCCTCAAGAGTTTCCGAGACTTCCACGTTCATTAAGAGACATGGTCAGCTCCTTAGCTTGGTTACCTCAAAGTTTGATGAGCAGATGATGAGTGTGCTTTTCCAGTTCTTCGATCCTATGCATCATTGCTTCACCTTCCTAGATTATCAGCTGGTTCCCACTTTGGAAGAGTTTTCTCACTTATTGGGCATATCCATCCTTGAGCAGATGCCCTTCACAGGTATGGAAGAGAATCCTAGACCAGAAGACATTGCCTCAGCTGTGCATCTGAAATGGGCTGATGTAGTATCCAATTAGGAGACACGAAGCGGGGTTGAAGGTTTTCTAGCCAAGTTTTTCATAGATCAGGCTCAGCTATTCTGGGATAGTTTGTATTTTCAGGATTTCGAAGATATCTTGGCTCTCCTTATCTATGGTTTGGTTCTCTTCCCGAATCCATATTCCTTTAATGATGTGAATGCGGTTAAGATCTTCCTTTCTCACAATCCTGTGCCTACTCTACTGGGTGATATCTTGCATGCTCTCTACACTCGTACTGTGCGAAGAAGAGGGACCCTTATGTGTTGCATGCCTTTGTTGTCAACGTGTTTTATTTTGCACCTCCCCAAGTATGTGCTGAAGAATGAAGAAGGTTTGGGATGGTCTTACAAAATAATGTCACTTGCCTATACAAACGTTCTTTGGAGTTCTGAGGCTATGGAAAACACTGCTGTCATTGATCGTTGTGGGGGATATCCTAATGTCCCATTGCTTGGAATCAGAGGAGGTATAACCTATAATCCTTGTCTAGCTTTGCGAGAATTTGGTCGTGCTTGGAGAGATGGTACCCGTGAGCTACTTCTTGCGGGTATTGCATTTGACTACAAGGAAGACGTTGACGAGCATCGCCGGAGGTTCATACGAGCTTGGGGCATGGTGAACAGGTCTGACCCTCAAGAGCTGGGACCAAGGACTTCCCTCCCTATGCAGCCTTATCTCCAATGGGTCCGAGCTCGTGCCCAGAAGCTTGGGATGCCCTATGAAGCAGTACTTCCAGTAATTGTGGAGCCCACTAATGAAGAAGGCATTCCCTATAAAGTTCTTTAACCTTACATGCCCACTGATCCTGGGGCATTGCAAAGGTCTTGGATTCAGATGAAAGAGGAAAGGTATACTTACCGGGATAAGTACCATGAGCAAGAAAGGAAGATTTTAAAGCTCACCAGGAAGCTCGAAGAAGAAAGAACGATCAATGACTACGTCAGCACAAAGAGGAAGCGTCCATGGGATTTTTGATTTTGCTCTTCTAGTTTAGATTTGTTTTCCATTTATTTCTTTGTAACGCCTTAAAGGCATTGTTGAACCTTTTTACAAGTTAATCTAATAAAGTTTGTTTATTTTTGGTTTGAAAATTTAAATCTCCCAAAGTCTTTGAAATCATTACATACGCATCCCATTATCATGCACACCATTACAGGTACCATTACAGGTTTCTCATATTCTTCGCTGTTTATTTCAGCACGAAATGTCTTCTGATCAAGCCATCAAAGATCTCCAAGCACAAAATGCCCAATTCCAAGAGATGTTCTTAAGTCTGGCCAAAGGGAAAGGGGATCTAAAAGCTCTCATTCTGAAAGAGAAGAAGAAGAAGAAGAAGAAGGTCGTTCTTCTAAATATGGGCAAAAGGTTTGGGGATTAGTTGAAGCAGCAAGCTGATCTGACCTCTTCATCCAAGGAATGGGAGAATCAAGAATAAGAAAAGGGCCCCAGTCCTACAATCTCCGATGATGATACAAATTATGATGAGGAGCAATATCCTCATGCCGAGGATAGGTACAAGAAGTTAGAAGACCGTCTGAGTGCAATGGAGATTCAGAAGATCCCTGGTTTGGATTTTGGAGAGCTGGGACTGGTATCGGGAGTGGTGATCCCTCATAAGTTCAAAGCTCCGGTTTTTGCCAAGTACGATGGAGTATCCTGTCCAAAACTCCATCTCCGCTCGTACGTCATGAAAATCCAACCCCACACTGCTGATAGAAATTTGTGGGTACACTTCTTTCAAGATAGTCTGTCAGGGACTCAACTTGAATGGTTTTATCAGTTGGAAGGAGCCAATGTCCAAAACTGGGAGGACCTTGCTGCTGCTTTCTTCAGGAAGTATCAGTATAACGCCGACCTTGCTCCCACTTGTACTCAGCTTCAGGGTATATCTATGGGTGCAAGTGAAGGTTTTAAGGACTATGCTCAAAAGTGGAGAGATTTGGCTGGAAGAGTCCAACCCCCTTTGTCTGATAGGGACTTGGTTGACATGTGTCTAGGGATGCTATCTGGTCCATTTTTCAATCATCTGATCGGCAGTTCGTCATTTGGGTTTACTGAGTTGATCTTGAATAGAGAGAGAGAGTAGAAGCTGGTATCCGAAGTGGTAAGATACAGAAGGATACTTCATCAAGTGCACTAAAGAAGCCTTTCACCAGTAAGAATGAAGCTAGTGCAGTCTACAGCTCGAGGAGCCAAAGCAGACTTGAACACCGTCAAGCAGTAAATGCGGTAGTGATATCAAGACCCACAGTTGCTCCACAATGCAACAATCAACAAAGGGTGGAAAGACCACAAAGGAAGTACACTCGGCTCAATATGACCTTGTCTCAAATTCTACCATAATTATTGAAGACCAATCTGGTAACTCTGAGGGAGGCCCCGAAGAACCCCAACACCACATCTCCTCATTATAACCCGAATACCCGCTACGCCTATCACTCCGAAGGTCCAGGTCATGATACAAACAACTGTTGGGCCTTGAAAAATAAGGTGCAAGACTTGATCGAAGCTAAAGAGATTGAGTTTGACGCTCCGGAGAAGCCCAACGTCATAACTGCTCCCATGCCCAAACATGGTCATGGAGTGAATGCTGTGGACGATGATTTATTTATGACCTCCGTGGAAGAAATTGCTACTCCTTTGATGACAATAAAGAAGAATTTGTTGTTGGCCGGTTTATTTCTGGGCTGTGGCGAAGGTTGCCACATATGTTCAATTTTGCCTGCTGGTTGCCACTTATTGAAGTTAGGTGTTCAACGCCTGATGGATAATAGAGAAATCCTATTCGAAAAGACTTTGATTCCGTCAGTTCCAATTGAATATGTTTCCATCATAACCATTTCCGCCTATCCTTCCAAGGTTTCCTCGAGAAATCCTGTTAGGATTACACCCGTCCCAAGAATTGCTCCGTTAATAATTACTGTCCCAGGTCCTATCCTATACACTTCAGATAAGGCTGTCCCTTGGCACAATGGGGCTGATGTGTATTACCATGGAGTTAAACAAGACTTAAAAAGTGAGGAAGCTGATATTGATATCAGAAATATTGTCGGGGCCAACAAGGTCACCAGAAGCGGAAGACTCTTTTCTCCCGAGATTTCCCCTCCGACTATTCACAAACCTGTTGTCATTCCATCTGCTGGTACATCAGCTGCTATCCCAGTTCCTATCCCAGTTATCACCCCTGTCGCCGAGCCATCTGGAACTCGGGGCAAAGAAATCACAGGTGAGCCTGCCCGGACGGAGGCGCCTAAGAAGATCATTGTAGAAACCTCTAAGCAGGAGATAGAGGAAATTTTAAAGATTATCAAGAAAAGCGACTACAACGTAGTCGAGCATATAGGGAAGACCCCGTCAAAAATCTCCATGTTGTCCTTGTTATTGTGTTCTGAAGCCCATGCAAAGGCTTTAATTGATTTCCTCAAAACTGCGCATGTGCCGTAGGAAACTTCTGCCGATCAATTCAAAGACTGCGTAGCTAGTTTGATTGTCGATAACGGGTTGGGTTTCTCAGATGCAGATCTGACTGCTAAAGGAAGAAATCACAATGACGCTCTGCACGTCTCAATCGAGTGCAGGGGAACTACTATGGCCCATGTACTGGTGGATACCGGATCCTTATTGAATGTTTTGCCAAAGAAAGCATTAGACCGTCTTGACTGTGAAGGTTTGACTCTAAAGCCGAGCAATATTGTGGTCAGGGCTTTTGACGGGTCAAAAAGGATGGTGCACGGGGAGGTGGACGTCCCTGTTAAAGTTGGATCTCAAACTTTTACATCTACTTTCTATGTGATGGATATCAGGCTATCATATTCTTGTTTGCTGGGTCGCCCTTGGATTCATAAGGCTGGGGCAGTGACTTCCACGCTCCATCAAATGTTGAAATATCCAGTAAAGGGGAAGATCGTTACAATACAAGGTGAAGAGGAGTATATGGTGAGTCATCTTAATTCCTTTCACTACATGGAGATGGATGGGGAATTCATCGAAACCCCTTGTCAGAACTTTGAAGAGGTCCCCCAGACTTTGGCGTTGAGTGAAGTTGCTACTGACAAACCTCCAATGAAGATGGCTTCTCTCAAGGATTCCAGGGCTGTAATTGAAGAAGGTGGGTGTACAAATTTGGGTCAGCTCCCTGATTTCACGCACAAAACTAACAAATTTGGTTTGGGATTTACTACAGGGGCTCAAAAGGCTGTTAGGCATGCACGGATTGGAAGACCTTCTCTGCATATCAGCAATCAGGGAGTTAATGCGCTTGAAGACAGTGAAGAAGATTCGAACATCGACAGCTGGATCTACCCTACAACCGATGGTGGATTGAACAACTGGACGGCGAAGGACTTCATACCTATTTCTTTTATTCCACAGTAATTGACTTTTGTTTTAAGAGTTATAATAAACAATTCGAAACTTTATGGCCCGGTGCCTTTCCCGAGGCACCTTGGCTTTGCTTGTGAGGGCTTATTATTTGTCATTTTCATATATCATCAATAAAACATTGGACGTTTCTTGCATAACAAATTTTGCGCTCTTTGTTTTTCTTTTTCTATCTCTCGCTTTATCAAAAACAACTATTGTCTTACACACACTCACGTATCGTAATGCAGATCCATATCCACACTGGATCCCATTAATAACGACTTTGCTATTGCCAGTTATGACTTTGAAAATCCAATCAACCAAGCCGAGGACGAAGGCGAGGATGATTGTGAGGTGCATGGAGAACTTGCTAGACTGTTACTACAGGAAGAAAGGGCCATACGGCCTCATGAAGAGCCAGTTGAATTAGTGAATTTGGGTATAGAGGAAGACAGGAAAGAAGTCAAGATAGGAGCAAATCTGGAGTTTAGTGTCAAGTAACAGTTGATACAGATGCTACGCGACTATGTTGAGATCTTTTCATGGTCTTATGAAGATATGCCCAGTTTGGACACTGATATTATGGTTCATCGCTTGCCAACTAAAGAAGACTGCCCTCCAGTAAAACAGAAGGTTCGCCGTATGCGTCCTGAGGTGTCTGAGAAAATCAAAGCTGAGGTCATGAAACAATTCGATGCGGGATTTTTAGCTGTTACTTCTTATCCACAGTGGGTTACTAAAATTGTTCTAGGGCCTAAGAAGGATGGTAAGGTATGGATGTGTGTGGACTATAGAGATCTGAATAGGGCGAGCCCCAAGGATGACTTCCCACTCCCTCACATCGATGTTCTGGTCGACAATACCATGCAGTATAAGATCTTCTCCTTCATGGATTGTTTTTCTGGTTACAATCAGATCAAGATGGCTCCCGAGGACATGGAGAAGACAACCTTCGTTACACAGTGGGGCACCTTCTGTTACAAGGTAATACCTTCCGGGTTGAAGAATGCTGGGGCAACTTATCAGCGCGCCATGGTCGCTTTGTTCCACGACATGATTCATCATGAGATAAAGGTTTACGTTGATGACATGATCGCAAGGTCCTAGACTGAGGAAGAACACCTTGACCATCTCCAGAAACTGTTCGACAGGTTGAAGACGTACAAGCTAAGGTTGAACCCGAACAAGTGCACCTTCGGGGTAAGGTCTGGTAAGTTGTTGGGTTTCGTCGTCAGTGATAAGGATATTCAAGTGGACCCTGCCAAGGTAAAGGCTATAAAAGAGATGCCGGCTCCCCGCACAGAAAAGGAAGATAGAGGATTTTTGGGACGTCTAAATTACATTGCAAGATTCATTTCACATTTGACTGCTACTTGTGAGCCAATCTTCAAGCTGCTGAAGAAAGATCAAGTGGTAAAATGGAATGATGAATGTCAGACCGCTTTCGAAAGGATCAAGGATTACCTCCAAGAGCCACCTATTCTGATGCCTCTTGTTGAAGGAAGACCTTTGATCTTATACTTGACAGTACTGGACAATTCAATGGGGTGCGTGCTGGGGCAGCATGACGAGTCTGGCCGAAAAGAGCATGCTATTTACTACCTTAGCAAAAAGTTTACCGACTGTGAGACCCGATACTCACTACTCAAGAAAACTTGCTGCGCTTTGGCATGGGCTGCTCGCCGGATGAGACAGTATATGCGGACTCACATCACCTTATTGATCTCAAAGATGGATCCAATCAAGTATATCTTCGAAAAGCCTTCCTTTTCCGAAAGAATAGCAAGATGGCAGATGATCTTAACTGAGTATGACATCCAATACACAACCCAGAAAGCAATCAAGGGGAGTGTATTGGCGGATCATTTGGCACATCAGGCAGTGAATGACTACCAATCCATGAATTTCGAGTTCCCGGACGAGAACATCATGTTGGTGACCAACTATGAAGAACCTGGACCGGATGAAGGACCTGAGGAAGGATCCCGATGGTCTATGTATTTTAATGGAGCATCAAACGCGTTGGGTAATGGAATTAGCTTTGTGATCATATCTCCTGAGGGCTGTCATACTCCGTTCACTGACCGGTTATTTTTTAACTGCACCAATAATATGGTGGAGTATAAAGCATGTATCCTAGGGCTTCGAGCTGCTATTGACCTGAGGATTAAGTTCTTGAGTGTATTCATAGATTCTGCTCTAGTGATCAGTCAGACAAAGGCGAGTGGGATACGAAGCACCCAAATCTTATTCCTTACAAAGAGTATGTACTGACATTGCTCCCACATTTTAAGAAGATAACCTTTGAACACTTCCCAAGAGAGGAGAATCAGTTAGCGGAAGCGCTAGCTACCATGTCTTCTATGTTCAAAGTTAGGTGGGACAATGAAGCTCCCCAGATTACCATTGAGAGGTTGGACGAACCCGCACATTGCTGTGACATTGAGACTGAAGAGGTAGTAGATAAACCCTGGTTTCACGAGGTAAAGAGGTATCTTGAGGCTCAAGAGTACCCCGAGGGTGCATCCGTTAATGATAAGAAGTTTCTGAGAAGGTTCGCTGCGAAGTTCTTCATCAGTAATGGTGTCCTTTATAAGCGTAACCATGATTCGACCTTATTGCGATGTGTGGACAAAAGCGAGGCGGAAAGGATCATGGAAGAATTACATGAAGGTACCTTGGGAACTCATTCCAGTGGACATACCATGGCAAAAAAGATCCTACGGGCTGGATATTATTGGTCCACTATGGAAGCCGATTGTTATCAGCACTCTCGGACCTGTCATAAGTGCCATGTCTATGCTGCTAAGGTGCATGTACCTCCAGTTCCTCTGAATGTTTTGACAGATCCTTGGCCTTTTGCATTGTGGGGCATCAACATGATCGGAGAGATCAGGCCTACTGCATCCAACGGACATGGTTTCATTCTGGTAGTTATTGATTATTTCACGAAGTAGGTTAAGGCAGCTTCCTTTGCTACAGTAACCAAAAACGTCGTGGCACGGTTTATCCGACACAATCTGATATGTCGATACGGTGTACCAGAGAGGATTATTATGGACAAAGGTACAAATCTCAATAATACGATGATCACCAAGCTCTGCAAACAGTTCAAGATACAGCATCACAACTCTTCTCCCTACCGGCCGAAGATGAATGGGGCTGTTGAAGCGGCTAACAAGAATATCAAGAAGATTGTGCAGAAGTTGACGGTGACATACAAAGACTGGCATGAGATGTTACTATTCGCTCTTCATGGGTACCGCACCTCAGCACAGACATCGACAGGGGCAACACCTTATTCCTTGGTATATGGCATGGAGGCAGTCTTACCCATTGAAGTCCAGATACCCTCTCTCCCGATTATGAAGGATGCGGGTTTGAGCGAAGATGACTGGATCCAGACTCGACTTGATCAGTTGAACTTAATCGACGAGAAGAGACTTACTGCTATTTGTCATGGTCAGACGTATCAAAAGTGGATGATCAAGGCTTTTAACAAGAAAGTCAGACGTCAAGAATATCAAGTCGGGGATCTGGTGATCAAACGCATCATGCTACAACAAGGTGATCCCAGGGGCAAATGGACCCCCACATACAAAGGGCCATTTGTGGTTAAGAACATTTTCTTGGGAGGAGCTATGATTCTAACCACCATGGATAGTGACGGCCTTCCTCACCCCGTCAATGTGAAAAAATACTACGCATAATCAAAGATCCGCTAGGTTGACTTGCCTAGGAAAAAAATAAGGGCTTCCTGACGAACCAAAAGGGTTCGGGCAAAAGTAAGGGATGAAAATGAAAAAACTGTACACCCGGTAAGTCGAAAAACTGAAAAGGCGGCTTGGGCAAAAAAGGGTATCCCGGTGGACCGAAAACCTGAAAGGGAGGTCCAGGAAAAAATTAGGGATCAAAGCGTAACACTATGTCTCATTGGATCATCTTGCAACCAGACTTCGTTAATGACTATCAAGCTCGGACGATGTCAATCAATCTGATCTACCTTCGACCAAGTAGCAAAGTGATGAGACGCTTGAAGATATAAAGGCAATAGCAGAGTTGGAACCCAATGGGATTGTTCACATAACTGTTTTTCTTTCTGTTACACAAATTGTAATTTCTATCCTTCGACGGCGTTCCCTTACTAGGACGTCAGCCTCCTGTACAAAACGCCTATTACAGGCCAACTTCAAAAATCAATACAATTCAGTTTCACAAGAAATTTTAAACTTGTCTTTCCTTTTTCTGTTTTGTTTTGAAAGAAACGTCCAATGATTCATTTTTGATATATGCATTTGAAAATAATTGCTGCTCATAAGTGTTTACATAAGAAACAAAAGACAATTACTCGTAATTCCAGGAACATGGGAAAACAAGAAATGTCCAAACCTTACAGTTGCTCTACCCACCATGTACAGGGATAGAGCCAGCTTGAGAATATAACTAATGGCACATACATTCCCTGCAGAGTAGGAAGTATCCAAAAACAATGATGACAGCTCTCCCCAGCCGAGGTTCATAATCGCGAATGGGCCTGCAAATTCTCCCCAAGCAGAGTTTATCTATCACCAACAATAGAAGTTCATCATCAGTTAGTTTATTTCTTCCACAGGCAGAAATTCAATCCCCGACAGAGTTCATCATCACCAGCAACGATAATTCATCCCCAGCAGAGTGGTTTCTCCAAATCAGCAGATCATCCAGCAAAATATATTTCTTCTCCATAGAGTCTCTCCCGGCGGAATATTCTCAAGCAGAACAGACGCAAGTCTCCGGCTAATCATCTTCGGTCACTATCCCTAGCAAGAACGGAGAACTCAACTCCCTGTACTCTCCAACAGCAGTCCGGGATTTATTCTCCCCAACCGGAGAACATCATAAGAACATTGCATTTCCATACATCATGGCATGCGCATACATATTATACAGCACAATCTCATTTATTTTGAGAACATAATTACTCAATACATTTCATACATCATGACATTACATACGATTAACTCTTTACCTTTTAGGAAAAGAAACAATCAAGTTCTCACAAGTTTTCTCTGGTTCAGTCAAATCGATACTAAGATTTCTAGTCCGGTTCAAGCTATGAAGCCCAGAAATCGACCGGATAATATCTTGATTTCTCCAAAATACTACGAAGCCTGGAATCGACCAGATAGTGGTATATCATAAATACAAGCTTGGAAGCCCGGAAATCGACCGGAAAACAACTTAATCCTCAACAAGTTATTGTGAAGCCTGGAAATCGACCATATAGCAATACAAAATACCATGAAGCCTGGAATCGACCAGATAATGGTATAAGACACCGTGAAGCCTGGATCACGACCAGATAGCGGCAAAAGACACTGAAGCCTGGGACACGACCAGATAACAGTATAAGATACTGCAAAGCTTGGAATTCGACCAAATAGCAGTTTACCCGGCCCATTACTATGAAGCCCAGAAATCGACCGAATATTAGTATGCCTTAAATTCAAGTTGAAAGCCCGGATGCGAACGGATAACCACTTGATTCCTTCTAAAGCCTGGAGCACGACCAAATAAGAATTAAGAAATTGCAAAGCCTGGAGAACAACCAGATAGCAAGTTTAATCTCATCTCCCCAGTAATTCACTGTAAAGCCTGGAGCACGACCAGATAGCAGTCGGTCTTATTTTTCTCAACAAATCACTGTGAAGCCTGGAGCACGACCAGATAGCAGTTCATTTTCACCTCCTCAACTAAGAGATGATTCCTCAGTAGAGTAACGGACAACTAAAGTTCCTAAAACTCTATCTCTCTCAAGACAAAGACCAACATTCCCCAACAAAGTCCTCCTCGACAACAGGTACACGGGCTCTCGCAAAGGAATCTCTTATGCGATCGAAACTTCTTCTAATGGCATATTTAAGCCCATCTTCCTTCATTGACTTCCAAATGGCATCTATAAGCCTATTCCAGATATCGCAAGACGAGTACCACTTCATGCGAGTGCAAATTTCTGGGCACTCTAGTGTTCAATCATCTTCCACCTTCGGATCACGAAAGGCAGACAAGCCAATCTACATCCTCAGGTTTAAGAAGATTGAACAGGGGCAGCTGCTGTACTCTAAAATTTTCCCTCCCATATTTCTCAATACATGTCAAGTGAGGTCTTCAAATTGCTCAAGGAAGTCCAAGAGTTGACCAGACAAACCCTCTCCTAAGGCAGTCTACCCCAAATTAGGGTTTCAGTTTGCATCAAGATGTTTGAGTCCAAAGGAACCAAAATGCTCACCATTGTCCTAATATGTTCTCAAGATCATCCATGTCAATTTTCAAGCCTTGCATAGGAAGTTTGCTCAGTCAATTGCTCAAAGGCCTGAAAATCGACTATGGTCGGGCAAAAGTCAACTGTAACCCACATGCAGTCAAACTTCAATATTTTTGGTCAACATTCTCATTTTGAAGTATTATTCATAATTTGATCAAGGTTTGATCATGATTCCTCAAGGACTGGTCACAATTCATCAAAACCCAAAAGTTGCTAAATTAGGGTTTTGTAGGAAAAGTCAACTCAACTTTGACCAAGCATAACTTTCTCATACTTTATCAAAGATGACCCATCCAAAGCTCATTTTGAAGAGGTTGCAATTACTTACAATACATATTCATCTCCCAAGTTCAAAATATGCACTCACAAGAAGATATGATTTTGGACATTATAGGTCATTTTGAAAAGTCAACAAAAACACCTTTTGGGGAAAAGCTTCATACATGAACATGGAAGACTCAATTGAGATGAGACCAAAAAGTTTGCTTAGAGGACATCTTAAGATTTCTAAAAAGTTAAATAACACATCTCTAGGGTTAAAATGGAGAGAGTTGTGCATTGGTAAAGTTGACCCTTTTTGCAAAATTTCTAAAAGTCAAATGTGCCCAAAATTGCATTTTTTGTCAAATGGGCCCAACTTTTTATGCTTGCACTGAGTTTGTAATGTGACCCACGACCCATGATCCCTTCCATTTGTCATTATTTTATTATTTTATTTATTTTTGATTTTATTTCAATTAAATCAAATAAAATCAAAATAAAATAATGAAAAAAATCAAAACTAATCAAATCTTGAGACTTTGTGCATGTTTAGGTCTATTACACAGCTGGAAGTGAGATCAAATCGTGCGAGGCTCATATGGATACAAAAAGATTGCATTTTTCTTGATTTGGAAAGATTTGCACAAGGATCAAATCATGAATCAATGATCATAATTGGAGAAGATTTGAAACCAAGTTGCAACCCTAATTCATTCTTGGATACATAAGGAAGGATGGCAGACCAAAAGCAAGGAGGTTGGAGGCGTGAAAAACAGAAAGAAAAGTTGCAAAAATTCAAGAAAAGTTGTAAATGAATCTTCAAGATTCAGGCTATCTCAAGCCATTCTAAGCAATCCAATCGCTTGCTGGATATGCCTGGATCACATTGCAACCATTAGCAAGCTTCCTCAAGCCTTGAAACACGCTGTAAGTTTCACACGACTTCCATATTTTCTTGAAATCCAATACGTTAATTCTGGCACATTTAGCATGTTTGATTGGTACATTCGTGATTCTTGAGTTATTTGCAAGCTATTGATTATATCCAATTGCATTTTTACTGACTATACACCAAGATACCATAGTTAGGGTTCTTGCTTCCTTTTTAGGGTTTTTCTGTACAGGAACAATTGGCTATGGATAATGGTACCATGATGCTCGTGAGGTTGCAACGAGTTGATTGGTACCATTGGTTGGGATTTATCATGCTTGCATATAATTTTGGAGTGGACAAGGGTTGTACCTACACCCAGTGTCCGTAGGTAAAGGTATTTGATCTAAAACGACAGAAGCCATGATGACGATGATGGCGTGGCAGGTTGTGAATGGCCCATTCAAATTGTGCGCGTTTTAAGAATTCACCTTTTGACTTTATCATATAATAATTGTTGGTCATTCTTTGTACAACTAAGCAAGCCAGCGCATGTGGTAAGGCCATTAGTCTTTGATGCACACGTCTTGGGTTCGATCCTAGGCGTGTGCATTTTATTTTCTCAAAATTTTCAGGCTGATTCAAAGCACCACATGACAAGGCATCCACCATACATCATCAATATCCAACCATTCCATCCATCAACAAGCCAGATCCAAGGCTCCATCAGTGAGGGTCCACCGTGTGCATAGGTCAAGCGTACATACAAGATTGAAAATGTCAAGGTAGGCCAGGAGTTATTGGGCTCAGAATTGCTAGTCTCACCCCCCTTTTTGCTAGCATAACACCAGGCCCTTTTCTCTTTCTTTTCTCTAATTTGTTTTTTAATTTAATTTGTTTAAATTATTTTCTAACCAAAATTAATTTCTTTTTTCACAAAAATCATAAAATCAAATTTCACAAATTTAGATTTAGGTTTTTTTTTTAATTATTTTATCAAATTTAATTTAATATTAATTTAATTTAGGTTAAGTCTAACCTTTTTATATTTAAAATCAATTAGAAAAAATTAGGGTTAGCTTGATTTAATTTTTATTTCTTTTTCTCAATAAATAAAAAATACAAAAATAAGTTAACTTAATTATTTTTCTTAATTTAAATTAATTACTAATTAGGTTTTTTTATTATTTATTCAATTAAACCTTATTTTCTTAAAATAGCACAAAAACCACAAAAATGATTTTTCTTTTAATCAGGCTTAGTCGGGGTCAAAACCCTAATTCTTTTGTTTTCGATTCATCGCGCGCGTTTATTATTTTTGCAATATTAATGTAACTGCCCACAGTATGTAATAGTTTAATTAGGATTTCCTTTTATTTATCGTTTTAAGGGTTTTTTGGCTATGTAATTAATCCCTCCCCCGAAGCCTTATAATAACGTAGGTTTTACTTTTCCGCATTTTAATTCTTGCAAATATTAATTGTTAGATGTATGTTAATAGGATTGTATGACATGATTGCATGTTAATTTAAAATGGCTAGCAAACCCTAATGTGCAAAGATAATAATTGAAATCAAATCACTCGCACATGCGCACTCCTAGGGTATACTTTCACTTCGGCTGCCTTCGATAAACGGTCATTAAGTATAAGGTGTTTTAGTGGTCGCCCTCCTGTCTAAACAAAGATCAAATGTCCCGTTTGGAAATGTTGCCTCGGAAAGGTTGCCTCAGAAATGTTACCTCAAATATGATCTTAAGACATTAGGGTTATTACTAAGACGTCCTAGCATTGCTTTAGTGATCGTACGTCCCTTACGAATTGACCCTTACAACTCCAACGACGGTGCTACCTATTTCTCAATAGTAGGATATCACTGTCTAAAGGAAACGGGAATAGAAACAATCCTTTTTCGAGTAGGTAGATTAGTTCCTAGGTACTTGCTCAAACAAACAAACTTTTTCACACAAACACTTTTCAAACAAAGTTTTCAAAAACAACTTCGTAACACTCTTGAAGACAGAAGCAAGGGTTAAAACGAAGTAAAACAAAAACTTTTCAAAACAAACACACATAAGCAATTTTAAATGATGAGCAAATACCTAAGAGCCCATGGAGAACCATGGATAGAAAGGGTGCTAATACCTTGCCTTTCTATAATCTACCCCCGTACTCAAAATCTCGAAAAAGGAATTTTTCTGTGCTTTTTTTCCTTTCCAGTTGGATAAAATAAAAGTTAGTGGCCACTCTTGCTTACCGTGACATTTTGCCAATACAAAATGAAAAACACAAACCAGCATTTTCAAAACAGTCGGTTCTGCCACCGTATCAAACATAGATTTACTTTCTCGCATTTTTAATTCCCGTAAATATTTAACTGTCTAGATGCATGCTAATAAGATTGTATGACAAGAATGCATGACAAATTAATACGGTTAGAAAACCCTAATGTGCAAGGATTAAATAGCTGAAAACAAATCACTCGCACATATCACTCTTAGGGTATACTTTCACTTCGGTTGCTTTTGGTAAGCGATCATTAAGCATAGGGTGTTTTAGTGGTTTCCCTCCAGTCTAAAAAGATCAAAATGTCCCATTTGAATGTTGCCTCGGAAATGTTGCCTCAGAAATGTTGCCTCGAATGTGATCTTAAGACTCTAGGGTTATTACTAATTTGTCCTAATATTACTTTAGTGATCGTACGTCCCTTTCGAATTAACCCTTACAACTGCAATGAAGGTGCTACCTATTTCTCAATAGTAGGATAGTGTTGTCTAAAAGAAACAAGAATAGAAACAATCTTTTTTTCGAGTAGGTAGATGCTAGTAGGTACTTGCTCAAATCAAAGCTTTTCACACTTACACTTTTCAAACAAATTTTCAAAACAACTTCGTCACACCTTTGAGGACCGATACATGGGTTATCACGAAGCCAAACTTTTCAAAAATAAAGCACATACACAAGCAATTTAAAAAAGATGAGCAAGTACCTAAGAGCCCATGGAAAACCATGGATAGAAAGGGTGCTAACACCTTCCCTTTCTATAATCTACCCCCCGTACTCAAAATATCAAAAAAAGGATTTTTTTCTGTACTTTTTTCCTTTCCGGTTGGATGAAATAAAAGTCGGTGGAAATTCTTGCTTAACGCGACATTTTACGAACAAAAAACGCAAAACACAAACCAGCATCAAACAATCGGTTCTGCCATCGTATCACAAGTTTTCTATAATGTTTCCATAATAATATATAAACACCCACATGCATAAAAGTGCCTTGGATCAGATGAGATTCTAAGAAAGGAACATTATAAAGACATGATGGAATTATGCTTTTTGAACTACTATGTGCTTGCCGGAGGTGTGAGAAACATAAGAAAGGGGGGTTTGAATTGGGCTTCACCAAATTAAATCTTTTCGTTGGTGACATAAGAAGTTAGCTTAGAACATAATAGTAAATGAATACAATGATTTTTATCCTGGTTCACTGTTAACTAAGCTACTCCAGTCCACCACCTCAAGGATGATTTCGCCTTCAACAAGGACTTAATCCATTATAACCAAACCGATTACAGAACAAACCACAATAAGTAAGATCAACCTTATTGGCACCCCCAATATGTTCGTTGATCCTTATTGCAAATCCACTCAAGCCGCAACAGGAGTCTTCTTGCGATTAGACCTTCACTCAGTCTCTCAAGGTATCTTTCAACAACAGTTTAGTACTTTTAGTGTATTACAAATTTTCTTCTTGTAAGCAAATTGCACAGACTTTTTTAGTACAATGAAAAACACCTAAGTGTTCTACTGCAAGATACGAGCAACAACTCCTCACTTATTTACAAAACTATACACATATGATTTCTCTACAGAGTTTGCATATCTCTTTGGTGTAGTTTTATTGAGCTTGATTTGAACCAATAGATTTGTCGTTGTAGTGTTGTTTCTTACTTTTATTCATCTTCCAAGTCGTCCTTTTATAGCTTGTAAAAGAGATCCGTTGAAAGGGTAGAAAGGTAAATCAGAAATCTAGTTGTTGGTTTTTAATATTTATAATGAGAGTAGTTACAGTCAAGTACAAAAGGATTGTCCTTGCACCACTCTAGAAGAGTAAAAGTCACAGACACTTTATGTACCTTTTATACACTATCACACGTTAACCATTTTGAACTTTTCTTCTTATCTTCAGAGGCTTCAGATATTTGAATGTTGACCATTGAAGCTTGTTGTAGAATAATATTTCTTAAGCCTTAGAACCTAAGTCTTGGAGTCTTCAAAAATTTTCACACATAACCTCTTCTCCAGAGTCTCCAGCACTTGGTTGTAAGAACTTGCTTTTCTTCAGATCATCATAACTTGTTCAGTAGAACCTCATCTTCATAATCTTCAGAACTTGTAACACAAAAGTAAAGATTTAGAAGGCCTCCAAAGCTAAACCACAAAGTCACAATCAAGACCTATTATACTAATGTTCCTAAAACACGTTGCAAAAGATAAGTTCAGAACCTTGACTTCAACGAAACACCTAACCACGTGTTTTCTTCCAGTAGTGTATGTTCAAAACCTGATGACGTCACACACCTTGTACCAGAGTCACAACATTATAGAAGCAACTACACACTAGACGAAACCATTAGTGTATACAATTGTTCTCTAAGATAACATGTAAAGTTATCATCAAAATCTCAAGGCCAGATGTAGAAAAACTTCTTGTTCTTACAATCTCCCCCTTTTTGATGATGACAAAACCATGTAATTTGATAGAACAATTTATAGGGTAATCACAGTAACCAAAAAATTCAGAGTTAAGCTCACAGCTCCCCCTAAATTTGTTAAACCAAAAATTTCATTTAAGCTTGTTCAGAGACTCCCCCCTGAGCCCAAGACTCACAAAATAAATTTTTGAGTGTTCAAAGCATAGAATAGAGAAGTAACACTTTCCTATAACAACTCATCAGAGTCTGACTAGAACACATGGTCTTCATCTCATAACCTGGTTTCTATCAGCCTTTGATGAAGAATCAAAGTGGGATTTGAGCCTGATTGAATAATGCCACACATCATTTATCAGCGCTTCTGTTCCATGATTCTAATATCATAACCAAAACACTATACTTCTCAAGCATCAACGTTTGATCTGATATATTCCACTGTATCAGATATTAAGATAGTTCAGAACTTCTGAATATATCGTACGTTACAGAAGCACATGTATCAGATCACGTATTTTTAGTGGCATCTTTATTTGAGAGCATGCATCAGAATGTTGACTTGTCTTCTTTTCAGGAGAGCACATCTTCTGAGGCTTATGTCTGAATTTCATACTTTCAGAAGGTTAACAACTTCTGAACACTATAATATCAAGCAAGATTACCTTACTTTCAGGAAGTTTATAACTTCCTAATTGTGTTTGAATGTTAATATATTCATAAAGTGTACAACATCTTTTGTATAAAATCAGAGTTGATTTCATCCATAAGGTTTTCAACCTTAACACCAGGATCTACATATTCAACCTATCTTAAAATAAATCTAGTGAACTTGTTTAGAGTTCCTGGATAGAAAACATCAAACAAACAATTAGTAGCAACAACACTTTATATGTTTGAGTTTATTATCCTGAGAATAAATATTATCAAAATCATTTTTATTTCTCCCCCTTTGTCAGAAATCAAAAATGTGATAAAGAGACTGAAAAGTGAATCTTTGAAGATAGAATTTTAAAACCAAATTCAAGTTTTATATTTAAAACATAAGTTTGTTTTAAATGTTTGGTAAGACTTTATGGAAATGATAATATTGATATAATACAAATATATCCAATAAAATCATAAAACAAAACATGAATATTTTATTGATTAAACAGGGACGACACGACACTGTTAAAACATAGAAGACAAATAGACGACAAGAAGGAATAACTCCTAAAAAGAACTAGACTTGGAGGACTTTGCAATGAACTTCCTCAAGAACACCCTATGGACCATTTCGACGAATTTCCCCAATAATCCTAACCCTAGTGAAGAGAATAGAGAGAACTCTAGCAAAAGGTATTAAGACCTGGTGCTGATTTCTAGAGGCAATGATTGAGTCCCTTAGGTAGTTAAAGATGGATTGAGGTAAGTTGACTCTTATGCGATGAACAAGAAAATAGATGAAAACTATATCCTCATAGGTTACAGTGTTCAGCATAGATACACTAGGTCTAAAATTTGTAAACACAAGCTAAAACCAGACTGAAGCATCTGGAAGAAGATTGGTAGTATTAGTGCGTCCATTTTCATTAGATACATTATGAATGGTGTAGAGTCTCTCAACAAAGAAGTATCTATTATGAAAAGCTTCTACGGTAATTCCTTCTTAGGCATAACTAATAGCAACTACGATAGAGGTTGGGGTGATAATGATGGAGTTTCCAAAGAAATATGAATGGACGACTGTTCCATTTGACCTAACATCGCATGCAGCCAAAAACTCATGACTAGGTCAAGCTAGATTGGTCCAAATAGTTTCACAAAGTAACTGGACCGTCCTTGCACGGAAATACTTTGAGTAAGACCCAGATTATCTATGATGGACCTTGGAATATTTGGACGAAGCTCATAGATAATTTCAAGAAAATCTTCATCTTCGTGAAAGGTCCTAGAAGCCATGAGGTTATAGAGATGAATAACTAAAAAGGGAAAATCAAGGCTTTAAGTAGAGCAAAGGAAAACATAACTGACTGTATAAGAGATACAGTTCAGATACCCCACGAAAGATGATATCTCAATACATGAGAATTTAGAGAGAGAGGGGTATAATACAAGTTCCAAGATGCAAGATTAGACACATGATAGACACTTATGATAAAATTTGAATAGCGAGCTAACAATTTTCATTTTCAGAGAGGTAGATGTGATACGGTGACAAAACTGACTGTTATACTGGTTTGCATTTTGTATTCGCAAATGTGCGGTAAGCAAGAGTCCCCATCGACTTTTCTTTTATCCAACAAAGGAAAGGGTGAAAAGTACAGAAAAATACCATTTTGGAGATTTCTGAGTAAGGGGGGGTAGATTATGGAAAGGGAAGGTGTTAGCACCCTTTCCATCCATGGTTTTCCATGGGCTCTTAGGTACTTGCTCATTTTTTAAATTGCTTTCGTGTTTGTGTGTTTTGAATTTTTTTGAAAATGCCTTAGTGAGGCGATTCACTTAATGGTAACTCTTGTATCAGTCCTCAAGAGTGTGATAAAGTGTTTTAAAAACTTTGTTTAAAAAGTGTTTGAATGTGTGGTGTGAAAATTTGTTTGAGCAAGTACCTAACAGTTATCTACCTACTCTAAAAAAGACTGTTCTTTTCCTCCTATCCTTTAGACCGTGTTATACTACTATTAGTGAGTAGGTAACCCTAGTCGTTGGATGTTCAGGGACTATCGAAAGGGACGTAATGGTCATTGAAGGCAACATGTAAGGATACCTTAGCATTTCTAAGGGACTATCATCATAAGATCATTTCTTGTAGGCAACTCGAGGGACATTTAGGGACTATGATCTTTATGATGATTTTAAACTGAGGGTCTTTGCTAAGAGTATCCCTATGTTCGAGCGACATGACCATTTTCGAAGGCAACCAAAGTGGGAAATACCCTAGGGGTGCACGTGTGTAAAAGGGTGCTTTTTCAGATATATTTATCTTGAATTTAGTGATCTATTGATTAATTACTCATACATGCCTAGGTTGCTAGCAATTATATACAAGCATATAAAATATAAAAGCGAGAAAATAGAGGGTCCTACGCTATTACAAGGCTTTGGCGTAGATACATAAAGAATGTATGAAAAAATAAAGTGAAATAAAACCCTAATTAGCTATTACAAACCGAGGGCAGTTACATCAATAGTAAAAATTAATCGTACGACAAAAATAATTACGCGTGAGAATAAAAAGTTGAAATAAGTTTGAAACCCTAAAAAACCTAATTTGATCATTGAAAATATTTTTGGGATTTTCGTGAAAAAAGATTTGAAATTTGACCTAATTTCTCTAATTAATTTTAATTAATGAAACAAATTAAAGTTGATGAAATTAATTGATTTACAAAAATTAATTTATTGAAGAAAACTAAATCCTATTTTTTGTGTGATTATTTTATGATTTTATGAAAAAATTGATTTGAAATAAAAAAAATTGAAATAATTAGATAATAAAAGAGAATTAAATAAAAAAGAAAAGAATGGGCCTGAGGGGTGTAAACCCAAGTTGGAGGGTGCATGCTGAATTTCTGTTCAAAGCCCAATCCAGTTGGCCCATAGCTGCTTTTGATTCAGTGTGGTCGTTCCAGGAGTGTCCATCATGGGGATCTTCATTGGAAGCATTCGATCTGGGCGCTGATTGGTCCCAGGATGATGATATGGAGGCCTAGGGTATGCGCGCTTGGAAGAATAGCATGGAATCTGCAAAACATTATTAAGAAAAATAACATGTAGGAGGCAGGGATCGAACCCATGACCTCATACACACGCACGCTGAAAACCCTTTCCCTTTGCCACTGAGCCAGTTGTTCAATCGTTAATATAAACCAACAATATATATTATATGTAATGAGAGTTCAGTGTAATAAATAGAACGCGCCATTCAAACTACCCAACCAGGTTTTGACACACAGTCATATTCCTCGTTGGGACTGTCATTTTAGGCAAGGGGTTTTACCTACGGACATACGTTGTAACTATAAACCTGCATATCTCAAAAATCATAATCACGGAATAAAAATTTAATCCAAGAACACATATCAACTGGGTTTGATCTCGTGAGTACAATGGTACTCATCTTTTGCCCTGATTTTTCCTGAAACGGAAGACCCTAAAACGAAGCTTCAAACCCTAGCATTGACATCCAATCAAATATGCATCAAAACACACAATTAAATATGCAAACACATTCTAAACGATCATATAAGCATGACTGTATATTTAAAAATCATTAATCATGCGTATATTTCAAAAACCAATTTCAAGAACAAGAGCAAACCGTGATACCTGTATAGGCTGTTTCTGGATGCGTTGACGAGTGAGAGTGGTCCAGATAGCTTCCAAATACGCCTAGGAATGGATTGCAGTCTTTGAAACCCTTGAATCTCCCTCTAGAGCAAAACTCGATCACCACTTTTTGTCAAAATTTTGAGCAGTCTTGTGGGTGTTCTACATGGCCAATTCCTCCCTTTTATGATCAGGGTTTGTTATGCATATATAGTAGAATGAATTAGGTTAATAAAACTGAACTGAATCTTGAAGATTAAGTGAGAAAAGATTTTATTTGTCTTGTATCTTTTGTTTCTGAGATAGGACAAATCTTTCTATCTTTACTCCAACGCGTTTTCTTTGATTTGCCAGCCTGTTTTACTCTTTATTTGACGAGAAAATCTTCTTTCGATTATGGGCTTTCAAGCTTATTTTGAAACAAATCCCCTTCCTTCCATCGAATCAGCCTTCCTTGCCAGCCTTAAACTCCAATTTGAACCAATCCAGACTTTCCTTATTAGAACCTTATTCTCTTTAATGGTCCTGAGTTGAATTGTGCCAGCTTCAATACTAGGGCTCCTTCGATTGGACCACCCTTTGCTTCGATTTCCTGTCCTTTTGAAGAGAATTCCCTGGTAGAATCAGTTCTTGTGGAAGTATGAACGAACAAGGCAAGAATCTGGCCTGGACATATTTTCTGAGTGCCCTCTTGATGGCCTCTTTCGAATGGTTAGGAAGGAGTTCTTCGAATGGCCCTTGTCCTAATACCAATCGAAGGGTATTTATTGGAATATCAATCAAAGAGACCTTGGGTACGCCAATCGAAATATCTTGTCCATGCCAATTGAAGGACACAGTTGACATGCCTGTCGAAGCTGCTTTGACACAATGCTAAATTGAAGGATCCCTTGCCATGCCATTCAAAGGGCTTTGACAAAATGTCCATCGAAAGGCTTGTCATGAGGCCAATCGAAAATCCTTTTACAGATGCCAATCAAAGTACCTTTGTGCAGATACCAATCGAAGAGTACTTGTTACAATGCCAATCGAAGAGCCTTGTTAAACTTCCGATCGAAGAGCCTTGTTAACAGGCCAATTGAAGGAAGTTTAGAAACATGCTAATAAAAGGAAACTTAGAAATATCACTCACTAATTTTCATTTTCTTTAGGCACAAGTTTGTGACTAACCATGTAAGGGAAGACCTTTGGAAACATAAGAGGGAAAATTTTGGGGTACAACAGTTGCCCCTGTTCAATCTTCTTAAACCCGAGGAGGTAGATTGGATGGTCTTCCTTTCATGATCTGAAGGTGGAAGATGATTGAATACTAGAGTGCCCAGAAATTTGCACTCATCTGAGATGATAATTGACTGTGTAGATAATATTGGGAATGGGCTTATATTTGGAAAATATGATAGAAGATCGTTGGAGATGGGCTTAAAGATGCCATTAGAACGTGACAAAGATTCTTCGGAGATGGGCTTAAAGATGCCATCCAGAACAATGATGATTTCATGAGACACCCCTTTGTGGGAATTCCTACTCTTGCTATTAGCGAGGACTCCGCTGAGGAATATTGGTCTCTATCTTGGAACATAGAGTTTTAGGAGCTTCAGTTGTTCGTTACTCTACTGGGGAATCATCTCTTGATTGAAGAGATAGAAGTGAACTACTATCTGGTCAGGATCCAAGCTTTGCAGTGACTTGCTGAGGATGATAAGGCTGACTGCTATCTGGTCGTATTCCAAGCTTCACAGTGACTTACTGGGGAAATGAGATTAAACTGTTATCTGGTCGTGTCCAGGATTCAGTGATATTAAGAAATTAAGCTGCTATCTAGTCGGGTCCAGGCTTCAACTCTAATCTGAGGTGTACCGTTATCTGGTCGTATCCAGGCTTCGGTGATTTGAAGAAATTAAGCTGTTATCTGGCTGGATCCAGGCTTCAACTTGAATTTGAGGTATACTACTATCCAGTCGAATCCAAGCTTCATAGTAACTGACTGAGTAAACTGCTATCTGGTTGGATTCCAGGCTTCGCAGTGCTTTATACTATTATCTGGTCGAAATCCAGGCTTCACAGTGTCTGAAGAAGTGAACTACTATCTGGTCGGATTCCAGGTTTCGTAGTAACTGTCAGAGTAAATTGCTATCTGGTCGAATTCCCGACTTCAACTTGAATCTGAGGTATTCTACTATCTGGTCGAATCCAGGCTTCATAGTATCTGACAGAGTAAACTGCTATCTGGTTGGATTCCAGGCTTTGCAGTGCTTTATACTATTATTTGGTCGAAATCCAGGCTTCGCAGTGTCTGAAGAAGTGAACTACTATCTGGTCGGATTTCAGGATTTATAGTAACTGTCAGAGTAAACTACTATCTGGTCAGATACCAGGCTTCTCAGTGCTTTATACTGTTATCTGGTCGAAATCCAGGCTTCACAGTGTCTGCAGAAGTGAACTACTATCTGGTCGGATTCCAGGCTTCGCAGCACCTTATACTATTATCTGGTCAAAATCTAGGCTTGACAGTGTCTTAAATTGTTGATTGACTATTATCTGGTCGGGTTTCGGGCTTCATAGATTCCTTAACTAGAATAGAAATCTTAATATCGATTTGACTGGACCAGAGAAAGGTCTCGAATTAACTTTGACTGGCATAGTAATCAGGAGAATCTTAGTAGAAATTCAACTGACCGAGACGCAAGTCTTGGAATATCTTCAACTGGCATAGTAATCAGAGAGATCTTAGTGTCGATCTGGCTGATCCATATAAAACCTTAGGTTAACTTTGATTGGCATAATAATCAGGAGAATCTTAGTAGCGATTCAACTAACCCAGACGAAAGTCTTGGAATATCTTCAACTGGCATAGTAATCATAGAGATCTTAGTATCGACCTGTCTGACCCAGAGAAAATCTTGTGAGGATATCCTTCTGAGGAAAATCCTGGAATAGCCCTTTGTTAGACGTAGCTTGTTAATTTGATCTTTTCCCTGAAAGGTAAAGAGTTAGTCGTATGCAATGTCATGATGTATGAAATGCATTGTGATGATGTTCTCAAAATAAATGAGATTGTGTTGTATGCAATATGTATGTGTATGCCATGATGTATGAATATGGGATGCTATTGCGGTATTTCTTAGTTGGGGAAAATAAATCCCGGACTGCTGCTGAAGAGTATTGGGAAGCTGAATTCTTCATTTCCGTTGGGGATGGTGAATGGAGACGACTATGCTAGGGATTTACTCCTTTCTGTTTTTGAATATTCTGTCGGGGAGAGACTCTTCCTGAGGATAACTCTGGAGGGGAATAACTCTGTTTGAGAGAGGAGATGCTTTGCTGGAGGATTTTGCCAATTTGGAGAAATAAACTCTGCTGGGGGATGAACTTCCGTAGCTGGAGGAATAAACTTTGTTGGGGATGAACTTCCGTCTTCAGAGAAATAAACTCTGCTCGGGAGGAGGTTCCGCAGTCAGAGAAATAAACTATACTCGGGGGAAAGCTTTATAACCCGTTTGCGATGATAAAACTTGGCTGGGGAATATAGATATTGACTCTCTGAAGGAACTTTGCCGGGGAAAGTAACTCCTATTTGGGGGATCTGAGATCAAAACTTTTGGTTGCCTCTACTCTGTGGGGAGTGTATATGTCAAGGGGTCGTATGCTGAGGATACGGTGATGACTTCGCATCAAGACGTTTCTGCCCCTGTACCTGTTGGAGAAATTTCCTGTGGAGGCTTTGTAGATGGATCTATGTGTTGAAATAAGTGTCAGAATGACATCCGTCTCTAGATCATATCTGAACTGTATTTGGAATTTGGTCTGAATAAGTATCAGGATGATATCCGTCTCTAGATCGTACCTGAGTTGTTTCTAGAAGATAGTCTGGACTAAGTATCAGGATGACATCAGTATTTGGATCGTACCTGAACCGTTTCTAGATGAGAATCTGAAATAAGTGTCAGGATGACATCCGTCTCTGGATCGTACCTGAACCGTTTCTAGATGAGAATTTGGAGTAAGTATCAGGATGACATCCGTCTCTGGTTCATACCTGAACCATTTCTAGATGAGAATCTTCTTTATTCAGAATGTTTCCGCTGGGGAAGGGAAACTCTGTAATCCACTTGGGAAATCCCGAGGAGTTTGGCGACTTTATTGGGGATTTTTCGTTGGAGCAGTAATTTGGAGATTTTGCTCTACCGAGGGTATGAGAACACCTGACATCAATAGGCTGTAAGATGAGAACATGGCAGTGACCTTGTAGTAGAATGCCCCTGTATCGATACCTGTTGTAGAAAATATCAACCGGGTATTTTGTAGATGGTTTGGCTGTTATCCTTGCTCTTGGAGTCCTTGGTGAATGTAGATCAGGGTAATAAACCTTCTACTGATTAGACAAGTGACGAGATAATGGGACATAGTCGTACGCTTTAATCCCTAACTTTTGCCTGGCCTGTCTTTTCAGATTTTCAGTCCACCGGGATACCCTTTTTTGCTCAAGCTGCCCTTTCAGGTTTTTGATTTGCCGGGTGTACATATTTTTATATTTTTATCCCTAATTTTTCCCCGAACCGTTTTGGTTCGCCAGAATGTCCTTATTTTTGCCTAGGCCAGTCAACCTGGCGGGTCTTTGTTCATGCGTAGTATTTTCTAACTATGTCCATGTTCACCGGGTACAGAGATTTGCCACTGACCATAGTAGTAAGTATTACCACACTGCCATAAGATGTTTGTTTGATCGTACAAGATTCGTTGCTGAAATTCATGTTCAATTCCCCAAGTGATTCAGATGGAGATCTTCCCATGGCTATTCGGCATCTTTGAGAGATTCCTTGAATCTTGACTTGACTGCCCCAGATGATGGACAATGATCAAGCCGTGCCCCTTGGTTGGAAGTGTTTTTCCACTTGAGGTGATCCTTTTCATTGAGAAGGTTTTTGTTCACTAGATATTCGTCAATCGAATTTCTCTGCCGTTGAATAAATAGTCATATGCAAACAATGGTATTTTAAGAATGCAAAGCTTATGTTAGTCTTGAATTTTTTTTTTGAAAATTCAATTTTTAATAAAATGAATTTTGCAAGAGAGTGATATCAACTCATGATTTATAGCAAACCTTACAGGAGTCAGGATACCTTTTGTAACAGTATGATTTCAAACTAACCCATGCTTCAGCTAGGACTTTTAAGGTTTATAACGTGGCCTGGTTCACGGTTTAAGAAACAAAGTATAAACACTCAAAATTTATTTGTACCCACCCGTTCTTCGTGATGTTCTTCAGTCCTATGCTCAGTTAATTTTGCATTTAAATCCCGATTGAGTCTTGCATCCTCTCCTTGATGTTCTGGTGATGGTTCAGATACTGAAAGTTTATTTGAAAGAGGCATCCATTTTGTAATACCTTTTTTTTGGCGAGGATTTGTAGGACCTCTTTTTTTTTTGATTTTGTTATCCCTACTTTTGTCTGAACTGCTTCTTTTGTGATTACAGTCAGCGGGATGCCCCAGTTTTTTTCTTAAGTCTCCTTCATAGGTTTTGACTTAGCGGGCTTTTTGTTTGCAAGATGATGACTGCCTGCTTTGATGATTATGTGGAACCATCACCATCTTTTGGAAGGTATCTTCTACACTATTTGTCTTGTATGAAGGATGAGCTTGCGACTGAATGCGCCTCTGAATTAACTGAGAAAACTACCCTGCCCCAGGTTACGATTAAGGGTTTTAATTTGTGTGAAAATAAAAACTGCTACTTCTTTGGCTCAAAGGGTTTGATTAGGGACTATCTTCCTTATAACTCCACTGTTTAGGATTTGAAACAATTCATGTACATCGTTAGTGGGGTATGTTCAAAAACATACTGTAGAGATTGTGATATCTTTTTCGTCATCCTCCCTCTAAAGGCTCAGAGCTTTTGATCAAGAGTTGAATATCAAAAAAGGAAAGCAATTTAAATATGGTGATGTTGTACCCCAATTTTTCCCCCTAAGATCCCTTCATCATAACATATTGATTCAATCACAACAAGATCACATAAGGGTTCTTGATTCTCCTCCCTACCTTTAGCTTTTCTCTTTGAGGAATCACCAAGTACGTTGACTTGTTTTCTTTTGTGAACATGAATATTTTGTCTTGATTTTTTCCTTTTAATTAATAAAATGAAAATGTTGGTTTGTCTTGCTTGTTACAAATGTAGGTAAAGGCAATGAGATTTAGCAAGTTGCTCCATGGGTTCATGAGTTTATTTCCATGCCCTAGGCAATAAAGCTTGAGAAGTTCAAACCTCACCATTAGAGTTGTTTTGGAAGAAATGGCATGGCAAGATTATTTTGGTTCACCATATTTCAAGGTTATCAAATTTGATTCAAAAGTATAAGGGGTTGATTGAAGAAGTTGTCATGTTTGGACAAGTCTTTGTTCCCATTGATCACAAGTGCATATTTCTCTCAATTCTCAAGATATGTAAGTGGTTTTGGTGGCTATGAGTTCTCATTATCATCCTTAACAACTTCTTTTTACAAATCAAACATGTTGGTACAAGAAGATTGTCCAAAATTGTCAAAGTTCCTCAAAGCATTTTCTTGATCTAGGAGCTAGGGTTTTGAACTTCAAAGAAGAATATCTTGCTCATCTTTTGGTATTTATGAGGGATTCCAAAAACATCCTTCTCTTCAAAGGATTATCAAAAAGTCACTTCAAATGTTTCAAGGAGTTTTCATGTGGAAGAAACTTGATGATGAAGAAAGATTACAAGTCCTCCAGATGAACCCCCAATTTCTCAAGTGTGACTTCAAATGATCATAACTTGGTCAATTTTTATCACCTTGAGCCCATTCCTTTTCCATAATGATATTGAGGATGTGAACTTTATTCCTTCTTTCATGTGCAAAGTGAGAAAATGGATGGAAGATGCCCTAAGGATACAAAAGATTATAGGTCATTTCATGATTTGTTTCCAACTTCAACAATTCATACTTCTCTCAATTTTTGGAGATTTTGAATGTTTCAAGTTTCAAAGTGTCATTCAAGAGGTCTATTTCATTCCATGTTTTTTGGTCAAGAGCAAATTTCAAGTGGAAGGCCATGTTTGGATGCAAAACATTATAGGTCACTTTTGAAGAAAAACTTGAAATATTTCTAAGCATGGAAAGTCAACTTCTTTTTCCCAACTTTGACTCAATGCAACTTTCTACTCAAGCATCCATTTGATTCCATTCTTTTTCCATTGCAACTATTGTAACCTCATCTTACTAAAGCATCAAGAATCATGCCCTAAGACCCCTTGAGTTTAGAATGCTATTGATTTGAACTTGGTAACTTGGAACTGAAAATTCTCCAAAAGTCAGAATTTGAAATCATTGGTTTAGGTTCTAAACACTTTGTTTCTGCATGTTTTTTACTCTAAACATGTTTAGTAAACTTCCAGAAGTGATTAACACAACAAAACGCGCGTTTTGGATGAGTTTTGATCAAATTAGAAG
Source organism: Vicia faba (assembly GCA_948472305.1). NCBI lineage: Eukaryota > Viridiplantae > Streptophyta > Magnoliopsida > Fabales > Fabaceae > Vicia > Vicia faba. The sequence continues at coordinate 1,456,728,269 of OX451736.1, forward strand.
TCACACTTTTCTTGTTTGCAACTTCACATGATTTCCCTCCAAACTTCATCATTTCACACGCTTGGACATTCCATTTGATTCCCTATAAATGTAGGGTCATCCCCGATTCATTTCCTCAAGCTTGGATAGCCAGAATCACCTTGCCAAACTTGTTCCATAACTCAAAATTCTACAACTTCGAAATTTGTTTTCAAGCCTTTTTCAATCCAAATTTTCTATCAATTTACCTTCCTTGATCTTCCATGAAGCTAACCATATAATTACATTCAAGAATCGTGCCCTATATTGCTCCATAGAAGTCCAGTTTCAGAGCTCTACAACTCAAATTCAATAGATAGATTTCTTCATCAATTCTTCAAAACTTTGATATCATTGTGATGCTCTCATTGCCCTGGTTCTAGTCGCAATACTTACTTTTATCTAGAAACTTGTTTTGACCATGAAATTTCAAATCCCTTTTCAAAACTTTCTTTCCAAATTGCTTGAGCTACAATTTATATAAATTTATCGCGAAGGTGTGGTTGTCTTCGTCTTGAAGAGACAAAGCGAATGACATAAGTCTCGTACTTTAATTTTACAGATTGAGCAACCTAGTTTTGGGACTGGCTGGAGGTTGAAGATGACCAACGTGTCATCCTTCAACCAATGAAACAACACCATTTGGATTTTTTGAATTTCTGATTTACATTTGATTCATTACTTTATTCACTAATGACCATGATATGCACATCGCGCCAGATCCCTTGGATTTGATTACTAACGCATTTTGACTCTCATCCAATGGTACACATATTTTTGACTTATTTTTCTTTTCTGATTTTTATATTTAATTGTTTTAAATTTCAAAAAATCATAGAAAATTCATTTTTAGTCAAAAAAAATCTGAAAAAATTATGAAAAATATTTTTGATTTTTCTCTTTCTGATTTTTATTTTTTCACAATTTTATTTTGTGTTTTAATATTTTTTATAAATTCCCACTTTATTTGAATTGTTTTAAATGTTTAAAAATACTTTTATGCATTTTTAAAATTTGGAAAAATTATGGAATGACCCAATGATATTGTGACAAATATTGGTGACCTCATTTATTTTTTACTTCTGACTTTGTTATTTTTTTATCATTTTTGGTTTATTTTACTCATTTCTTTTAATTTTAAAAATAATTTCTGACTTTAAAAAATAACCAAAAATTTTATAAAGTCATTTTAGTTCATTTCTGATTTTTCTATGGTCTTACTTTTTATTTCTTGATTATTTTGAATATATTCGATATTTTTCTCTTTTATTTCTATTTTAAAACTTTTTTAAAACTTTTTTTAATATATATATTAAATGCAATATTGTTTTGTGATCATTTTCTGGCTGATCTTGGATTGAATTTTTGGTTATGAACTTTGTTAACATCATTGGATCCATGGTGTTGAGTCTAACTCCACAAAAATGGATGAATGATTTTAATAATAGTTTGATTTAAATTTAATTCAAATGTGGTTTGTATATTCTCTCTCACCCTCTTCATTTTGTCCCTTTCTTATTGCACTAAGTGTTATTGGAGCATGATCTCTATATCATGTCTCAAAACAAATGATGCATAGATTGCTATTGACCGACCTCAAAATATGTGCGACTTCTATATAAGTCCACTTATGATTGTTTAACATAGCGCTAAATTTTGTCCCGATTTGAATAAATGATCATTCGTGGCCCAAACCTACGTTTGCAAGCCCAAGTATGTTATTTTGATCTCTTTGATCCAATAACCTTGAGATTCATTGTGTGGAGGCTTCGGTTCTACCAATCCTCTAATGGATCTATAAAACTTTTGGTCAGCGGGGATCACTTAAACATTGTTGATCATTAAATGGTACTTTTGAGGATTCCAAATAGATGATATACTTGACAAAAAGGAAATGCAACTTGTTGTGTGGAGGCTTTGGTTCTACCAATCATCTAATAAGTTCCAAATGCAAGTTTCAATATGGTCATCCAACTAACCACTAATTATTAAATTGTTTTTACTTTATGCCCTTTTATTTTTTATGCTTTATGTACCATTTACTTTAAGCATTACATCTCATGTCATTTTTATTTTGCTCACTTGAGCCTTTTCTTTTCTCTTATAAGACACCTAATAATCAACATGAACCATAAAAACTTTAATGATACTTGGACTATTTGGTTACTATCCTTGGCATTATGGAGTATTGGACTTCTTGGACTTAGGATTAGAAACCTTGGCCTATGTTGGAAACGTTGTGACCTTAGTTGATATTTTGTCTGGAGTTCTTGAGGTTTACCTCAAGACATTGGGTTGTTTGTTTGTTTTGTATGCATGTTATTGTGATTACATTCTTTGTTTATAATCTGGAATTCACCTGTATACAACTATTACTCTTCCTAATTTTTATGAAGACTTAATACACTTGAAGTTTAGTTCTCACAAGAGGTCTAGTATCTTTGCTTGTTTTGTTCCAATCCAAAGAATGGGAATTCTATCTTTGCTCATAATGTCAAGTATTGGCTTCTTGTTGGTTAGATGGTTCTTATCCCTATCTTTTACCTTATGCTTTAGGATAACCTATTCTTCTCCTCCCATCTTCTTAAATTTAAAAAAATCTTCTCCCTCCTTTTGAAAACTCTTCTTATTTTTAAAATTGAACTACTTTCATAATAAACTTGGACTTAGGTCCATGCATTCTCAAAACATCTTTCACAAATAAACTCCAATCAACTTAATAATACCTTGACATTTTTGTGATAAGACTAAAAGTCAATCAATCTCATCCAAACCATTTTGCCATCTTGGCTTTCATCTTAAACTTTTCTCAAATGATTCGACTCTTGTCAATCCTTGTAGTGATGCAAACAACTATACTTCTACGATATGTAGTGAAGTGAGATATTCTCCACTTGTGTGTTGAGTGAGGCATTGTTGATTTTAAAATCCAAGCCATATCCTCCACTTTGAGATGATGCAAATTCTCCTTTCTCATGATTGTGGGTAGTAAGTATGTTTTTCCACACTGACAATGACAATGATGTCTTATCTCATAAAATTAACCAACACACTTGTGTTTTAAAAATTTTCAAAGGTGAACTACGTGTATCCTGATCCCCTATTGCACGAAAGGTGGTACATAGGCACTAAAGGTTCGCAACCGCGGCGGGGGCAAAAATCATAAAAATATATTTCTTCTCTCATCTCCACCATCTATTTTACATATAACATTTTATAGCCAACATAAACAGATTTTACAAAGAGATTCCTGCGGAGTACCGTAGATGTTTAGGATGCACATACTTTCCCTTTGCATAACCAACCCCCTTACCTATAATCTTTCCCCCTCTTTTTGGGTTATTCGCTCTTTTCCCATTCCTTTGGAAACAACAAAGCACGGTGGCGATTTTTACTTTGATTTGTACAAGTCTAGTCAATCCAATGGCTTAGTCTTAAACATTTCTACCTCTACAAAAAAAATGGCGACTTCATTGGGGAAAGATTGACCTTTTACTGGTCCATCTCTAAGTGGGTTGAGCCTATCTTTGTTTATATCTGTATATGTGCTATCGTTGTTTATGTGGTATATGTTGTATATATGTTTGTCTGGATTTTACTGGATTTCAGGGTGCTTGGTGATTACTTATAAGTCCTAAACCCGGATTTGGGAAAAATTTAAGATAGGACGGGCGGTATATTCATGTTAACTTTGAGGGAGTAATCCCAAAAAAGTAGGCATGAGATCCCTCACTCAGTGGAGGCCTCTTTGACTTTAGTGTCGTTTACTGAGTAATCGGGAAGACATACTTCTTTCGACCTGGGAGCCTGCTGAAACTGAGGATCGTAGAATACCAAACCCATCTTGACCTTTTAGGTGTAGTGAGGAAGCTATGACGGAGTAATCCGGAAATAGTTGTCACGCGATACTATGCTCGGATAAGTTTTTCTTGAGAATATTACTAATTACCGAGTTAATCGGGAAGTTAGTAATATCCGAAGGAAGGATGTAGACTCTGGGAACCTCTAAAACCTTGTTTGACAGGTGATAACTTTTAGACAAACACCTTATGGGTAGTACCTTTGACCTCATGCTCGTGACGTTGAACCTATGAACCCTATATGTGTGATCTTGTGTGTGATTGTTGCATCATGCATCCATGCACTCATAAGCATCTTTTGAAGAAATCTTATTTCAAGGGACTTAACAGTTGACCATTTTTGAATATCTCATGTACTTTTTAACCATGGATTTTGGAAAAAGAAAGACCGGGAAGTACAGTTTCAAGGATCCCAAGATAGATGAGTTGATCAGTCTAATTCCCGAGATCGAGTGTTCTGCCGATTTTCGGAAGAAGTATGGATCCATCATTCCACTTATGAAGCTTAGGATGAAGGAGGGTATTCTCTCGACCTTCGTCCAGTTCTATGATCCGATGTATCATTGCTTTACTTTTCTCGACTATGAGTTGATGCCTACACTGGAAGAGTATTCTTATCTGTTGGATTTACCTGTTATCGATCGTGTTCCTTTTACTGGTTTGAAGGGTGAGCCAAAACCACATGAGATTATTGCTTTGATTCATCTAAGGAAGTCTGAGGTGGAAGCCCATATGACTACTAAAGGAGGGATTAGAGGATTATCGGCCCAGTTCTTATTGGAGAAAGCTCGTTACTTTGCCAGGATGAAGAGTACAGTCGCTTTTGAGGCCATCTTTGCTCTACTTGCTTACGGGTTGTTCTTATTTCCTAATGTGGACAAGTTTGTTGACATTAATGCTATCAGGATATTCATGATTTGAAACCTAGTTCCTGCGTTGTTAGGTGATGCTTATTACTCTACTCATATTCGATTTTTTTATCATGGAGGGATGATTATCTGTTGCACGCCTTTGTTGTACCGGTGGTTTATCTCTCATATGCCTCAGTCTGATGCTTTCTGGGATGTCAGGAAGGAACCCCGTTGGGCTCCTAAGATCATGGAACTTACTCACTCGGATATTGATTGGTATCATCGAGCTTACCAGGATATAGAGATTGTTGACAGTTGTGGTAGTTTCCCCAATGTACATCTTCTTTGTACAAAGGGAAGAATTAAATATAACACTGTTCTTGCACGACGACAGCTTGGTTATCCGATGAGGGATAAACCAAATAGTATTCATTTGAGTAGTTTCTTTCTGAAGGAGGGAGGAGACTATAAGGAAGCTATGGAGAAGATTGCGAAGGCCTGGCGTCACATCCACAAGAAGAGTAGGAAAGACTAGGGACCTAGGGGGCTATTTCTTTGGAGCCATATCTTAAGTGGTTCCAAGCGAGGGCTATTCAGTTGAAAATTCCGTATTCCCAGGAAACACCTATGCCTGATTTTTTTGTGAAAACCACTCCTCCCTTATTGGATGATCTAGAAGAGCTGCAACTTGCTTTGGTCAGGATGCAACAGGAAAAGGATGCTTGGAAGAACAAGTGCCAAACTTTAGAGATTTCCTTTAGAGCAGACTTAAAGGAGAAAGACGACTTGATTGAGATCCTTGAGAGTAGAGCGGTAGAGATTATGGAGAGGCAAGGGGATTTATTTTCTCCTAAGCCTCAATCAAATGCTGATTACTCACTTCCTAATTCAGGTGATTGGGAGGAGGTTGCCACCAGGTATGCAGAAGAAAATCAGAGGCTGAAGGCTCAAATTACCAGGCTTACGGGGAAGCGCCAGCGTATAGAGTGATCTCTGACAACTTTACTTCTCAGGGTTTTAGACTTTATTTTCATCTTGTACTTGGGATTGTTGAGACTTGTAACCTATTTTGAAGTTATTATAATAAAAATTTTCAGTATTTCAAATGCATTATTACTTTGATATTTGCAATGTGTCTCTAAAACTTTAAATACCTTGAAGTATTAAATAAAATCATGTGTGTTGCATATCATGTACCATATTGCACATATTTCTTGCATTTGTTATGAATATCCAGGTGTATTACCAAGCTTCTTTACCTCATTCAGCAAGCTGACTCACCACTATAATACTCGGGCTAATTTCAGAAGGAAGATGGACAACTTAGAACAAGAGAATCGTGAGCTGCGCGAGGAGGTTTCTGCTTTGAAGGCCGGCATGTCCAATATTACTGCTCTAATGGACTCTCTGGTGGCTACTCAGAATCAGCCACCGAGTGTTCAACCCCAACCAACAAGGGCTACTGCTGAAGCTCCGACTGTTCTTGTATCTGCTACCCTAGTTGTTGTTTAGAATCGCATGCCTCAAGGTTATCCAAGGGGAATTCCAGAGAACTTTACACCTGAAGGTTTCAATCTTGGTCCTCAAGATACTCCAGTTGTTCAGACTATTGTTACTCCTACACCTCCTGTGGTGCATGCTGCTCCTGCTGCACCTCCTTCGATGAATATGGTTCTGTTTGTTAACGATGATGTGTGTCATCCTTTTCCTCCACCAAGTGAAGACTTGGGTCTCTATGACAGAATGTATAATTTTCAAGAGCAGTTTGACAAGATGCAAAGAGAGATGAAGGCCCTCAGGGGAAAGAGTTATTCAGGCAAAATGTGAATGAATTATGCTTGGTCTCGAATGTTAAGATACCTACAAAGTTTAAGGTCCGGGAGTTTGAGAAGTACAAGGGCAACACTTGCCCTCGTGCTTATCTGGTGATATATGTAAGGAGAATGTCTACCCATACTGATGATCAACGTGTGTTGATTCACTTTTTTCAAGATAGTTTGACCGGTGCTGCGCTGAAGTGGTATATGAGTTTGGACATCGTCAATATCTATACTTTCAATGACTTGGGAGAAGCATTTATCAGATAATACAAGTACAACATGGACATGGCGCCTGAACGTGATCAACACAGGGCCATGGTTTAAAAAGATTGGGAATCATTCAAGGAATATGCACAGAGATAGCGTGAGGTAGCCGCCCAAGTGATTCCTCCCATGGAAGAGAAGGAGATGACTAATATTTTCTTGAAGACTCTGGGTGCTTTCTACTATGAAAGGATGGTAGCAAGTGCGCCAAGTGACTTTACTGAAATGGTAGGCATGGGTATCCGTTTAGAAGAGGCTGTAAGAGAGGGCCGTTTAACGAAGAGTGAAGGATATGGAGGTGCGAAGAAGCCATCTTATGGGTTTACCAAGAAGAATAAAGGGAATGCAAATGCTGTCATGCAATAGTGGAGGGTTAATCCTCCTAGAAGAAATTATCAGCGTCATCAGCAAGTCGCCTCAGTTACTCCAGTTATTGGTGTAGCTCCAACCACCGTTGCTTATCAGAGACCATCCCAGTAGGGGAATCAAGGATATAATCAGAGAAGGGAGAGTTATAACCCTATTCCTATGAGTTATACGAAGTTACTACCGGCATTGATTCAGAAGAAGTTGGTTCATACCCGACCACCTCCCGCTGTACCATCAACTTTGCCTTGGTATTACAAGGAAGACCAAACATGTGCTTTTCATCAGGGAGCACCAGGGCATAATGTTGAGAATTGTTATCCTTTGAAGACTGAGGTGCAGAAATTGGTGAAGTCTGGTATTCTATCTTTCAAGGATGTGGGTCCTAATGTGAAAGACAATCCTCTACCCAAGCATGGAGGAGAAAATGCTGTAAATATGGTGGCCGGTTATCCAGCGACTTCCAGATTTTTTATATTCATCTAGTTAGAGGAGATTTGGTGAAAATGCATGCAGACCTCTATGAATTTAGCTACTATACGCATGACCATTCCAGTTGTGCTATTTGCAGTACAGACATACAATGTTGCAACAAGATAAAGGCTGATTTGCAGGAGATGATAGATGAGGGCCTCATCCACATAATCAGGCCTAGGGTAGAGTATGAAGAGGAGGTGAATATGGTTTCTGGATGTCCTGGAGAGTTCCAAACTTTCGATGTGGAGTATCTGAATGAAGACCTTGTGCAATTGAATGCTACTTTCTACCACTTGGCTGGTCTGGTGGAACATCAATATGGATCTTGCCGAATTTGTTGTTGAGACTCCCGAGGATGTTCAATCGTGAAGAAAGGTGTTCAGTTGTTATTGGACAATGGAGCTATCAAGGTTACGGGTCAAAGGGATGATTACCATGAAGTTGATATGGTTGAGGTTTGTTTGGATAAAGAAAAGTCAAGTGATGAGTATGCCTCTGCAGATGATTATTTCTCCTCAAATGAGGATTTGTTTTCCAGAGATGACTCAATAATGACTGATTATGTTGAAGAAGGGGGTAAACGTCATTGTGCCTTATTTTGGTGCACCCACCCATTTTGAAGTTGAGTATTACAGTAAGCCAACTGTTACCCCATTGGTGATTAGTTTGCCGGGTCCTGTTCCCTACAATTCAGATAAGGCTGTACCCTATAAATATAACGCTACAATCTTAGAGGATGGTGTGGAAGTTCCCATCCAGCCAATGCCTCATGTTGGAAATATTGCTGAGACTAGCAGAGTGACCCGCAACGGTCGTGTATTTGCACCAATTGTTTGAGGAAATGTTAGTGCTGGAAAGAAATTTTTTGAGAATGTTGAACCTAAAAAGGCTACGGGTGAATCTAGTGGAGCTACATTAGAGAAAGAAGTGGATGATATTTTGGAGATAATCAAGATGAGCGACTACATAATTGTAGATCAGCTACTGCAGACTCCTTTAAAAATATCTATCTTGGCTTTATTGATGAACTCCTCTGCTCACAGAGAAGCTCTGATGAGGGTACTGGATCAAGCTTTTATGGAAAGTGATATGCCTATAGACCAATTCGGCAGTGTAGTAAGGAACATTACGTCATGTAATAACCTGAGTTTCTGCGACGATGAATTGCTAGATGAAGGAAGGAATCACAACCTGGCCCTCCACATCTCAATGAATTGTAAGAATGATTCAATATCCAATGTGCTGATTGATAATGGATATGCATTGAACATTATACCGAGGAGCACGCTTATGAAGTTAAAATATCAAGGGACGCCCATGCACCCAAGTGGCATTATTGTGAAAGCGTTTGATGGATCAAGGAAATCTGTTATGGGTGAAGTGGACTTGCCAATTCATATAGGCCCACATTTGTTTTAGATTACTTTCCAGGTCATGGATATTGTACCTGCTTATTGCTGTTTGCTAGGAAGGCCGTGGATACATAAGGCAGGGGCTATCACTTCAACTTCACACCAGAAACTGAAGTTTGTACGTGAAGGAAAAGTGGTAATCATAAATGGAGAACATGCATTATTGATATCTCATTTGTCCTCTTTCAGCATTGTGGAGGCGGATGAAGCTGCTGTTGGAACCCAGTTCCCAGCCTTATCCATTGATAATATAAGAGGAAATGAGAATTCCATGGTTTCACTTAAGGATGCACAACAAGTTTTACGTAAGGGTCATAGTGAAGTATGAGGACAGATTGTTGATCCACCTGTAAATAAGAACAGAGCCGGCTTGGGGTTCTCTTTGAAGAATGACAAAGGTAAGAGCATGAAGCCGAAGTCTGATACAGGCAAGTATCAAGACATCTTCCGTAGCGGGGGCTATCTTCATCCAATTGTTTCCAGAATTAATGCCATTGTGGAAGATGAAGCAGAGCAAGAAATTCTGAATTACGTGACACACGGAGTTAGGGTTCAGAACTGGATCGCCATTGATGTTCCCTCTTGCATACATGTTTCAAATTAATTTGATTTGTTAATATTTTTGAAAAGCTTTCACTCTGCCCAAGGTGGAAGTATTAATATTGTATGGGCTTATCTGTTTGCTGTGACTTTTAAAATCAATAATAAAAGTTATCTTTGTTTCCCAAATTGTGTCTTTATTTTCTTCTTTTTCTTGGAAAATGGTAATCAGAAAAAACCTTTCAAAATAAATAATAACTGAAATACAATATGCATGATCACTTGTTATATGTGTCAGTTTCTAAATGCAATCATAAATCATATGTGCAAATTAATTAAAAAACCTGTTGAATACAATGACCCTGCACCCTCTTCCAACTTTGAATGTCCTGTGTACGGGGCCGAAGAAGAAGACTATGATGTGATCCTGAAAGAGGTCTCACGGTTGCTTGAGCGCGAGGAGAATTCTATTCAGCCATATAAAGAGCCATTGGAAGTAATCAATTTGGGTTCAGAAGAAGATCCGAAAGAAGTCAAGATTGGAGCATTGCTGCATCCTGATGTGAAGAGCAGGTTGATTGAGTTGTTGAAAGAGTATATGGATATTTTTGCTTGGTCTTATCAAGATATTCCTGGTCTAGATACAGATATTGTAGAGCACCGTTTGCCGTTGAAGCCAGAGTGTCCACCAATCAAACAGAAGTTGAGAAGAACTCACCCAGATATGGTAGTGAAGATCTAAGAGGAGGTTCTAAAGCAGATTAATGTCGGTTTTCTTATGGCGTCAGTGTACCCTCAATGGATTTCCAATATTGTCCCAGTACCTAAAAAAGACGGAAAAGTTCACATGTGCGTAGATTACAGAGATCTAAATAAAGCTAGTCCAAAAGATGATTTTCCATTACCATGCATTGACATGTTAGTGGATAGCACAACAAAATTCAAAGTATTCTCATTCATGGACGGATTTTCCGGGTATAATCAAATAAGAATGGCTCCAGATAACATGGAAAAAACAACGTTTATCACACCCTAGGGAACATTCTGTTACAGAGTGATGCCTTTCAGATTGAAGAACGCTGGTGCAACGTACCAAAGGGATATGATAACCCTATTCCATGATCTGATGCACAAGGAAATTGAGGTATATGTTGATGATATGATTTCTAAATTCCAGACTGAAGAAGGGCATGTAGTAGATTTGTTGAAGTTATTTCAGCGTTTGAGGAAGTATCGTCTCCGCTTGAATCCAAATAAATGTACCTTCGATGTTCGATCGGGGAAATTGTTGGGTTTCATTGTTAGCCATAAAGGAATTGAAGTTGACCCTGATAAATTCAAATCAATTCAAGAGATGCCAGCATCGAGAACTGAAAAGCAAGTCATAGGGTTCCTCGGGCGTTTGAATTATATTTCCAGATTCATTTCCAAATACCAGCATCGAGAACTGAAAAGCAAGTCAGAGAGTATGCCATTTATTATCTCAGTAAAAAGTTTACTGATTGTATATCGCGGTATTCCATGTTGGAAAAGACATGTTGTGCTCTGGCCTGGGCGGAAAAACATTTGCGGTAGTATATGTTGAATCACACCACTTGGTTGATCTCCAAAATGGATCCAATCAAGTACATTTTTGAAAAGCCTGCTCTTACTGAGAGGATTGCCCGCTGGCAGATGTTGTTATCTGAATATGACATCGAATACCACACTTAAAAGGCTATTAAAAGTAGCGTGTTAGCAGATTATCTTGCTCACCAACCAGTTGAGGATCATCAGTCTATGAAGTATGAATTTCCCGATGAGGATGTAATGTTTCTGAAAGTAAAAGATTATGATGAACCATTGCTTGAGGAAGGTCTTGATACTGAATCTCGTTGGAGTATGATATTTGATGGAGCTGTGAATGCTTATGAGAAAGGAATTTGTGATGTGATTGTCACTCCACATGGATCGCACATTCCTTTTACTGCAAGGTTGACATTGAATTGTACTAATAATATGGCAGAATATGAGGTTTTCATCATGGGTCTCGAGGAAGCTATTGATCTCAAAATTAAAACTCTAGATGTGCATGGTGATTCAGCTTTGGTAAAAAATCAGATTAAAGGAGAATGGGATACTCGTCACCCCGACTTGATCCCTTACAAAGATTATGATAGAAGGTTGTTACCCTTCTTTAATAAAGTTGAATTCCATCACATTCCTAGAGATGAAAATCAAATGGCAGACACTCTGGCAACTCTGGCTTCTATGTATCAAGTGAATACTTGGAATGATATACCTCGAATTATGGTTCGGCGACTGGATAGGCCCGCTCATGTGTTTATAATAGAAGAGGTAGCAGATGAGAAACCTTGGTATTATAATATCAAGCATTTTCTCCAAACTCAGAAATACCCGATTGGTGCATCGAATAAAGATAGAAAGATATTGAGAAGATTGGCTGGCAGTTTCTTCCTCAGTGAAAATGTGTTATACAAGAGAAATTATGACATGGTCTTTATCAGATGCGTGGATAGACATGAAGCAAATATGTTGATGCACGAGGCTCATGAAGGTTAATTTGGCACTCATGCCAATGGACATTCGATGGCTAAAAGGATGCTAAGGGCATGTTACTATTGGCTGACAATGGAATCTAATTGTTACAAATTTGCGAAGAATTGTCATAAATGCCATATTTATACGGACAAGGTTCATGTGCGTCCGACACTTCTCAATGTGATCTCTTCCCGATGGCCTTTCGCTATGTGGGGTATTGACATGATTGGAATGATAGAACCCAAAGCTTCGAATGGACACTGTTTTATCTTGGTAGCACTTGAATACTTCACCAAGTGGGTGGAGGATGCTTCATATGCTAATGTTACTAAGCAGGTGGTTGTGCGCTTCATTAAGAATAATCTTATATGTCGGTATGGTGTGCCGAACAGAATTATCACTAATAATGGCTCGAATATGAACAACAAAATGATGACAGAACTGTGTGAAGAATTCAAGATTTTCCACCACAATTCATCTTCGTACAAGCCACAGATGAATGGGGCTGTTGAAGCTGTTAATAAGAATATCAAGAAGATTATTCAGAAAATGGTTGTTACTTATAAAGATTGGCATGAAATGTTCCCTTTTTCTTTGCATGGATATCGAACATCTGTCCGCACTTCAACATGAGCAACCCTGTTCTCCCTTGTGTATGGAATGGAAGCTGTGCTCCCAATCGAGGTTGAGATTCCCTCTTTGCGTGTGATAATGGAAACCAAGTTGTCAGAGGCTGAATGGGTCCAGAACCGGTTTGACCAATTGAATTTGATCAAAGAGAAGAGAATGACAACTCTGTGTCATGGAAAGTTATATCAGAAATGGATGAAGAAAGCTTTTGATAAGAAGGTCAAACCTCGTGAATTCAGAGAAGGCGACCTCATGCTCAGGAAGATCATGTCTTTTAATGCTGATTCTAGGGGCAAGTGGACTCCCAATTTTGAAGGCCCATATGTTGTCAAGAGAGCCTTCTCTAGCGATGCATTAATTCTTAAAACTATGGATGACGAGGAGTTCCCACGTCCCATGAATGATGATGCAGTCAAGAAATACTTCTCCTAAAGAAATAAAAGAACAGCTCGCTAAGTTGAAAACCAGAAAGGGCGACTTAGGCAAAAAAGAGCGTCTCGGTAGGCCGGAAACTCGAAAGGGCGGTCTAGGCAAAAATTAGAGACATAAATAGAATAAATTTCCCACTAAGTTGAAAACCCGCAAGGGAAGCTTAGGAAAAAGTTAGGGACTTTCTTGACAAGTAACTACATCAGACAAGATTGGATCATTGGAGCAACAATCTTCTTGTATCCTCATCATACTTCAACAGAAGCTGCTTCTCAGGATTTCAAGAGTTGTTAGAGGGGATATTGGTCATTGTATCTCAATGTATCTTTTCCATTATATATTACCATTTTCTGAACTTTGTAATTATCCATGGAGTCTCGCCATTCGCAGACTACCATTCTATTAATGAAATTTGAGCTTTTACCCAATTCTTTGTATTTTATTATTTTATTTAGCTTGCAAAGACTCCATTTATTATTGATAATAACTTTCAAAGCGAAAAGATTAAATAAAAAAATTGATTTTCAAAAAGAATTTACAATTTGCCTTTACTTTAAAATTTGTGACGCAAGAGAGAAAACACAATAAAAGTGGTGATCCTAGGAATGGACGAACTCCAATTGATTTTAAGAAGTTTTGTTTCCTGGAGAAGTTTTTCTCAAGATGTTTCGTCGTATAGGATTTGCAACTCCAGTGTCCCCGGTCAAGTTTTGGTTCATTTCTCCTCTTTTCTGAGTTTGCATGATATGAATATTCAATCCAAGGTTTCTCCAATAAAGGTTTCGTTTGCTTGATAGAAGTTCTTTATTCCCATAGAAGTTGGTACAATAATTACTCTTGAAGAACACGAGCCTCTGTTTTCCCCAGTGAAGAACGTATATTGGTTTTCCCTTTGTGAATGTGGTGTTGACCTCCCCAATGAAGTCAACACGAATCCCCCAGTAAATGTTTTGATGATTAGATGTCCGTCTGCTCTTCTTGAAATGGATTTTTCAAATCCCCATTAGAGGCATTAATTTTGAAAATATTTGATTCCCCGTTAAAGTTTGAGTGCTATTCCCTGGTAAAGCATGGGAGAGGATGTTGTATCTCTATATCTGTACTGTTTGGTCGCTATGTTTTGTTTACTTCCGAATTACGTTTCTCCCCAGTAAAGTTAAACCAGGCAGTATGTTTTGTTTCCTCAGTTGGCGCTTACTTTTTCTTGAATTGTTCATCTTGGATGTAATTTAGCCGAGTGTTGATTGTGCCCGAGTTGGTTTTGCCTATTTACTCCCAGTGTTACATATCTGTTTTGTCAGCATACGCGCGATAACACTCATACATTCATACATACATCGTGCATAGCTAAAATTGGCAAATCATCGCTCATTCACATTCGTTAATATTTTGTTGACATATTACCTTATTTTGCAGAGTTTTGTTGTCCTCTCTCTAATAGAGTGTTAGCCTTAAGCAGAAAGCATATATTCTTTCAATTTCCCCACTGAGTTATCCCTCGTGGAAGATTTTTTCTTTAGCCTTCTTGTACAACTCTTTATCTGGATGATTTGGGTTTCCCTCTTGAGTTTATTTCTTAAAGGAAGTGTTTCGGACGACTGTCTCATTCCAGTTTATTTCTGGTTTGAATTTTTAATCCTTGGCAATATTATTACTTTGGATTTCTGCAAGCTTCGAGCATTGGTTTGAGAATGTGCATTTATTTTGCACGAGAAGACCTTTATATCCTCAAGCAGTAATATGTTGGCATTTCCCCGGGAAGTCATATTTCTCTCCCCGAAAATCATTTGTTTTTACAATCCTTCCTATAACAGCAAGTAACAGGTCTCTTTATTTGAGCCACCTGTACTTTCCTGTAAAAGTTGACGTAACTTTTTTTGCTATCTTCTCTATGAGTGGATAGTTTGCAGTCTGTTGCCAAATTACTCCAGTGGATGGGAAGACTTTCAATATCACAGAGACAGTTCATTGTAAAATATTTGCAAGTGGTAGTCTCTTTATTTAAGACATCTTATATATTTCCCTCTCCAGGCGGAGTGCCTTGGTTAAATAAGAAGTTGAGACCCGTTCTAGGTGAAACGCCATAATTTTGGGGAAACTTATTATATTTTCTCTCTACCTTCAGTGAAAGTTGGTAGGTCACCTTCAGTGAAAGTTGGTGATTGTTATCTTTTTGCTACCCTCAGGGAATGTTGGTAGTTCATCATCAGTGAACGACGATGTTATGATATTTTCTCTCTACCTTCAGTGAAAGTTGGTAGGTCACCTTTAGTGAAAGTTGGTGATTGTTATCTTTTTTCTACCCTCAATGAAAGTTGGTAGTTCATCGTCAGTGAACAGCGGTGCTATGATATATTTTCTCTCTACCTTCAATGAAAGTGGGTAGGTCACCTTCAGTGAAATTTGGTGATTATCATCTTTTTGCTACCCTCAGCAAACGTCGGTAGTTCATCGTCAGTGAACTGCGGTGCTATGATATATTTTCTCTCTACCTTCAGTGAAAGTTGGTGATTGTTATCTTTTTGCTACACTCAGTGAACTTTGGTAGTTCATCGTCAGTGAACGGCGATGCTATGATATTTATTTTCTTTCTACCTTCAGTGAATGTTGGTAGTTCACCGTCAGTGAACATCGGTGTTGTTATTTCCTTCCTCTTTCTACCTTCAGTGAACGTTGGTAGTTTCACCTTCAGTAGGAGTTGGTGTATCCTTTGACCATTTTACAATCCTCTCTAAGTCGGGTCTTTTGATCCACCAGTGATTTATTTTCCTGGTCGGGTTTCTCTCTTGTTTCTTTATTTGGTTACATCCCTAGTGGTGTTTTGCGTCCCTTTGGAGTTGTCCATGTGCACTCATATTCATAAGCATTGCATGGAATCTTAGGGCCGAAAATAGGGTTTGTTTTATATTTAAGTATCTTCGACCGCGTCAACACAAAGATTTTTAACCTTCGTATCTCCAGATAGAAGAAACTTAAATAAGGGCAGCTGTTGTACCCCAATTTTTGTCCCTAAGATCCCTTCATCATACCATATCGATTCAATCGCAACAAGATCACATCAGGGTTCTTGATTCTCCTCCTTACCTTTAGCTTTGCTCTTTGAGGAATCACCAAGTACCTTGACCTGTTTTATTTTGTGATCATGAATATTTTCTCTTGATTTTTTCCTTTTAATTAATAAAATGCAAATGTTTGTTTGTCTTTCTTGTTACTAATGTAGGTAAAGGCAATGAGATTTAGCAAGTTCCTCCATGGGTTCATGAGTTTATTTCTATGCCCTAGGAAATAAAACTTGGGAAGTTAAAACCTCACCATTGGAGTTGTTTTGGAAGAAATGGCATGGCAAGGTTATTTTAGTTCACCACATTTCAAGATTATCAAATTTGATTCAAAAGTACAAGGGGTTGATTGAAGAAGTTGTCATGTTTGGACAAGTCTTTGTTCCCATTGATCACAAGTGCATATTTCTCTAAATTCTCAATATATGGAAGTGGTTTTGGTGGCTATGAGTTCTCATTATCATCCTTAACAACTTCTATTTACAAATAAAAAATGTTGGTACAAGAAGGTAGTCCAAAATTGTGAAAGTTCCTCAAAGCATTTTCTTGATCTAGGAGCTAGGGTTTTGAACTTCAAAGAAGCATATCTTGCTCATCTTTTGGTATTTATGAGTGATTCCAAAAACAACCTTATCTTGAAAGGGTTTTCAACAAATCACTTCAAAATTTTCAAGGAGTTTTCATGTGGAAGAAACTTGATTGATGAAGAAATATTACAAGTCCTCTAGATGAACCTCAATTTCTCATGTGTGACTTCAAATGATCATAACTTGGTCAATTTTTATCACCTTGTGCCCATTCCCTTTTCATAATTATCTTAAGGATGTGAACTTTATTCCTTCTTTTATGTGAAAAGTGAGAAAATGGATGGAAGATTCCCTAAGGATACAAAAGATTATAGGTCATTTCATGATTTTTTCTAACTTCAACAATTCATAACACTCTCAATTTTTTGAGATTTTTAATGGTTCAAGTTTCAAAATGTCATTAAAGAGGTCTATTTCATGCCATCTTTTTTGGTCAAGAGCAAATATCAAGTGGAAGGCCATGTTTGGATGTAAAACATTATAGGTCACTTTTGAAGAAAAACTTGAAATATTTCTAAGTATGGAAAGTCAACTTCTTTTTCCCACCTTTGACTCAATGCAACTTTCAGCTCAAGCATCCATTTGATTCCATTCTTTTTCCATTGCAAAGCTTGTAACCTCATCTTTTTAAAGCATCAAGAATCATGCCCTAAGACCCCTTGAGCTGAGAATGCCATTGATTTGAACTTGGTAACTTGGAACTGAAGTTTCTTCAAAAGTTTAAATTTGAAAAAATTGCTTTAGCTTCTAAACACTTTGTTTCTGCGTGTTTTTGCCTCTAAACATGTTTAGTGAACTTCCAGAAGTGATTAGCACAACAAAATGCGCATTTTGGATGAGTCTTGATCAAATTAGAAGTCACAATTTTCTTGTTTGCAACTTCACACGATTTCCCTCCAAACTTCATCATTTCACACGCTTGGACATTCCATTTGATTCCATATAAACAGAGGATTATCCCCCATTCATTTCCTCAAGCTTGGATAGCCAGAATCACCCTGCCAAACTTGTTTCATAACTCAAAATTCTGCAACTTCAAAATCTGTTTTCAAGCCTTTTTCAATCCAAAATTTTAATCAATTTACCTTCCTTGATCTTCCCTGAAGCTAACCATATAATTACATTCAAGAATCATGCCCTATATTGCTCCATAAAAGTCTAGTTTTAGAGCTTTGCAACTCAACTTTAATAGGTAGATTTCTTCATAAATTCTTCAAAACTTTGATATCATTGTGATACTCTCATTTCCCTGGTTCTAGTTGCAACACTTACTTTTATCTGAAAACTTGTTTTGACCATGAAATTTCAAATCCCTTTTCAAAACATTCTTTCCAAATTGCTTGAGCTACAATTTATATAAATTTATTGCGAAGGTGTGGTTGTCTCTGTCTTGAAGAGACAAAACGAATGACATAGGTCTTATGCTCTAATTTTATAGATTGAGCAACCTGGTTTTATGACTTGCTAGAGGTTGAAGATGACCAACGTGTCATCCTTCAACTAATGAAACAACGCCATTTGGATTTTTTAAATTTCTAATTTACATTTGATTCAGTGCTTTATTCACTAATGACCATGATATACACAACGCGTCAGATCCCTTGGATTTGATTACTAACACGTTTTGACTCTCATCCAATGGTCCACATATTTTTCACTTTATTTTTCTTTTCTGATTTTTATATTTAATTATTTTAAATTTCAAAAAATCATAGAAAATTCATTTTTAGTCAAAAAAAATCTGAAAAATTATGAAAAATACTTATGATTTTTTTCTTTCTGATTTTTATTTTTTTGCAATTTTATTTTGTGTTTTGAATTTTTTTTTAAATTTTCACTTTATTTGAATTGTTTTAAATGTTTAAAAATACTTTTATGCATTTTTAAATTTTGAAAAAATTATGGAATGATCCAATGATATTGTGACAAATATTGGTGACCTCATATATTTTTTATTTCTGACTTTGTTATTTTTTATCATTTTTTTTATTTAACTCATTTCTTTTAATTTTAAAAATAGTTTCTGACTTAAAAAAATTACCAAAAATTTTATAAAAACATTTTAGTTCATTTCTGATTTTTCTATGGTCTTACTTTTTATTTCCAGATTAATTTGAATATAGTTGATATTTTTCTCTTTTATTTCTATTTTAAAACATTTTTAAAACCTTTTTAATGTATATATTAAATGCAATATTATTTTGTGATCATTTTCTGGCCGATGTTGGATTGAATTTTTGGTCATGAACTTTGTTAACATCATTAGATCCATGGTGTTGAGTCTAACTCCTCAAAAATGGATGAATGCTTTTAATAATAGTTTGATTTAAATTTAATTCAAATGTGGTTTGTATATTCTCTCCCACCCCTCTTCATCTTGTCCCTTTCTCATTGCACTAAGTGTTATTGGAGCATGATCTCTATATCATATCTCAAAACAAATGATGCATATATTTCTATTGACCGGCCTCAAAATAGGTGCGACTTCTATATAACTCCACTTACGATTGCTTAACACAACGCTATATTTTGTCCCAATTCGAATAAATGATCATTCGTGTCCAAAACCTATGTTTGCAAGCCCAAGTATGTTAATTTGATCTCTTTGATCCAATAACCTTGAGATTCATTATGTGGAGGCTTTGGTTCTACCAATCCTCTAATGGATATACAACACTTTTGGTCAACGCGGATCACTTAAACATCGTTGATCATTAAATAGTACTTTTGAGGATTCCAAATGGATGATATACTTGACAAAAAGCAAATGCAACTTGTTGTGTGGAGGCTTTGGTTCTACCAATCCTCAAATAAGTTCTAAGTGTAAGTTTCAAGATGTTCATCAAACTAACCACTAATTATTAAATTGTTTTTACTTTATGCCCTTTTATTTTTTATGCTTTATGTACCATTTACTTTAAGCATTACATCTCATGTCATTTTTATTTTGCTCACTTGAGCCTTTTCTTTTCTCTTCTAAGACACCTAATAATCAACATGAACCATAAAAACTTTAATGATACTTGGACTATTTGGTTACTATCCTTGGCATTATGGAGTATTGGACTTCTTGGACTTAGGATTAGAAACCTTGGCCTATGTTAGAGACGTTGTGACCTTAGTTGATATTTTGTCTGGAGTTCTTGAGGTTTACCTCAAGACATTGGGTTGTTTGTTTGTTTTGTATGCATGTTATTATGATTACATTCTTTGTTTATAATCTGGAATTCACCCGTATACAGCCGTTACTCCGCCCAATTTTTATGAAGACTTAATACACTTGAAGTTTGGTTCTCATAAGAGGTTTAGTATCTTTGCTTATTTGGTTTCAATCCAAAGAATGACAATTCTATCTTGGCTCATAATGTCAAGTATTGGCTTCTTGTTGGTTATATGGTTTTTATCCCTAACTTTTACCTTATGCTTTAGGATAGCCTCTTTTTCTCTTCTCATCTTCTTAAATTTCAAAAAATCTTCTCCCTCCTTTTGAAAACTCTTCTTATTTTTAAAATTGAACTACTTTCATAATAAACTTGGACTTAGGTCCATGCATTTTCAAAACATCTTTCACAAATAAACTCCAATCAACTTAATAATACCTTGA